>CM037596.1:12672500-13877500 GCA_021018995.1 Chloranthus sessilifolius
GGATTCGATTAATCGAATGAAAACTATTTATTCGAGAGAATGGACCTTGCGAAAAGGAGAATTTCGATTAATCGAAATTGCTTCGATTAATCGATATTGACCTTCGATTAATCGATTTTGGAAATCGATTAATCGAATCAGATTCGATTAATCGATTTTGGAGTTCGATTAATCGACTGACATAAAATATGTTGACTTTTGGGTTTGACTTTAAGATTCTTGGAGGATCTTATACCTTCTTATTTGCATCCTTTGTGATGTGTTTCACCTGTTATGTGGTACCATAGGTGGTACGTGTGGACTTGTACACAAGGAGCCACGTGGGACCTTGATGCATTGATCAAATGAAGACTTGAGGTAGGGAACACCTTGAACATGTACCTTATTTTACAAGAGCATGTATGTAGTGATATAGAGTTCAATTCGAATATTTTACTGCTTAAAGAATTGTGAAAAGTGTGTGTGTGTGACATTCATAAGAGTAAACTAATGAGCCATCCCCAGGGGATGAAGAAGTAAAGAGATAAAAGCATCAGGTGTGATGCAAGTAAATGGATACATCCCAGGGATGTATCCAAGGATTGAATCATGTTTGATAGGGCCTAACTGATATAAGATAGCATAATTACACGGTGAATAACTATATGTAAGGCACCGATATTTTTGTTATTTGAGGTTTGATAGGGTACCCCACCGACGTGGCGGGATATCCCACGATGACGGCGGGATATCCGTGATTACAAACCGTAGGCCAGGCTTATCCATAGTAAGCACACCCGGTGAGACAAGTGAAACCCCGCCACCAATCCCCAGGGGAAAGGGGCTTGGGTACTATTTGTATTCCCAGGGAATACGGTTAAAACTGTCTATATAGATGACGATGATGGGTATCTCATCGGGGCTCGATGCTATATTGCTCGGGGATTACTTAAGTTGAAAGTTTAAGTTTTGCTTTAGGCCTTCTCAGCATCATTCATGAGTAAATGAAAATATAAGTAATCAACAGTAAAACGAAATGCTTTTAATCTGTTTCATTAACAACTGCATAGATACATCATGCATGGCATATCATGGAATATATGTGAGTTATAATTTATATGTTCAACCGTGTTTGTTCCCTATTGAGCTAGGATGTAGCTCACCCTATAGACTATACGTCAGTCCACTATTAGCGATTCTTGAGGCTTGAGGAGGCGATCTCGTGAGTCGGACCTTGCGGCGGTGGCAGTTGGAGCCACCTCCAGAGGACTTCTTCTAGAGGACTCCGTTGTGCCACTTTGAGGGATTTTTGGAGAGGTTTTGTACGGCTTGGTATGTCAAGCCTTGATTCTGTTTAAAATCATGTATATAAGGAGTTGGGATTTCTCTTTTGGGACGAACCATCCGTGATGATTTCTATCATCGATGGTTCGGATCGGTTCTCCATTCATGCAGAGGCATGAGGGTAGAACTGTCTTTTGGGAAGTTAATTAATATAGATTTAAATTTTGCAAACTCGTTTATTATACTTTTCTATGCTTGATATACCAGTGTTCCGTGCTTAGCTAAAGGGCACGGTCAAGATGATCGTGCTGATGGCACGGGTTTGTCGAAATTGGTCACGCGGTTGGTATCAAAGCTATTTTCTTTTAGTAATTCTGACAAGGGTTCTATCGTCAGAACATAGGGGCTTCTGCTAACGAAACTTTAGTTTCAAATGCAGCCGCAAAATGTCGTCTAGAGGAAGAGGCCGACCATGGGGAGGCCAACAGAGGAGTCTACGTAGTGGAGATGATTACATCTCTCCTACAAATAGAGTGCCTTTAGGAGGTACTGAGGCCCCAGGGGGCAGTAGTAGTAGACATCATAATGAAGAAGATCGAGATCATCAGGATCAAGATCTAAGAGAGCAAGAAAGATTGAGAGAAAGACAAGAAGATAGGGAAGAGCGACAAAGGATGATGCACACAATGGAGACTATGGCAGCTGCCATGGCACAACAAGCCGCATCCTTTGCAGCTCATGCGTCAAGAGAACAGCAGCCACCTACACCACCTGTAGGACCTGCGTTGCCTGTGCCCTCATCATTTACAGAGTTTAGGAGGATGAGACCTCCTTCATTTTCTGGGCAGGCAGACACAATGGCCGCTGAGAACTGGTTGATGGAGATGGAGAAAGTCTTTAGCGTGCTAACTTGCACGGAAGATGAGAGTGTGAGATGGGCAGCTTACATGTTGGATGGGGAGGCTGGGCCTTGGTGGAAGTCCGTGATACGGACTCGGGCTCAGGAGACCCCAGAGTTGCCTTGGACTTGGGAGGAGTTTGTTGAGGAGTTCAACAAACAATATTTTCCAGAAGTGGTGAGGAACCAACTAGAGATACAATTTTTACAGTTAGTACAAGGGAGGATGACAGTGAGAGAATATGGGGTAGAGTTTCTACGACTTGCCCGTTTTGCTCCGGACTACGTCGCTACTGAGGTGATGAAGTCCAAGAGGTTTCAGCAAGGTTTGAAGCCTGAGGTTAGGGGAGGCGTAGCTCCATTTCAACTGAGGACCTATGAAGAGGTCATGAGCAAGGCGTTGGTTGTAGAGGAGGAGAACAATAATAGATATAGACAGAGGGAGCAACAGAGAGGAGGAAATGAGCAAGGAAGAACGGGGCACTATGAACCGGTGAACAAAAAACCGAGGTTCATGGGCCAGAATCAGAGACCACAATTTTAAGGGGGTTTCGGAAGACCGGCACAACAGCAACAACAACACCAACAGAGGTTTCCATTACTTGCGTCGGGGAGACCTATTCGCTATGAGAGCCCTGCCATGTCTACTGGCGCCACTATCACACAGGGTTCTCGTACTGTTTCTTCCGCACCTCGAGAGACTTGCACAAAGTGTGGCAAGCCTCATAGGACGGTGGACTGTAGATCGGGAACTAGGGGTTGTTTCCGATGTGACAAGGTGGGCCACTTGATCAAGGATTGCCCCGAGACGGATAAGAGGAAGACGGTTTCAGTTGCAGCACCACGACCAATTCAAGCAAGGAAACCGATCGTTCAGGGGAGAGCCTATGCGACCGTCAGAAGCGAGGAACGTCATCCAAGGTGAGATTTTTTTTAAAATTAAAGGAAATTTCCATGTCGTTAAGATTTTAGATGGAGAGGATCATGCATTAGAAATTATATAGATTCTCTTCTCAATACAAAAAGCTGTATGTAAATTAAGAGTGTAAATTGATGGGTAAATTATTGTATGTATGTATACTATAGGTACTCTAAATATATATGAAAAAAGATGTTTCGGTGGATATGACGCTCGAGTGTTGATAGACCCCGGGTCTACCCACTCATTCGTCACTCCACGTTTCGCTAAGAAGATGAAGATTGTTCCAGAGACGTTGGATTTCGTCCTATCTGTGTCTATTCCGACTGGAGAGTTAGTAGACACGGAGTTAGCTTGCAAATCCATCATTGTAGCAGTTCGAGACCTAGAAGTGCATGAACTAGAAGCAAAGTTGATACTGTTAGACATGCAAGGGTTTGATGTGATCCTTGGCATGGGTGGTTTGGTAGACATTATTACAGCAAATCGATTGCAAGAACAAGGTAGTCATTTTCGGACCCAACACAAGAAGATCATTTCGGTTTCAAGGAGTGAGGTCGTCATACATGCCCATTTGATTTGATGAGTGCGAGAAAATGATCGAGAAAGGGTTGCGATGGATACTTAGCTTTCTTAAAGGAGGACAAGGAAGAAAAGAACGTCATTTCGAGATAACGGTTATGCGAGACTTGGCGTGTTTCGGAGGAATTGCACAGGTTACCTCCGAGAAAGAGAAGTAGAATTCGCCATTGACTTAGCACAAGCCTATTTCAAAAGCACCTTATAGAATGGCTCCGAGTTAAAGGAGTTGAAGGAACAACTACAAGAGCTTATGGACAAGGGGTTTGTTAGACCGAGCGTGTCTCCATGGGGAGCACCGGTCTTGTTTGTCAAGAAGAAGGATGGGTCAATGCGGTTATGCATTGACTATCGACAATTGAACAAACTCACTGTGAAGAACCGCTACCCTTTGCCTAGAATTGACGATCTATTCGACCAACTGCAAGGAGCAAAGTATTTTTCTAAGATCGACCTGAGATCTGGGTATCATCAGTTGTGAGTCAAGGCAGAGGACATTCAGAAGACAGCTTTCCGGACACGGTATGGACACTATGAATTCCTTGTGATGCCGTTTGGATTGACGAATGCTCCGGCGTCGTTTATGGATCTGATGATCCGAGTGTTTAAACCACACTTGGACTCCTGCGTCGTAGTATTTGTTGATGATATACTGATATACTCCAAATCCAAGACGGAACACGAAGAACATTTGAGGATTGCTCTACAGACGCTACGTGAACACCAATTGTACGCCAAACTCAGCAAGTGTGAGTTTTGGTTGGAAGAAGTTAGCTTTTTGGGACATGTCGTCTCAAAGCACGGTGTCACTGTAGATCCAAATTTAAGATTGAAGCAAGAGTTAAATGGGAAATAAAGACAAAGGATGTATGTCCGAAGTTTTCTGGGCTTAGCAGGCTATTATCGACGTTTCGTTGAGGGGTTTTCAAAGATATCGGGACCTCTCACAAAGCTGACACGAAAAGATTCAAGGTTTGAGTGGAGTGAGGCATGCGAGAAGAGTTTTCAAGAACTCAAAACGAGACTCACTTCAGCTCCAGTATTAGCGATTCCTTCAGGCAGTGGAGGATACGCCGTGTACAGCGACGCGTCATACAATGGCCTTGGTTGTGTGCTCAACCAACACAAGAAGGTGATAGCTTACGGATCAAGACAGTTGAAAGAACACGAGAAAAATTACCCGACTCATGACTTAGAACTAGCAGCAGTCATTTTTGCGCTGAAGATTTGGAGACATTACTTGTATGGTGAGACATTTGAAATTTTCACCGATCATAAGAGCCTCCGATACTTGTTTACACAGAAAGAGCTCAACATGAGACAGCGCAGATGGATGGAATTCCTCAAGGATTACGATTGCTCCATACAATACCATCCTGGCAAGGCGAATGTAGTGGCCGACGCATTGAGTCGAAAGGGTTCAGCTCAGTTAGCTTCTTTGATTTTGGGTATGCACCGATGGAAATTATAGGAAGACCTGGCAATCTATGATGCGAACATTGAGTCAAAGGACACTGGATCCTTTTTGGCTAACATATCAGTAAAGCCAGTGATATTTGAACATATCCACGATCTACAGATGAAAGATCCAGCATTGATAAAGATTCATCAAGACGTGAGGGAAGACATCAGGTCGGACTTCTCAGTAAAAGAAGATGGTTCTTTGTTGTTTAAAGGCCGTCTATGCATTCCGGACAATGCCGATCTAAGACGAACGATTCTTGATGAGGCCCATAAGTCAAATTATGCTATCCACCCTGGTAGCACCAAAATGTACCAAGATTTGAAAAGAACCTATCGTGGAGAGGATCAAACAAGGACGTGGCGGTATGTGTCACGATGTTTGACTTGTCAGCAAGTGAAGGTTGATCATAGACATCCTGCGGGACTATTGCAACCTTTACCAATACCAGAATAGAAGTGGGAATCGATCTCAATGGATTTCATTGTTGGATTACCCCGTACTGCCAAGAGACACAATGCCATTTGGGTCGTCGTAGACCGATTGACCAAATCAGCGCACTTTTTGCCGTACAATATTACATATACAGCAGGAAGAATGGCAGACTTATACATGAAGGAGATTGTAAGATTACATGGTATTCCAAGCAGCATAGTTTCAGATCGTGATCCGATATATACGTCCAAGTTTTGGAAGAAATTTCAAGAAGGAATGGGAACACGACTAGACTTTAGTTCGGCTTTCCATCCTCAAACTGATGGACAAACAGAGCGAGTGAACCAAGTAATAGAAGACATGCTCAGGGCGTGCATGCTTGATATGCAAGGATACTGGGATGAGTATCTACCGATGCTCGAGTTCGCATATAATAACAGTTTTCAAACGAGCATTAGCATGGCACCGTATGAAGCTCTGTATGGACGACGATGCAAGTCACCCCTCAATTGGGAGGAAACATGTGAGAAATTTGTATTAGGACCGAAACTGCTTGAAGACAACGCCACCGTTGTCCGAATTATCAGAGAAAGGTTGAAGACAGCACAGAGTAGACAGAAAAGTTACGCCGATATGAAGCGGACTAGTGTTGACTATAAAGTGGGCGAGCGTGTGTTTGTGAAAGTGTCACCTATGAAAGGTGTAATGAGATTTGGCAAGAGAGGGAAGTTAAGTCCACGTTATGTTGGACCATTCGAAATTTTGGGACGAGTAGGTGAAGTTGCATATCGCATTAGTTTACCACCGCTGTTTGATCGAGTACATAATATTTTCCACATATCGATGCTCAGAAAGTATGTGAATGATCCGTCTCATGTGTTAGGAAAGCAACCTATAGAGATGTGTGAGGGCATGAGCATGATAGAGGAACCAGTGGAAATCTTGGATCGAAAGGAACAAGTACTGCGCACTAAAGTGATTCCCTTAGTGTTAGTTCGGTGGAACAATCATCCAAAAGAAGAGGCTACTTGGGAACGAGAGGCCGATGTGAGAGAACAATATCCAGCCTTGTTTCCAACGACGTGAGAATTCAATGTAAATCACAAACATGTTTGTGAAATTCAATGGAAATTTTGATCCAAACTGTCATAAATTGTCAAAAATAGTAAAAGAAAGAAAGAGATTGAAATTCTGTAGAAATTGGGCAAAACCGATTAATCTAATTTCAAATCGATTAATCGATTTGGAATTTCGATTAATCGATTTTGTTCGATTAGTCGACTGGCATGTGCCAGTGACTAGAATTTGAAAGGAGAGTTAGAATATACATAGAAGATAAATTTCGATTGATCGAATTGGAATCTCGATTAATCGATTTGGGGATCGACTAATCGATTTTGAAATTTCGATTAATCGATTTACTAAAGGGACTTGGAAGAAACTAGAGGTAGATAGACGATTTCGATTAATCGAAGTGAATCTCGATTAATCGATTTTGAACTTCGATTAATCGAAATGGATTCGATTAATCGAATATTTAATGCATTCGAAAAAATTTAGAAGTTATCTTGCGATTCGATTAATCGAAGTGAAATTCGATTAATCGATTTTGGAATTTCGATTAATCGAAATGAATTTCGATTAATCGACTGGCTCGCGCCAGTGAGCTCAAAATTTTAAAATTTTAAACAAACACGATTTCGATTAATCGAAATGGTTTCGATTAATCGAATTTGACTTTCGATTAATCGATTTGGGAAATCGACTAATCGATTTTACGCGGCTTAACCTAGTTTTGAATCTCGATTAATCGATTCTGAATTTCGATTAATCGAGCCGGAGCCTATATAAGTAAATTTGGGGATTTCATTACCCATTCGAAACCATTTCACCTTGAAGCTTTTAGGGCGTTTCATCTCCTCTCTCTTCTCCGACCATCCGACGCCCTAGGGTTGGGATTTGCCGTCGATTCGCTTCCGCAATCGCGTCCAAAATCACTGTAAACCCTAAAAATTTCGCTTTTTCACTTCAATTGGAATTAGAAAAACCCTAGTTTTGTAAAAATGCCGCCCAAAACCCGATTGTCTTCGAAGAAGGCAACTTCCAAGCTACCGGTTAGGCGTAAGAACACCGCACCACCACCACCTACCCCATCGCCGATGAGGACTCCTTCACCGTCGGAATCGGAGACCACCTCCGGTTCGACGAGCGCATCCATGCGCGAGTCTTCCCGCGAATCCACCCCCATGCCACCGCCACCCACCAATGTCGAGCAACCAAATGAATGGTGGGCGGCAAAGACCTTTGAGGTCGAATACACAATCGACCCTACCCTTTTCACAAATCCCGATGTGCCGGGCGAGACCCAATGGGCTCGAACCTACCTAAATAATGCCGGACTCGGCAACCTTCTCAAACCAATCTCGGGTTCCTACTACCCTAGGTTGGTTAGGTTATTCTACCAAGGGCTCGTAGACGGCCCTACCGATGATTGCATAATCACCAAGATTGAGGGTCGTCTCTATACGATCACCCGCCACCACATCCACGAGGTACTCGAGTGTTACCTCGATTTCACCCCGGAGACCACTCTTTTCCCACCTTTTGAGGAGGAACCCCGCTTTGAGGAGGTCATGACCCGCATGACCAACGGCAAGAAGGGGTCGGGCTCCTCCATTAAGAGGGTTGACCTCCCACCATACATGTGGATGCTTGATTCCATAATCAAGTGCAACCTTTACCCGATGCGCCACGACACTGAGCGCGTGGACAAAGTGCAACATGCACTTTATGCGGCCTTCTGTGGCCGATGGTTTGATGCTACTTTAGTCATCCTAGAAGGGATGAAGTACATCAAAGGAAAGTTGATGAAGGGCAACATGCGGCCCAAGGAGAAGATGCCGTATGTTAGGCTCATTTCGAGCATGTTGGAGTGTTACTCCAACGAGCCATCCTACACCATCTCACCTCACGAGGTGAGGGCTACGGATCGCGTGAAGACATTTACAAAGTCTTCATGGACCCGTCTTCTAACCTTCTAAAGCGGACCCTACCGGCTCGGGTCCCGCTCCCGCCCGGCCGCCGCGTGCGCACCGCCACCACCCCACCACCTCGGCGCAGACCCACCGTGGGTGGGGCACACCTATTCCCAGAGCCATCCGTGGAGAGGGTTCCTCCCACACCGGACCTCACCACGCCACCTACCCACTCCGCGCCGACACCCACCTCATCCTACCGTCGGTAGCGCCCGTTTCATGGGCCGACCATCGAGGAGGTGTTGGCCCGTGGAGGCCAACAACTACCGGATGAACACGGATGGACTTTTGATGTTCACACACTCATACATCTACTGACCAGGCCATACCGCCGCTACCTCGCCCGGGAGGAGGTGGGCCACTGGGCCACCGCCTTCCATCGAGGACCCGTCTTCCATCCCACCACAGACGCGGCTCCTTCTACATCCACATCTGCATGCCGGCCGAGAGCCGACTAGCACCATCGCCACCACATGACTGAGCCCGGCTCAGAGACCCACAACTGTAGCACCGTCGGCTGGCGAGGGGACTGTTTGAGTTTATATGTATTTTGCATTTTGACTGTATACCTATGTATTTTGTTGTACGTCACTTGTTGGCATTGTAAAATTTTTCAATCTTTAATACAAATCCAAATTTTGTGACATTAAGCATTTTTGTTAAATTTTACTTCCATACTTTTCTGTGTGAATGTGTGAATGCTTAAATGCCTCTGGGTCTCCTCGACCACCTCACCTGGAGTGTGAGAAGGGGGGGGGAATAGAGAAAGCGACCCAGACAGCCATGCCTTGGGTTATTTTCGAGGACGAAAATTCCCAAGGTGGGGAGGATGTAATAACCCAAAAAATCACGCAAAAACTATGACCTCGGGATCCGTGCCCGATTGGTCACAAGTTTGACCAATCAAGAGATCAAGAGTTAGCATAGGATGTAATGAACGGACGAGATGCGATAGTTTGAGTGATTTCATGGTGTGTGTTGTAAATAGGAAGTCGCATACACCTACCGCGGTGTATGTGCTCAACACACAAGTGAAGAATAGGATAAAAGGGTTTAATAACCCTAGATGGGTATTTTGGGTTGTTGAAGGAGAGTAAAGAAGAGAGAGAGAGAGAGTAAAAAGAGTGATTAATGCAAGGAGTAAAGGCTAGTTGAGGAAGGAAGGATTCAAGTATTAAAGAGGCCGATTCAACGCAAGGGATCCGCTTTAGAGCTAAAGCTGGAACCCTAGCCTTCCAACCCTAGATTTGAAATCAATTTGAGATTGATTCAAGGTAAAATTTTGTAAATCAAATGCATAGATTATAGAGGCTAAATGGTAGTTGAAAATAGTTTAAATCTTAGGATAATGGCTTAGAAAAATAGAAGAAAAAGTGTGGAAGAAGATTAGGAAGAACAGCTCGAAAAGGGGCTGAATCTGACAATTTCGATTAATCGAAATTAGGTTTCGATTAATCGAAATTGGCCAGGAAGTTGAAAAGTCAGAGGACCCCGATTTCGATTAATCGAACTTAATTTCGATTAATCGACTTTGGATTTCGATTAATCGACTTGGGGATCGATTAATCGACTGAGAACCTCCAGTGGACCCGAGGGTTGGAGGAAATGACAGGAAAATCGACTAATCGAAATGGGATTTTGATTAATCGATTTAGTTTTCGATGTCGATTTGGAATCGATTAATAAACTTAATGAAACTCATTTATTGACCGAGAGTCTACCTTGCGAAAAGAAGAATTTGATTAATCGAAATTGGATTCGATGTCGAATGAAAACTTCATTTGTTGAAGTGAAATTACTTTGCGAAAAGAAGAATTTCGATTAATCGAAATTGGATTCGATTAATCGAATGAAAACTCGACTGTTCGAACTGAGAATGGACCTTGCGAAAAGGAGAATTTTGATTAATCGAAATTGCTTCGATTAATCGATATTGACCTTCGATTAATCGATTTTGGAGTTCGATTAATCGACTGACATAAAATATGTTGACTTTTGGGTTTGACTTTAAGATTCTTGGAGGATCTTATACCTTCTTATTTGCATCCTTTGTGATGTGTTTCACCTGTTATGTGGTACCATAGGTGGTACGTGTGGACTTGTACACAAGGAGCCACGTGGGACCTTGATGCATTGATCAAATGAAGACTTGAGGTAGGGAACACCTTGAACATGTACCTTATTTTACAAGAGCATGTATGTAGTGATATAGAGTTCAATTCGAATATTTTACTGCTTAAAGAATTGTGAAAAGTATGTGTGTGACATTCATAAGAGTAAACTAATGAGCCATCCCTGTGGGATGAAGAAGTAAGAGATAAAAGCATCGTGTGTGATGTAGTAAATGGATACATCCTGTGATGTATCCAAGGATTGAATCATGTTTGATAGGGCCTAAGCGATATAAGATAGCACAATTTACGGTGAATAACTATATGTAAGGCACCGATATTTTGTTATTTGAGGTTTGATAGGGTACCACCGACGTGGCGGGATATCCACGACTGACACGGCAGGATATCCGTGACCGATACGGCGGCGAAACCGTAGGCCAGTGCGGAGGCTTATCCGTACATAGTAAGCACACCCCAGGGGTGTTGATTGAGACAAGTGAAACCCCGCCACCAATCCCCAGGGGAAAGGGGCTTGGGTACTATTTGTATTCCCAGGGAATACGGTTAAAACCGTCTATATAGATGACGATGATGGGTATCTCATCGGGGCTCATGTCATTGCTGGGGATTACTTAAGGTTGAAAGTTTAAGTTTTGCTTTAGGCCTTCTCAAAGATCATCATTCATGAGTAAATGAAAATATAAGTAATCAACAAAAGAAACGAAATGCTTTTAACTGCTTTCATTAACAACCGTGATAGATACATCATGCATGGCATATCATGGAATATATGTGAGTTATAATTTATATGTTCAACCGTGTTTGTTCCCTATTGAGCTAGGATGTAGCTCACCCTATAGACTATACGTCGCAGGTCCACTATTAGCAGTTGCCGAGGCTTCAGGAGACGCTGATCTCAAGCCTGGGACTTGACGGTGATTTGAGTTGGAGCCACCTCCAGAGGACTTCTTCTAGAGGACTCCGTTGTGCCACTTTGAGGGATTTTTGGAGAGGTTTTGTACGGCTTGGTATGTCAAGCCTTGATTCTGTTTAAAAATCATGTATATAAGGAATTGGGATTTCTCTTTTGGGACGAACCATCCGTGATGATTTCTATCATCGATGGTTCGGATCGGTTCTCCATTCATGCAGAGGCATGAGGGTAGAACTGTCTTTTGGGAAGTTAATTAATATAGATTTAAATTCTGCAAACTCGTTTATTATACTTTTCTATGCTTGATATACCAGTGTTCCGTGCTTAGCTAAAGGGCACGGCCAAGATGATCGTGCTGATGGCACGGGTTTCGGGGTGCCAAAATTCGGGCTGTCATAATTTTATTGAATGCTTACAACACACACACTCTCTTCTCTCTAGTGCAAACTCAATCAAGATCTAGCACGATCTTTAACAGAGAAGAGATCTGCTGAAATATAATCACAATTCCGACACAAGAACGGCTTCAATCGGATCTTCAATCCTCAAACTATTCTTCAATACTTTTTCTCTCTAAAGTATTTTCCCAGTTTTCTCACATAAAACTTTCACCAAGCACTCACTGAATCCCTAGAGGAACTTTCTGCAAATACACTCCAAACACTTTTGGAAACATAACTCACAAATTTCCTAAAACTTGTAAGTATTCAAAACACTTCCAAAAAATCCCCAAACCACAATAGGAAATATTTTGGCTAAAGCAATCTTCCAAAATAGCCATATATTCAAACCTGCGGATCTGGATCCACCCATCAGTCAATCATTGACTTTCTAACCTCAATCGATTGACACCGGTAGTTGACTTCTCAAACTCAATCGATTGATTTTCCCAATTCAATCGATTGATACCGGTGGTTGGGATTAAACCTTATTCAACAATCTCCACCAAGGTTTCATCCCCAACCACGTCACCGCCCCGATGGGCATCAACAACTTTGACAAGTGTTAATCAAGTGTAGGCAATGCCTAAACTTATTATGCGTAACTAGCTTGGTCAACATGTCCATTGCGTTCTCTTTCATATCGATCTTCTTAATCGATATTTTCACATCTTCTATCATATCTCTGATAAAATGATACCGAGCATTTATATGCATTGTTCTAGCATGAAAGACCTGGTTTTTTGCTAGGTGAATGGCACTCTGACTGTCACAGAAGATATCAGTGCTCTTATCAATCTCACCAAATTCACTGACCAAACCTTTAAGCCATGAGGCTTTCTTAGCCGCCCCTGTAGTCGCTATATACTCGGCCTCTGTAGTTGACAACGCAACTATCCCATGAATCATAAACTTTCAACTGATTGCTCCACCTGCCAAGATGAACGCATACCCTGTGGTAGACATTCTTCTATCAAGATCACCAGCATAATCGGAATCAATATACACGTAGAGATCCAACTTGCTTGTATCTCTACCTTCAAACATCAAACCATGTTCAGCTATACCTTTCAGATATTTCAATATCCATTTCACTGCAAGCCAATGTTCCTTACCCGGATTTGGCATATACTTGCAAACCACACTCAAGGCTTGTACTAAATCTGGGCGGGTACTCACCATGACATACATCAAATTCTCAACGGCATTTACATAGGAATATTTTTCATATATTCCCTTTCTTCATGTGTGGACGGACTCATCTTCTTTGTGAGTTTAAAATGCTTTGCTAGAGGAGTTGATACAGGCTTGGCATCACTCATATTATATTTCTCAAGGAGCTTTTAGATAAAGGTCCTTTGAGTTAGCCAAAGCCTCTTCTTCTCACGATCCCTCGTGATTTCCATACCTAGGATCTTATTTGCGGAACCAAGATCCTTCATCTCAAACTTCTGGCTCAATGATTGCTTCAGCTTGTTGATTTCAACCTTGCTTCTTGCTGCTATCAGTATATCATCTACATAGAGAATTAGGAAGATTCTCTCTCCTTTACCGTACTCTTTTCAGTAGACACAACAATCATACTATCCCATGTGATACCCTATGCCAAGCATATATGAATCAAACTTTCTGACCCACTGCCTAGGTGCCTACTTGAGACCATACAAGGATTTCTTCAATCTGCAAATAAGTGATTCTGACCCTTCTGCTTCAATTCCTTCTGGTTGACTCATAAAATTTATTCCTGAAGATCTCAATGGAAAAAAGCTGTTTTCACATCCATCTATTATAGTTCAAGATCTTTCTGAGTAACTACTGCCAATAAAGTGCGAATCAATGCGTATTTCGTAATTGGAGAGAATATCTCATTATAATCTATACCCTCTTTCTGAGAAAAACCCTTTGCAACTAGCCTTGTCTTAAACTTTGGAGTTTCACTCTTATCACGTTCTTTCTTTCGAAAGACCCGTTTACAACTGATGGTTCTCTTTCCTTTAGGAAGTTTCATGAGATCCCAAGTCTCATTCTTCAAAAGTGACTGTCATTCTTCTTCCATAGCTAACTGCCACTTTACTGTATCTGTATCCACCCGAGCTTCTGGAACTGTGCTTCGTTCCCCATTCTTTGTAATAAGTGCAAGTATTAAAGGAACCATGTCCTTAAACTTTTCAGGACGTTTCTTCATCCTCTCTGATCTTCTCAAGGTAGTCTGAACCGGTACCTGGGACTGCAAGTCTTGAGAAAATGTATCGTCATGCTCTATCTCAGAGTCTTCATTATCTTTCTCATCTTGCTCATGCCTCTCAACATCAACTTGTACCTTAGGTTTACCAAATAACTGAGGTTTGTCTTCCGCCTTTTTCATCGGAAACTCATCTTCGTTGAAAGTAACATCTCTTTCAACTATCACTTTGTGAGATTGTGTATCCCACAAACAATAACCCTTGACTCCTTCACCATAGCCAATCAAGACACCCTTTTTAGATTTTGGATCCAACTCGGATCGTTCACTTCCTTGAAGTAATGCATAAACCACGCATCCAAACACCCTCAAGTGAGAGTAGCTCCCGTGTCTTCCATACCAAATCTCATCTGCAGTTTTTGAGTTCAATGTTACTAAAGGCGACCGATTGACCAAATAACATGCCGTGTTCACTGCCTTTTCCCATAACCCATGACTCAAGCCAGAATGGTTCAACATATACCGTGCTTTTTCTAATAGTGTTCTGTTTATCCTTTCTGTTATACCATTTTGTTGAGGATCTCTAGGAACTCTTAAGTGCCTAACAATCTCTTGATCTTCACAGTAAGCTTTGAACTCTGATGACAAGTATTCTCCACCATTATTTGATATGAGAATCTTCACGTTTCTTTCTGTCTGTTTTTCAACCATACTCTGCCACTACCTAAATTTCTGAAATACATCCGATTTATTTTTAATCAGATACTCCCAAACTTTCCTGGAGTAGTCATCTATAAATGACACAAAGTAATTGGCTCCACATACTGAAGTGACTTTAGTCGGTCCCCATACATCTGAATGTATGCAATCATTCGCTTTAAAGTGTGTTTTTCAGTAGAGAAACTGACTTTCTTCTGCTTTCCAAAGATACAATCTTCACAAAAATTCAATTTACAAGTTTGAATTTCAGAAATCGTCTTGTTCTTTATGAGCTCTGTCAGCCCACGTTCACTCATGTGACCAAGCCTCTTGTGCCACAAATCTGAGAGGTTCTTGAAATCTTTTGTAGCCGCAACACCACTGCCACTGATTGTGTTTCCTACTAAAGTATACAGATTCCTCATCTTTTTACCTTTCATCAAGGTCATAGCACAACGTAGGACCTTTAGTTTACTGGATTCTAGGATAATTCGGCATCCTTTCTCATCCAATGCCTTCAACGAGATCAGATTTTTCTTCAGATCAGGCACATGCCTAACCTTAGTAAGAGTGCGAACATAGCCATCAAACATCTTGATTCTGATCGAACCGATACTCACTGCTTCACATACACTGTTATTCCCCATCAAAATTGTCACACCATTGGCTACCTTATACTGGTCAAACCAATCCCTGTACGGACACATGTGATACGATGCCCCTGAATCTAGGATCCATCTATCATCAAACTGACTGGAGCTTAATAATGCACACAATAGGTCTTCACCGGAATCTGACTTAGCAACACTAGCCTGTTGCGAAGTCCCTTCATCACCCTTATTATTATTCAATCTCTGCCTGCAATATTTACGAATATGTCTAGATTGCTTATAGAAGTAACAAATAATATCCTTTCTGTTACCCCTAGAGTTGGACCTGCTGTTTTCTCTCATTGATTTATTATTCCCTCTGGATTTGTCTCTTTTGCGATCATAGTTTCGACCCCTTTCGCTCAAGAGACTAATCCATTCGGAGTTAGATTCGAGTTGTTTTTTCAATTCATCGGAAAGAAGTGTAACAGTCATTTCTTCGACGGCAATAGTATCTTTATCATAAATTAATGTAGTAACAAGGTGCTCATAAGATGGTGGCAATGAGGTGAGCAAGAGAAGTGCGATATCTTCTTTTTCAAATTTCACTTCAATGCTCAATAGTTCACTAACTATTTTATTAAACGAATTCAAATGGTCATGAATACGCGTACCAGCCTTCATATGAAGGGTGTAGAGTTGCTTCTTCATGAAAAGTCGGTTGGACAACGACTTTGTCATATAGAGAGATTTCATCTTCTTTCACAGATCCACGCTCATCTTCTCGTGAAAAATATTATACAGAACTTCATCGGACAAGCACAATCGGATAGTGCTTACGACCCTCTTATCAATAGAGTTCTACTTTTTATCGGACATCTCTATATTCTTCCCCATCTCTTTTTCAAGTAGGGTATCATCGATGCCTTGTTGGACAAGGAGATCTGTGACCTTGACTGTCACAAAGTGAAATTATTCTTCTTAGAAAACTTCTCTACTTCAAATTGTGCATTCGAGACCTTCATCGTCATTGTAGTATAAACCTCGCTTTGATACCAATTGTTAGGAATTCTACCCACACTACGAACTCCCTATCGCGATGAATACAGAAAAATAAGAAGATTCAGGCAAAAAATTAATCACACGCATAATACAAAGATTTACGTGATTTACCCAATCGAGGGCTACATCCACAAGAGTATATGCACTATTTTATTAAATGCTTATAACACATACACTGTCTTCTCTCTAGTGCAAACTCAATCAAGATCTAACACGATCTTCAACAACAAATCCGTTGTTAAACCAAGGACGCAATCCTTCAAATAACAGAGAAGAAGTCTGTCGGAATATAATCACGATTCTGACACAAGAACGAGTTCAATCGGATCTTCAATCCCCAAGTTATTCTTCAATACTTTTTCTCTCTAAAGTATTTTCCCAATTTTCTCACATGAAACTTTCACCAAGCTCTCACTGGATTCCTAGAGGAACTTTCTATGAATAAGCTCCAAACACTTTTGGAAACATAACTCACAAATTTCCTAAAACTTACAAGTATTCAAAACACTTCCAAAAAATCCTCAAACCACATTAGGAAATATTTTGGTTAAAGAATCTTCCAAAATAGCCACATATTCGAACCTGCGGATCTGGATCCACCCATCAGTCAATCGATTGACTTTCCAACCTCAATCGATTGACACCGATAGTTGACTTCTCAAACTCAATCGTCTTTCAAAGTAGCCACATATTCGAACTTGCAGATCTGGATCCACCCATCAATCAATCGATTGACTTTCCAACCTCAATTGATTGACACCGATAGTTGACTTCTCAAACTCAATCGATTGATTTTCCCAACTCAATCAATTGATGTCGATAGTTGAAATTAAACCTTATTCAACAGGATTTAGATTTTAGATTGCTCCAATTTAGAATTTGATGCTTTCTAGGGTTTTCGAGCTAGCCCACTTTTAGGAAGATAGAGAACACAAGGTTAAAATTTTCACCTATTCAGATAACGCACCATGAGGCTAGATGGGTCATCCCCATTTAGTCACAATTGTGTACATATTCACGTAAAAGCACTTAAAATGCACTTTTTTGAGTGGACATATGAAAAGGCATTTTAAATGCCAAAAACACATAAAATGTAATATTTTCATTTAAAACGTGTATATGTAAGTGTTTTTTTCATATAAAATACGTTCCAAACGAAAAAAGCAGTTTAGTTAAATATTCATATTTTAATGTTAATTTATATTTTTTTCGTAGTATCTATTTTTTTTCTGAAATTTTCCTTTATGTTTTATTTCCATACTCCATCTTGGTGTCTATGATTATAAAGAAATTCTTATCAATTAAGGTCATAAAAAATTGGGTATCTCTACTGGCGCTAACAGATTTACTAAAAGGTCCAGTTGTGCATAGGATCAATTGTGGAGACTATTTTTCACTCTAATCTTCCACACAATTGGATCTTAAGATCATGAGACTGTCAATTTTAGGTTTTACGGTGGCACATATCATACTCTAACATGATTTTAGGCTCATTTTTTTGGAAATGATATGTGACGCATGAAATCCAAAACTAAGTGTCTGATGATAAATTCATGGTCTCGAAATCCATTACGCAAAAGATTGGGGTAAAAAATAATTTTCATTATTTTATTCCAAGCAATCAATGAATTTCAAGGGATTTCATACATTTGCGCTTTTCGATAAATTTGTTGGCACAAATGGAAGTACGCTAAGATATTTTCATATTTTGAATTGAGGAACCATTATTTTCACACACAAAGTTGACCTTAGCACACAACTTAAAAGAAAGAGGTTGGGATTTTAAGGACAATTTTTGAGGATCCGTGACATTTGGAATAAAAAATCGATTGTTTGATAGGTGCGACATGATCTCAAGATCCATTGTGTGGAATATAGGGTGAAACACAATCTCTATGATTTGATCCAAAACAATCAATGATTTTAAAGGGTGTTCAATATGGGCGTTTTCAGAGATTGTGTAGGCACTAAGAGAGGTACCCGTCTTCAAAATATTAAGTCTTCTTTTAAATTGTGTGCTTTTACAAACTTTGTGAGCAAGTAATGGCTCCCAAAAATTGTTAAAAATTCTTTTTGGTTAATGATCATTTTAAATTAGTTTAGCCAATGAAGCAAAGTTTCATAATTTCCTAATTGGATTTTGACTCCAGCTATAATTCCTGCATCATATTTGTTGTGAAGTCGCAACAATGTATCTTTCTTTTTTGTGTAATTTCTTATTTCGTAATAGAAAACTAGTTTAATTCTTCTAACAATAATAGAAAACTAGTTTAGTTTCGTCATTATTTCGGTAAAGGATCATTTTGGTTGAATTCATATAAATTTCATCAAAATTTTGAAAGGTTTTCAATATCAGAAAGTATAAACAATATTTATATATAAATTATATTAGTATTTATAAAACTCTATTTATTATTTTTTAAATGGCAAATTTTTTTTATTAATTTTGATAAAATTTTGCTAAATTAATAAAATGTTGTCGAATTTGGAAGATACTATCAAAATTTTGTCAAAAGTTTAATCCGACCCTTATTTCAATGAATTTTAAAGAATTTGGGAGGATTTGGTCCCTACGCTTCTAACTATTTAAAATAAAATTTGAATGGACCTTTTGGACCTTTTGAGTAGGCTATGGACCAACATTTGTGCATGTGAGACCGCACATTAGGCCCTACGATGTGTAGTTAGTGAGTCTACACATTTGATAAATGCGCCCACACATTTATTGAAGTCGCATTATCTTTCTTAAATCATTTTTAATTATGTTTACGATGGATGGTTGTGCTTTATACACGTGTGCTAATGGTATCACCCTGATCCCAAGCCGATACGTATTGAATAATATCAGTTAAGTATGGGTTAAACCGGCTAATATTAAAGTACCCTACCATTATTTGCACCCTGTTTAACAATGACCTCACCCTATCTCCTCTACCTAGAATGCAATGACGGCCAAGGTGTCCAAATCAGTATCGGACTCGGGTATCGGGCCATGGAGGACCGATACGACTCGGCCGATATCGATACGTATCAGTCTATTTATAAAAATAAAAAAAAAATAGAAAATAGAGGTATCGGCCGAAACCGATACCGTATCGGCAGATACCGAGTTGAGATACCGACAGTGGTGGAGCCACGTTATCCAATGGGGGGTCCCAGGATCCCCCATCCGTAATTTTTCGCTTTTAAGGTCCTTAAGGACCGATCTTCCAACACGCACGGGTTTTCATGAGAACCCCCCATCTCAAGCTCCAACACTCTTTCTCTCTCTCTCTCTCTCATATTCTTACAATCTCATTCCCTCTATTTAGGGATGTATTCCGTTCCGTTTGGTCAGTTTTGGATAAAAATCACAAACCAAACCAGGCCTAATCGATTTCTAGATTTTCAAACCAAACCAAATCGTCCAACTCTTAAACCAAACAAAGCCGATTATATTTGGTTCGGTTCAGTTTGATTCGATCAATTTCGATTTTCCTATAAATTCTATTTTACCGCTTTAAGATTTAGGAATAGGCTAAAGATAAGAGTAGGGTTTTATGTAAAAGTATGTATTTTACTTAAATGCCCTTTAAAATTAATCAAAACCCTTATATATATATATATATATATATATATATATATATATATATATATATATATATATATATATATAAACTACATTCGGTTTGATTTGGTCGGTTTCGGCTTGGGGAGGCGTGGAACCGAAACCAAACCAAAATTTTCGATTTTCCTGTTTTTCCAAATCAAATCCAAACTAGTACCTGTTCAAATCAGACCAAACCCGGCGATTCGGCCCAGTTCGATCGATTTGATGAATTCGATCCAAAAAATACACAATCCTACCTCTATTTATTTCCCAGCAATCTCTCTCTCTCTTAGAGGAACACAGGATCAAGACCCAAAACCAAAGGACATACCACCTGAGCAGATGACACTCTCTCTCTCTCTCTCTCTCTCTCTTAATTGGTACTAATTGTTTTGATTTTATTTCTTTTATATATAATAAATCTATAAATAGCACATGGCTCTAAAAGGCTCCTCCATTCTATAAGTGTAAGGCTTGCCCAGCTAATCAATCAATGGAAATGACTTCATCAAAAAACATCTAAAAAGCCCCTCCATTTTATAAAGGTAAGGTTTGCTCAGCTAATCAATCGATGGAAATGGCTTCATCAAAAAACATGTTTTCTCTCTCTCTCTCTCTCTCTCGACTTGAAATTGTGTTTTTTCTGCTTAATTCTCCCATCGTGAAGAACTCAAGTTCATTGTATAATTTTTGCACCAACCACCAAGAGCTCTCAAAAAACATGTTCTCTCTCTCGCAAGACTTGAAATTGTGTTTTTTTCTGCTTAATTCTCCCATCATGAAGAACTCAAGTTCATAATATAATTTTTACACCAATCACGAAGAGCTCTCAAAGACCATCGATTTTTGCGCCGAATTCACAAATATAATATTATTTTCTTTAATTTTTTTAATAAGCAAAAAAAGCCCTAATATATTATTCATAGTAGAATTTTTTTAATAATTTTAAAATATTTTAATTTTTATAATATTTTTTAGAACCCTAAAGCCCTAATTTCCACGATATCTCTTAAAACCCTAATTTCTATAATGTTTTTAAGAATCCTAAGCCTTAATTTCTATTTTGTGATTATCGTTGATAAAAGCAAGCATGACAATATCATTACTATTTGACGACTATTAGGAATCCCCATCAGAAAAATCTTAGCTCCGCCACTGTATACCGATACGTATTGGTATCGACTGATTTTTTATATCATAATGACCGCTTTGAATTAGACTACGGAAATCTTTTTTGTTTAATCTTCAATTCAATGGATCTTGAGAGCATGGGAGTACCATCAGCCGATCAATTTTTTTATTCTGTATGACACACATCCCAAAAAGTGACTCTAAAGTCACAAGGCAACATCATGATTTTACAATCAATTTTTAAGATGTGTTACATGGAATTAAAAACTAACCGTCTTATGATACGCTCGTGACCTCAAGATACTTTGTGTGGAAGATTGGGATGAAAATTAAACTCTATTGTATAATTCTTGATAGTCAATTCATAACCGCTGGAGGAGTGGGACGAGGTCACAATTTCACATGATGTAAATGATAGTATGCTTATTTTATTTTAATATATATATATATATATAGGATAATGATCCACCTAACTCGAGTCACGCTCGAGTCTCGTGTCATGCATGACTCGAGTTAAGTGATCATTACCCATATATATATTAAAAAAATATTTAAAATACACTTTTGGATTATGTCGAGTTTATGAAAATATATTGGCAATGTCGGGGATACAAATATATATGGTATAATATTAACTAGTATAGGCTGCTATTTACACCCATATCAAATTGGGGTCATACATCATGCCGGACCTAACTCGGTAGATAATGGTGGACATATATTGCAGAAGGCCAACATTTAAAACCATGATTTGATTATGTTAATAATAGAAAATATGTATATTATGGATTTGGATAGAGTGATCAATTTAAAAGTTTTCTTCCATGTGCACCTACACACTTTATACTACCGGGCATGGGCCAACGTTCCTAACGTTGAGGGCAACAATGGTGCTGATTGGGTACATTTATTCACACCCCCTGAGACTGTTTTCTCACCCCAGTGTTGAGAAACCCACTAAAAGAGGACTCTCTTAAAGCTCACACTTCTATTTTATTTTTATTTTTACTAGGGTGAGAAAGCAGTCTCGTTGGGTGTGAATAATGGTACCATGCTGATTTGTATATCCAATATTGACCCAATTTTGACTTGTCTTAGACAAGGGCTCCATCTTAAGGTGCAGAGTTCTAGGCTTTATTTGGCAACACTCCCACCCGGCTCCTAGTCATGAACAAAAAAATCGACTGATTTGAATCAGTTGATGGAGATTGTTTTTTATTTAATCTTCTTGACGATAGATTTTAAGATTATGACGCACCTATCAGACAGTCAGATATTGATTCCACATGACACACGCCCCTAAAAGTGAAGGTCAACTCATTTGCCCATGATTTAGATCACTTTTGGGGATGTGTGCTATATGAAATCAACATCTGACCGTCTGATTGGTGGGTCATGATCATAAGATCTATTGTGCAGAAGATTGGAACAAAAACAATCTCAATCGTCTAATTCAAATCAGTCAATGGTTTGTGAAAAAATTGTGTGATACTAATAAATAGGTGAGAATAGTTTAGGCGCTGTTAAAGTCTTTCTGTCACTTTTCTGGAAAATGCACAAAATCGCCACAGATTCCTAACCTGGGTAATCTGTTTTTTGAGTTACACAAAAAGTGTATTTTCTGAGCAATACAACATATTTTTTTGTTCAGGTAATTCTAGATCACCATTAGAAAATGGGTTAACACCATCCATTACTCATGTATCTTATTAATCCAATGTCTTTCAATAGCTAGAATCACCTAATTTCGGTCACTAATCAATCTAGCGAAAGCCAAATAAAGTGAACCGCTCAAATTGAAAATTAAAAAATCACACGATGTATGATAGTTGGATCAGTCTATTAAAAGTGTTTGTGGCTAATATATGGGCTATCTCATACCCAAGTGAGGTATTCTTATTTACACAAGGTTTTGGTAGTTATAGAAGACACAACCTGGCAACAACAGTCATATTTAAAAAGAGATAATGGCTCCTGACCAACATTTAAACACCAAATGGCGCATAAATGATCTTACACCATTACAAAGGTCAATTTTTGTCTCAAACCATTTGTGTGATTTATCATTATGTCATGTATCACACATCTATGATCAACCTAAATTTCTCAAGTAACAATCCATCATTGGAACATGTCCCAACCAAAGAATCATGCTTATAAGTTGATGCAAACCATTCGATCGGTGATCTTTAATACCAACCATCAAAATTAAGAACAACCGTTGATATCAAAGTGCACAAATTAGATGGTTCGAACCTCTCAAAAAGTGTGATTTTTGGACCCATAGTCCTTCAATTGAAGATATATCACTTTGACGGTATGGATTTTCAAGATCATAAGCCAATAAATGGTGTAAAATTATTTAAACACCATTTGGTCATTATAAAAATAAGGTGTTTCAGCCGTACTTGTTGTTAAGGCAATTTTCCGAAGTGGCAGAGCTAATAGCGGCAGTTTTTTATAACAACAAGACTAATAGCAGCTGTTAAACAAAAAAATTACTGTTATTAGTTTTGTTTTTTGTAGTGAGTGTTTAAATGACGATCATGAGAGTGAGTCTCGTTCAAAAATAAAATGGATCCAACATACTATCTAGTTAATATTCATGCTAATTATTAAGAGTCTAAATTTCAGTGATATAACGCATCAGAAAAGTACGGGAGTCAATAAGCGAGAGTGATCCCATAGTTTCTAGTAGATTATACCCCACCCATACTTTCCTTGTGCTCTGAAAGTGGACTTTAGCCGACGGGTCCACAAGAGCTTAAAAATGGAGGAAGCGTAACTTTCGGAGAAAAGAAAGCCACTTTCCGTAATTTGCAAAAAAACACAAAAAAAAACTAAAAAGCACAAAGTGGCACTTTTTCTACTGCCGGACGGGGACCTTTGAGTCTGTGGAGTTTCTAAAATAAGCAATGAGGGCAGAGAGACCCTCAATTCTGTATAAAGTGGTGGTGGCATTTTACTAAAATGCTCCAAGCATTAAAACATCTAGGCATTTTAGTAAAATGCCTTAGATTAATAATATATTTTAATAAAAATTAAAATAAAATTATAATATAATATATATTAATATACATATTTATAATATTCAGCCAGGGTGATGAAGCATCCAACCCAAGCTCGACCCAAGTCAATCCGGATCATCACATACTTATCTCGCTAGAGCTAGAGTATCGGGCTGAGTGTGGGTCGAAATCTAGGCCTGCTCACTACATTGAGGGCATGTGGCAAATTTTGCCGAAATTCACCGTAATCAAATGAAAATTTCGGAAAAATTTAGGTATTTTTTGGAAAACTTTTAATATATATATATATATATATATATATATATATATATATATATATATATATATATATATATATATATATATATATATTTATATATGTTAGTAATTTAATTAGTATATATTTTAGTAAGTTTTTTTAAAAAACATTAAATATATTTTTTGTATATTTTTTATCTTCGAATTTTTATTAAAAAGTGTCGAAATTAATCAGAAATGTACCGAAAAGACCCTCTACCAAAAAATTACTGAACACGATAATTTTCACTATGATTGAGAGCCGTATTTATGCAAGAGCGAAATTTGTCGCTATGATTGAAGTCAGTATTTATGCAACAAAAAAAAAAAAACCAATTTTCATTTTTACGGGCTTTACTAATCAAGTCCTAATCAGGCAAAATTAGAGTTAATATATAGTGAATAGCCACGTGGCGCAGACTTTAAAACTCACACAGACTTTAAGAGCCTTGAATTCTGCATCCCTCTCTCACATCAGTTTTTCCTTTCTAGAAAAAGCTTAAAAGGAGAAATCTCTTAAAGCTTAAAGTCAACAGTAAAGGAGAAGCAAATGGGAGTTATCTTTGAAAAATCACAAATGATAGCTTTCTTTAATCTCTTAAAGCTTAAAAGTCAACAGTAAAAGAGAAGCAAAAGAGAAGCAGTGTGTGTTGTCACCCCCTAAAATCCACCGGCTACAACACCATGATTGTGAGCTCTACGGGTGTCTACAAAGGAGTCCACGGGGTAATAGATAGTTACAGCCGCACGGAGGTGTCAATGAAGAGTCTCTTCATCTGGCAATGTTTGAAAAAGTATCAAACCCTTCAAGGTGGTTGCAATGGAGAATTGCCAATGACACTTCTAAATATCAATGATGAGTGCATAAAGTAAATGTCGGATGAAGAGCCTCTTCATTTAAACTGTCAACCTCTTGAGTTACATCTAAATGACAATTAACTGTACATTTAAATAACAGTTAATTAGGACGTTGGCTGGAGCTACTTTCAGTTGAAGAAATGATTCAGTGAGACCCCTTGTTGTGTACTATAGTAGCCTAAACTCAGAAATTGAGTTTTCCTGAGCAAAATCATCCGAAAACAAAACGTCGCTTTCTCAGGAAATTGCGATGAAAACCAACAGCCCAATAAGAACTCTTGAACATAGAAAAACATCAAAATGTGCCAGAAATGACATTTTCTTGGCTCTCGAACGAGGCCTAAGGGTCCACTCGAGCTCATGGATCAAAATATCGTCCGATATTGATACGTATCGGACGATACGTATCGGTATCGAACGTGAACGATATGGTACATTAAATGGACCGTATCGTTTATTTGTATTGCAGATGCCGGACGATACATTCAATGTAACGTCCGGTGCACTACTGTTCCGGTATGTATCGTCTGGTACGTACCGATTTTTTGACCGGACGATATGTTCTGATTTTCCGACATTTTGATCCATGCTCGAGCTTCCCTACCAAGTACCAAGGTATCCCTTCCCTCTTCCTTTGGCTGAGTTTGGGTAAGCTCTTTCAGGGCAAAGATCAGCTCTTTTACTCTTTGGCTCCGTTAGGGAACTGTTTTCACATTTGGTAATACAACTCTTCGTCCCATTTGTTTTGGCGGAGAGCTATTTTAATTTTTAAGTTATAAAATTGCTCTCTACCTGCTCTCTCTCTGCTAGAGCAAAAATTATATGCTTTGATGGAGAGCAGGCAGAGAGCTGCTTCTGCTCTTATAAGAGCTAAGCCAAACACAACTTTTGGTTGTAGGTAAAATCGTGTCAGGCAGGCCTGATGGGCTTTTGGCATGGACACCAAACAAACATTAGCCTTAGCCCGTACTTACTGCTTACTAGTCTAGACGTCGGTCTTGTTTGTAACTTTTATTACTTGGGTGAAAAATGTAAGGGAGCTACTACTTTTACACGAGATTTGTACCGTGGCACATTGCTAAAAAAGAAAGACTTGACATTTTAAGATCTATGCCATGTGGAACACCAACTCAGTCCTTTGATTTGAATGCCATGATGTAAAGATCTTTGTTGTCAAAGTTTGGCACGAAACATGATCTCTACCATGTGATTTGTCTCAGTCAACCATTAAATCAGATGATGGTCTTTGACTGTATTGAATTAAATGATAGAGGTAACTTTTCATGCCCATTTTTGGCAGAATTGATCTTTACATCATGACCTTGAAATTAAAGGGCTTAGATGATGTTCCACATGACACAAATCTCAAAAAATATCAAACCTTCTTTTTGGATGGTGCGCCACGATATAAATCTCCTGTGCCAGTTGTATAGCTCCCAAATGCAGTTGAGAAAAGAGTCGATTAATTATTTGATTCACAGAAAGTGGGTCAAGTTATCGGACCATGCCCGTATGGATTCTAGGCCCATTGGCCTTTTGTGGTAGGCCTAATCGTTGAAGCGCACTTAAAAGCCAATTGGGCGACACCAAAAGTGTCCTAATTAAAAGGTAGGGCAGTGATCAGGTCCAACTAGCTTGAATCGGATTTGAGTTCAACTTCATCTCCCACCCTTGGATATAGAAGAATCTTGACTACACATCACCTTATAAAAATAAAAATCATGAACGTCAAGATTCTCCCATATCCAAGGGTTTGAGATGCGATTGAACTCGAAATCTAGATCAACCTAATTGGACCAGACCATTGCCCTTAAAGGGAATATAATTACGCCTACCTGAAGGCAACCGTAAGAGAGCTCATCTTCTTCATTCTCTTCCTCTTTCGTAAACTTAATTGTGAGAAATTCTCTGTGCCAAAGGCCCTAATCCTATAAGTTTGATCATTAATCACTTGTTTCTCCTCTGATAATTAATGACTCTTAATACAGATTTGAAGTTTTGATTTATAATTGTAATTGTAACTGTCCCAAATAGACCAAATAATGTTAGAAGTTTCTATTTTGGTGGCCATCATTATGGTCAAATCCGTTGACCGGTGAATGGTATAAGATCAATCTTGAGATGGGTAGTAGCTATTTCGGTGAGTTTGAAGAAGAATAGGCAACTAATTAATGAGTCTTTTAATTAAGGTATGACTGTGATTTCTAATCACACTATAATTAGAAACTAAAGTCCTTAATGGGAAATGACTCTTTGGCTATAAATATAAGGGGTGTCTAGTCCCAACGATTGCTTGACATAATTCAATCCTCCCTATTGGCGAAAGCATCCCCATTATGCTAGGAGATATTAAACGTGAGAAGATCGTTGAAGATCGGCGACCAACCATTAATGGCTAACGCCCAAGGTGCGCATATTTATGGATTATAATTTTATTGTTTTTGATTGATCATATGCCTAGATCTTTCAGCTTAATTTTGAATGGTCGGATCGATAGATCTATTTAGATTCCATCAATTGGTATCAGAGCTATGATGATGTTTGGTCAATCAAAACATCGTGTTTTATTTTAGTATGTAATAAGTCCAAATATCACGGCTAATCGCATGGACTGAGCCGGTGCCTTGCTATTTTCTAAAAGCAAAGAGAATTTTTAACACCGTATTAAACTGTGAGGCTGCTGTCACTTCAAATATATATATATATATATATATATATATATATATATATATATATATATATATATATATATATATATATATGAAAAAAAAAAAGCTTTGGCTTCACTGTTGTTTGACGGTCCGCGCCGGGCGGATCAGCCGGCCAAGACTGGACCGCCGCTTGCCGGGCCATCCTGGTGGGAGGCGCGGTACACTTAGGTCAAGGCTGCATGCTGATCTCAACTGCTTTCAAAAAAAAACAAAAAACAAAATTGCCCACCCGACCTGCTTGGGCTTTTTTAACCCACCTGACCCGCCTGGCCTGTTTGGCCTGACCCACCTGACCTGTCTGGCCTAGCCCTTTTGGCCTCGCTTGACCCATCTGGCCCTTTTGAACCATGGCCCGACCCGCTGGGCCCATGGCCCACTCGCCCCTTTTGACCCAAGGCCCGGCCCGGTACTCGGCCCATTATGCCGATTTTCGGACATTATATATGAAATTTGACTTTCTTGGACATTTCGGACCCGTTTTTGAGGTCTATTTTTGACAATGAGCTCTCTGTTGTGATTTTTCATGACCTGATGTTATTTTTTTTTTTTTCTATTTTTAATTGTGTAACTTTTTTTTTTTAGTACCACTAATTAGATTTGGGTAGTGGAGGTTGTGCTCCACCACCATGACTGGTACTTACACATTATAATGCTCGTTTATTGTCAATTTTGACACATCCTCATAACACGAATTAAACTTAGCTTATTCTTTTAATATTAATTTTGCGATCTTCTAAAATATTATCAAACCTAATTTGATAACATGGCTTGGAAAGATTCTTCTGCGCAACGGTGATGATCTTTCCTAGTGTCGTGGTTTTCATAGTGATGTTTAATTTTGTCCAAGACCGTGTTACAAATTCCGTGATAGTGTGTAGTGAACGTTAGCGTCACAACATAAGGGATTCTTCTGCCCAACGGTGATGAATCACTTAATGTTGTATGATGGCTGTGTTTCACTATTCATTATTTTGTGTGTGGGTACTGCTAGCGTGTTGTGACTCGACCCAACGAAGGGTCATAACGACGCAATTAGTACCACAATTATTAAGAAAGATTGAGGAAGCGGTTAGTGTGTTATGACTCGACCCAACGGAGGGTTATAATGACACAAATTGTTTATCAATAAAACCACATTGGTTTTAATTTTTATATTCTTTAACATATTTTAACTATTGCGTCACATATTATGATTATAACCTTGTGGAATTGATAGTTACTACGATTGTATGTGGACATAATAAGGGCCTTAATTATTGTGCAGCATTGAACCCGTCTATCATAACCAATATGATTGGTGGAATTAAACCTTTGAGTGGATCAAATTATAAGAAATGGAAGGAACAAGTTACAATTGTTCTACGCTGCATGGATCTTGACTATGCTATACGATCTGATAAACCCAAGGTGCTCCCCGCTGATGCCTCGGTTGAGGATCTGGCAGTGAACCATACGAATTTAGAAAAATGGGATAGATCAAATCGTATGAGCCTCATGATCATAAAGAGTTCCATTGCTGATACGATTCGGGGAGGTATTCCTGACTCGCACACTGCAAAGGAATACATGCAAGCCATTAAGGAACAATTTCAAGGGACTTCTAAAGCCCTTGCCAACAGCCTAATTGTTAAAATGGGAACCATGAAATATGATGGTCATAGCGGCGTACGGGAGCATATTATGCAAATGAGTGGCATGGCAACTCAATTGAAAGAACTGGACATGGGTTTTTCTGAGGGTTATCTTGTTCACTTCATTATGACTTCTCTTCCTGCATAGTTTGGCCCGTTCAAGATCAATTATAACACGCAAAAAGAGAAGTGGAAGATGAACGAGCTAATCGCTCACTGTGTCCAAGAAGAAGAAAGATTTCGGACTGAAAAACCTGAAAGTGCCCATTACGCCGCTCTTGGACCATCGAAACGAAATTTTAAGTGAACACAGGGACAATAAAAAGGAAAGAACGTGAAAGCTCCTCCACCGAAAATCAAATAAGGAGAAGCTAGCACATCTACTTCTGGCATCAAGTGTCACTTCTGTAAGAAGAAGGGACACATTAAGAAGAATTGTCAGAAATACATAGATTGGCTAGTTAAGAAAGGTAATGACCTAGCCTTTGTGTGTCTTGAATCTCTTTATGTTGATGCTCCACGCAATACTTGGTGGATTGATTCTGGTGCAACTATTCACATAAGTAATTCAATGCAGGGATTTCGATCCAGCAGGAAGCAAAGTAAAGGCGAACGTACCATCAAACTCGAAAATGGAGTAGAAGCAGACGTGGAGGCCATTGGGACTCTCCTTCTCATTATAGATAGTGGTTTCATTTTGGATTTAATTGATACTTTTTATATTCCAAGTATCACTAGAAATCTTATCTCAATTTTTAAATTGAATTCATTAGGTTTTGAATTTAAATTTGGACATAATATGTTTACTCTATTATTTAATTTCGATATTGTGGGTGGTGGCTCATTAGTGGGCAATCTTTATCAGTTGAACTTGGATTCATCTTACGCCCAATATTTAGTTTCTATGTATGTGAATGATAAAATCAGTACGAAACGAAAACGAACAATCGACAACTCCTCCATTTTATGGCATAAACGTTTAGGCCATATATCTAAGGATAGAATGGAGAGGTTAATTAAAGATGATATAATCGATGCGTTCGATTTCTCTGATTTCAATACTTGTGTTGATTGCGTTAAAGGGAAACTCACAAAGACTAATAAGAAAGGGGCTATCAGAAGCACGAGTTTGTTGGAAATAGTCCACACTGATATTTGTGGACTGTTTCAAACTCCCACTATTGGTGGTCAAAAGTATTTTATTACCTTCACTGATGACTATTCTCGTTTTGGTTATATATATTTCATTCATGAGAAATCTGAGGCCCTGGATATGTTTAAAATCTATAAAGCCGAAGTTGAGTTACAACTTAATTCGAAGATTAAAATTATGAGATCTGATAGAGGCGGGGAGTACTATGGTAGATACTCTGAAACAGGTCGCAATCCAGGACCCTTCGCCATGTATCTACAAGAGCATGACATTGTCGCTCAATACACCATGCCGGGAACACCTGAACAGAATGGTGTAGCTGAGCGACAGAATCGTACTCTTATGGATATAGTGAGAAGCATGTTATGCAACTCTAAGTTGCCTATGTTCTTGTGGGGAGAAGTCTTGAAAACAGCGGTGCATACCCTAAATCGAGTTCCTAGTAAGGCAGTTCTCAAAACTCCTTATGAGCTATGGGTAGGAAGAAAATCGACTTTAGGATATTTACACATTTGAGGCTGTTTGGCTGAAGCAAAAGTGTACAACCCACAATTAGGAAAATTGAACCCTAAAATTATAAGTTGCCATTTCATTGGTTACCCTGATAGATCAAAAGGCTATCAATTTTATTGTCCCACTCATAGTACCCGGATTGTTGAGATTAGATATGCAAAATTCTTTGAGGATCGTGTGATCGGTGGGAGTGTTGAGCCTAAGAAAATCACTTTTGAGGAGAATCGGGTTATAATTTCTATCCATTTTATCCAAGAAAAAGTGGCACTAACACCAGTTATTCAAGCAAGTGTTGATGCACCTGTGACTATACCTATTGAAACACCCCACATTGAGGAGGCTCTTGCTCCTATGGCGACTGCCAATGATCAACCATTGCGTAGATCAGAGAGAGCAAAGAAGTCAGCCATTTCTGATGACTATATAGTTTACCTCAATGAGAGTGAGTTCGATTTTGGAAAGGAATCAGATCATGTTTCCTTTAATCAAGCCATGAAGAGCGACAAATCCACTCAATGGCTCGAAGCCATGAAAGATGAGTTGGAATCAATGAAATATAACTCGGTCTGAGATCTTTGTGAGTTACTTGAAGGAGTCAAGCCTGTAGGCTGTAAATGGATATTTAAAACCAAACAAGACTCCAAAGGTAATATAGAAAGATACAAGGTCAGGTTAGTCGCTAAAGGTTTCACTCAAAAAGAGGGAATAGACTTTAAAGAGACATCTTCTCCTGTCTCTAGAAAGAATCTTTTCGGATAGTCATGGTATTGGTAGCTCATTTTGACTTAGAATTGCATCAAATGGATGTTAAAACTATTTTTCTGAATGGTAACTTGCATGAAGATGTTTTTATGACACAACCTGAAGGTTTTCACGTTGAGGGGGAGAGTCATTTAGTTTGTAGACTCAAAAGGTTTATATATGGTTTAAAGCAGGCATCTCGACAATGGTACTTAAAATTTCACGAAGTTATTTCAAATTTTGGTTTTAAAGAAAATACTGTGGATCAATGCATATATCTTAAAATCAGTGGGAGCAAATTTATCATCCTTATTTTGTATGTTTGATGATACATTGCTTGCGAGTAGTAATTTGAGCATGTTATATGAGACAAAGAACTTTTTATCAAAACATTTTTATATGAAAGACCTTAGTGAAGCTTTCTATGTGATAGGAATTGAGATTCATCGAGATAGAGCCCGTGGCATATTGGGACTGTCTCAAAGAGCTTATATTGATAAAGTTCTTAAAAGGTTTAACATGCATAATTGTTCTGCTACTGTTGCCCCTGTTGTTAAGGGTGATAAATTTAGTCTACTTCAGAGTCCCAGAATCGATCTGGAGAGAAAGCAGATGGAGACAATTCCCTATGCATCGGCAGTTGGGAGTCTCATGTATGCACAAGTTTGTACTCGTCCAGACATAGCATATATAGTTGGCATGCTTAGCAGGTACCAATGTAATCCTGGTTTGGATCATTAGAAAGCAGCCAAGAAAGTTTTTCGCTCTTTACAAGGGACTAAAGGACACATGCTCACATACAAAAGAACGAATAACCTTGAAGTTGTTGGTTATTCAGATGCTGACTATGCTGGGTGTCAGGACACTCGTAGATCCACATCGAGTTATATTCTTATGCATGCAGGTGGACCTATATCTTGGAAGAGCGTTAAACAAACGTTGATTACTTCGTCTACTATGGAAGCCGAATTTGTTGCATGTTTTGAGACAACATGTGAGGCGATATGGTTGAGGAATTTTATCTCAGGGCTTCGAGTTGTTGATACTATTTCAAGGCCACTGAGAATCTTTTGTGACAATTCCGCTGCGATAGCTATCTCCAATAAAAAAAAGATTAGTGGGGGTTCCAAATATATTGATCTAAAATATCTTGTTGTAAGCGAGAAAGTTCAAAATCAAATTGTATATGTTGAAAAGATAAGTACGACACTCATGTTGGCTGACCCTCTCACTAAAGGCTTACCTCCCAAGCTCTTTTCGGAGCATATTGCGCGCATGGGATTAACGGATCATTTTGATAGCCTTTGAGAGTGGATATCTGAGAGTGAATACATTTGTTTCATTGATTCAGAAATAAAGATTATTTATTTGCTTTTCCATTTTTGTGCAAATAAATTTTGGAACATATGGTGCCAATAGATGGCAATAAAGTAGGACCAATATTAGATTGAGTTTACATGCAATCACCATTCAGTTTGTAAACTTGCAATCTATGTGAAATTATACTAGTTGGAATCCATATCGGTGATGACTTCCAATACAGTAACTAATGAGCGGTCATATATTGATGATATGATATATTGACTACATTGATTCTGTGTTGAAATTCTCACTGGACCAGACTGATTATAAAGACTTTGATTGAGATTGATTGTGACTTACCATTCAAAGAAAGTTAGCTAACATTGGGTAATCGAAGTTTATTGACATAGTTTGGCCAAGTGGGAGACTGTTAGAAGTTTCTATTTTGGTGGCCATCACTATGGTCAAACCCGTTGACCGGTGAATGATATAAGATCAACCTTGAGATGGGTAGTTGCTATTCCGGTGAGTTTGAAGAAGAATAGGTAACTAATTAATGAGTCTTTTAATTAAGGTATGACTGTGATTTCTAATCACACTATAATTAGAAATTAAAGTCCTTAATGGAAAAGGACTCTTTGGCTATAAATATAAGGGGTGCCTGGTCCCAACGATTGCTTGACATAATTCAATCCTCCCTATTGGCGAAAGCATCCCTATTGTGCTAGGAGATATTGAACGCGAGAAGATCGTTGAAGATCGGCGACCAACCATTAATGGCTAACGCTCAAGGTGCGCATATTTATGGATTATAATTTTATTGTTTTTGATTGATCATACGCCTAGATCTTTCGGCTTAATTTTGGATGGTCGGATCGATAGATCCATTTAGATTCCATCAAATAAAGCTATGACGATGATGATTTGTAATTGTAACCCAAGTTTTCATGTAACTTGGATTGAAGTCATTTTTTTGAGACATTCTAATTCTAAAAGGTATTTTTCTAATAGAAAATTGATTGGGGTTTTATACAAAGCAATGACAAGTAGAAGGGTGAGAGGAACATTGATGTGAAAGAATCAATGGTACTGTATTCACACACCATGAGACTGCTCTCTCACCCAAGTGTCGAAAAAATGACTATTTTAAAACTCACACCCACTCTTTATTTTTGTTTTGTCTTTTTTTATGGGGGTGAGAAAGAAGTCTCATCGGGGTGTGAATACTGGTACCCAAGAATCAATTGAAACATGACATTGTGAAGAAACATAGAATAGCTTATAAAAGAATCAATAACATTGGAAGGCTGGAAAGGAAAGATGTTGTCTTTTGCTGGTAAAATCACTCTTATTAAATCCACCCTTTCGGCGCCTCTGATTTACTTTATGTCTCTGTTTCAATGCCCTGCTTGGGTCATTCAAAAGTTGGAAAGAATACAACGAGATTTTTTATAGGTTGGGTCCGATGAGAAATCAAAGATCCACTCTATTGATTGGTGGTTGCTTTGCAGAAATAAGGATGATGGAGGTGCTGAAATTCTAAGTTTAAAGCCTTTTAACAAGGCTTTACTAGTCAAATGGTTATGGCGAATAGAAACTGAAAGGAATGCTTTATGGAGGCGAATTCTTATAGACAAATATGACTCTGGCGGCAGTCTTTGGGATGCTGATTCGGGTGCTCGTCAAAGATCGGGATTCTGAAATTCTATATGTAAATATCAAGAAACTTATAGGGACTGCTCTAGGATTAACATTGGTAACGGAGGAAACACTTCCTTTTGGCGTAATAGTTGGATTTGCAACCGTCCCCTTAAGCTCATTTTTCCTAACATATTTCATTTAGCCTTGAATCAGGATGCTACTGTTTTGGAGGCAGTGGATATATCGGAGGGGAGGCAAATTCAATGGAACTTAATAATGTCTAGAAGACTCTACGACACTGAGATAAACCAGATTTCTAATTTATTATCTATTCTAAATTCCTTTTCGGGAATTAACCTATGAGCACAGATTACCCGATATGGATTGATCAACCTTTCGAAGGGTTCAAGGTGCGTTTTCTTTATCTTAAATTGGCGAGTGCGGTGACTCCGAAGTTGCCCTGGCTTTGGATTTGGAAAGCAAAAGCTCCTTTCCGTGTTATTGTCTTCACATGGTAAGTGATGATCAACAAAATTCTAACGGTGAACAATTTACAAGCTAGAGGCTTCTCCTTAGCTAATCGATGTGCTCTATGTAAACAAAAGGAGGAAAGTTCTAATCACATGCTCATCCACTGTTCTTTCACTGCTGTCATTTGGAGTTTCATCTTAGGTTGGTTCAATACATCTTGGGTTATGCCGGAGAATTGTGGCAATCTTGTTGGATCGTGGACCAAAGGTACTGGAGGATGTAGAAGAAGGGAAATATGAGATCTTATTCCTTTTGCAATGTTTTGGGTGATTTGGAAAGAAAGGAATAGGAGAATCTTTGAAGGTAAGGAAAGTGAGAGTCACAGATTGTCTGAGAAAGTGTAAATTAAAGCTTTGCAATGGGCGCGGGTCAAGAATCTAATTTCTCCTTACTCAATTCAAGACTGCATTCGAAAGATAGAGGTAGTGGACGCGGGCAGAGCGGTCTAGATTGATGGTTAGTGGGCAGTTCTTAGCTGATTGGGTTTTTTATTTTTTATTTTGATTTTTTCTGTGTTGTCTCTCTGTTGAGTCTCTTGCTCAATGGGGGGCTAGTTTCTGTTTTTGTTTTTTTTTTAGGGAGAATTCTGTGACTCTTGGGGGAGTTGAGTTTTAAGTAGTTGTGTAATGTGTTCTTTTTATTTTTTAATGCATGAGTGAGGTCCCAATAACCTCACATGAATTATCAAAAAAAAAAAGAATCAATGAAAAAGACATGCAAAGCATACTCCAAATAGATGGGATAAGGCATAATGAAGACGATAATTGTAACCTGAGCCGTCAGATTAAGGATTGTATGAAATGGTCAATATTTGTTGATTCCAACTTGTTCCCATTGTTTTAGGTAAGCTTTTGATTCTATGCATAGATTAGGGGAATAAATCAAATCCAATTTTCTAGGGAGCAAGTAGTTGCAAAGCCAGATTTATGTCATCGCACATAATTTAAAAGACTAGTTACTTTTGGGAGTTGTGTTAAGTGAAACATCACTTAAGTCATCTGATTTGAAGGTCATGATGTTGATTTAAAAGACTAGATACTTTTAGGAGTTGTGTCAAGTGAAACATCATTTAAGTCATATGATTTGAAGGCCATGATGTTAAAATCTTTGTTACCAAGATTGGATCGAAACACAACCTCTATCATTCAATTCAATACAATCAAAGCCCATCATCTATTTAATAATTGACTGATTGAATCATATAATAGATATTGTATTTTGTGTAAATCTTTGGCACCATAAATTTTTTTATCATAGCTTTCAAATCAGCCCGCTTAGATGGTGTTCCACTTGGCCAAGGTCCCAAAAATACAATGTCTTTTGATTTATTTTGGTTGGTAAAACTAAAAGCTTATGTTGGGTTTAAATAATTGTTGAATGGGTTGATAAATATAAGTAAATTCTTAGGTGAAGTAAAAAAAAATTCCATGTACATTTTTTTCGTGTTTACTTTTTATGTTACTATTAAGGATGCACATGGATTGCAGGATTAAAAATCATCTCATCCTTTGAAACTAAAGTTAAATTCAATGGCTAGGATTCGCCTAGGATTTTTAATTAATATATTTATATTATAAAAACTCTAATTATTAAACTACTACAATATTCTTTAGCATATTTCAACCATATCATATCCTAGAGCAGATTGCATGTCATGTATAACAGAAAGCAAACTCAGAAGAAAATAGATGAAGAAATTGAAAAAACCCATTGAAGATTTGATTTGAGTTGATTTGCCGCGAGAGAGAGAAAGAGATGCGACCCAAGATCATTCTTTTCGGTGACTCGATCACAAAAGAGTCGTTTGGAGATAGAGGTTGGGATGCATCTCTTGCCGACCATTTCTCTCGAACGGTATATAAACTTCATCTTATTCTAGTTTTAATAGTGGTGATTTAGTCTTCTTTTTTATGGGCCGAAGAATGGAGATCTGGCGATTCAAGTTTGGAAAGCGAGGCGCCGAAGAATGGAGATCCGACGATTCAAGCTCGAAAAATATAATAACTGTATCAAAATACAAAATAAGTAAAAACTCATATAATATTTCTTAATCTAATCTCATTTACAGTCATGCATAAAGATCCCTGATTATAAAATACACCTCTATATCGGACCATGACGAAAACAAATTAGTTTCGATTTGTGCCATCCGATACAAAATTATAAATAACCTGATACAAAATTATATTTTATAATTTTTATGCCTATAATTATTGCCTCCACATCAGAGCCAAACAAAGACAATAATATAAAGATATGATCTTTTTTAGTGAAATAACTAACCAATATCCCCAATTGATAAATAAAAAATAAAAAATATATTATCCCCAACAGTTAATCTCATAATATATATAAATAAATAATAAATAAATAAATATCCACATTCATTTAACTCGAATGGAATCTAAGTGTTTCCGGATGAATAAAAAAACATAAAATTTTGAATCAGATTCATTTCATCAATAAAACATAAAACTGATAAAAAATAAATCAAAATAAATTAAGAGACATAAATAAAAAAAAGACATAAAAATACCCGAAATCGAGAAAAAATAATGTGTTAATAAGAGACTGCTTGCTTAACGAAAATTTGTAGAAATCTAACTGTTTTAGGATGAATAAAAAAATACAAAATCTTGGATTAGATTCATGTCATCAATGAAACATAAAACTGATCAAAAATAAATCAAAGCACATTAAGAGACAAATAAAATAAAGACATATAAACATACCTGAAATCGAAAAAAAATGATGTGCTAATAAGAGATTTGGTTGCTTAACGAAAATTTGTGTATGATTTTTTTTTTTTTTTCACCTTTTATTTTATAAAATTTTAATGAGGAGAAAGAGATTTATTAGCCTTTGTTTAGGAGAGAGTCATATACATGGGAGAGAGAGAGAGAGAATTATGGGCTAGTTTAGAGTCCTAGTTTAATTAGAAGATTTTTAGATTCCTAGTTTAATTATTAGATTTTGCAATTACAATCGGGAGAAGGGTAGCAACTCTTAGGGGCATTTTAGGTATGAAAATATGATAGAAATTATTTTTACTTTTATATAGTAGTAAGGATTCTTTTTTGGGTATCTCTAAATGCACCCACGCATTCTCTGAAAGCACCTACATCAGAGACCCCTTAAAACCAATTGATTGGGTTGGATCAAACGATGGAGTTTGTGTTTCGCCCTGATCGTCCACACAATGGATCTTGAGACCATCTCGCACCTATCAAACGGTCAGTTTTTAATTTGACATGTCACAGATTCCCAAAATATGGCTCTAAAATCAAGTTTGAGTGTAATGTGTGCCATTGCACACAAGGTGCACCTTTTGAGGATATGTGACATAAGGAATAAAAAACTGACCGTCTGTTAGTTGCGACATAGTCTCATCCATTGTATGAAAGATTGGGGTGAAACACGACTTCCATTGTCTGATCCTATCCAATTAATAATTTTTAAGGGGTTGCACACATGAATACTTTCATAGAGAATGCCACACATGGATACTTTCAGAGAGAATGCGTGTGTGCGAGCAGAGCTACCCTTGAGCTACCCTTCTTATTTAAGATTTCAATCATACTTGGCTAGATACTAATTAGAGCAACAATGATGTCAATAATATCAACATCATCACCCTCCTTGGGAAATTGACATAATTGAAGATTTCAATCTTACTTGGCTAGATGCTAATGAGAGCAATAATGTTGTCACTAAAAGCAACATCATCACCCTCCTTGACATGAGATATTGACATAATTAGTTAGAGAAAAGTTAAACCAAGGTTTGATGGAGGGCTGAAAATGAATCTGCTCGTCAATGCACAAACTCTAATGAGAAAAAAGTTGCAACCTTTACCACTCTCTTATTGGGAACAGAGGAAAATAGACGCAACATTTACCACTCTCTTATTGGGAACAGAGGAAAATAGACGCAATGTTTTCAACTTTAAAATAGATTGAGCAAAAAATGATCGAAGTAGGTTTATACAGTGGATAAGTTTCGATAGATAATTTTGCAGGCAGCTTATGTGGTATAAGGTGACTGGCTGCACGCATAGTGGGGATCAAGCACTGTAGCTAGTCAAGTCGTGCCACCTAAGCTGCATGCAAAATTGTTTTTAAAAAATTGTCCACTTAAGCTGCATGCAAGAGTATGCTTTCTTGTTGTTGGACATGGATCATCATAAAGACTCTATTCAAACCCTAAAACTTATATTTAATATGATGTGGGGCATTATAGACGAATTTCACTTTGATGCCATATATTATAAGCATACATCTTTTTCCAACCAAAGAAATCTTGTATTCCCACCAGGTTCTGCATGTATAAAAATTATTGATTGCTTTAAATTAGATGGTAAAGATCATTTGTTGTCCATCTTTCATACAACAGATCTTGAGATCGTGAGTATACCATGAACCATCAAGTAATCCGATGTTGATTCCACGTGCACACTTTCCAAAAAATCATATGAGAGCTATGCCATATGTTATGTGCATGATTATGGTCATTTGTATTTCAAGTTGTAAAGCTCTATTTTATCTTTATGGTCATTTGTATTTCAAATTGTAGAGCTCTATTTTATCTTTATGGTATCAGAGCTTTACAGTTAAAACGTGTAAGGATCCTACACTCTTTTATTGTGGTCATTTCATCTTCAAAATGGCTGCCAAGTGCCATCAATTCTATTGTTTCACTTTCTTTCCCTAATATCCCTTGGCACTCAATGAGAAATTTTTTGTCACAATCGAACTTTCTGATTAAATATTGAAAGGCTAAATTAAGTTCTTGGCCTCATAAAAACAAGATGTTGTGGCTTTCATTAATGGTGAAATCCAACCGTCAGCTGAAACGATCACCGCTGCAGATGGCCAAATGAGATTACCACTCCCGGCTATTGTGAGGATGGATTAACGGAATTCTAAGTGAAGACGTTCTAAGTCTCGTTATAGGCTTAACTACTGCAAGAGATGTTCTGCACTCTCTAATTGAATTCTTGGCTCTATTAGGTGACACATGGTGACATGTGACAAGTATAATAGAGGATGCACACTGGATCATAACTCTTTTTCAAATTCAAATCACTATTGAATAGTGCGTTGAGGCGTTAGTATTAGGAGTGCAATCTGTTTTATTATTTTTGTAAACTCTTTAAACTAAATCCCTAAGAATCGATTATATTATCTTTGTATTGCTATTTATAAACACACTTGGATACATGAAAAATAAGGAAAATATTCTCATAAATATTATTGTGCAAATATCTTTTATCATATCAGAGCGTTTTCTCTAATGACGTAGGTCCTCTCATCAAAATCTCCAACCTTGCTTCGATCAAGTTCGATCGACACAACTATGTGTTGTGATTGACACAATTTGTTCCGGTTCTTAAGAACACCCATCTATTCGGTTATGTGCATGGATGAATCCATTGTTACACCCGATGAGTTTGTAATCGGTGAAGATGGTGTTCCAATGTCCACTCTTATGGCTCATTATATTGCATGGCAACAACAAGATCAACAACTTTTAAGTTGGATCAATGTAACTCTAATAGCCAGTGTGTTATCAATGGTTGCTCAACTTACTTTGACGCATGTCGTACGGTGTTTGCTTGAACGACGAACGTCGCTTTGCTTCTCAATCATAGTCTCGGGTATTGCAACTAAGAAATCAACTCCAAACCACCAAACGTGGTGACTCATCTATCTAGATAAGATGAATCATACTGTCGATAACCTTGCACTCGCGGGCAAATTGGTTGATGATGATGATTTCATAATTCTCATTATGAACGGTGTTGGTCCGTTATATGAGTCGGTTGTTAACTCTGCTCAAGTTCGAGAGCAACCTATTACTCTCGATAATCTTGTCAGTCTTTTGCTTAGTGCTGAAATGCCTCTTGAAGAGCAAAATGCCATGCCATCTGCTTCTTTGCCTACTGCCTTGTTTGTTTCTAAAAATAAGTCCTACCGCCAAGGGAAATGTGGTATATTTTATAAAAATTAGGTCTCTTCTCATTCGAAAGAGACACCATCCGTCACAGGTTCGAACAACTCGTCTTCAACCAGGCTAGTTTGTCAGATCTGTGCTCCCTCGGGCCATTCGACGATTCATTGCTATCTCGAATGGATCATGCATATGAGGGCCGTGTTCCTACAAAGAAACTTGTAGCCATGCTTTCTACGTCTCGTCTTTCTTCAAGTGATCATACTTGGATCACAAACATGGGTGCCTCCACTCATGTGACCTCCGATCTCGCAAACCTCTCCCTTCACAATCAATATAATAGTCCTGATAGAGCGGTTGTGGGTAACGGGTCAGGTTTGGATATTTCACATATTGGTTCCACTTCCCTATCACAGCATTCATCCAAGTTTGTTTCAAATAATGTCTTACATTTATCAGATGTCTCATCTGATCTTATTTTAGTCAATCAATTTTCTCGCGATGTCATTGTTATTTTATTTTCTCACTAACTAATTTTCTTGTGAAGGATCTCATGGCGGGGATGACGCTTTTTCAGGGGCTAAGTGAAAATGGATTGTATCACATCCGCTTTAATAATTTGGGTTCCAATAAACAATGATCTCTCTTTGCATTGATTGGAGATCGTGTAGTTTCGTCTATGTGCCATAAAAGATTGGGCCATTCAGCTTCGTCTATTTTAAAGCGTTTAGCTTCTAGTTTGTGTCTTAAGGGACCTATTGATAATAATCATTTTTGCACTTCTTGCCATATTGTCAAAAGTACTACGTTGTCATTTGCTTCTTCAATTTTGATTGCATCATGTCCTTTGGATTTAATTCTCACGGATGTGTGGACTGCACCATGTCATTCCGTGAGCAGATCCAAATATTATTACTTTTTGTGGACGATTATCTTAAATACACATGGATCTATCTTATGCGATTTAAGCACGAAGTTTTTAAAATTTTGTGATTTTTAAAAAGTATATTTAGAAGTTTTTCTCCGTTTTGATTAAAAGTCTTCAAAGTGACGATGGAAGCGAGTATTCAAGTAGACGGTTCAAGGATTTCCTTTCCTCTAATGGAATCGTGCACCGTTTATCTTGATCATATACACCTGAGCAAAATGGGCTTGCAGAACGAAAACACCGCCATATTGTTTACATGAGCCTCACTCTCTTACCAACTGCGGAGATACCCAAGGAATATTGGGTAGACGTGTTTAATACTGCTGTCTATCTAATAAATCGTCTCTCTACTAAGATCTTGGGCCATATATCACCCTATGAGCAATTGTTTCATAAAATTTGACATTACTCCATTCTTCGAGTTTTTGGTTGCTCGTGCTTTCCATATCTAAGACCTTATAATCAACATAAATTGGACTTTCGATCTAAAAATTCAATTTTCTTAGATATTCCTTGAATCATCAAGCATATCGGTGCCTTGATCAACAAACGGGTCATGTTTTGCTTTCGCGGCATGTTATTTTTAATGAAAGTGAATTCTTATTTCAGAAAGTATTACAACAACCGTTTTCACAAGGCTCTTCACCATTGGTCAATATCCCTCATTCATCATTACCATTGGCCATTAATAACCCTTCATCCTCAATTACTTTACCCTTACAATCTGATTCACCTTCTTCTATCTTACTTGTTTGTTACCAAAGCTCTCCTTCTACCACACCTATCCAACCATTGGATTCCCTTTCATCCACACATTTGTTACCAATGCTATCTCATCCAACCCAAAATCCTCCCACCATGGTTACTTGTTCTCAAGTTGGAACACATTAACCAAACCAAAATATGCATTGACCACCACAGTGGACCAATATCCGAGTGAACCTACCTGTCTTACCCAGGCCTCGAAAAATTCAAAATGGCAATCTGCGATGGGGCTTGAGTTTGATGCATTCCAATGCAATGACACATGCTCATTGGTGCCCCTTTCTAAGGATATGGATATTCTTTCAAATAAGTGGGTGTATAAAATTAAAAAGCGATATGATGGCTCGATTGATCATTGTAAGGCACGCCTTGTGGCAAATGATTTTCATCAACAAAAAGGCATTGATTATTTTGAGACGTTTAGTCCGGTGCTGAAACATACTACAATCAGTACGGTCCTCGCACTTACTCACAACTGGTCTATTTATCAACTGAATGCAAGAAATGCCCTGCGCAGTTTTCTTAGTGAAGAAATTTACATGCGATAGCCACGCAGGTTTGAAGATCCTAACTATCCTCATCATGTATGCCGCCTTCATAAGTCACTCTATGGTTTAAAACAAGTGCCTCGGGCTTGGTTTAAGTGCTTCTCTGATTACCTTCAAGACCTCGATTTTGAAGGATTTAAAGACGATTATAGTGTCTTCACTTATCATCATCAAGGAGTTTCGCTTATTCTTCTTGTCCACGTAGATGACATAATAATAATCGGGAATAATTCTACTTATCTTCAATGGCTCATTTCTAAGGCTTGATATTTTTTTTGCGATGAATGATCTCAGATCTTTGCATCACTTTCTGGGTATTGAAGCTACGTTCTCATCTACTGGCCTTCAGCTAAATCAAACGACCTACATGGTCGATCTACTACGTCACACTAATATGGTTGATGCTAAATCGATCTCTTCTCTGATGGCTACTGGTATAAAACTATCACCTTTAGATGGGAATCTGTAAAATGATCCGGGTGAATACCACTGTATTGTTGGTGCTTTGCAATACCTCACACTAACGAGACCTGATATTGCTTTCGTGGTGAACCAAGTGTGCCAATTTATGCACACACCAACAACTTCTCATGGGGTGCAGTTAAGAGAGTTCTTCATTACATCAAGGGTGCGTTTGATCATGGACTTCTATTTTGGGTGGGTTCTGTTGCTCTTCATGGTTATTCAGATGCTGACTATGCTGGATGCCCGTACGATCGGCGATCTACTGGTGGATATTGTGTTTACCTGGGCTTCAATCCTATCTCTTGGAGTGCGAAGAAACAACCAATGGTATCTCGATCTAGTATACCGAGTCTAAATATCGATAATTAGCCCAACTATTGAACTCTCTTTGCTTCGCTCTCTATTTCGGGATTTGCGAATTCGGCTCTCCGATACTCTCATTATTTGGTGCGACAACATCAACTCGATTGCTCTCGCATCAAACCCCATTTTTCATGCCCGTACTAAGCATTTAGAAGTTGATTATTATTGTGTCTATGAAAAGGTAGTCAACAAGGAGTTAGACATACAATATATTCACACCCTTGATCAAATTGCCGATATTTTCAGTAAGGCGCTTTCATCGGCACGTTTCAAATTTCTACCAGAGAAGCGCATGGTTCGACACCGACCCATTCACTTGCAGGGGTGTATTAGGTGACACATGGTGACAGGTGGCAAGTACAATAGAGGATGTACACAGGATCATAACTCTCTTTCAAATTTAAATCACTATTTGAATAGTGCGTGAAGTTTGGAGGTGTTGGCATTGGGAACACAATTTGTTTATTATTTTTGTAAACTCTTCAAGCTAATTCTCCAAGAATCAAGGGATTATCTTATATTTGTATTGCTATTTACACATGAAAAATAAGAAAAATATTCTCAAAAATATTATTGTGCAAATATCTTTAAGGCTTGTCATCTCTTCTTTTAGTTGTTACTATCTTTGGAATCTCATTAACTAGTCATACTGCTTTGGCAGTATAACTGATAGATTCAATCTCTTTCAACTTCTGATGGGGATTGTAGTCTCTTATCACTAGTAAGGGAACCACATTCATTCATACAATCTTTAACATTCCCGTTATCTCTTGTGTCATATACTTCGTGCAACAATTGGATGCAAAAAAAAGTTATCGAATAGTTCTTGTTCGCCATGGAATAGTATACTGCTGCAGAGATATCTCACTTGTGAATCTAGAAAGGTGAAATGACATCTTCATCCTCCAAAATATTTCTAACTTTTTACTCCATATGGGAAGATATGGTAAAGGCATGTTGCATATTTTTCTTTCTTTAAGGATTCGACTACTAAATCAATCCCCAAAAGTTCTTCTCATTTATCCATTCGATCTTCTAAACTGAAGTTGGCACAACCCTTTCTCTTTAAGAAAGAGAAAATTGTCTTTAACACCTCTCATCTAGAATTCATATATTGATAGTCAAAGTTAGAGGTCAAAATCTTAAAATTTAAGAAAATAAAAATAAAACATAAATTAAAGCATTATGACTCTGCTCACGCGCTTGTTTGCAGTTACGAATTATTTTGCATTACACATCATGTGTAGGCATGCATGTGTATATTCAACACACTATGCTTATAATGTACCCGATATGAAGATTTTAGATTTCCTGGCTTGAACCTGTAGTGAAAATTCCGTCTATCTACGAAATTTGATCGGCTATTCGATTAATTCTAATTTAATCTAAAGATTACAATAACGCCAACAAACACCACAACACGAGATATACGTGGGAACCCAATCACTGGGAAAAATCAGTGGACTGAAGTCCACAAACCAAATCCACTATGAAATAAATGATTACAAAGAGTTTCGAATGATACACCGACACATGCACATGCTCTATCAAACCCCCATGCAAACCAAACTCTCCGTCGCAGGTCGCCTCCATAGCTTTCCGATTTGGATGCCCTCCTTTACCGTTGATGAATGCACAACGATCTGCCTTGAAGTCTACAAGGCTATCAATCATACACCCTAATCTCTAGGGATAAAGACACTTAACTCTCTTGAGTAAAGACAATGTAAGATGAAGAGTGAAGAAGGGAGGAAAACCTTTGAATGAAAAAACTATTTTGCAAATAAAAAAGATTTCAAAGGTTTTAGAGAATGGAGTTTAGGGTTTTCTCTTAAGGTGGAAGAAGCTCTCTTAGCTTGCTCAGCTTTCCTTCTCTTTTTAAACCACTTTCATCAAAACCCTCAAACCCCTCAAGGGACCAAAAACTTGAAAAGTCCAAAATGCCCCCTTTCACAAAAGAAACTAGAAGTGAGGTTGGTTGTCTCGAGGAACCACAATGAGCTGTGATTCATGTGACAATGCGCTGTGACCATAGCTTGTTGTGAATACCACAATAGCTCGCTGTGGTCATCACAGCTCACTGTGATGACATTCACAGCACGCTGTGACACTCAGACAACCCACAACCACAACTTGCTGTGGAAACACCCACAGCTCGCTGTAAACCTTACTTCTTGTTATTTTTAAAAACATTTTCAAAGGAACTTTTAAGGTTTAAAATGAAGGTCATTGGGTGTGTGACTGATAACCTTGATTATTCAAGGTAGAACCCATCCATCTTGGCATACATATTTCCTAAGGGAGATCTACATGGTTTTCGGAGTAGAATGCGACAAACAAGGTCTAACATGTAGCACAATGGAAGGTTGACAATATTGCAACCTCAAGGTCGTAGGTTCGAGCCCAAGTACCTAGCACAAAAGGAAAATAAGATTTCCCCATTGATGCTTGGATCTACTTATTAATTCCCTATTTATTTATAATGAGAATTCTATCTATTCCATTATGAGACTTTCGAAAAAAAGAATTTTTTCTCTAAAGAGAGGATATTATAGAATTTACCAAAATAGGGACTATCACCGGATCTCAATCACCATCTAAGCCTCTCAGTCAAAGAGATCCTTGCCCAATTCAAGCAAACTCAAAATCGTTTCTACTACTGTTATGTATATCCCAAGAGATGTTAAACACTTGAAATAGGCATCTCAATTGCTGTGTATAGCTTTGTATAGCTGTGTGAAGCTATGTAAATTCCTATATATCCAATACCCATCATTCGTCGCTAGTCACGACTTACTGAGAAAATCAAAGTCTCTTCTTCCTTTGTTTTTGAAATTCTAAAGCTTGGTTTTATCTTTATGGTATCAGAGCCTTACACATAAAAATGGATAAGGATCCTACACCCTCTTGTTGTGACTCTCAAGAATGAGAGTTCTATCTCCTTCAGGGACTATAGTTTATTCGCAAAGGCACCTCCACAATCAACGACTACGTACCTACGTGAATATAAAGGAATCTATGATGATCTTGCTACAATCGGTAAGCCAATTGATGATGGAAGGAGGATATTCTCTTTACTTAGGTTCCGGAAATGAATATCTGTTCTTTATCACTACCATGATGAAACCATTGTTCTCTATCATCAAGATGTTGTTCCATTGCTCCAAAATCATGAAGCATGGAACAACAGCCATAATTCGGATTCTCAGCAGCGTACCCCATAGGTTACCTATTTAAGTCATCGAAATACAAAATCAAATAATAAAATAGGTAAAGAGGCAATAACTTTTCATCTTACGGGATGTGGAATTATTCAAGCTAGCTGAAATGGTCATTCTTATGGTGGTGCAAATAAAAAAAAGAGTGAAACAAATCCCTAATTTTCAAGGGAATTCAAGTTCAAAAAAGGATCTTGTATCGTCCAGTTCTATTTCTCATTGTCAAATCTGTTACAAGCGAGGCCATACTACCTCTCCAAATGCTGGCATCACTTCAATGAGTCATTTGTTCTTGAAGACATTCTAAAATCCCTTGCTGCAATCACCATTGGAGACAATCAAGATTCCGACTGATTTCTTGATACCAATGCATCATCCCACATGACTGGCAACTTAGTATGTTAACAAACTTATCTACTTAATCTAGAAATGATTCACACCTTAAAATAACACACACAGGTGATGTAATTTTAGATACTGGCAATCAGTATTTTCAAATTAAAATTAATCTTCTTTTAGTTCCTGAACTAAAGAAGAACCTTCTATCAATTAACCAATTTACTAGTACATTCTCTTTTGTTTTTGAAATTTTCAATGGTGGTTTTGCGATAAAGGACAGGAACACAGGGAAGGTCATGCATTGTGAAAAGTCAGCAAGTCTGCAATGAATTGGCAAGGGGAAAAGTCAGGAAACTTCGACAAAATCGGGAAAAAATCGGTACACATCGGGGAAAAGTCGGGAATTATGAAAAAATTATAAATATACATGAAAAAGTTTTAAACTAATATTTATGCATTTATATATTAAAAATACGATGTATAAAGCATAAAAAAATTATATGAACTCACCATTTACCAATTCTTAAATATATGTGCATATATTGATTTTAACCATAAACCATTTTTCACAAAATTAAGTTTCAACATTCTATAAAGCATTGAATAATCAACCATAATTATCAAAATTATAAAAGTTAAATAATGAGTTCACAACTATAATTTAATTAATATTATGATCTTCGTAAAGATCATCATAAATAATGTTATCGTTTTCATTTGCTTCGTTGTCAGTAACTTTTTCAACTTCATCCTCATGACTTGATGGCGCAAAAAATAACTCTGGGAATATATGTTACTATGTGTTCAAGATAAGTCGGTACAAAATCTTTCTTTTCTTTTTCTTTACTTGCCCTTTTCATAACCAAATTCACCCGAATGTACACCGAGTATTCCAATGTCTTAGGTTCCAACCTATTCCTTTCTTTGGTATGTGCTGCTTCAAATGCACTCCAGTTCCTTTCGTAAGCATAAGTACTACATGGCTGGCTAAGCAATTTTATTATCATTTTCTAAATAATTAGAATGCTAACACAAACGATTCTCCACCAATCCCCTAGATAGAATATAATAAGCATTCCATTTATTTTATTTTATCATACATAAATATGAAACAAAAATATTATATAGTAAAAAAAATCATTATTTAACTTACTTGGATGCTTTGAATGAATGAATTTTTTTAAAAACTCATGAAAGATGTCAGACTTCATACTGATGTAATCTGCAAGACCATCACTAGATTCTTGTTTTTCTACTTCACTAGAAAACATTTTCTCCAAAAATAAGTATACTCCATCTTTGATTTCATCATCGTACTTTACCAATTTGTCATAAAATAGATGTGGGTTCAAGAGGGTCGCTAGCGAGTGGATATGACTATGAATCTATCTTGACCATCTATCATCAATGATTTTCCAATAAGGTTGGTAACCGTCTTCAATTCCACCCTAAAATTTTTTAATTGCCTCTTTACATCTATCTATCGCTTCATAAATATATCCAAGAGTAGACCCTTCTGAATCAGCCATCCTTAGAACTTTCACAATCAGTTCAACTGTTGTTAAAATTTTTCTTCCATCTCGCCAAAACACACATTTTGTATGGCATGGGTTACCTTTAGTCCCTCTGCTCTTTTTGTTTGATATAAATTCCTCCAGTATGATGATACAATTATAAAGCGTAATGTTTCTTCTTCATTTAAGATTGACTTCAAGCTAAGATAATTTGTTACAAAACGAGGGGCCCCAGGTCTCTTAAGGTCTCTCCCATGTGAGTGTGTTCTAAAGCAATCTAAAACATGTTAAGAAACATACAAAAATGTATTTATGGATTTTGAAAGTTCTATGATATTTTGTACCTTTGGTATCTTATCAATGTCTTCTGAAACTAAATCCAAATAGTGAGCAATACAATTCGTTTTAAATGCATGAGGATTTTGATATTCCAATATATCACCAGTATATACATACGTTATTTAAAATAATCTGAACTACATTTTCTCTGCCAATATGATCATCAATCCCTCGTTAAATAAAATTTGCAATAAAACTTGATGTTTTAACAATTCTCTTAGTTGATTCTGAATATAAAAAAATTGTGCTTGCAGGAGACACACCTAATAAATTTATATGAGGCCTTTGACACTTATCTTGCCAACAATCTGACATGATTGTACACCCAATTTCTGCCCATATTTTTTTTACCTCCTGTACATACACTGCTGCTTCTTCTTTCAATGAGGCCAAATATTTGGTCCCGACTATTTCACTACTTGGGCCTACATAGCCAGGACCATGATTTGAAATAACACTAGCCACCATTTTGAACTCAGTGTTCTTAACACATGAATTGAAATGCAATATTATTTTGAATAATTAACCTTGAAATTGCTAAATTAGCAGCTTCTTTTTCTATTTTTCGTATAACTCTATTTAATGTTTGTTGTACACCTCCAAATCCAACTCCACGTGAAGTTGTTAATTATAAGTCTTCTTGAATGGTAGAACTATTTCTCACTGAATGCATCATAAAATCAACAATGCTCTTTTTCCCTTTCTAGCAATATCTTTTATGTCGTTAAGTGCAAATTGGACAACTGATCGGTTTTATAAGTAGTATCATTGCAAGTGCACAAGTTCTATCATAGCAGGGTGAATACAAGGGTGTCAAACTCACAGGGAAGTGCATTATTTCATTAATTCTAAAGAGTGCAAAGTGAAGCTAAGGAAGTACCAAAGGTGAGATTTATCTATGATGAAGAATAACACTACACACATCATGATTAATGATATCTAAGCAAAACTTATACAATGAAAATAATGAATAATTAAACAACGATAACTGCGTGAAAATTGTAAAAAAACAACGGCCCAAAATCGTTGTAAATGTCATAAACAACGGTTATGGGCCGTTGTGACGGCCGTTGTTTATAGAGAAGTAGTTTTCATAAATCACGGCCCAAAACCGTTGTTTATTTATGAAATAAACAACTGCCCATGACTGTTGCACATTAACAACGATTTCAAACCATGGTTATAATGGAAAAAAAAGTTGTTATTTTTCTTCAGAAACCATGATTTAAATCAGTTGTATATGTAACAACGCCGAATCATTGTTAATTTACTTTAAAAAAATAAAGGTTATGGACCGCTGTTTTTTATTTTTATTTTGATTTTTTTTAAATGCACATCTTTCATTTTTATATTATAATTGAAGTCAATCTACCTGTTCTAAATATTGTATCAACCACATATCACTTTACGAAGGAAAAAATTTATAATCCATTCAACTAAATGAAAAAATAATAAGCCAAAAATAAAATTATTATACAACATCATATTAATATATTCAATACCATCTCATTAAAATATATTCAATAATATCCTATTAACACATTTAACAAAGCTCTATTCGAGCATGACTCGGGTTGCCAATAATACCCAATGACAAAGAATTTTAATGTCTCATTGCTTGACACCTTTGATTGAGCACCTTTGATCGAGCATAACTCGGCTTCTCTTTCTTCTACTTGGAAAGAGTTAAGAGTGACACACCGGAAACCTTCACCACCTTGAACTTTACTCCGGGAATATCTCCCACTGTATGACCCTTACGACTAAATCCAGCTATTAAAACTTCGTTTTGTAAGAAGAAACATAAATGCATTCAAAATCTATGATAACGACTGACTTTATATAAGATTTTGGGCATTAAACAACATCTGAAAACATATAAATTAAAGTATGACATGTTTGATCTATTAGCTAGTTGTAAATTGATAAAGGATTCGAGTATGTTCCAAGAAAAAATAATCATATATTTATATTAAAAATTACAAGACCAACCTTTATTTCTGTCTTCCACAAGTTAGAATTTTCTGTAGAAGGGCACATGAGCATAGCCATCTCTGGTTCCCAGCAGCCCAAGGCAACCGGATCCACTGTTATATACAAAAACTGGCCGTGTGCTATATTGGCTTCTATACTCCACAGAACCTTGCACGATTCCCAAAATGTTGTAGCTGAGTTGACTCCTGAGAATTCATAACATTCCAGAGACAAGCACCATCAGATCTTCCAAATCTATGAAGCATCTTTATAACTTATAGTATGGTCCCAATCATTATATATTTGTCAAGGAATATATGGAGCCCCATCATTGATTATGGTCTTAAGCACTATGTAGAACACTTTGAATAAAACTTGAAACAGAGAGACATGAACGACCATCAAAATGTTACCTTTCCCAATTCCCAATATCTCATACGAATTATTAACAGTTGACAAGGTATTCAGATGGTTCGCAACACCTTCCAATGGTTAATTACTAAAAAAAGTTGTGCTAAATTTATTTATTCCTAGAATATCATTAAAGATCACACCAAATTGCCTGCCAAGAATTCAACATTGCCCCAATAAATACTTGGAAAGGTCACCGGCATGAATATAGCTCATGCTTTGGGAGCTGGTAAACACCTCACTCGGAAAAATTGATAGTTGACCCATAATGTATGTGATTGCAAACAATGATGACAGGAAGCAATTTTCTTGATATCTAAATTCCAACACATGAACTATTGGAGGTGTTGAGATCCCATTGCACAAGTGGATGGTGCTCTCCAATGGCAACGTCTTTTTAAAATTTTCACCTTGAGTTTGTCAGCTTAATTGAAGCTTTCAAAGCAAATATGTATGCTGCCTACTTTCATATCCATTTATACCTCATTATATTGTTGTTAGCAGGCTGTGGCACTAAGTGTCTAAGCCTGAAGCTCTCAGTTGCCTCAATGTCTAACATTTCACTGCATCATTCTATTAGCTTGATTCTGATGAATTTGGAAAATATAAATTCATGCTCCTTCCAAAAGTTTTAAGATGACAGACCTCTGTCGTTGAGATGTCTTCAACATGAGGATAATTATCGGTGGACAAACAAACTAGTCATATTGAGAGCAGGGCATTGAGTATGGACAAGGTAAGGCTATTATTTGAAGGGTACATCTATTCGCGCGTATGGGTTTACTAAAAGCACTTACGTCTGAAACTCCTCCAAACCCATTGACTTCTTTGGATCAGACGACGGAGATCGTTTTTCACCCCGGTCTTTCACCCAATGGATTATGATACCATGAACGTACCATCGAACGATTAGTTTCCGATTCCACGTGGGACGGATACCCACAAAGTGGCCTTATAATCAATCAAGTTTGAGCATAATGTATGCAATATGATTTTAGGGCCACTTTTTGGGTGTCTGTGACATGTGGAATAAAAAATTAACCATTGGATGGTACGCTCATGGTCTCAAGATCCATTGGGTGGACGATTGGAGTGAAAAATGACCTCCATCGTCTGATCTGAAGTAGTCAATGGGCTTGGAAGGGTTTGGGACATAGGTGCTTTCGATAAGCATGTAGACGGCAATAGAGGTATCCTGATTTGAATGGAAGTCAATAAAGAATCCAAGAAGTACATTGTCTACTGTTTGATCAAGAGGTTGCAAATAAACAAATGAAGCATGTATGGGCAAGGTTTCACATTAAATGAATGAAAGTGCTCTGAACTGATGTCTTGAATATGTCTAGGCTTAGTCCTGTCTACACAAATTGGACATCTCAAATTGTTCAAGATGCCTGCTACGTGTACAATATTGCGACACATACTCACATGCAGTGCATGGGCCAGTTCTAATGGGAAGTCTAATACGTGGCATTTTCAAGGCAAGTAGCTAAACTCTAGGGTGTTGATATGTGGAGACAAATGCGATTGAGTCACTTGGGAGTACTGATGATCCAGCCACGATTGCGAATCAGAGGTATAATAGTAATTCCACATTATATTATGTTTGCCCTAATTACAAGGTATAAAAAGTCTTTTCTGAGTGACTGCTTCTGGAACCCAATTTGAAGCACTTGAAGAATAGTCTAACCTGGGTGAATCCGTGGACGTAGGCACTATTACTGAACCACGTAAAATCGTTGCATTTTCTCTGTGTGATTGATTTGCGTTCTTGTTTATTTTCACTTTCTTTCTAATATACGGATACAAGTGCAACACTCTAGGAGGTTTTTAATTTTTCGCTTATAGAAAATTCATTAATCCTTGGTTGAGTAACTGACTTAAATAAGATACCTGGTTAAGCAATTCGATTGGGCTGCTTAATCATGGTCAAAATTAATGAAACTTAAAATACACTTTTAACAAAGTAAAAAAGTCTTCCTAAAAATTATAAAAAGAATCAAAACTGAAAGGTGCAATATAAAGGTATCATTAATTACAAAAATGGGAGGGAAACCACCTATTAAGGTAACAAGCATTGAATAGACACCCCATTTATTAAAGTCTAATTAATACCAGATAATTAAGGAAAACCAATTAATAAACCAGAAATTGAGACGGCTGAATTCATTAGCAATCACTAGTCACAATAAATGAAATGCGAGATGATATCATAAGGCATAATAATGATCAATATATTTTTCAGTAATCCTGAAATAGTTAAAGAAACCCATAGAAACAATTAGAAGCCTATAAGAAAATAGAAAATAGAAAATAAAAAACTTATCAAGACCACTGACCATAGAAACAATAATCCCAATGAGAAAATAAGAATCTGTTGCTAACTAACTCCAAACACAGTCCACGCAGAAACCCCTCCTAAAACTGTAGCAAACTGAAGATATCTTTCTATTGAACCAAGTGTCACATCCACATGTGATAAAAGAGACGTTGTATCTATCCCATTCAGCCTTAATTCGTCCAAGGTATAAAGTCTGTGGTATCTGTTCCATATGATTTAACACATTGACCAACACACTAGAAAAATGGAGACTACATCAGAGCCCTTAATCTAAACTTAATGCAAAAACTAAAAATGCCAATGTCTAACAATTTGAAAAGGACAAATCGGACTGCAAGCAAGAAATTTTGAGCATGAAATCAGACTGCTAGATTAAATTTCAAGAGGCGAAGAAAAACGATTGAAATGGAAATGTCGTGCGATGTAGCAACAAAGTAATAGAAACCAGGAAAAAATTCACTGAATATCGACCAAAAAGGGCCCTTGTTTTGTATTTCTATTAGAAAGCTCCTCATCCCCTCATTTCAGAACTGGTAGCCTTAAAACACAGGCTGAATAAGATTGAGACCTACCTGTTAGCAATTAATTACCAGTGTAACAAAGGGCCCCTATTTTGTTTTTCTATTATAAAGCTCAGGCTGAAAGTTCATTTTAGACACCAATTAAGTCGAAAGAGAAATAATAACACTTCTCTCCAACCACTGTTACCAACACTGATGTTGTTTACAAAAAACTAAAAAATCAAAACTTCTACGAAAGAAAGTACGACAAGGATCAAGGTTTTTACAAAAATAACTTGTGTATGCAAACTTAAATTAAATATCCTCAGGGAACCAAATTTTGGGTATGTTCACAAATCTCAAACCATCAATCCATGGTTTAACTTCGTGGCATACAGTTGTACTCCATAGCCAAGCAATCAACCATGGACTGACTATTTTGAGATTGGAAAAATGGCTTTTGATAGTTTACATATTGTTCCATATACAACACACTTCTAGGCCACACGGGACACACTACAAAAAATAAGACTATTAGCAACAGTTTTTTGGAGCAAAAAACTGCCGCTATTAATAAAAAACCTACTAAGAGTATTAACGGCAAGGGTATTAGCGGCAGTTTTTTGTTAATAACGGCAGTTTTTGGCTGCCACTAATAGTCTTGTTTTTTGTAGTGACATCTTTTAGGTTGTCTAAGTCATCAAAGTAGAAACCCCAATTCAAGTCTACTTTGGCCCTGAAATTACACTCGTTGGAAGATTTGAACCGTCCGATCTATGCACTCTGTGAAGAGCAATAGAGACTCTCATGATAGTTCCCGTACATATTAGATTATCTTATGTTCCTTGTACAATTTTTTATTTATCCATTGCTTATGCATAGGTTCAAACTTGTCCATGGAAGGATTTGCTCATTCAAATAGAGATAACCCGTGTGATGCAGATCCCTCATTCTCACGTTTCATCCGAGTCTCTCTAGGATCTGTGCAAGAGTTTATAAGATTATATGGTATTAGAGCCACGAGATTCTATGATTATCATTACTCTCTAATGAAGGTGAGTGGATCCCTATTCCATTAACTGATGCAGCTGTTTCTGAGGTCTCTGCTATGGTTTCATCTATATTTTTATGTTCATATATGCAACTTCAGGTAGAAAATCAAATTTGATGAAATCCCTGCAGGTCAGTTTCATTTTATTTCCTTTCTCTGTGATAACATATAATTATCACACCGAAATTCTAAATTTAAGTTTTCGAAGCTCACAACACGTTTTTACCCGTGCACGCAATCCTCAATCGAACCGCTCCCAATCTAACTCGAAATTTGACTTTTAAAAATATTTTTTAACATATAACATACAGATCTACCAATCCAAACCCATCAAAACAAATCAAAACCCATTAATTTCAAATGAAAACTCAAGCAACATGTCCAAAAATAAGATTTTTCAAACAAATATTTGCTCAAACAATAAATTTTCGAGAATACTGGGAAATCTGCGTTCAAGCTGTGATTTCCTTCAAGCACATCAAGATGAGGGTCTTCCAATGGGGCTAAGATCAAGATATGTTGATCTACAACCCCTAAAAGCAAGAAAAACCTCTCTTCTTATCAGAATCATGCATCAACAAAAACCTGAAAGATTTGAATCAAACAACAAAAATCATATTATTTTCTAGTAAATAAGAAGTAGAAAGAGAAAGAGAGACAAAGAGAGAGGGGTATATGGGGGCTTGCCTTTGTTCTCGGAGTTCTTCATAAGGCCTTTGTCGTTGCCTTGTGCAAATCTGACAAGAAAATTTAGAAACGATCTTCAAACAGGGGGAAGAAATCGTTTGCTTCATTTTCGATTTTGCTGGGAAAAAGAACAAAAAGAAGATAAAGAACAGTGAGTTTAGGGTTTAGGGTTTAAGATTTTGACGCAATAGAAGAGGAAGAAGAGGGGTTTTAGGGCTTTCGCGCGAAGAAGAGGTGTTTTTGGGCTCCCGCACGTGCTGAAACGAAAGGGGTTTGCACACAATTTGGTTTAGAGAGGATAATGTTGGTGCCCAATTACTTTTAGAAAGTAAGGTCACGGGGTCAAACCCCCTTATTTTCAATACTTACACTTTAGAGGGCCGTTGCATATAGTTTGCCTCAGATTTGGGCTGTTGTTTTCTCTATAATGGCCCAAGGCCGTGGTTTTTCTTAAAACGGTGATGTTGTTTTTCCTCCATTTTCACGTAGTGGATGATAAGATGATCAAGGATTCCGCTAACCCTAGATTCGTAATTTTTCTATTAACAATCCACACATTTCAATGACAAATTATATACCATCATTTTACTACAAGCAAAACGATTTGATAAGAATATGATTATGATAATCGACATATACTATCATAATATTATGACGCATTCAATCACGACATGAATCATGCGAAAGGCATAACATATTACAAGAACATAACCACAACAAGTAGAATCAATCGTATGACATCCTATATCGGTCTACAAGATTGATCTAGGTGGAATAACTCTTTTATTTTCGCCAACCTACGAGATCAACGACTATAAATGAGTATTCGATGATAACGCAATAAGCACAAACTAAAGCTGTACGATTCAATAATTATGACAATAAATGATGAGATTGACAATAAATTAAATACTCATCTAAGGATCGCATCCTCCTTGAATGAATGGTTTAGCCACTCATCTCCAATCCACAAGCAAGGCACAAATCTAAAATCATCAAATACATTCTTTAATTTATCAAATGCTCGAATCTTTTAGGAAAAGATTCAGAATCTTAGAAAGTTTTGGTTTTTAATTACAAACTAATTATCAAAAGCTAAAACTAAGCACTGAAAAACTAATTTATCAAATGCTCGAACCCTAAACATTACTTTGTTTATATAGAGCGCGTATGGAAGACTTTCCTTTTAGAGGTCAATCGATTGAATTCTAAAATTTAATTGATTGAATTCAAAATCTTAATTTTGGCGGATTTAGCTGAATTTGAAATCAATCGATTGAATTTAACTTCGAATTTGAGAGGGAAATAGGTATCATAAAAATCAATCGATTGATCAATTGATTGATTTTAAATTCAGATTTTGGATGGCAAAACAATTGTCTCAACTTCAATCGATTGATTTTTAGGAATTCAATCGATTGATTTTGGCATGTGACATAATTAGTTCTCTTTATCTTTAGCTGGATCAATTAGTTCCTTCACGATTTTCGACGCTTCCATTGGCTTCATGGTTCAATACTCCCATGTAGCCTTTAATTATGTTCAAGTACGCTATTGCAGATCTAACAGTCAAGAACACTTGAAACCACTAAAAGTATACAACAATCATCAGATTGCTTTCATCGGATGGAAAGTGTAGGTATTAGGGTACAAAATATAGTCATATTTCGACATAAATCATACCCTCAAAACCTACACTTTGCTAGTCCTCGAACAAAAAGAATGATAACTATGTCAAAAAAATAAACTAACCACCTAAAGAAAATAATAAATGCCACTTTATATACAATAAGCTTTTAAACTCCTAAGTGATCCCTAGTAACTCCTAAGTGATCCATAGTGGAGGAGTTGTGTCTCTTGAGGGTTTACAGTGAAGTTACCCACAAACTTTCAAAACTGTTTCCGAAACCATCGATAAATTGAGTTTTCAAAATCAATTTTCATAATGTATATACTTTTAAAATAAAAAACCTATAATCACTTCAATATGCAAATTTTCATTCTAAAATATTGATGCTATGAAAATTCCACTGTTACCTATTCCAATTAATCCAATGCTTCGATCCTTAGACCAATTTTTCATTCAGCTTAGAGTGTCGTGTGTGCATGCACCAATGCTTAAATTGTTCTATCGTCGGATTAATCTAAACAAGGAATTGTTGGATCCCAAGTCTCGACTCAATCCTCACCTTAGATATACACTAACAACAAATTCGCTTAGGTGACTTGTTTACTTTTTTCACTCACATGTAAGATGAAATTACAACACGAATTAAAAGTTCTCACTTGATATAAGAAATATGGTGCATCAAAGAATTTTAAAAGTAATCTTATAAGGAACGATGTTTGTATCCTAAACATGTTATATCAAGTACCATAGTCATTGCATCATCACTCTCCACACGACATTTACCAATCGAGATTGGATCACAAAGGTCTTTTCTAAGGTTGTAATGAGGCTTGGGTGAAGGTTATTGGAAGAAAGGGAAATTTGATTCAAATTTCACTAAGAAACTAGAAAAAGAATACATTTGATTTTATTTTTTTTCGTTTTTCACTCTTTCTTTTTTGAAAATTTCAGAACTTTTCTTTTTTTTCTTTTTTTCTCTACTTTCTCCTTCCTTAATTTCTTCATTTTCTTTTCGACACCTATTATAACCCCAACTTTCGTTGTTGTGTAAGTCAAGCAAATTTCATAAACCTTGTAAGTCAGGTGTGCATAAGTATGCGTATGTGTGTATGTGGTTCACAAGGGAACCCATGCACATGTGCACACCTTGGTGGGTGTATGTGACTAACACATTGGGTGTTAGAGGATAGGTAGCACCTATGTTTGGTGTTTGTATTTTACAAGTTGGCAAACTCAACTTAAGAGATAAGAGGGATCTCACACGTGGGTCTTTATTGTGTGTTTGGTTTGAGTGGTTGACAGAGAGAGAGAAAGGAAGAGAGTTCTTTAGAGAGAAAGAAAAGATTGATAAATCCTAGAGATTAAATCAAAGGATATTGTGAAGAAGGAGGTACAAAGATGTGTGAGGATTCGAGCTACACGATTGTGACGATCTCGTGTGAATCCATGGATCGGATCTTTCTTCAAGAAAGAAAGATCCAATCCATGGACCATTTAAGGCATTAAAGGTATAAATTTAATGCTATTTATGTGGTAAATATAGCATTTAATGTTTCTTAGAAAATGATATTTAAAATGGTAAAAATTTAGTGAGGATCAAGTTTGGAAAAAAAACTCAGATCCGAATAACTCTGATCCTCGTGCGCACGAGCATAAGAGCTCGCTTGCGTGAGCCTTAGAGAATGGACTTAGGGAGCGTTGCGAGAACTTAAGTAAAGCTGTGAGAATCCTGTGCCTCGCTCGCGCGAGGACTTAAGTGTAATAGGGCTCGCTCGAGCGAGACCTCGCGCGACCTACTCCATACAATTGAATGTCAGTTCAGTCGCGCGAGGATTGTGCTAGTTTGGCTCGCGCGCCCGAGCCTCAGGGGATCGTTCACGCGAGGAACATGGTACTTCTTTTTTGTTCTTTTCTTCTGAATTTTTTAGTAATTTATGCCTTTTATTCTTCTAGGTTCTTTCATGGGATGCCTGGATACTTTTAATTATAGGGTCGACATGTGGAGATTTATGTGAGTTCGTGCGGGATACTATTGGTTAAATCTTCATGTGACTTTGTTTGAGGTAAGAAAACTCAATAGCATGTATATTTACTTTCAACTAGTATGTGTGTAGTGATATGATAGAAATGCGTGTGCTTTTCGACTTGTATTTTCCATTAACATGAATTCATTTATGTAGTTTTTAAACATGCTAAATTAGACAATGTGATCACTAAGAGAAAATTATGCATGTACTATGTGTGTGAGTTCTAAATCCTTATTTGTGGGACATGTGAAAGATATATGTGTGTGACATAAATAGTGATGAAATGAAGTACGTGTGGACATATGATAACCTTGAATTATCATAATTAGCACAAATTTACGGTGATAAACTATATGTAGTTTGCATATTGGATTTAATGTTTAATTGTGAATACCCAACCGATACGGCGGAATATCCATGACCGACACGACGGGATATCCGTGACCGGTACGGCGGGATATTCGTACAAATTATGCATCAGCTTGGCTGAATATCCGTTCTTTGATTTTCACAGTGAAAATACTTCGTTCAGTATAGGTCGCCTCATGCAAAGAGACTTGGATATTGTGCAATGGTTCATGTGAATGACGATGGTGGGTACTTCCATAGGGGGCTCGAAGCTATATTGCTCGAGCAATTATTTTAGTAATTCTTTTAAGTGTGTGCGTTAAGAGTGTGTTCCGTTCACGATGAGTAATGTATTTTGAAACTATGTATTAGATATTCCTTTCTAGTCATAATAAATGTTCTAGATTATATTCATATGCTTTGAAATATGTCATGAAAGATATGTGAGATGCAATATGCTATTGTTTTCTTTATTGAGCTATGATGTAGCTTACCCTTCGACTATATGTTACAGGTTCAGAGACTGCTAGGGATACTGAGAACCCAGATTTGAAGGACTCAGATTATGTGCCTTTTGAGGAGTCAGAGCCCCCTCCAGAGGATTTCTTTTAATAGATGTGCGCTGTGGCACTTTGATATTTTTTTGTGAAATCATTTGTAAGGCTTGGTATGTCCAGTCATCTATGTTTTGTAAGAAGTTATTTACTTTGAGATATTTTATTCTTTTTGTGAACCATCCCTGGGTGACTTTTGTTGTGTTACTAATGGTTCGGTTCGGTTCTTTTGTTCATGCGATTGGCATGAGAATTGAATCGTCTTTTGTGAGTGAAATTATCCAATATAGAATCGATGGTTTAATTGCTTTATGATGACTATTTGATTAGTTAGACGTGCTTTGTTTCCGCTTTAGGGGTGGATGTACCAATTGTTCTATTTGAGATATGGGGTATGACTTTGAGGGTTGTATCGACGATGCGGGTTTTGGGGTGCCGAAATCCGGGCTTTCACAACACCACCTCATGTTTTTCACTTATTTATCATTTTTTTCCTCTTACACACACACACACACACACACACACACACACACACATATATATATATATATATATATATATATATATATATTTCTTTTTCTTTTTCTCTGCCCCCCTTTTTTTTAAAATATATTTCTACCATATGCTCCCTGCAAGCATTACTATCATGCCTCTCTACTATCTCTCTTGCTCTCATCCCTCTTTTTCAATTTCTTAGAGATAAAAGAGTAGGGTTTTGCATTTTTCAAACTGGTGTTGGGTATGATTAATATAACTTAACAAGAAATATTTAGGGCAAATTTCTTTGACAAAGCTCAAGGGGGTGCAAAAAGGTAAATCAGTATAAGATGGGGCATTTTAGACACAAATGAGCCAAAGATAGCCTTTGCTCATTTTCTTTCAAGATGATAATGATGTCTATTTGTTTTGAGTTTAAACACAATGAGCTCTAGTGCAATGATACAAAGCATGCAAAATAAACAAATCGAATTTGACACTAAACCCGGTGCCATCGATCGATCCTCCGCATCGCCCCCAAAAGCGTACGGAACATTGGTATATCAAGCATAAATTAAATAATTAAAGCAATAAATCTTATAAAGCGAAAACAATTAATATGCCCAACTGGCATATGCAAAAGACAGTTCTACGTTCATGTCACTGCATGAACAGAGAACCGACCCGAACCATCGGTGATAATCAGATCACCCCAGATGGTTCGCCAAAAGAATAATTCAATTTAATTACAGGTTTATCAAAATAAAGGCTTGACATACCAAGTCGTACAACTAACTCTCAAAACTGCTCTCTGTCAAGGTACACAGCAGAGTCACCTAGAAGAAGTCCTCGGGTGGAGGCTCCAACTCGTCTCCAGGCACGTAATCCGAATCACCCGGATCTACGTCTTCCGAAACCTCTACAGCTGCTATCAATGGACCTGCGACGTATAGTCTAAAGGGTGAGCTACATTCTAGCTTAATAGGGAACAAACACAATGAATATATAAGTTAAAACTCACATATATTCCATGATACTCTACGCATGATGTGTCTATGATTTTGAAAGAAAAATAGTTTAAATCTGATGAATTGCATTTAAGTTTATTGGTAGTTAGCATGTCTTACTTTACTGTTGATTTATCATAAATGACACTGAACAGACCTAAAGCAAAACTTAAATCTTCAACTTAAGTAATCCCCGAGCAATATAGCATCGAGCTCCGATGAGATACCTTTCATCGTCATCTAATTAGACAGTTATAAAAATATATTCCCTGAAAATACGACCCAGCCCCTTTCTCACTAGGTGGCGGGGTTAAATATCACACAACAGCCCTGGGATGTACTTACGGTTACGGATAAACCTCCGTATTGGTGTACAGATTCGCCACCGTACTGGTCACGGATATTTTGTCGCGTCAGTCGTGGGTATCCCGCCACGTCGGTGGGGTATCCTATCAAACCTCAAATAACAAAAATAATATGTGCTTTACATATAATTGTTCACCGTGTAAGTGTGCTATCTTATATCAGTTAGGCCTCAACAGTAATTATTCAATCATATGTATACATCCCTGGGATGTATACATACCCGCATCACACCTGATGCCTTTATTACTTCCTCATCCCCTAGGGATGTCTCAATCTCATTAGATTACTTGTTCTTAATCACTTGCATCACACAGATGCCTTTATCACATTCTTGGTGTCACACACGCACCCATTTTCACAAAGCTTTTCATAATTTAAAATAACTTTAACTTGATAATTATATCACTACATACATGCTCTTGAAATTAAAGTACATGTTCAAGGTGTTCCCTACCTCAATTCTCTGAAGGTTCAAGCATTAAGGTCCCACGTGGCTCCTTGTGCTCGCTTTCATACGTACCACCTATGGTACAACACAATACATGCAATACATCACTAAAGATGTAATGAAGAAGGTCCTGGACCCTCTATGAATCTCAATGAAAATTATAAAGTTTAAGTAAAACTGTCAAAGCCGATTAATCGATTCACAAATCGATTAATCGAAATGCAATTCGATTAATCGATTTCCAAAATCGATTAATCGAAATTCAAATCGATTAATCGATTATCAAAATCTATTAATCGAAATTCAAATTCGATTAATCGATCCCAAATCAATTAATCGAAGTCTCCAACATAAAGCAGTCGATTCTTAAATCGAGTGGTCGAAATTCTGAAATCGATTAGTCGATCCCAAATCGATTAATCGAAATCTAAAATAGATTAATCGATTTCTCAACTCGATTAGTCAATTTGTCTAGGTCTCTTTTCTCCAGCCATTGGAGGTACCCAGTCGATTAGTCGATTTCTAAATCGACTAATCGAAATCTAAATCGATTAATCGAAATTCAATTCGATTAATCGAAATCGGGCTCTCATGACTTTTTAACTTCTGGGCGAAAATCGATTAATCGAACTCCAATTTCGATTAATCGATTTGGCCAGATTCAGCACCCTTCCGAGCTGTTCTTCCAATTCATTCTCAAACAATTTTTCTTTCTTTTTCTAAGCCTTTATCCTATGTTTTCAAGTAATTTTGACTGCAATTAAACCTCTATAATCTATGCATTTAATGCAAACAAAATTTACCTCCAATCAATCTCAAATTGATTGAATCCCAAGGTTGGAATGGCTAGGGTTCCAGCTTTGGCTATAAGGAATCCTTCGCGTTGAATCCGGCCTTTTATACTCGAATCCCTTCTTGGCTTGCATTCACTCCTTGCTCAACAACTCTCTCTCTCTCTCTCTCTCTCTCTCTCTCTCTCTCTCTTCCTAATCCTCTTCAATAACCCAAAGCAATGAATTTAGGGTTCTTTAAACCCTTATATCCCCCTTGTCTTGGTGTTAAGCACATACACCCAAATAGGTGTATGTGACTCCAGATTTACATTATACTCCACACACTGACATCATATTCACATCACATCCGTTCATCACTTTTTAAGTCAAATAGTGATCTCCCACTTGGTCAAACCTATGACCAATTGGGCACAAATCCCGAGGTCACACGGATCCCGAGGTCACTGTTCAACGCAATTTTTTGGGATATTACATCCTCCCCACCTTGGAAATTTTCGTCCCCAAAATAATCCAAAGGTGCTTGGTTGGGTACCCCGCACCCTGGGTGTCGCGTACCCACATACAATAAGGTGACAGATGCATTATACAGAGCAATTAGACACAATTTATTTCACGCAGATATAGAAAAATTGTCTATATTTCATTAATTTCCAAAATTTACAACTTGTTGAATTACATCGTTTCCATTACATCAAAAGTGCCAAAATCAGGCATACAAAAAGAAACATCCTCATCTCGGTCTCACACCGTCCCCTCCCCTGGATGATCTGATGTAGGGGCAGGCTCCGGTGGAGGAACTGGCTGCTCCGGTTGCTGTGACGCCGAACCAGATGTGGCGGCAGCAGATGTAGTGGCGTGAAACACAGCGCCAGTATGAAACGCGGTTCAACCCGCAGTCCACGCCTCCTCCTGCGTGAGGCGCTACTGGTAATCTAATGGGTAGATGTAGTGCATGGTGTGGTACATCAGGAAGTCCATCCGTCTGTTCATCCACTCGTTGTTGGCCTCCATCCTGGCCAACAAGTCCTCGATCGTCGGAGTCTGGCGAGCAGCTCGCCGACGGTAGGAAGAAGTAGGTGTAGCTGTCGCGGACTGTGCTAGTGGCATAGGTGAAGCGGTGGTATGGGAGGGTGCCCCCTCCACTGGTGGCTCAATCGGGTGTGCCCTGATCGATTTTAAATGTAACCCTTGCAAGTGCACAAGATCTATTGCAGTATGGCAAGAACAAAGATGTCGAACCCACAGGGAAACGTGAATTTTAATTAATTCTTTCAGAGATTTAAAAACGTCCCTAAGGAAGTACCAAAGGAAAAATTCAATTTACCAAAAATTTATCACACTTTTCCTAAATGCAAGAAAAATAAATTAATCTAAACAACTAATTTATGATGAATCTAAGAATAATATTTAAATGAGATCAAGGAATATATTACCCCAGATTTGTACCCCTTTTCTACCATTAAAACTTACAGTTTCATTAAAGCATCATTCACACCATCATTCATCTAGAAAAATGATTCGTAATAAAACGTGATCATCAATCCGGCATACCCTATCTAAAAATAATGACTCAGCCTATCATCACGGTATGAGTCATGTAAGAAGTATAGTGTATCTCATGATGTTTAGATCACAACAATAAAAACATAATCGTTCTACAGCCTAGATCAGCCTGTAGGTCCAGATCTAGCGATTACAGTCGTTGATACGCGCAATCAACGGTCATAACAAGCTTTCAACATATTTTTAATAACACAAACTTTGAGCAAAACGATTCCATGATGACAATAAATAGACTATGGTATTAATCATAAATATGGGTACTTATCTGGGGATCGCATCTTCCCCGATCAACTGATTTAGCTGCTCATCTTTGGCGTATGATCTCGTTGTCCATTCAAAGCCACTCCACTTTTCATTTCTTCCAAAGATCTTTTTACAATTGTTTTTCCTAAATACAATCTATGAATTTCTCAAAGAAAAATAATGCAAAACCTAAGTACAATCTACTCAGAGTAACCCTAGAAGAAGGAGAAGAGAAGACCCTTGAAGAAGGAGAAGAGAAATCAAAACTCCAAAATGATGACTCTATTTACAAACCCGTAGCTTCTCTTTTATAGTGGCCGAGCAAACCTAAACCTAATAGCCTCAATCGATTGAGACCGAAGTCTCAATCGATTGACTCTTGGTTCGAGCTTATTTAGGGCACTCCTGCCTTCATGTGTCAATCGATTGACTCTTGGTTCTCAATCGATTGACACTCAAGGGTAAAGTCTTCTCTCCATTTGTCAATCGATTGACACTTGAACCTCAATCGATTGATAATTCAGGGTAAGGTCTTTTCTTTCCTGATAGATATTGATTTTCTTCACGGAGTTTGATGTTTCTTTTGACCTTTTTGTCCATAGCTCTTGTATAGCCTTTAATTTCCTTCTTTTATGCTCTTTAATGATCCAACGGTCGGAAACACATGTAAACATCAAAACCTCACAACAACCATCAGATGCTTTCATCAGACAACTTAAATGTAAGATTTAAGTTGTGAAATATAGTCACATTTTGGCACCGATCACACCCCCAAACCTACACTTTGCTAGTCCTCGAGCAAAGAGAATGATAAATATATAAAGCAAATAAAACTGACATCCTAAAAATTTAAATGCCACTTTCGTAGGGAACACGATTGCACTTAACACATGCAACAAGCCTTTAAACCCCTAGGTGATCCCTAGTGGAGGAGTTGTGTCTCCTGAAGGTTTCCAGTAAAGATACCTACATACTTCAAAACTTATGAATTTCAGAATTTTTAGTCATGCCTTTGAGTTAAATGCACCTGGTAAATCTTTTAACATGCTTTTGACCATGTCCATTTCATTAGTGCTCATGCAATTCAATCTATTGTTTTTCAATGCTCATGTTTTATGCCTTAGATTGTTATGTAATTATCATTACTCAAATTCTTTTGTCTGAGAAGAAGCTTAAACTAGGAATCTTTAGATCCATGCCTAGACTCAATCCTTACCATGGATATACACTCAGAATGAAGTCACTCCTGATGAATGGTTTTATTATTTTTCACTCACATGTGAGATGGAATTACAATGCAATCTAGAAAAATCTCACAATTTTTTATGAAAAGACGGCATATCGAAGAATTTTAGAGAGACATCTCATTCAAGAAAGATATTTATATTTTATACATGTATATACCAAGCACCGTAGGCATTGTGCAATCACTCTCCACAAGGCATTTACCACTCATGATTGGATCAAAAAGGTCTTTTCTAAGGTTGTAATGGGGCTCGGGTAAAGGTTAAGAAAGAATTGGAAGTTGGGGTTCAAAATTTTTGAGAAATTGGAAAAGAAACAAACTTCTGATTTTTCTATTTCTCTTTTTTCTTTTCTACTTTCTCACTATTTTTCTCAATATTTTTCTATTTTTCCCAACTTGCTTTTCCTTTGTTTTCCTTTTCTTGAAACACCTCATATTTTTCACTATTTTTTTCAAATTTTCTTTCTCTTTTTCTTTTTCTCCCCCCTTTTTCTTTTTTATTTTTACCATACACCCTTAGTAAACACTACAACTCAGTATCTCCCCACTTACTCTCTTTTCGCTCATTTTCATCCCTCGTTCCTAATTTCTCATAAATAAGAAGGGTAAAGCTGAATTTTTTGAAATGGTGAAGGGTTAAAGGTTAATGTGGCTTATCGAAGAATGTATAAAGGTAAATTTTTCAATAGGCTCAAAGGGGTACTAGAATGATACATTTATGAGGTGGGTCATTTTAAGAAAAAACGAGCCAAAGATAGCCTTGGATCATTTCCTTTCATTATGGTAAAATATGCCTATTTGCTTTGAGTTAATACACATTGATTTCTAGTGTAGTGGTATAACACGCATACAATCAACAAATCAAAGTAAAATAAATGAGATGTTAACACTTTAAGCAGGAATTCAAAGATACTCCGAATTTATTTCCACACTCATCAAGGACGAAGATAACGTTTCAAAACTCACTAGGTTTAAGCCTTTCTTGTGATCTGAAAATTTCAAGTCCTAACTTAATTCTCAAACTTGGAATTGAAGCAAAGTGATGGTGCACAAATTTTTCAGGCATTGATCATGATCATCAATGTTTAATGTTTAAACTTTATGAGCATTCATAAAAACATCATGGTATGATAACAATAAAAAAATTTCAGGTCATTCTCACCTAAGAATATGAATAAAATTTTTTAATTCATAGGTTCTCCTGTCATCAGTCGATCGATTGAGACCAGTGTCTCAATCGATTGACTGATACAATTTCATATTGACTGTTTGATGGTTAGCAGTCGATTGATTGAGACCAGTGTCTCAATTGATTGACTGATATGCTTTCAAGGTTCGAAAACAAATTTTTTTTTTTTTTTGACAAAACGAAAATTCATGAAAATTATCGAAAAACCCCCCCAAACCTGAACTCTTCAATGTCCTCATTGGTGATGATGTTGAAATAGGAGGTCGGACCCCCCCCTAAACCTGTTTTGAGGCACTCGAGGACCAAAAGAACTAGAACAAGTGAAAGGGATGATGATAAAAAAGAAAAACACAATTATGTAATTAACTAAAGTTGTATTAAATAAGGAAAAACTATTACAAATAGTGCAAAATTAAAATTCTACCCTAAAATTAATCGAAATCAAACCTAAACTAAAACATAAAAAAAAACAAAAACAACAAAAAAATACTAATATAAAGAAAGACTCCTAAAACTAGACCCTAAAATTGACACTCTCATCCAGTTATTCATCCATGGGAGAACTTCCGTCCTTCGACTTTGGAAACGCGTAACACCACATCTCCTCGGTGATTCCAACCTCGCCAGGAGGCGGTACTGGTGCACGGGGTGGTGATAATGGTGGGTTGGGCGGAATTGGTTCGTGGACGGCCTCAGCGGAGCGTGTGAAAATTGAGTTGACTTCTAGAGGGGATGCATCATCAAGGTTGATGACGTCATGAGTCGACAAGTCGAGTGGTGGCTGCGGAGCGTGATAACGTGCACGCTTTTGCGCGGGCTCCGTCAGCTTTTTCACGGCAGATCGAGTACGATACCGAATGGAAGACATGGCTGAGAGTTGGGGAAGGAGAACTAAAAGTTTGACTAATAGGACTACCCTACGAGTGGTTTAAATAGAGAGAAGTTTCCCAAAATACGGACTCTAAAGACCCCAACAAAACCTCCTAAGTTAAGAACTCTACGGACGGTGCAATTTCTGGAATTATACATCAGTCAATCGATTAACAGTTTAGTGTCAATCGATTGACACAAGATGTCAACAAAGCCCGATGGTGCACAGCTCTAAATCCTTCCTCAGAACACCGTATCTTCTAGAAAATTTCTGTTTCTGACTGATGTTGACAGTTTGACCATGTAGAATTCAATCGATTGACATAGTTGTGTCATTCGATTGAGTTAAATTTCCTATTATGCAAAATGTCCTATTTTTGGATGCAGGATTCAACCGAGTGAGAAAAGTGTCTCAATCGATTAACTCAGAGGAGGGTTGTTTTATGAACTTCAATTGTAAAGTGCTCAATCGATTGAGAGTGAAGCCTCAATTGATTGACTGATGAACATATGCACACCCGAGATACAAACACAGTAAAATTAACACATTTAACCACTCCGATTCCATTGATTTTTTTTTTTACGATTGATTACACCCTCAATCAAACTGAAATTAATCTAACCTAAAAACTAAAACAAAAACAGATCAACCAAAAATAACAAAAACACGCACTAGCAGACAAAAACACTAAACAAAACATAGAACCACACACTAAACACTACACATCATCATCATCATCATCATATTCAGGGTCCTTCTCCTCGTTCATCGCCGCTCGCGCTCCTACGAAGAATTCATCGGCACGCCCTGGGAACGATTCCCGGGCCATCTGAATGAGAAGAGAGGTCTCAAACCTAGATCTTCGATCAACACCACCAAGCCTCGCATTCAGCCCATCCATTCACGCCTCGAGGCGAGCAACGGCTGCCTCGGCATCAAAATATGGGACCTCTTCAGGACGAGGTCGTCTTACACCGCCACGTTGGAGTTGTGCGGGGTTTGGACGGGGAGGAGGAGGTATATCCTTGACCGGAGGTGGCGCAACTCGACGAATCGCCTTGATGCTCTTATCCCAAACGTTGATGCCATACTGATAAAACTGCATATCGCCCAAATCTTCATCGTCATAAATCGGGCAGCCAAGGTGGTCCAAGAGGTGCATCACGTAGTGCGGGAAATGGAGGAGGATTGCTGCGCGCTTCGTGGTGCTAGAGATATCACTGTGGCACCGATACATTTCCTCGAGCATCAAACCTGGCGCATCAAACCAAGTGTTCGTGTGCGCAGCATAAAGTGCAATTACCCTATTCTTTGTCCTCTCGCTTTTCGTGCCATGCGGTAGGAGGTTATTTGCCATGACGATATCCCAAAAGAGAATGTCCATCGAAAGAACGGCTCGTTTAGTGGCCTGACCGGTCCTGCGGCGTCCTCAACACATATCATTGATCATGTCGTCCTGACTACGATCAACAGCCGAATTAATGTGGTGGTTCACAGGTCGAACCACATAAAAGTTGAAGGCACGCGCGAGATCGGCAGCATGCAGATTATATTGCCAATTGTCGATCTCGATGGTAATGTAGGGCATTCCCGTTGGTGAGAGTATTTTCAGTACCCATACCATTTTCTGATAAAATAGGCGAATGATGCGCGGAGAGACATCGATGGGCGGCGGGGCAAGCAGCATTTCCAATCACAAGGCCTCAATGAATTCGATCGAGCGGGCACATTCCTCGATGCGACGGTATTTGGCAAGATCGAAGAAGTTTTCTGTTTGGAACTGGCGATCGATATAGAGCTCATTAGGGATGCGCATCGGATCGTTGGCGAGACGCGGTGGACGGAATATTGGTGGGCCAAGCGCCGCCATTCGATCATGTACGAGGAGAATTTAGAAGCCTGATGCGGATTGGATTTGAGAGGAGTTGGATTGAGGGCGCCACGGGTTGTGGCACAACTTATATAATATAGACCTCAATTGATTGAGCATGAATCCTCAATCGATTGAGAATGGTTCGCTTGCCCACGTCGCGCGAAGTTGGAAGGTCATCGGGCATGCGCATGGAACGTGGCACAATCCACTTCTCCTCTTTCAATGTCGATCGATTGACATAGTTATGTCAATCGATTGAGGACACACTTTTTTGAAAAGTTGCACCGGTTAGGTGCCTTGGAAACGGGCGAAGTAAATGCCCAATTAAGTCAATCGATTGAGGGGTTAGGCTCAATCGATTGACACAAATCGTGTCCTGAAGGTTAGCTGCCACGACAAGATATGTCGGGTGGCGCTTCAAGTTCCAAAAACTGCTCAAAACCCTATGTGATGTCAATCGATCAACACAAGATTCTCAATCGATTGACACAGAAGGAAGAAAATGATGATGCTTGAATTCTCAATCGATTGACATGGAAATGTCAATCGATTGAGAGACATAGGTCAATCGATTGACTATGTGACAGTCAATCGATTGAGAAACACTCAATTCTAACATAAACAAAAACAAAGACAAAAACAAGGACGAAAACGAAAATAAAACACACTGGGTTGCCTCCCAGGAAGCGCTGAGTTTAAATGTCGACAACTCGACCCCTTCATTGATCAATATTATGGATCACTGAGGTGCAACGCCTCGATCTTAAACTCAGTGATTGGTTCAAACATTGGTTTGAGTTGTTGCCCATTCACTTTGAAAACTCGATTGTCCTGAAGGCGTCGAATCTCAATTGCACCATGCACGGTGGTGGAGACAACCTGGAAGGGTCCTTCCCACCGCGATTTCAATTTCCCAGGATGAAGCTTAAGTCGGGAATTGAACAACCAAACTTTTTGTCCAACATGAAACTCCTTTCGAGATATTAATTGATCGTGCAGCTTTTTGTACCTTTCTTTGTACATTTTGGAGTTTTCATACGCATCGTAGCGTAACTCTTCCAATTCATTCAGTTGCAGCCTTCTATTTGACCCTGCCGCTTGCATATCAAAGTTAAATCTTTTGATAGCTCAAAATGCCTTATGCTCCATTTCAACAGGAAGATGGCATGCTTTCCCGTCGATAATTCTGAACGGAGACATTCCAATTGGTGTCTTGAAGGCGGTACGATAGGCCCAAAGAGCATTAGATAGCTGGTTAGACCAATCTCTTCTATCCGATCGCATCGTTTTTTCTAAAATTTGTTTAATCTCTCGGTTCGACACTTCCACCTGACCACTAGTTTGCGGGTGATACGGTGTTGCCACCTTGTGGGTAACGCCATATTTCTTCATTAAAGTAGTAAAATGGCAGTTGCAAAAGTGCGAACCGCCATCACTAATGATCGCCCGTAGAAACCCGAATCTGTTAAACACATTTTCCTTCAAAAATTTGACCACAACTTTGTGGTCATTCGAACGGGTTGCCACAGCTTCAATCCATTTGGAAACGTAATCAACGGCTACAAGAATATATGAATACCCAAAAGATGGGGGAAAAGGACCCATGAAGTCGATCCCCCATACATCGAAAATTTCAACAATCAAAATCGGATTAAGGGGCATCATATTTCAACGTGAAATATTTCCAAGCTGCTGACATCTTTGACATTCTTTGCAAAATTGAGCTGCGTCACGAAAGATGGAGGGCCAATAGAATCCGCTTTGAAGGATTTTCTGTGCGGTCTTCTGTCCTCCGAAATGGGCTCCACAGGCTCCAGCATGGTAGAAATTGATGACGCTTAGTTGCTCTACTTCGGGCACACACCTCCTGATGATCTGATCTGAGCAGAATTTGAACAAATATGGTTCATCCCAAAAATAGTATTTTATTTGAGAGAATAAGAGATGCTTATCATTCTTACCCCATTCAGTAGGGATTCTGCCAGTGACTAAATAATTCACGATATTTGCAAACCATGGAACTTTTGTACCTGTTACATCAATCACCATCAAATGTTCATCCAAAAAAGTGTCATGGATAGTCTCAGGTATAGATGATTCTTCAGGCAGAATGCAAGACAAGTGATCAGCCACAACATTCTCTACTCCCTTTTTATCCTTAATTTCGAAATTGAATTCTTGAAGTAGTAAAATCCAGCGAATCAACCTCGGTTTCATGTCCTTCTTTGCTAACAGATATTTCAATGCATAGTGGTCTGAAAAGACCACTATTTTCGACCCAAGCAAATAGGAACGGAATTTATCCAGAGCATACATTACAGCTAACAACTCTTTCTCGGTGGTGGTGTAATTGAGTTGTGTATCAATCAATGTCTTGCTGGCATAGTAAATTACGTGAGGTAATTTGTTCACCCTTTGCCCTAAGACAGCTCCGATCGCGTAATTAGATGCATCGCACATGAGTTCGAATGGTAAAGAATAATCTGGTGGTTGGATTATCGGAGCATTTGATAAGAGCTTGCGCAATTTCAGAAATGCTTTCATGCAATCCTCATCGAAGTCAAAAGGAACATCTTTGCCAAGCAAGGTGCACAATGGTTTAGCCACCTTGCTAAAATCTTTAATGAATCATCTATAAAATCCTACATGACCCAAAAATGATCGAATTTGTCGAACACTCTTCGGTGGGGGAAAATTAGCAATTAGGTCAAGTTTGGCCTTATCAACTTCGATTCCTTTCTTTGAAACAATATGCCCAAGAACAATTCCTTGTTGAACCATAAAATGGCTCTTTTCCCAGCTAAGAACAAGTTTGGAATCCACACAACGTTGCAACACTTGTGAAATGTGATTCAAACAAGAACCAAATGTTTTCCCAAAAACAGAGAAGTCGTCCATGAACACCTCGATGAACTTGTCAATCATATCCAAAAATATGGCCAACATACATCGTTGGAAAGTAGCAGGTGCATTACATAGGCCGAACGGCATCCTTCGATATGCAAAAGTACCGTAAGGACACGTGAATGTCGTTTTCTCTTGATCAGGTGGAAAAACGGGCACTTAATTGTATCCCGAATAACCATCAAGAAAGCAATAAAACTCTTGCCCTGCTAACTTCTCGAGGATTTGATCGATGAGCGGAAGGGGAAAATGATCTTTTCTGGTAGCTGTGTTCAATTTTCTATAATCAATGCAGACACGCCACCCAGTAGTTTCGCGAGTAGGGACCAATTCTCCTTCAGTAGTTTCTTTCACAGTGATTCCGGACTTTTTCAGAACGATTTGTACTGGACTAACCCATTCACTATCAGAGATCGGATAGATGATTCCAGCATCGAGTAGTTTAATGATTTCCTTTAAAACGACTTCTTGCATGTTCGGATTAAGTCGCCTCTGCGGTTCCCTCGATGGTTTACTCTCAACTTTCAGATGTATTTTGTGCATACATACTGATGGGTCAATCCCTTTTAAATCAGCTAGGGTCCATCCGATAGCCTCCTTGTGATCTTTCAGCACTTTCAACAGGTCATGCTCTTGTTCTTCCGACAATGTAGATGAAATTATCACTGGAAGTGTTTTTCGAGGTCCCAGAAAAGCATATTTGAGGGACTCAGGCAATTGTTTCAATTCCATAGTTTGTGGCTCCTTAATTGATGGAGTCGGTTCAGCTTTTACCTCAATGGGTAACAGTTCTATCTTAGTCACAACTTCACATAAGTTACCATCTGGACATGATGAACTTGACTTATTCTCTTCTGGTTGCTTCCTTTCATATCCCTTTTCCTCATAGATGGCTAACAAAGCAGTTTCAAATTCTTCTTTGGTGAGCATCGATGGTAATGCTTCATCCACCACTGCGTCCATCTGATCGATGTAAAAACATTCGACCTCATCCTCGTTAGGGAAATGGTTCATCGCATGGAATATGTTCAATCTAACCTTCATGTTTCCAAAAGAAACGTCCATGACTCCCGTGCGACAATTAATGCAAGCATTGGCAGTGGCGAGAAACGGACGTCCAAGGATGATGGGGACTTGATTAATTGATTTAACAGGTGGTTCCATGTCTAAACCAACGAAGTCCACTGGAAAGACAAACTTGTCTATTCCAACCAAAACATCCTCGATAATACCCTTAGGTCTTCTTTCTGACCTATCGGCCAGTTGGAGTGTGACCGTCGTGGGTTTCAATTCACCCAATCCGAGTTTCTCGTACATTGAGTATGGGATTAGATTAACACTTGCTCCCAAATCCAATAATGCTTTTCCAATTGGTTGCCCACCAATGACACATGGAACAGTTGGGACTCCAGGGTTTTTCAGCTTCTGTGGGGTTTCCAATTGCAATATTGAACTGACTTGATTAGTCAGGAATACTTTCTTTGAAACATGAGTACGTGCCTTTCTCTTACGAGTGAACAAATCTTTGAAAAACTTGGCATACTCAGGAACTTATTTGATTGTTTCAAGTAATGGAAGATTTATCTTTACTTGCTTGAATGTTTCAAAGATTTCTTCCATTTTTGCCTGTCCCTTCCCCATTTTAGATGGAGGAGTTAGGCACTTAGGGAATGGTGCCTTTGGGACATAGGGTGCAGCTTCAAGTTCCAGTCCTCTCTCACGTCCTTGTTGGACAGTTGGAGGAGACTCTTCCTCTATTACTTTTTCTTTTCCCTTCTCTCTTCCTTGCTCTTTCTCTTTCTCTTTTCTTTTCTCCTGCTCTGTTTCTCTTTCTGCATCAGCTTCCACAGGCATTTCCACTTGATTATCAACCTTTCGCCCACTTCTCAGCACCGTAACAGCTTTCAACTGTTGACTATTCGATGGTCCTTCATCAGGTAGTGCTTGGCCTTGAGGATTATTGATGGGTTGACTGGGAAGCCTACCTTCCTCTCATTGACTCAGTTGATTGGCCAATTGACTGACTTGGTCCATTATCATCTGCTGAAAAGATTGCATGCTTCGCATCACCTTTTCTTCCAGATTTGAATCTTTTGAAGTGCTGGTATGAGATTGATTAAGATTCTGATTGAAATTCTGATTTTTTCAGTACTCAGAATTTGGATGATAATACGGAGCATTCTACTGGAAATTGGAATTCTGATGGAAATTAGAATTATGCTGGAAATTCTGTTGTGGAAGAAAGTTTTGCTAAAAACTTTGTTGAAAATTTTGTTGTCCACTCATTGGATTGGATCTGAATTGCTGATTCACCTGCCCAGTTTGGTTTGATCCTCCCCATCCTAAGTTAGGGTGATTTTTCCATTCCGGATTGTATGTGTTTGAGTACATGTTCCTTCCTTGTCGGTGATATGATTGAGTCAGATTCACCTGCTCTTGAGGAGTAGGTTCACCAGGAAGAAATGACAAGGTGGTAGGGCACTCGGTAGCCATGTGACCTGGGTGGTCACAAATTGAACACATAGTGGGGGTGACATGAGCTTTAGCTTGCTTAGTCGCAGCTAACAACATATTCATTTGTTTGGACAACATGTCAACCTTTGTTGATAGATCAGGGGTATTATTATTGACATCATACAATCCGTCTCTTGTCAACACATGAGATTTAGGTGCCAGGTCCAAGTTGGTTCTCCCTAGTGTCTCATTTTGTATCGAAGTTTGGTATAACTTCTCAAACAATGCCCACAATTCATCAGCTTCTTTTGTGGCACATGATCCACCACAAGATGCATCAATCATGCGTCTCTCTTCTGGAATCAGTCCATTGTAAAAACTTTAGACTTGCTGCCACCTTGGAACTTGATGATTTGGGCAACTTCTGATCAATTCCTTAAAACATTTCCAACATTCATGGAATGTTTCTGTAGGTTGTTGGAAAAAGAATTGAATCTTCTAACGCAACTCAATGGCTTTAGTCATGGGAAAATATTTTTTAAGGAACTGACGATGTAGCTCTGCCCAACTCTGGATAGATTGTGGTTCTAAGGAATAGAACCACGTTTTTGCCTTATCTCTTAAAGAGAAAGGAAAAAGTCGTAGCTTAGCTATCTCATTAGTGACATTGTGGACTTTGAACATTTTGCATACCCCAGTGAATTCATTTAAATGAACGTGCGGATTTTCATTTGCTAATCTATGGAAAATTGGTAGCATTTGAATCATCGCCGATTTGAATTCATAGTGGTTCCCTGGAATGAGAGCATGCATGATACATTCCTGATCCTCGTAAAAATCAGGATCATTATAATACTCCAATGTTCTAGGGCCCTCATCAAAATTATTGTTCCTATTAGTTCCATTATTGACGTTCCCATTGTTGTTATTCTTATTTCTCTCTTGCCTTTGGTCTGCCATGGTCTCAGTCTGATGATACTGATTCCTCTAGATTTTATGATTCTTTCTACAAAATCTTTCGATCTCAAGATTAAACGGTTGCAGATGCGGGTAATGAGATCGAGTAAAGCTCATGCACCAATACTCACAACAAGGATTGAAGAATCCACAACAAACCCACAAAATTTAGCTTCAATTGATTAACACAAGCACACACAAATTTTCACACAAATGACTTTATCAGTCAATCGATTGAAGAATTGTTTTCAATCGATTGAGGTTCAAAGAGTGAAAGCAAGTCAGCACTGATTTTTCAGCTAGGATGGCAAACAGCAGAGCTTTGTCAATCGATTGAAAGAAACCTGCCAATTCACAGAGAATGATATCCCAGTCTCAATCGATTGACAGAGAATGTTCAATCGATTGAGTCTAAGATGAACAGTAGCCAATATCAGAAGGAAAAGAAAAGAAAAACAAGATAATTTTAATTTTTTTTTTTAATTAAATTAAAATTCGAATTTAAAATAAATTTTTTTTTTTTTAATTCGAATTTCAAAAATAAAAATTAAATTCAAAAATTAAAATTTAAAATTTAAATTTCAAAACCTAAAGGGAATCCTACAAAATCCTATAAAATCTTACCTAAAAGAGAAAAAGAAGGAGAAGAATAAAAGATTCTAAAAGATTCCTACCAATCCTAAAACAAGTAGTCCCACAAAAATTAATAACTAGATTTTAGAAAATCCTAAAAGATATTTTCTAAAAGAGGAAGATGAGGAAAAATAAACTCCTACAAAATCTAAATTAAGAAGTCCTAAAAATCTCTACTTCCTAAAAGAACTCCACAAGAACTTACCTAAGAGAGAAAAATATGGGAAAGAAGATTTTGCAAATCAAAAATCCAAATATTAATTTTTAAAATTCAAAAATCAAAATTCACACAAGAAAATCAAAATATAATTTAAAAATCAAATTTTTAAAATTCTAATTGCAAAAATTGAAGTTCGAAAATCAAAAATCAACTTTTGAGCACCAAATTCCAGATTTCACAATCTACAAACTTTCAAAAATTTCAGAATTAAAGATTTTTTTTTAAAATTATTTTAATTATTTTTTTTTTATACTACTCACAGCTATCAATCGATTGACTCTTTCGTGTCAATCGATTGACAAGGCAACTTTCACAACCACAAAATAGAGTCAATCGATTGAGGAAGGATTCTCAATTGATTGACTGTTAAAAACACATAAATCCCTAATCCGAATTAATCACAATTTCGCCGTTTCCCCGGCAGCGGTGCCAAAACCTTGATCGATTTTAAATGTAACCCTTGCAAGTGCACAAGATCTATTGCAGTATGGAAAGAACAAAGGTGTCGAACCCACAGGGAAACGTGAATTTTAATTAATTCTTTCAGAGATTTAAAAACGTCCCTAAGGAAGTACCAAAGGACAAATTCAATTTACCAAAAATTTATCACACTTTTTCTAAATGCAAGAAAAATAAATTAATCTAAACAACTAATTTATGATGAATCTAAGAACAATATTTAAATGAGATCAAGGAATATGCTAATCCCAGATTTGTACCCCTTTTCTACCATTAAAACTCACAGTTTCATTAAAGCATCATTCACACCATCATTCATCTAGAAAAATAATTCGTAATAAAACATGATCATCAATCCGGCATACCCTATCTAAAAATAATGACTCAGCCTATCATCATGATATGAGTCATGTAAGAAGCATAACGTATCTCATGATGTTTAGATCACAACAATAAAAACATAATCGTTCTACAGCCTAGATCAACCTGTAGGTCCAGATCTAGCGATTACAGCCGTTGATACGCGCAATCAACGATCATAACAAGCATTCAACATATTTTCAATAACACAAACTTTGAGCAAAACGATTCCATGATGATAATAAATAGACTATGGTATTAATCATAAATATGGGTACTTATCTGGGGATTGTATCTTCCCCGATCAACTGATTTAGCTGCCCATCTTTGGTGTATGATCTCCTTGTCCATTCAAAGCCACTCCACTTTTCATTTCTTCCAAAGATCTTTTTACAATTATTTTTCCTAAATACAATCTATGATTTTCTCAAAGAAAAACAATGCAAAACCTAAGTACAATCTACTCAGAGTAACCTTAGAAGAAGGAGAAGAGAAGACCCTTGAAGAAGGAGAAGAGAAATCAAAACTCCAAAGTGATGACTCTATTTACAAACTCATAGCTTCTCTTTTATAGTGGCAAACCTAAACCTAATAGTCTCAATCGATTGACTCTTGGTTCGAGCTTATTTAGGGCACTCCTGCCTTCATGTGTCAATCGATTGACTCTTGGTTCTCAATCGATTGACACTCAAGGGTAAAGTCTTCCCTCCATTTGTCAATCGATTGACACTTGAACCTCAATCGATTGACAATTCAGGGTAAGGTCTTCTCTTTCCTGATAGATGTTGATTTTCTTCACGGAGTTTGATGTTTCTTTTGACCTTTTTGTCCATAACTCTTGTGTAGCCTTTAATTTTCTTCTTTTATGTTCTTTAATGATCCAACGGTCAGAAACACCTGAAAACATAAAAACCTCACAACAACCATCAGATGCTTTCATCAGATAGCTTAAATGTAGGATTTAAGGTGCGAAATATAGTCACATTTCGGCACCGATCATGCCCCACCCACTGGTGGGTCCTGATGTGGTGGTGGGGGTGGGGGTGGTGCTACTGCTGCTGGAACTGGACCCGGAGCCGGTAGGGTTCGCTTCAGTAAGTTGTAGCTACGACTCCATGAAGAGTTCGAAAACGTCTTCACTCGGTTCGTCGCCCGCTCCTCATGGGGCGATATCGCATACTCGGGAGCGTTGGAGTAACACTCCAACATGCTCGAGATGAGCCAAGCATATGGCATATTCTCCTTGGGCCTTAGATTGCCCTTCATCAACTTGCCTTTTATGTACCTCATCCCCTCTAGGATGAGCATGGTCGCGTCAAACCACCGGCCAAAAAAGGCCGCGTAAAGTGCTTGTTGCACTTTCTCTATGCGCTCTGTGTCGTGGCGCAATGAGTAAAGGTTGCACTTGATTATTGAATCAAGCATCCACATGTAGTGGGGAAGGTCGACCCTCTTGATGGAGGATACCGACCCCTTCTTCCCGTTAGTCATGCGGGTCATGATCTCTTCGAATCTCACCTCTGCCTCGAAAGGTGGGAGGAGGGTGGTCTCGGTTGTGAAGTCGAGGTAACACTCAAGTACCTCATGGACATGGCGACAGGTGAAGGTGTAGTCGCGTCCCTCTATTTTGGTCAAAATAACGTCGCCCGTAGGGCCATCCTTTAGCCCTTGGTAGAACAGTCTAACCAATCTAGGGTAGTAGGAACCGGATTGGTTTCAAAATATTGCCGAGACCGGCCTTTTGGAGGTAATTGCGAGCCCATTGGGTCTCGCCTAGTACATCGGGGTTGGTGAAAATGGTTTGATCGATGGTGTACTCGATCTGAAAAGTCTTCGCCTCCCACCACTCATTGGGTTGAAGTACGTTAGTGGGTGGTGGCGGCATGGGGGTAGACTCGCATGAAGACACGCGCGAAGACTCGTGCGAAGCCACGCTCGTCGAACCGGAGGTGGTCTCCGATGCCGACGGTGATGGAGTCCTCACCGGTGATGGGGTAGGTGGTGGCGGAGCGGCGTTCTTATGCCGGACTGAGAGTTTTAGGTGGCATTTTAGGTGAAAATTCATAAAAACTAGGGTTTACGTGGTTTGAAATGGAAAGGAAGTAAAAACTAGGGTTTTACCTTAGGTTTTGATCCAATGTTATGCGATCCCGATCCGAAATCGCAAACCCTAAGTAGCTCGAATGGTTGAAGGAAGAAGAAGAAGAAGGCGCGCAAATACGAAAGTCTAAATGATTTCGAATGAAATAAAAAACCCATCGATTTATATATATAGGCTCCGGCTCAATTAATCGATTTCCAAAGTCGATTAATCGAGATTTAAAACTAGGTTAAGCCGCGCGAAATCGATTAATCGATTTCTAAAATCGATTAGTCGAAAGTAAAAATCGATTAATCAAAACCATTTCGATTAATCGAAATTGTATCCGTTAAAAATTTCAAGTTTTAGAGCTCATTGGTGTGAGCCAGTCGATTAATTGAAATCGTGCAATCCTTCAAAATTTTCCCAAATTTATTAAGTGACTCGATTAGTCGAACTTCCAGTTCGATTAATCGAAATCTCAAATCGATTAATCGAATTTTTCTTCGATTAATCGAAATCACATAAAATTCTTCAAATTCTTCAAAATTTCCTAAGTCATTCGATTAATCGAACCTCCAGATCGATTAATCAAAATCTAAAATCGATTAATCGAAACCCAAATCGATTAATCAAAATTTCCCTTCTTTCATTTCCTGAATCCTCATCAAATTTCCAGTCACTGGCACATGCCAGTCGACTAATCAAACAAAATCGATTAATCGAATTTCCAAATCAATTAATCGATTTTGATCATATTTTTTCAGATTTAAAAGTTTTCATGTCTGTTCGATTTTTCTTCTTGATAAACCATGATACCAATTGGTCATTGGTTCTTCAAAACATATTATCACGGCCATGTCGTGGCCATGATGAATTCCAATTTCGCATTCAACACTGTAATTTAGACTCCATGTGGATAATATTGTCCTTTTTATAATTTGATCATAAGATCGATATTAAATTACAACACATGATTCAAATCCACAAACATGCTTGCTGGGGTACAATTGACTCTCAAGTTGTCGGAAACAAGGCCGGATATTGTTCCTTCACGTCGGCCTCTCGTTCCCATGTAGCTTCCTTGGTCGGATGATGTTTCCATCGAACAAGCACTAATGGAATCACTTTTGTTCGCAACCCTTGTTCTTTTTGATCCAAAATCTCCACCGGCTCTTCGATCATCGTTATGTCCTCATGCATCTCAAATGATTGACCGCTCAACACGTGATCAGGGTCATTAAGGTATTTCCTGAGCATAGATACGTGGAAGACATTGTGTACTGGATCGAACAACGGTGGCAGTCCAATGAGGTAAGCAACTTCCCCTACTAGACCCAAAATTTCAAAAGGTCCAAGATAGCGGGGACTTAGCTTCCCTCTCTTTTCAAACCTCATCACTGCCTTCATAGGTGACACTTTCACAAACACGTGTTTACCCACTTTAAAGTCTACACTCGTCCGCTTGATATTGGCGTAGCTTTTCTGTCTGCTCTGAGTTGCTTTGAGTTTTGCCCTTATCATCGAAACATAGGTGGCATTATCTTCGAGTATTTCGGGTCCCAAAACAAATTTCTCACCCGTTTCTTCCCAATTGATGGGCGATCTATATCGCCGTCCGTAAAGTGCTTCATATGGTGCCATCCCAATGCTCATCTGAAAACTGTTGTTATATGCAAACTCAATCAAGGACAGATGCTGATCCCATGATCCTTGTAACTCTAACATACATGCCCTAAGCATGTCCTCAATGATCTGATTGACCCTCTCGGTCATTAAATGGGTTCTGGATGGAATGTCAGATCGAAATCTAGTCGCGTTCCCATTCCTTCTTGAAATTTCTTCCAGAACTTTGATGTATACAATGGGTCACGGTCCGAAATAATGCTACTCGAAATCCCATGCAAACGAGCAATCTCTTTCATATAGAGCTCTGCCAGTCTTCCTGCCATGTGATGAGTAGTGAAATATGATGATATTTCACCCCTAGATACCTATATTTAGCTATCCGATGAAGGCTATCTGATAAGAATTATTAGATTTGAAGTGTTTCAGGTAAATACAAGCCAAGTGCAGAAAACAGCCCAAGAATTCTGAAAATAATGTCAAAACACTGCAACTTTGGGTCATCGAGAACTTGGTGCGACTTGTAGCTCAATTTGGACATTCAATACGGCCGAATTATAAAATTTTTAAAACACAAAGGTTGTAGATCTTTTTGGCAGCGTTCCAACGGATCAGGAATCGCCTCAATCCGAGTTCGGGGCAGAGAGTTATGGCCAAAATACCAAAGTAGTGTCTGATGCAAAGTTCGGCGGGAATTCATGAAAATCTGGGAGGTCAATGCATCGACCCTATTGGGTCGATTAATCGACCCTAAATTTTTGAGTTGAAACACCTCTGTGGCTGGGAAACTTCGGCTCTATTTAAAGCGGATCAAACACTTCGAAAAGGAGGAATTAGAGATAGGAATTAGAGAGAAAAATTAGATATAGAGAATTAGAGAGTTAGTTTTAGTTTTTTCTTTTTTTTAGAGTTTTTGGAGAGAATTTTTTAGAAGATTATTATTCATTATTATTATTTTTTGTTTTAGGCTCCTCTTGGCATCTTTTTAAGAGTTCTTCTTTCTCTTTCTTCTAGGGTTCTATCTGGGTAGATTGTACCTAGGATTTGTATTATTTTTCCTTTACGTTAATGAAAGCATAGATTGTATTTAGGAAAAAGCATTGTAAACAAAGATCTTTGGAAGAAATAAAAAGAGGAATGACTTTGAATGAACAAGGAGATCATACACCAAAGATGAGCGGCTAAATCAGTAGATCAGGGAAGATGCGATCCCCAGATAAGTACCCTTATTTATGATTAATACTATAGTCGATTTATTGTCATCATGAAATCGTTTTGCTAAAAGTTTGTGTTATTGAAAATATATTAAATGCTTGTTATGACCGTTGATTGCGCGTATCAACGGCTATAATCGCTAGATCTGGACTGCGGTGATCTAGAAAGCGGAAGCGATTATGTGTTCTTGTTGTGATCTAAACATCATGAGATACGCTATGCTTCTTACATGACTCATACCGCAATGATGATAATTTGAGTCATAGTTTTTAGATAGGGTATGCCGGATTGATGATCATATTTTATTACGAATCATCTCTATAGCTGAATGATGGTGTGAATGATGCTTTAATGAAACTGTGGGTTTTAATGGTAGAAAAGGGGTACAAATCTGGGGAAGCATATTCCTTGATCTCATTTAATTATTATTTTAGATTCATTGGTAATTAGTTGTTTAGATTAATTTATTTTTCTTGCATTTAGGAAAAGTGATAAATTTTGGTAAAATTAAATCTGCCCTTTGGTACTTCCTTAGGGACGTTTTTAAATCTCTGAAAGAATTAATTAAAATTCAAGATTTCCCTGTGGGTTCGACGCCTTTATTCTTGTCATACTGTAATAGATCTTGTGCACTTGCAAGGGTTACACTTTAAAATCGATCAAGTTTTTGGCGCCGTTGCCGGGGAGATCGGCGAAATTTTGATTAATTCGGTTAGGAATTTTTGTGTTTTAATTTTAAAAAAAAAAAAAAAAAATTTCTAATATTTAGAATTTTGATTTATAAAATCTTCTTTCCCTTATTTTTCTCTCTTAGGTAAGTTTTTGTAGGACTCTTTTAGGAAGTTTAGGTTTTTAGGACTTCTTATTTTAGTAGGATTCTTTTTCCTTATTTTTCTCTTTTAGATATTCTAGGATTTTCTAAAATTAGTTATTAATTTTTTTTTTAGGAAGTTGATAAATTTAGGATACCTTCCTTAGGAAATTTAGGAATCTTTTATTCTTTCCCTTATTTTTCTCTTTTAGATAAGATTCTTAGGATTGCCCTTAGATTTAAAATTTTAATTTCTAATTTTAATTTTAATTTTTGAAATTCGAATTAAAAAAAAAAAAAAAATCAATTTTTGGATTTTTGCTTTGCAGAATCTTCTTTCCCTTATTTTTCTCTCCTAGATAAGTATTTTTTTAGGAGTCTTTTAGGAAGTTGAGATTTTTAGGCTTTTTATTTTAGATTTTGTAGGAGTCGTTTTAGGAAGTATAGATTTTTAGGATACATTCCTTAGAAAATTTTGGAATCTTTTATTCTTTTCCTTATTTTTTTCTTTTAGATAAGATTTTGTAGGATTGCCATTAGGTTTAAAATTTAATTTTTTTTAATTTTTTTAATTTTTAAAATTCGGATTTAAAAAAAAAAAAAAAAAATCAATTTTTGGATTTTTGCTTTGCAGAATCTTCTTTCCCTTATTTTTCTCTCTTAAGTAAGTATTTTTTTTAGGAGTCTTTTAGGAAGTTGAGATTTTTAGGCTTTTTTTTTTAGATTTTGTAGGAGTCTTTTTAGGAAGTATAGACTTTTAGGATACCTTCCTTAGAAAATTTAGGAATCTTTTATTCTTTCCCATATTTTTCTCTTTTAGATAAGATTTTGTAGGATTGCCATTAGGTTTAAAATTTAATTTTTTTTATTTTAATTTTTGAAATTCGGATTTAAAAAAAAAAAAAAAAAAATTCGAAATTTAATTTAAAAAAAAAATAAAAAATTTAAATTAATTTATCTTGTTTTGCTTTTCTTTTCTTCTTATTTTGGCCACTGTTCATATTAGAGCTCAATCAATTGAAGCTTCAGGTTTAATCGATTGAGACTGAAATATTCTCTGTCGTGATATTTGCTTTTCTTTCAATCGATTGACATTCCTCTGTCAATCGATTGACAAAAATTCTGTGCTTGCCATTTCGGTTGAAATTCCTGTGTTACTTGCTTTGACCTTTGAACCTCAATCGATTGAGAACAGTTCTTCAATCGATTGGTGATAAAAGTCATTTCGTGAAATTTTAAGTTTACATCAATCGATTGAGATCTTTCTTAATCGATTGAGCCTATTTAATTTGTTTTGGATTCTTCAATCCCTGTTTGTAAGCGTGGTGTATGAGCTTTACTCGTTCTCATCACCCACATCTGCTACCATTTAATCTTGAGATCGAACGATCTTGTAGAGAGAATCGTAGAATTCAAAGGAATCAGTATCATCATACTGATACCATGGCTGATCAAAGGCAAGAAATGAATGGGAACAACCAGAATATCAATAATGGCAATAATGGAAATAATGGAAATGATGGAAATAACAATTACAATGAGGGCCCTAGAACACTCGAATATTATAATGATCCTAGTTTTTACGAGGATCAGGAATGTATAATGCATGATCCCATTCCAGGAAACCACTATGAATTCAAATCAGCGATGATCCAAATGCTATCAATTTTCCATGGGTTAGCAAATGAAAATCCGCACGTTCATCTAAATGAATTCACTGGGGTATGCAAAATATTTAGAGTCCACAATGTCACTGATGAGATAGCTAAACTCCGACTCTTTCCTTTTTCTTTAAGGGACAAGGCAAAAACGTGGTTTTATTTCTTAGAACCGCAATCTATTCAGAGTTGGGCAGAGCTACACCGTCAGTTTCTTAAAAAATATTTTCCCATGACCAAAGCCATTGAGTTGTGTCAGAAGATTCAATTCTTTTCCCAACAACCTACTGAAACATTCCATGAATGTTGGGAACGTTTTAAGGAATTGATTAAGAGTTGTCCAAATCATCAGGTTCCAAGGTGGCAACAGGTCCAAAGTTTTTATAATGGGTGATTCTCAAGAGAGACGCATGGTTGATGCATCGTGTGGTGGATCATGTGCCACAAAAGAAGCTGATGAATTGTGGGCATTGTTTGAGAAGTTATACCAAACTTCGATATAAAGTGAAACACTGGGGCGAACTAACTTGGATTTGGCATCTAAATCTCATGTGTTGATAAGAGATGGATTGTATAATGTCAAAAATAATACCTCTGATCTATCGACAAAGGTTGATATGTTGTCCAAGCAAATGAATATGTTGTTAGCTGCGACCAAGCAAGCTAAAGCTCCTGTCACCCCCACTGTGTGTTCAATTTGTGACCGCCCAGGTCACATGGCTAATAAGTGCCCCACTACCTTGTCATTATTCCCTGATGAACCTACTCCTCAAGAGGAGGTGAATCTGACTCAATCTTATCAACGGCAGGGTAGAAACATATACTCCAATACCTATAACCCGGAATGGAAAAATCACCCCAACTTAGGATGGGGTGGTTCAACTAAACCGGGTCGTAAACCAGCGACAGAGCTAACACAATGGGTGGACAACAAAATTTCCGCCCACAACAGAATCCCACTACCCAGCAGAATTCTAATTTCCAGCAGAACCCTCCTTATTACCATCCGAATTCCGATTACCGAAAAAATCAGAATTTTAATCAACCTCAGGCTACCGTTTCTAGAGATTCTGATTTGGAGGAAAAGGTGATGCGAAGCATGCATGCTTTCCAACAGATGATGATAGATCAATTCTACCAATGACAAATCAATGAGTCAACGAGAGGAAGGAAGGCTCCCTAGCCAACCCGTCAACAATCCTCGAGGTCAAGCACCACCTGATGCAGGACCATCGAATAGTCAACAGTTGAAAGCTGTTACGGTGCTGAGAAGTGGAAGGGAAGTTGATAATCAAGTGGAAATGCATGTGGAATCTGATCAGGAAAAAGTGGAAGCAAGAGAAACAGCAAAAGAGAAAGAAAACAAATCAGAGAAAAGAACAGAGAAAGAGAAAAGAAAAGAGAAAGAGAAAGAGCAAAGAAGAGAGAAGGGAAAAGAAAAAGTAATCGAGGATGAGTCTCCCTCAACTGTCCAACTAGGACATGAACAAGAATAAAAAATGGAACCTGCACCTTATGTCCTAAGGGCACCATTCCCTCAATGCCTAACTCCTCCATCTAGAATGGGAAAGGGACCAGCAAAAATGGAAGAAATTTTCGAAACATTCAAGTAAGTAAAGATAAATCTTTCATTGCTTGAAACAATCAAACAAGTGCCTGAGTATGCAAAATTTTTCAAAGATTTATGCACTCGTAAGCGAAAGGCGCGTACTCATATTTCCAAGAAAGTGTTCCTGACTAATCAAGTTAGTTCAATATTACAATTGGAAACCCCACTAAACCGCGAAAGACCTGGAGTTCCAACTGTTCCATGTGTCATTGGTGGGCAACCAATTGGAAAAGTGCTATTGGATTTGGGAGCAAGTGTGAATCTAATCCCATACTCAATATACGAGAAACTCGGATTGGGTGAATTGCAACCCACGACGGTCACACTACAACTGGCTGATAGGTCAGGAAGAAGACCTAGGGGAATTATCGAGGATGTTTTGGTTGGAATAGACAAGTTTGTCTTTTCAGTGGACTTTATTGTTTGACATGGAACCACCTGTTAAATCAATTAATCAAGTCCCCATCATCCTTGGGCGTCTGTTTCTCGCCACTGCAAACGCTTGCATTAATTGTCGAACGAGAGTCATGGATGTTTCTTTTGAGAACATGAAGCTCAGATTGAACATATTTCATGCGATGAACCATTTCCCTAACGAGGATGAGGTCGAATGCTTTTACATCGATCAGATGGACGAAGTGGTGGATGAAGCGTTACCATCAATGCTCACCAAAGAAGAATTTGAAACCACTTTGTTGGCCATCTATGAAGAAAAAGGATCTGAAAGGAAGCAGTCCGAAGAGACGAGGTTGAGTTTATCATGTCCATATGATAACTTATGTGAAGTTGTGACTAAGATAGAACCGTTACCCATTGAAGTAAAAGTTGAACCGACTCCATCAATTGAGGAGCCACCAACTGGAATTGAAGCGATTGCTGAATCGCTCAAATCACGCTTTTACGGGGCCACGAAACGTTTAGGTGATAATTTCATCCACGTTGTCCAAGAACAAGAGCATGACCTGTTGAAAGTGCTTCTAGATCACAAGCAGGCTATCGGATGGACTCTAGCTGATTTAAAAGGGATTGACCCATCAGTATGTATGCACAAAATACATCTGGAAGATGAGAGTAAACCATCGAGAGAACCGCAGAGGCGACTTAATCCGAACATGCAAGAAATCGTTTTAAAGGAAATCATTAAATTACTCGATGCTGAAATCATCTATCCGATTTCTGATAGTGAATGGGTTAGTCCAGTCCAAATTGTCCCAAAAAAGTCTGGAATCACTGTGAAAGAAACTGCGAAAGGAGAATTGTTGCCTACTCGTGAAATTACTGGGTGGCGTGTCTGCATTGATTATAGAAAATTAAACACAGCTACCAGAAAGGATCATTTTCCCCTTCCGTTCATCGATCAAATCCTCGAGAAGTTAGCAGGGCAAGAGTTTTATTGCTTTCTTGATGGTTATTCGGGATACAATCAAGTGCCCGTTTTTCCACCTGATCAAGACAAAACGACATTCACATGCCCGTACGATACTTTTGCATATCGAAGGATGTCGTTCGGCTTATGTAATGCACCTGCTACTTTTCAACGATGTATGTTGGCCATATTTTCGGATATGATTGACAAGTTCATCGAGGTGTTCATGGACGACTTCTCGGTTTTTGGGAAAACGTTTGGTTCTTGTTTGAATCACCTCGCACAAGTTTTACAACGTTGTGTGGATTCTAAACTTGTTCTTAGCTGGGAGAAGAGTCATTTCATGGTTCAACAAGGAATCGTTCTGGGGCATATTATTTCCAAGAAAGGAATTGAAGTGGATAAGGCCAAAGTCGACCTAATTGCCAATTTGCCCCCACCAATGAGTGTTCGCCAAATTCGATCATTTTTGGGGTATGCTGGATTTTATAGGCGATTCATTAAGGATTTCAGCAAAGTGGCTAAACCTTTATGTACCTTGCTTGGTAAAGATGTCCCTTTTGAATTTGATGAGCATTGCATGAAATCATTTCTAAAGCTGCGTGAACTCTTATCAACTGCACCAATAATCCAACCACCGGATTATTCTCTCCCATTCGAACTCATGTGTGATGCATCTGATTACGCTATCGGAGCTGTTTTAGGGCAAAGGGTGAACAAATTACCTCACGTAATTTATTATGCCAGTAAGACGTTGATCGATGCACAGCTTAACTACACCACCACTGAGAAAGAACTATTAGCTGTGGTGTATGCTCTGGATAAATTTCGTTCTTATCTGCTTGGATAAAAAATAGTGGTCTTTTCAGACCGCTCTGTATTGAAATATTTGTTGGCAAAGAAGGATGCCAAACCACGATTGATCCGCTGTATTCTGCTACTTCAAGAGTTTAATTTTGAAATCAAGGATAAAAAGGGAGTCGAGAATGTTGTGGCTAATCACTTGTCTCGCATTTTGCTTGAAGAATTGGTTACACCTGAACCTATCCGCGACACTTTTCCGGATGAGAAACTAATGGCAATTGACGCGACCGCTACGAAAGTTACTTGGTTTGCCAATATCTAGAATTATTTGGTCACGGGCAAAATCCCTACTGAATGGAGAAAGAATGATAAGAACCTCTTTTTCTCCCAGATCAAATACTATTTTTGGGATGAACCACATTTGTTCAAGATCTGTTCAGATCAAATCATCGACAGAAGAGCAACAAAGCATTCTCGATTTCTGCCATGCTGGAGCCTGTGGAGGCCATTTTGGAGGACAGAAGACTGCACAGAAAATTCTTCAAAGCGGATTCTACTGGCCCTCCATCTTTCGTGACGCTGCTCAATTTTGCAAAGAATGCCAAAGATGTTAGCAGCTTGGAAATATTTCAAAACGGAATATGATGCCCCTTAACCCGATTTTGATTGTTAAAATTTTTTATGTTTGGGGGATTGACTTCATGGGTCCTTTTCCCCCATCTTTTGGGTATTCATACATTCTCGTAGTTGTTGACTACGTTTCCAAATGGATTGAAGCTGTGGCAACCCGTTCAAATGACCACAAAGTGGTGGTCAAATTTCTGAAGGAAAATGTCTTTAATAGATTCGGGTTCCACGTGCGATCATTAGTGATGGCGGTTCGCACTTCTGCAACCGCCATTTTGCTACTTTAATGAAGAAATACGGCGTCACCCACAAGGTTGCAATGTCGTATCACCCGCAAACTAGTGGTCAGGTGGAAGTGTCGAACCGAGAGATTAAACGAATTTTAGAAAAGACGGTACGATCGGATAGAAGAGACTGGTCAAACCGGCTCTCTGATGCTCTGTGGGCCTATCGTACCGCCTTCAAGACACCAATTGGAATGTCTCCGTTCAGAATTGTCTACGGGAAAGCATGCCATCTTCCTGTTGAACTGGAGCATAAAGCATTTTGGGCCATCAAAAGATTAAATTTCAATATGCAAGCAGCATGATCAAATCGAAGGCTACAGCTAAGTGAATTGGAAGAGCTACGCTATGATGCGTATGAAAACTCAAAGATGTACAAAAAAAGGTATAAAAAGCTGCATGATGAGTCCATTTCTCGGAAAGAGTTCCACATTGGACAAAAGGTTTGGCTGTTCAACTCCAGACTTAAGCTCCACTCGGGAAAACTGAAATCTAGATGGGAAGGCTCGTTTCAGGTTGTTTCCATTAGTGTGCATGGTGCGATTGAGATCCACAGTCTCAAGGACAATCAAGTCTTCAAAGTCAATGGGCAATGCCTTAAACTAATGTTTGAGCCGATGACCCAGTTCGGAATTGAGGCGATATACCTCAGTGACCCAGATTAAAGGAGTTGGACTCAGGTTTAGTTTAGGATTTAGGATTTCTCTTTTCGTATGTTTAGTTTTAGAATATTAGTTTTTAGTTTAGTTTAAGTTGTTTTTAATTTCCAAATTAGTGTAGCCGCATTACCTTCAATCTATTTTTGGTCATGTTTTAATTTGATGCACATATTCTCTGCACCTGATCTTTGTGTTGAGGTACTTTTCAACAGGTTTGGGGGTGTGCTACTTATTTCAATCAATGAGGACATTGTCATTTTTAGGTTTGGGGGTATGATTCTCTATCTTGCGTCACTTTCTTATTTTTCTTCATATAAAAAAAGATTCTCTATCTTGCGTCACTTTCTTATTTTTCTTCATATAAAAAAAAAAATAAATAAATAAATAAAAAAATTTGAACCATCATACATGAATTATTTTTCGATAGTTTTCAAACGTTAGTTGATGATGCATGTGAATTTAATTTTGATAATATCGATGTCAGATTTTGAATGCTTGTATCTAGGATAATGAAGCTTAATGTGATATTTTGTGGGTAATTTTGATATTCATGCTTAGAATTTTTACACTTATACCAAGCTAAGACTCAGAAATCGATGAACTGTTTTGAACGGTGAATCTTAGGTTCTTAGTGGAGACTAAACCCGGTAAGCTTTAGAGCTAATTTCCCGTCATTGATGACTGAATACATAAACTCGGAGTTTTCTTTGAATACAAATTATTTTGAATAATCTCATACATTTTATTTTGACTTGTGACTTTGTATGATATCAAATTCATATTATTGTGTTAGAACGTACTGTATATCTACTCAAGACAAATAGGTAAGGTTACCATCTTTTAAGGAAATGATTGAAGGCCATCTTTGGCTCGTTTGTGCTTAAATGCCCCACCTCATATAAATTTATCCTTCTAGTACCCCTTTGAGCCTATTGAAAAATTTACCTTTATACATTCTTTGATAAGCCACGTTAACCTTTAACCCTTCACCATTTCTGAAAATTCGGCTTTACCCTTCTTATTTCTGAGAAATTAGGAACGAGGGATGAGAGTGAACTAAAAGAGAGTAAGTGGAGAGTTACTAAGTTGTGGTGTTTACTGAGAGTGTATGGCAAAAATATAAAAGGAAAAGGGGGGAGAAAAAGAAAAAGAAAATTGTGAAAAATAATGAAAAATATGAGGTGCTTCAAGAAAAGGAAATTCAAAAGAAAAAGAAAGTTGAAAAAAATAGTGAGAGATTAGAAAAGAAAAATAAGAGAAATAGAAAAATCAAAAAAGTGTTTCCTTTCCGATTTCTCAGAAATTTTGAATCCCAACTTCCCTTTCTTTCTTACCCTTTCCTGAGCCCCATTACAACCCTATAAAGAGACCTTCATGATCTGATCTTGCATTGGTAACTGCCTTGTGGAGAGTGAATATGTGATACTTATGACACTTGATATGATATGCTTAGGATATACAAGTATCTTCTTATGAGATATATTTTTGTTCATTGATTGCATCGTGTTTCATTTATCATGTGAGACCTTTTTATTTGCTTTCTATTGATCTCTCACATGTGTGCGAAAACTTACCCATCATCGAAGTGATTTTATTTCAAGAGTATACCTAAAGTGAGGATTGAGTCTAAACAACAGGTCCGACGATTTCCCGTTTGAACTAGTTCTGAAATGAATGAATTTTGGTTTGGGTATGCACACACTTCACGAGTAAGCATGAATGGATGAGTTATCTAACGATTTGAGCATTAGACTAATTTGAATGGATGCTAGTATGATTAGTATAACATTGTTATTTAAAATTGAGGATTCGCATGTTGAATTGATTAATGATTTTGAGTTTTGAATGGTATATATGTTATCAATATCATATTTTGAAAACTCAATTTTGCGGATGGTTTGGAATTTATTGAAGTTTGTGGGTAACTTCACTGTAAACCCTCAGGAGACACAACTCCTCCACTAGAGATCACCTAGGGGTTTAAAGGCTTGTTGCACACGCTAAGTGCAATCGTGTTCCCTACGAAAGTGGCATTTATTTTCTTTAGTTTGCTTTGCTCGAGGACTAGCAAAGTGTAGGTTTGGGGGTGTGATGAGTAGTGAAATATGATAATATTTCACCCCTAAATACCTATATTTAGCTATCCGATGAAGGCTATCTGATAAGAATTATTAGATTTGAAGTGTTTCAGGTAAATACAAGCCAAGTGCAGAAAACAGCCCAAGAATTATGAAAATAATGTCAAAACACTGCAACTTTGGATCATCGAGAACTTGGTGCGACTTGTAGCTCAATTTTGACATTCAATACGGTCGAATTATGAAATTCTTAAAACACAAAAGTTGTAGATCTTTCTGTCAGCTATCCAACGGATCACGAATTGCCTCAATCCGAGTTCGGGACAGAGAGTTATAGCTAAAATACCAAAGCAGTGTTTGATGCAAAGTTAGGCGGGAATTCACGAAAATCTGGGAGGTCGATGCATCGACCCTATTGGGTCGATTAATCAACCCTAAATTTTCGAGTTGGAACACCTCTGTGGCAGGGAAACTTCGGCTCTATTTAAAGCGGATCAAACACTTCGGAAAGGAGGAATTAGAGAGAAAAATTAGATATAGAGAATTAGAGAGTTAGTTTTAGTTTTTTCTTTTTTTTAGAGTTTTTGGAGAGAATTTTTTAGAATATTATTATTCATTATTATTATTTTTGGTTTTAGGCTCCTCTTGACATCTTTTCAAGAGTTCTTCTTTCTCTTTCTTCTAGGGTTCTATCTGGGTAGATTGTACCTAGGATTTGCATTGTTTTTCCTTTACGTTAATGAAAGCATAGATTGTATTTAGGAAAAGGCATTGCAAACAAAGATCTTTGGAAGAAATAAAAAGAGGAATGACTTTGAATGAACAAGGAGATCATACACCAAAGATGAACGGCTAAATCAGTAGATCGGGGAAGATGCGATCCCCAGATAAGTACCCTTATTTATGATTAATACTATAGTCGATTTATTGTCATCATGGAATCGTTTTGTTAAAAGTTTGTGTTATTGAAAATATATTGAATGCTTATTATGGATCAACTATAATTGCTAGATCTGGACCTGCAGACTGATCTAGGCTGCAGAGCGATTATGTGTTTACTGTTGTGATCTAAACATCATGAGATACGCTATGCTTCTTACATGACTCATACCGCAATGATAGGTTGAGTCATAGTTTTTAGATAGGGTATGCTGGATTGATGATCATATTTTATTACGAATCATCTCTATAGCTGAATGATGGTGTGAATGATGCTTTAATGAAACTGTGGGTTTTAATGGTAGAAAAGGGGTACAAATCTGGGGTAGCATATTCCTTGATCTCATTTAATTATTATTTTAGATTCATTGGTAATTAGTTGTTTAGATTAATTTATTTTTCTTGCATTTAGGAAAAGTGTGATAAATTTTGATAAAATTGAATCTGCCCTTTGGTACTTCCTTAGGGACGTTTTTAAGTCTCTGAAAGAATTAATTAAAATTCAAGATTTTCCTGTGGGTTCGACACCTTTGTTCTTGCCATATTGCAATAGATCTTGTGCACTTGCAAGGGTTACACTTTAAAATCGATCACCATGTACATCGTGTTGTAAGGTAAGAAGTGCGCTGACTTGGTCAATCGATCGACCACTACCCAAATGGCATTGTACTTCTTTGCAGTACGCGGTAGTCCAACGATGAAGTCCATAGAGATCGATTCCCACTTCCATTTCGGTATAGGTAGAGGTTGCAATAGACCTGCGGGATGTCTATGATCGATCTTCATTTGTTGGCACGTCAAACACCGTGACACGTACTCTGCCACATCTTGTTTCAAGCCTCTCCACCAATAGTTCTTTTTCAAATCTTGATACATCTTGGTGCTTCTCGGGTAGATAGCATAGCTTGATTTATGTGATTCATCAAGAATTGTTTGTCGTAGATCGGCGTTATTCGGAATACAGAGGCGGCCCTTGAACAATAAGGAACCATCCTCCTTGATTGAAAACTCAGATGTAATGCCTTCAGTCACATCTTGACGAATCTTTGTTAGCGTCGGGTCTTTCATCTGTAGTTCATGAATATGCTCAAATATCATCGGTCTTACTGAGATATTAGCCAAGAAGGCTCCTGTAGCTTGAGACTCAATGTTTGCATCGTATAGGGTCAGATCTTCAAACAGTTTCCATCTGTGCATACAGAAAATTAAACTAGCCAATTGAGTTGAACTCTTCCGACTTAAGGCGTCGGCTACTACAGTAGCCTTGCCTGGATGGTATTGTATAGAACAGTCATAGTCCTTGAGAAACTCCATCCATCTGCGCTGCCTCATATTTAGTTCCTTATGTGTAAACAGATATCTGAGGCTCTTGTGATCGGTGAAAATCTCAAAAGTCTCACCGTACAAATAATGTCTCCAAATCTTGAGCGCAAAAATGACCGCTGCTAATTCTAGGTCGTGTGTCGGATAATTCTTCTCATGCTCTTTCAACTGTCTAGACCCATACACTATCACCTTTTTGTGCTGATTAAGCACACAGCCCAAACCAGTATATGAAGCATCGCTATACACTGCAAACCCTCCACTGCCTGAAGGAATTGCTAACACTGGAGCTGAAGTGAGTCTCTTCTTAAGTTCTTGAAAACTCTTCTCGCATGCCTCACTCAATTCAAACCTTGCATCCTTCCGTATAAGTCTCGTGAGTGGTCCTGATATTTATGAAAAACCTCAATGAAACGTCGGTAGTAACCCGCCAATCCAAGGAAACTGCGAATGTCGGTCACTGTCTTTGGTTGCTCCCAATTCACTAATGCTTCGATCTTTGCTGGATCTACAGTGACACCAAGCTTTGAGACAACATGTCCCAAAAAGCTAATCTCTTCTAACCAAAACTCACATTTGCTGAGCTTGGCATATAGTTGGTGTTCACGTAGAGTCTGTAGGGCTATTCTCAAATATTTTCATGCTCTTCCTCTGATTTTGAATAGATCAGGATGTCGTCAACAAACACTACGACACAAGAGTCTAGGTGTGGTTTAAACACCTTATTCATCAGATCCATGAATGACGTTGAGGCATTTGTCAACCCAAACGGCATCACTAGGAACTCATAGTGTCCGTATCGAGTCCTGAACGCAGTCTTCTGAATATCCTCTGCCTTGATTCTCAACTGATGGTATCCCGATCTCAGATCGATCTTTGAAAAATACTTCGCTCCTTGCAGTTGATCAAACAAGTCATCTATCCTAGGCAAAGGGTATCGGTTCTTCACTGTGAGTTTGTTTAATTGACGATAGTCAATGCACAGACGCATTGACCCATCATTCTTCTTTACAAACAAGACCGATGCTCCCCATGGAGACACGCTCGGTCTAACAAACCCCTTGTCCATTAGCTCTTGTAGTTGCTCTTTCAGCTCCTTCAACTCAGCAGGAGCCATTCTGTATGATGCTTCAGAAACAGGCTTCGTTCTTGGTGCTAAGTCGATGGCGAATTCTATTTCTCTCTCTAGAGGTAATCCAGGTAACTCCTCTGGAAATACATCGGCGAAGTCTCGCACAATTGCTATTTCAGAGATCACATTCTTCTCCTCTTTTTGCTCCTTCAAAAACGCCAAGTATCCACTACACCCTTTTCTGATCAATCACTCGGCCCTGATTGCCGAAATAAGTGGTAGGTGTGTCGACCTCTCTCCTCAAAATCTAAACGATCTCCTCGTGTTGGGTCTAAAAATGACGACTTTGTTCTTGCAATCTATTGTCGCACAGTGAGTCGATAACCAATCCATGCCAAGGATCACATCGAATCCTTGCATATCCAAAAGGATTAGGTTCGCCGGTAGCTCAAAGACATCTCCATCCATGACCCTCACGATCATGGAGTTACAACCCTTCTCGGTATCAACTGCTTTCCCAGTAGGAACCGTCACGGTTAAAATGAAGTCTAACTCTTCTGGGTCGACTTTCATCCTCTTAGTGAAGTGAGGGGTAACAAATGAGTGAGTAGACCCCGGGTCTATCAACACTCGAGCCTCGTATGTCACATCGCTTCCCTTCTTATATATTTGTAACGTACCTAACCATACATACACATATATATATTTTTTATTATCATACCAGAATTTATCACATGCAAGTTTCTTCTTATATTTTTCTAAATATAGATGCACCTTCTCTATCTAAAAATTTCAGAATTGAGATTCTTTATTTAAAAGAAAGCTCACCTTGAATGACATCGTTCGTGTTCTAAGCCTCTTGAGCTGTGATCGCGTAGGCTCTTCCTTAGACGATCGGCTTCCTTGCTTGTATAAGTCGTGGAATAGGTGCTGAAGCCGTCTTCCCTTTGTTCATCTCAGGGCACTCCCTGATCAAGTGGCCCACCTTGCCACATCGAAAGCAACCCCGAGTGCCTACTCTACAGTCCGCTGTCTTGTGAGGCTTGCCACACTTGGCACAAGTCTCATGAGGTGTGGAAGAAGCTGCTCGAGAAGCCCCCAGTGTGACTGTAGCGCCTGTAGTAATAACAGGGCTCTCGTAGCGTATCAGTCTCCCCGACGCGAGCAATGGAAATCTCTGCTGGTTGCTCTGCTACGTCGGTCTTCCATAGCCTCCTTAAAACGGTGCTTTCTGATTATTCGGTATGAATCTCGGCTTTTTGTTCACCGGTTCATAATTCCCAGTTCTGCTCTGATCCGTATTCCACCTTCCTTATTGTTCTCTTTGGCGATATTTATTGTTATTCTTCTCTTCCACTACGAGCGCTTTGCTCATGACCTCACCATAGGTCCTCAATTGGAATGGTGCTACTCCTCCCCTCACGTCCAGCTTCAAACCTTGCTGCAACCTCTTCGCTTTCATCATATCGGTGATGACATAGTCGGGCGCAAAGCGAGCGAGTCGCATAAACTCCACTCCATAGTCTCTCACTGTCATCTTCCCCTGAGTAAGCTGTAGAAATTGGATTTCCATTTGGTTCCTCACCACCTCAGGGAAGTACTGTTTATTGAATTCCTCGACGAACTCATCCCAAGTCCAGGGCAAATCTGGAGTCTCCTGAGCCCTAGTCCGTGAAACGGACGCTCTCGTCCTCCGTGCACGTCAGTACACTAAAAACTTTCTCCATCTCACTCAGCCAGTGCTCTGCCACTATGGGCTCTCCTTGTCCAGAAAAGCTAGGAGGCCTCATGCTCCTAAACTCGGTAAAAGCAGAAGATGCTGGCGGTGTCAGAGCTACTGGAGGTGTCGATGGCTGATGCTGCTCATGAGCCGTATGAGCTGCCAAGGATGCTGCCTGTTGAGCTATAGCAGCTGCCATGGTCTCCATGGTGTGCATCATCCTCTGACGCTCCTCTCTATCCTCATTTCTTTCTCTAACCCTCTCCTGTTCTCTTTGATCTTGATCCTGACGATCTCGATCACGGTTCTCTTCCTGATCTTGGCTCCCTTGGCCACCACTGCCAGAAGCCCCTCCATCTCTTATAGGTTCTCTATTTACGTCTGAGATAAAATCATCTCGACTACGTAAGCTTCTACTATGGCCGTCCCTAGGTCGGCCCCTTCCTCTAGACGACATAACGGTCTGCACGTGAAAATAAAGTTTTCATTAGCAGAAGTCCCTATGTTCTGACAAAAGAATGATTGTCAGAATTTTTAAAAGAAAATGCTTTGATACCAACTGTGATAGCCCAGATTTTGACACCCCGAAACTCGTGCCATCAGCATGATCCTCCAGACCGTGCCCCAAAACTGTGCACGGAACATTGGTATATCAAGCACAAATTAAATAATTAAAGCAATAAATCTCATAAAGTAAAAACAGTTAATATGCCCAACTGGCATATGCAAAAGACAGTTCTACTTTCATGCCACTGCATGAACAGAGAACCGACCCGAACCATCGGTGATAATCAGATCACCCCAGATGGTTCGCCAAAAGAATAATTCAATTTAATTACAGGTTTATCAAAATAAAGGCTTGACATACCAAGCCGTATAACTAACTCTCAAAACTGCTCTCTGTCAAAGTACACAGCAGAGTCACCTAGAAGAAGTCCTCGGGTGGAGGCTCCAACTCGTCTCTAGGTACGTAATCTGAATCACCCGGATCTACGTCTCCCGAAGCTTCTACAGCTGCTATCAATGGACCTGCGACGTATAGTCTAAAGGGTGAGCTACATCCTAGCTCAATAGGGAACAAACACAATGAACATATAAGTTAAAACTCACATATATTCCATGATACTCTAAGCATGATGTGTCTATGCTTTTGAAAGAAAAACAGTTTAAATCTGATGAATTGCATTCAAGTTTACTGGTAGTTAGCATGTCTTACTTTACTGTTGATTAATCATGAATGATACTAAACATGCCTAAAGCAAAACTTAAATCTTCAACTTAAGTAATCTCCGAGCAATATAGCATCGAGCCCCGATGAGATACCCTTCATCGTCATCTAATTAGACAGTTATAAAAATGTATTCCCTGGGAATACGACCCAAGCCCCTTTCTCATTAGGTGGCGGGATTAAATATCACACAACATCCCTGGGATGTACTTACGGTTATAGATAAACCTCCGTACTGGTGTATGGATTCGTCGCCGTACCGGTCACGGATATCCTGCCGCGTCAGTCGTGGGTATCCCGCAACGTCGGTGGGGTATCCTATCAAATCTCAAATAACAAAAATAACATGTGCTTTACATATAGTTGTTCACCGTGTAAGTGTGCTATCTTATATCAGTTAGGCCTCAACAGTAATTATTCAATCATATGTATACATCCCTGGGATGTATACATACCCGCATCACACCTGATGCCTTTATTACTTCCTCATCCCCTAGGGATGTCTCAATCTCATTAGATTACTTGTTCTTAATCACTTGCATCACACAGATGCCTTTATCACATTCTTGGTGTCACACACACAGCCATTTTCACAAAGCTTTTCATAATTTAAAACAACTTTAACTTGATAATTATATCACTACATACATGCTCTTGAAATTAAAGTACATGTTCAAGGTATTCCCTAACTCAATTCTCTGAAGGTCCAAGCATCAAGGTCCCACGTGGCTCCTTGTGCTCACTTTCACATGTACCACCTATGGTACAACACAATACATACAATACATCACTAAAGATGTAATGAAGAAGGTCCTGGACCCTCTATGAATCTCAATAAAAATTATAAAGTTTAAGCAAAACTGTCAAAGTCGATTAATCGATTCCCAAAATCGATTAATCGAAATGCAATTAGATTAATCGATTCCCAAAATCGATTAATCGAAACCCAAATCGATTAATCGATTCTCAAAATCGATTAATCGAAATTCAAATTCGATTAATCGATCTCAAATCGATTAATCGAAGTCTCCAATATAAAACAGTCGATTCTTAAATCGAGGGTCGAAATTCTGAAATCGATTAGTCGATCCCAAGTCGATTAATCAAAATCCAAAATCCAAAATCGATTAATCGATTTCTCAACTCGATTAGTCGATTTCTCCAGGTCTCTTTTCTCTAGCCACTGGAGGTACCCAGTCGATTAGTCGATTTCCAAATCGACTAATTGAAATCTAAATCGATTAATCGAAATTCAATTCGATTAATCGAAATCGGGCTCTCATGACTTTTCAACTTCTGGGCCAAAATCGATTAATCGAACTCCAATTTTGATTAATCGATTTAGCTAAATTCAGCCCCCTTTCAGGTTGTTCTTCTAAATCATTCTCAAACAATTTTTCTTTCTTTTTCTAAGCCTTTATCCTATGTTTTCAAGTAATTTTGACTGCAATTAAACCTCTATAATCTATGCATTTAATGCCAACAAAATTTACCTCCAATCAATCTCAAATTGATTGAATCCCAAGGTTGGAATGGCTAGGGTTCCAGCTTTGGCTCTAAGGAATCCTTCGCGTTGAATCCGGCCTTTTATACTCGAATCCCTTCTTGGCTTGCATTCACTCCTTGCTCAACAACTCTCTTTACTTCTCTCTCTCTCTCTCTCTCTCTCTCTCTCTCTCTTCCTAATCCTCTTCAACAACCCAAAGCAATGAATTTAGGGTTCTTTAAACCCTTATATCCCCCTTGTCTTGGTGTTAAACACATACACCCAAATAGGTGTATGTGACTCCAGATTTACATTATACTCCACACACTGACATCATATTCACATCACATCCGTTCATCACTTCTTAAGTCAAACAGTAAACTCCCACTTGGTCAAACCTATGACCAATCGGGCACGGATCCCGAGGTTACTGTTCAACGCAATTTTTCGGGATATTACATAAAGTGTATAAGATTTCAACAATTAACCACAGATTCCAAAGATACTCCAAAGTTTTTAGCACTCTTCAAGAATGAGAAAAAAGTTCTAAAACTTTTCGGGCTTAGTCTTTCTTAGGATCCTAGAATTTCATATTTGAACTAATCTTTTGATTTTCGGACCTAAGCATGGCGAATGTGCAATTTTTTTTTCTAAGCATGAAATTCAGAGCAATCTTTAAATGTTTACAATGGAGTTAATTATCCTAAACAACAACAGTTTTACCATGACATGAATATTTAAAAATTAAAATTTTCATGCATCAGTTACTACAGTTTGAAAACTACGCCAAAAATAAATAGTGATGATTTTTTAAAAACATGATATTGAAGGTGTGTTTTAAACAGTGGATCAACACAATATAAAAGTTAAAGAATATGAACCATGTATTAAGAACAACACCCCTAAACCTAAGTAGCGCTATGTCCTCATTGTATTGAATAATAAACAATAAATGCAAGCAAGAGAGCAAAATAAAACAATTTAGCACAAGCACCAACAATGCTCACTCAATGTCCCTTATGCTTACGAGAGGACGCAGGAGGAGGGGAAAGAGCTAAGGTCACTCCCCCCACCCTTTTTTTTTACACCTAATACCTACACAAAAATCATATTAATTAAATCTAAGAAAATAAAATCCCTAAATCAATCATGTATAAGGGGCTTGGGTTGCCTCCCAAGAGGCGCTAAGTTTTCGGTCTTCAATCAGACCCCCTCAAGCCACAAGAGGTACGAAGAAGGGTCGTTCATTTAGCATGTATTTGCTACCCTTTTTAGCATTTAATATCTTGAGGCTTATTGTGGGTGGATTTTCATCAACATCATCCACCCTACAAACCATAACATATTCAGATTCAATATGTGTTGGCAATTTAAGAGCATCGAATAACTCATTATTTACAATTAAGCGACTTGAGGGTTTGTCTAAGCATTGAAGAAATGGATCTCTGGACACATATGTTGCCTTATATGTATTGCTTGACTGCTCAATCGATGTAAAACAAGGAATTGTGTCCTCATACAATTGTTCTTTGGTATGAGAGGGGTGCCACAAGTTGGTTGACTATCTTATGTTATTTCAATCATATATGGGCCAACAACATCTTCCTTGTAAGCTACCTCATGTTCGCCCTCAAGGGTCACAGTCTCAACCTCATGCTCATGGGCGATGGTAGTTTCTTCTTTCCAAATCAGGTTTTGCGAGATGCTTATTGATTGGCTAGACTGGGTATCTTCCTCTCTAGCAATGGCAGCGAAATTATTGCATATAAAGTTGATTTAATTCACAACCCTGATTTGGTTCCCACCAATTAGGACCATTCTCTCCATATTCATTCCAATTTTGGCATGGAGTCTTATAATTAAACCCATAAAAGATGGGGTCATCGGAATTGTAGGAAATTCCATATCTCAAAGACATAAACTAGAAAATGAAAATATAAATATAAAAACCTAACTAGTCTGAAAACAAATGTGCGTACCTTGACCTCTCGTGGGCATCCACTTCGAAGCTTTGGTAGAATTGGACCTCAATCTCCAAATCTGAAAACAAATAAACTATAATTAGAAGATTACTAATACAAACAAACTAAAAGGCAATAAACTTTAAGAAACCTACAAATTCAAAAAAAAAATCATACAAAAGTCAACAAATCCTAAAAAAAAAATCCTAAGCTAGAAATCCTACAAAAGGTAATAAACTAGAATTAAAAAATTAGTAATACAATTACACTAAAAGGTAATAAACTAAGAGAAACTTACAAAATCCTACACAAAAAAAGAAGGAAAAAAAATAAAATAAAATCTTACCTGTGACAGCCCGGATTTCGGCACCCCGAAACCCGTGCCATCAGCACGATCGTCTTGACCGTGCCCCTTAGCTAAGCACGGAACACTGGTATATCAAGCATCAAAAGTACTATAAATGAAATTGCGGAATTTAAATCTATATTAATTAACTTTCCCAAAAGACAGTTCTACCCTCATGCCCCTACATGAATGGAGAACCGATCCGAACCATCGATGATAGAAATCATCACGGATGGTTCGTCCCAAAAGAATAATCCAAAACCTTATATACATGGTTTTCACAAAATCAAGGCTTGACATACCAAGCCGTACAAAACTCTATGTAAGATCCCTCAAAGTGGCACAGCGGAGTCCTCTAGAAGAAGTCCTCTGGAGGTGGCTCCAACTCGTCACGGCCAAGAAAGATCCGACTCAGGGATCGGCTTCTCAAGCCGCAGCGGTTAATAGTGGACCTGCGACGTATAGTCTATAGGGTGAGCTACATCCTAGCTCAATAGGGAACAAACACTGTTGAACATATAGATTATAACTCACATATATTCTACGATATGTCATGCACGATGTATCTATGCAGTTGTTGATGAAACAGTTAAAAAGCATTTCGTTTTACTGTTGATTTCTTATATTTTCATTTGCTCATGAATAATGCTGAAAAGGCCTAAAGCAAAACTTAAACTTTCAACTTAAGTAATCCCCGAGCAATATAGCATCGAGCCCCGATGAGATACCCTTCATCGTCATCTATATAGACAGTTTTACCGTATTCCCTGGGAATACCAATATAGTACCCAAGCCCCTTTCCCCTGGGGATTGGTGGCGGGGTTTCACTTGTCTCAATCAACACCCCTGGGGTGTGCTTACTATGTACGGATAAGCCTCCGCACTGGCCTACGGTTTCGCCGCCGTATCGATCACGGATATCCTGCCGTGTCAGTCGTGGATATCCCGCCACGTCGGTGGGGTAACCTATCAAACCTCAAATAACAAAAATATCGGTGCCTTACATATAGTTATTCACCGTGTAAGTGTGCTATCTTATATCAGTTAGGCCCTATCAAACATGATTCAATCTTTGGATACATCCCTGGGATGTATCCATTTACTCACACCGATGCTCTTGTCTTTACTTCTTCATCCTCGGGATGGCTCATTCGTTACTCTTATGAATATCACACACGCTTTTCACAATTCTTTAAGCAGTAAAAATGATTGAATTGAAATCTATATCACTACATACATGCTCTTGTAAAATAAAGTACATGTTCAAGGTGTTCCCTACCTCAAGTCTTCATTTGTTCAATGCATCAAGGTCCCACGGCTCCTTGTGCACCGATCCACATGTACCACCTATGGTACCACATAACAGTAAAACACATCATAAAGGATGCAATAAAGAAGGTATAAGAACCCTCAAGAATCTTAAAGCCAAACCAAAAGCCAACATAGTTTACTACAGACGATTAATCGAATTCCAAAAACGATTTATCGAATCTCATTCGATTAATCGATTTCCAAAATCGATTAATCGAAAGTCAATATCGATTAATCAAGCAATTTCGATTAATCGAAATTCTCCTTTGCAAAGTCCATTCTTCGAGCAATAAATGAGTTTTCATTCGATTATCAATCCAATTTCGATTAATCGAAATTCTTCTTTTCAGTAAGCAAATTCATTTGCTCGAGCAAATGAGTTTCAAAGTTGATTAATCGATTCCAAATCGACATCGAAAACAAATCGATTAATCAAATCCCATTTCGATTAGTGGATTTTTCCTCAAGTCATTTGCTTTAATCCCTGGGGTGCACTGGAGGTTCGCAGTCGAATAATCGATTGCCAAATCGATTAATCGAAATCCAAAGTCGATTAATCAAATCCAATTCGATTAATCGAAATCGGGAATCCTCGACTCTTCAACTTCCTGGCCAATTTCGATTAATCGAAACCCAATTTTGATTAATCGAAATTGTCAGATTCAGCCCCTTCCGAGCTGTTCTTCCCAATCTTTTTCCATACTTTTTCTTCTATTTTTCTAAGCCATTATCCTATGATTTAACCCACATTTTACTGCAACTTAACCCCTATAATCTATGCATCTTATTTACAAAAATTTTACCTTGAATAGATCTCAAGTTGATTTCAAATCTAGGGTTGGAAGGCTAGGGTTCCAGCTTTGGTTTCTAACGGATTCCTTGCGTCAAATCCGGCCTCTTTAATGCTTGAATCCTTCTTCCAATCACCCACAATAACTCCTCTCTTACTCCTCTCTCTTCTTTACTTCTCTCAACCACCAAAACATGAAAGTTAGGGTTCTCAACCCTTTTTATCTTATCTCTTTTCTCGGTGTGGAGCACATACACACCCATCAGTGTATGCCACTCTACACACTCCTCTATCTCTCCACTCTTCTACACTGGTTCATGCATCACATTTGCTCATCTCACCATAAGTTCATCAATGAACTATCTCATGGTCAAACCTAAGACCAATCGGGCACGGATCCCGAGGTCCTTGTTTGACGTGCTTTTTCGGGTTATTACATCCTCCCCACCTTGGGAATTTTCGTCCTCGAAAATCACCCAAAGGTGTGGTGGTCTGCAGTCTCCCCCCCCCCCGCACACTCGGAGGTGAGGTGGTCTATCACATAGCACACACGCGAGTGCATGGACATAGGCAATCAATGAACCATATATAACAGTAACAAAAATTGTATATATGAAAAAATCAAAAGTTACAATAGTTACTGAAATGGGGACCACAACAGAAAAAGTTACAATGGTTCACCCCTATACAAAAAGATGTACAATGCACAAAAACAAAACAAAACTACTACGGCCAGCCGGCCCATTGGTGGATCTGAGTCAAGCAGCCGTTCGACGGAGTCATGGATCTGCCACGGTGGTGGGATGGCTGTGGCGGTAGGCGGATGAGAAGTCTCTCGATCATGCTGTGGAATCGCAATGGTGCAGAGGTGGAATGGTAGTGGAAGTAGATGGTGCGGTTGCGTCGATAGTGGTGGGGGTGCGGTAAAGTGGAAGTAGCAGGCATCATGTAATTCAAGGCCCCAAAGACCGTGCCCCGATGAAAGGTGGTGTCGGCGGTCCATTCTTCTTCGGCCAAGACATATCCATGTAGGTGTGAGGGTAGATGAACTTGAGGGTGTGAAACATGAGGAAATCAATTCTCCTGCTCATCCTCTCGTTATTCGCCCATTCTCGCCAACACCCTCTATGGTAGGACCGGATGGAGTGGTGCCATAGGTTGAGGTGGGTGTCATGGCGCGAGTGTGCAGTGGTGTCGGTGAGGGTGGTGTGGGAGGAACCCTCCACCGATGGCTCGCGGCAGTGTGCCCCACCCTCAAGTGGGTCCTGCTGAGGTGGTGGGGGTGGTGGCGGTGCTACTGCTGCTGCTGCTGGGGCTGCTGGGGCGGGAGCGGGACCCGGAGCTGGTAGGGTCCGCTTTAGCAGGTTGTAGCTACGGGTCCATGAAGACTTTGTGAACGTCTTCACGCAATCCGTAGCCCTCACCTCGTGAGGTGAGATGGTGTAGGATGGCTCGTTGGAGTAGCACTCCAACATGCTCGAGATGAGCCGAGCATAGGGCATCTTTTCTTTGGGCCTCATGTTGTCCTTCATCAACTTGCCCTTGATGTACCTCATCCCTTCTAGGATGACCTTGGTAGCATCAAACCATCGGCCACAGAAGGCCGCGTAAAGTGCATGTTGCACTTTGTCCACGCGCTCCGTGTCGTGGCGCATCGGGTAAAGGTTGCATTTGATTATGGAGTCGAGCATCCACATGTAGGGTGGAAGATCAACCCTCTTGATGGAAGTGCCCGACCCCTTCTTGCCATTTGTCATGAGGGTCATGACTTCCTCAAATCGGGGGTCTTCCACAAAGGGTGGAAATAGGGTAGTCTCGGGGGTGAACTCGAGGTAGCACTCGAGCACCTCGTGAATGTGACGCCGAGTGATCGTGTAGAGACGACCCTCGATCTTGGTGATGATGCAGTCGTCGGTAGGGCCATTGGTTAGCCCTTGGTAGAATAATCTCACCAATCTAGGGTAGTAGGAACCCCGGATTGGTTTGAGTAGGTTGCCGAGACCGGCATTGTTTATGTAGTTTTGAGCCCATTGGGTCTCGCCCGGTACATCGGGATCGGTGAAAAGGGTAGGGTCGATGGTATATTCGACCTCAAAGGTTTTGGCAGCCCACCACTCGTTTGGTTGCTCCACGTTGGTGGGTGGTGGTGGCATGGGGGTGGATTCGCGGGAAGACTCGCGCGTAGACGCGCTCGTCGAACCGGAGGTGGTCTCCGATTCCGACGGTGATGGAGTCCTCCAGTTTTGCCCTATTTCTACAAAATTTCAATCTCTTTCTTTCTTTTACTATTTTTCGACAATTTATGACAGATTGGATCAAAATTTCCATTGAATTTCAAGCATAGTGGAGATTTTACAACATATTTGTGGTTTACATTGACTTCTCACGTCGTTGGAAACAAGGCCGGATATTGTTCTCTCACATCGGCCTCTCGTTCCCAAGTAGCCTCTTCTTTTGGATGATTGTTCCACCGAACAAGCACTAAGGGAATCACTTTAGTGCGTAGTACTTGTTCTTTTCGATCCAAGATCTCCACTGGTTCCTCTATCATGCTCATGTCCTCACACATCTCTATAGGTTGCTTTCCTAACACATGAGACGGATCATTCACGTACTTTCTGAGCATCGATATGTGGAAAACATTATGTACTCGATCAAATAGCGGTGGTAAACCAATGCGATATGCAACTTCACCTACTCGTCCCAAAATTTCAAATGGTCCAACATAACGTGGACTTAACTTCCCTCTCTTGCCAAATCTCATTACTCCTTTCATAGGTGACACCTTTACAAACACGTGCTCGCCCACTTTGTAGTCAACACTAGTCCGCTTCATATCGGCGTAACTTTTCTGTCTACTCTGTGCTGTCTTCAACCTTTCTCTGATAATTCGAACGACGGTAGCGTTATCTTCAAGTAATTTTGGTCCTAATACAAATTTCTCACCTGTTTCCTCCCAATTCAGAGGTGACTTGCATCGTCGTCCATACAGAGCTTCATACGGTGCCATGCCAATGCTCGTTTGAAAACTGTTGTTATATGCGAACTCGAGCATCGGTAGATACTCATCCCAGTATCCTTGCATATCCAAAGATGCACGCCCGAGCATGTCTTCTATTACTTGGTTCACTACTCATGCGCCCATCAGTTTGAGGATGGAAAGCTGAACTAAAGTCTAGTCGTGTTCCCATTCCTTCTTGAAATTTCTTCCAAAACTTGGACGTATATAGTGGATCACGATCTGAAACGATACTGCTTGGAATCCCGTGTAATCTTACAATCTCCTTCATGTATAAATCTGCCAGTCTTCCTACAGTATATGTGGTATTATACGGCAAAAAGTGCGCTGATTTGGTCAATCGGTCTACGACGACCCAAATGGCATTGTGTCTCTTGGCAGTACGGGGTAATCCAACAATGAAATCCATTGAGATCGATTCCCACTTCCATTCTGGTATTGGTAAAGGTTGCAATAGTCCCGCAGGATGTCTATGATCAACCTTCACTTGCTGACAAGTCAAACATCGTGACACATACTCGGCCACGTCTTGTTTCAGTCCTCTCCACCAGTAATTCTTTTTCAAATCTTGGTACATTTTGGTGCTACCTGGGTGGATAGCATAATTTGACTTATGGGCTTCATCAAGAATTGTTCGTCTTAGATCGGCATTGTCCGGAATGCAGAGACGGCCTTTAAACAACAAAGAACCATCTTCTTTTTCTGAGAAGTCCGACCTAATGCCTTCACTCACGTCTTGATGAATCTTTGTTAACGCTGGATCTTTCATCTGTAGATCGTGGATATGCTCAAATATCACTGGCTTTACTGATATGTTAGCCAAAAAGGATCCAGTGTCCTTTGACTCAATGTTCGCATCATAGGTTGCCAAGTCTTCCAATAATTTCCATCGGTGCATACCCAAAATCAAAGAAGCTAACTGAGCTGAACCTTTTCGACTCAATGCATCGGCTACTACATTCGCCTTGCCTGGATGGTATTGTATGGAGCAATCATAATCCTTGAGGAATTCCATCCACCTGCGCTGTCTCATGTTGAGTTCTTTCTATGTAAACAGATATCGGAGGCTCTTATGATCGGTGAAAATTTCAAATGTCTCACCATACAAGTAATGTCTCCAAATCTTCAGCGCAAAAATGACTGCTGCTAGTTCTAAGTCATGAGTCGGGTAATTTTTCTCGTGTTCTTTCAGCTGTCTTGATCCGTAAGCTATCACCTTCTTGTGTTGGTTGAGCACACAACCAAGGCCATTGTATGACGCGTCGCTGTACACGGCGTATCCTCCACTGCCCGAAGGAATTGCTAACACTGGAGCCGAAGTGAGTCTCGTTTTGAGTTCTTGAAAACTCTTCTCGCATGCCTCACTCCACTCAAACCTTGAATCTTTTCGTGTCAACTTTGTGAGAGGTCCTGATATCTTTGAAAACCCCTCAACGAAACGTCGATAATAGCCTGCTAAGCCCAGAAAACTTCGGACATCGGTCACTGTCTTTGGTTGCTCCCATTTAACTACTGCTTCTATCTTTGCTGGATCTACAGTGACACCATGCTTTGAGACGACATGTCCCAAAATACTAACTTCTTCCAACCAAAATGAATTTGGGCGATGACTTGGTGATCACGTAGCGTCTGTAGAGCAATACTCAAATGTTCTTCGTGTTCCGTCTTGGATTTGGAGTATATTAGTATGTCATCAACAAACACTACAACGCAGGAGTCCAAGTGTGGTTTAAACACTCGGTTCATCAGATCCATAAATGACGCCGGAGCATTCGTCAATCCAAACGGCATCACAAGGAATTCATAGTGTCCATACCGTGTCCGGAAAGCTGTCTTCTGAATGTCCTCTGCCTTGACTCTCAACTGATGATACCCAGATCTCAGGTCGATCTTGGAAAAATACCTTGCTCCTTGCAGTTGGTCGAATAGATCGTCTATTCTAGGCAAAGGGTAGCGGTCCTTCACAGTGAGTTTATTCAATTGCCGATAGTCAATGCATAGCCGCATTGACCCATCTTTCTTCTTGACAAACAAGACCGGTGCTCCCCATGGAGACACGCTCGGTCTAACATACCCCTTGTCCATAAGCTCTTGTAGTTGTTCCTTCAACTCCTTTAACTCAGCGGGAGCCATTCTATAAGGTGCTTTTGAAATAGGCTCCGTTCCTGGTGCTAAGTCAATGGCGAATTCTACTTCTCTTTCTGGAGGTAATCCAGGCAACTCTTCTGGAAACACGTCAGCGAAGTTTCGCACAACTGCGATCTCAGAAATGACGTTCTTTTCTTCCTTGTCCTCCTTTAAGAAAGCTAAGTATCCACTGCAACCCTTTCTGATCATTTTCTCGGCCCTTACTGAGATCGAGATGATGACGACCTTACTCCTTGAAACCGAAATGATCTTCTTGTGTTGGGTCTGAAAATAACTACCTTGTTCTTGCAATCGACGGTTTGCACAATGTCCCAACCAGTCCATGCCAAGGATCACATCAAACCCTTGCATGTCTAACAGTATCAGCTTTGCTTCTAGTTCATGCACCTCCAAATCTTGAACTGCTACGATGATGGATTTGCAAGCTAACTCCGTGTCTACTAACTCTCCAGTCGGAATAGACACAGATAGGACGAAATCCAACGTCTCTGGAACGATCTTCATCTTCTTAGCGAAACGTGGAGTGACGAATGAGTGGGTAGACCCGGGGTCTATCAACACTCGAGCGTCATATCCACCGAAGCATCCTTTTTCATATATATTTAGAGTACCTATAGTATACATACACACATACAATAATTTACACATTAATTTACACCCTCAATTTACATACAGCTTTTGGTATTGAGAAAGAATCTATATAATTTCCTAATGCATGCTTCTTCTCTATCTAAAGTTTTAACGAAAAGAAAATTTTCTTTAATTTTAAAAAAGGGTCTCACCTTGGATGACGTCATGCACGTTCCCTGCTTCCTGAGCAGTGACTGCATAGGCTCTCCCCTGAACGACCGGTTTCCTTGCTTGAATTGGTCGTGGTGCTGCAACTGAAACCGTCTTTCTTTTATCTGTCTCGGGGCAATCCTTGATCAAGTGGCCCACCTTGCCACATCGGAAACAGCCCCTAGTTCCCAATCTACAGTCCACCGTCCTATGAGGCTTGCCACACTTTGCGCAAGTCTCCCGAGGTGCGGAAGAAACAAAGACGAGAACCACGAGTAATGATGGGCGCCCGATGAGACATGGCAGGGCTCTCATAGCGAATAGGTCTCCCCGACGCAAGTAATGGAAACCTTGGTTGGTGTTGTTGTTGCTGTTGCGCCGGTCTTCCGAAACCTCCCTGGAACTGTGGTCTCTGACTCTGGCCCATGAATCTCGGCTTTTTGTTCACCGGTTCATAATGCGCCGTTCTTCCTTGTTCATTTCCTCCTCTCTGCTGCTCCCTCTGTCGATATCTATTATTGTTCTCCTCTTCTACGACCAACGCCTTGCTCATGACCTCTTCATAGGTCCTCAGCTGAAATGGAGCTACGCCTCCTCTAACCTCAGGCTTCAAACCTTGCTGAAACCTCTTGGACTTCATCACTTCAGAAGCGACGTAATCCGGAGCAAAACGGGCAAGTCGTAGAAACTCTACCCCATATTCCCTCACTGTCATTCTCCCTTGCACTAATTGTAAAAATTGTATCTCTAGTTGGTTCCTCACCACTTCTGGAAAATATTGTTTGTTGAACTCCTCAACAAACTCCTCCCAAGTCCAAGGCAACTCTGGGGTCTCCTGAGCCCGAGTCCGTATCACGGACTTCCAACAAGGCCACCTCCCCATCCAACATGTAAGTGCCCATCTTACACTCTCATCTTCCGTGCAAGTTAGCACGCTAAAGACTTTCTCCATTTCCATCGGCCAATTCTCGCCGCCATCGTTTCACCGCAGAAAATGAAGGAGGTCTCATCCTCCTAAATTCTCAGAAAGATGAGGGCAAAGGCAACGCAGTCCTACTGTGTGGTGTAGGTGGTCATTCTCTTGATGCATGAGCTGCAAAGGATGCGGCTTGTTGTGCCATGGCAGCTGCCATAGTCTCCATAGTGTGCATCATCCCTTCTCTCTCCTCTCTATCTTCTTGTCTTTCTCTCCATCTTTCTTGCTCTCTGGATCTTGATCACGATGATCTCGATCCTCTTCCTCATGTCACACACGCTTCGGGCCTCAAGCATCTCCTAAAGGCACTCTGTTTGTAGGAGAGATGTAACCATCTCCACTACGTAAACTCCTTTGATGGCCTCCCCTTGGTCGGCCTCTTCCTCTAGACGACATTTGCGGCTGCATTTGAAACTAAAGTTTCGTCAGCAGAAGCCCCTATGTTCTGACGAAAGAACCCTTGTTAATTGCTAAAAGAAAATAGTTTGATTTGACACTTCAAACCCGTGCCATCAGCACGATCGTCTTGACCGTGCCCCTTAGCTAAGCACGGAACACTGGTATATCAAGCATCAAAAGTACTATAAATGAAATTGCGGAATTTAAATCTATATTAATTAACTTTCCCAAAAGACAGTTCTACCCTCATGCCCCTACATGAATGGAGAACCGATCCAACCATCGATGATAGAAATCATCACGGATGGTTCGTCCCAAAAGAATAATCCAAAACCTTATATACATGGTTTTCACAAAATCAAGGCTTGACATACCAAGCCGTACAAAACTCTATGTAAGATCCCTCAAAGTGGCACAGCGGAGTCCTCTAGAAGAAGTCCTCTGGAGGTGGCTCCAACTCGTCACCGGCCGCAAGATCCGACTCGCCGGGATCAGCGTCTCAAGCATGGCGCTTGCTAATAGTGGACCTGCGACGTATAGTCTATAGGGTGAGCTACATCCTAGCTCAATAGGGAACAAACACTGTTGAACATATAGATTATAACTCACATATATTCTACGATATGTCATGCACGATGTATCTATGCAGTTGTTGATGAAACAGTTAAAAAGCATTTCGTTTTACTGTTGATTTCTTATATTTTCATTTGCTCATGAATAATGCTGAAAAGGCCTAAAGCAAAACTTAAACTTTCAACTTAAGTAATCCCCGAGCAATATAGCATCGAGCCCCGATGAGATACCCTTCATCGTCATCTATATAGACAGTTTTACCGTATTCCCTGGGAATACCAATATAGTACCCAAGCCCCTTTCCCCTGGGGATTGGTGGCGGGGTTTCACTTGTCTCAATCAACACCCCTGGGGTGTGCTTACTATGTACGGATAAGCCTCCGCACTGGCCTACGGTTTTATGCCCGTAGTCGATCACGGATATCTGCCGTGTCGATCGTGGATATCCGCCACGTCGGTGGGGTAACCTATCAAACCTCAAATAACAAAAATATCGGTGCCTTACATATAGTTATTCACCGTAAGTGTGCTATCTTATATCGGTTAGGCCCTATCAAATATGATTCAATCTTTTGATACATCCTCGATGTATCCATTTACTTGCATCACACCTGATGCTCTTGTCTCTTTACTTCTTCATCCCCTGGGGATGGCTCATTCGTTTACTCTTATGAATATCACGCACACACGCTTTTCACAATTCTTTAAGCAGTAAAAATGATTGAATTGAAATCTATATCACTACATACATGCTCTTGTAAAATAAAGTACATGTTCAAGGTGTTCCCTACCTCAAGTCTTCATTTGTTCAATGCATCAAGGTCCCACGTGGCTCCTTGTGCACCAGTCCACACGTACCACCTATGGTACCACATAACAGGTAAAACACATCGCAAAGGATGCAATAAAGAAGGTATAAGATCCCCCAAGAATCTTAAAGTCAAACCAAAAGTCAACATAGTTTACTACAGTCGATTAATCGAATTCCAAAATCGATTAATCGAATCTGATTCGATTAATCGATTTCCAAAATCAATTAATCGAAAGTCAATATCGATTAATCGAAGCAATTTCGATTAATCGAAATTCTCCTTTTCGCAAAGTCCATTCCCAGTTCGAACAGTCGAGTTTTCATTCGATTAATCGAATCCAATTTCGATTAATCGAAATTCTTCTTTTCGCAAAGCAAATTCACTGTTCGAACAGTCGAGTTTCACAAGTTGATTAATCGATTCCAAATCGATTAATCGAAAACCAAAATCGATTAATCGAAATCCCATTTCGATTAGTCGATTTTTCCTCAAGTCATTTCCTTTAACCCCTGGGGTCCACTGGAGGTTCTCAGTCGATTAATCGATTCCCAAATCGATTAATCGAAATCCAAAGTCGATTAATCGAAATCCAATTCGATTAATCGAAATCGGGGTCCTCTGACTCTTCAACTTCCTGGCCAATTTCGACATCAAACCCAATTTCGATTAATCGAATTGTCGATTCAAATTTCTTCCGAAATTTCTTCTTCCCAATCTTTTTCCATACTTTTTCTTCTATTTTTCTAAGCCATTATCCTATGATTTAACCCACATTTTACTGCAACTTAACCCCTATAATCTATGCATCTTATTTACAAAAATTTTACCTTGAATAGATCTCAAGTTGATTTCAAATCTAGGGTTGGAAGGCTAGGGTTCCAGCTTTGGTTTCTAACGGATTCCTTGCGTCAAATCCGGCCTCTTTAATGCTTGAATCCTTCTTCCAATCACCCACAATAACTCCTCTCTTACTCTTCTCTCTTTCTCTCTCTTCTTTACTTCTCTCAACCACCAAAACATGAAAGTTAGGGTTCTCAACCCTTTTTATCTTATCTCTTTTCTCGGTGTGGAGCACATACACACCCATCAGTGTATGCCACTCTACACACTCCTCTATCTCTCCACTCTTCTACACTGGTTCACGCATCACATTTGCTCATCTCACCATAAGTTCATCAATGAACTATCTCATGGTCAAACCTAAGACCAATCGGGCACGGATCCCGAGGTCCTCGTTTGACGTGCTTTTTCGGGTTATTACATTACCAATCCTATAAATCCTACAAATCCTAAACTAGAAATCCTAAAAATCCTACAAATCCTAAAAAAAATCCTAAAATTCAAATTTTCAAAAATTCAAAAATTTCTAAAAATTAAAAAAAAAAATTCAAAAATTTCTAAAGTTAAAAAATTAAAATTTTCAAAAATTCAAAAATTTAAAAGAGACCTACAAATCCTAAAAAATCCTAAAAATCCTAAAAAATCTATTAAATACTAAAAAAAATAACACACCTAATCTTAACTCTTTTTTTTTTTGTTAAGCAACGCAGAATACTCCTAAAAATTAATAAAATTCTGATGCTTCCCTGACAATAGCGCTAAAAACTTGATCGATTTTATAAGTAGTACCCTTGCAAGCACATAAGTTCTATTGTAGCTGGGCGAATACAAGGATGTCGAATCCACAAGAAAACGCATTATTTCGTTAATTCTAAAGAGTGCAAAGTCTAAGAAATTACCAAAGGTGAGATTTGTCTATGATGAAGAATAACACTACACAAATTATGATTAATGACTAAACAAAACTTATGCAAGAAAAACAGTGAATAATCAAACAACAAAATGATCAAAGATTTTGCTAACCCTAGATTCGTAATTTTTTTACTAACAATTCACACATTTCAATGACAAATTATGTACTATCATTTTACTACAAGCAAAACGATTTGATAAGAATGTGATTATGATAATCGACATACACTATCCTAACACTATGACGCGTTCAATCATGACATGAATCATGCGAAAGACATAACATATCACAAACACAACCACAACAAGTAAAATCAATCGTATGACATCCTATATCGGTCTACATGATCGATCTAGGTGGACTAACTCTTTTATTGTTGCCGATCTACAAGATCAACGATTATAAATGAGTATTCGAGGATAACGTAATAAGCACAAACTAAAGCCATACAATTTAATCATTATGACAAGAAATGATGAGATTGAAAATAAATTCAATACTCATCTAGGGATTGCATCCTCCTTGAATGAGTGATTTAGCCACTCATCTCCGATTCACACGTAAGACACAAATCCAAAATCATCAAACACGTTAATTAATTTATCAAATGCTCGGATCTTTTAAAAAAAAATTCAGAACCTAATAAAGCTTTGGTTCCTAATTACAAATTAATTATTACAAGCCAAAATTAAGCACTGAAAAACTAAGGAGAAAACCAATGAAAAGACTACGAAAATTGATCAAAAAGAGCCCTAAAAGAGGACTCCCGAATCCTAAACATTGCTTTGTTTATATAAGCTGCGTATGGAAGACTTTCCTTTTACAGGTCAATCAATTGAATTCTAAAATTCAATCAATTGAATTCAAAATCTTAATTTTGGCAGGCTTATCTGAATTTGAAATCAATTGATTGATTTTAGGAAATCAATTGATTGATTTTAGGTAATCAATTGATTGACTTTAAATTCGAATTTGAGAGGGAAACATGTGTCATAAAAATCATTGATTTTGGGCGGCAAAACAGTTGTCTAAACCTCAATCGATTAATTTTCAGGAATTCAATTGATTGATTTTGGCATGTGACATAATTAGTTCTCTTTATCTTTGGCTAGATCAATCAGATCCTTTACGATTTTCGATGCTTTCATTGGCTTTATAGTATAATGCTCCCACGTAGCCTTTAATTATGCTCAATTATTACGCTCTTACAGACCCAACGGTTAAGAACACCTGAAACTACTAAAACTACATAACAACCATCAGATTGCTTTCACCGGATGGCTAAGTGTAGGTATTAGGGTGCCAAATATAGTTATGTTTCGGCACGGATCAATAACACCTTCGGGAGTTATACTACAAACTTTAATATCTTTGTTGGGGATTCGACCTAGATGATTTTTCATTCTTGTAATTGTGGCTGTAAATTCTTCTTTAAAGTAATTGCATCTCAACTTATTCCCAACTTTAGCAACATGTTTCCACGTCTTATCTTTTTCCTTAGACATATTTACTGGTAGAAAATGGATAATTTACAATAATCTGCAATTTCTATAAAGTGTAGATTGACAAATAATATAAATAAAATAAAATTCTTAGTATTTTAATTTTTTTATTAATTAAACTGTGCCTTCACAAATCACAACACATTGAAACATACAATGGTCATTGTCAATTGTCAAGTGAGTTTTTCAATAAATGATATTAAAAAAATAATATTTATTAAAAGCTAAATGTGCTATATATTATATTATAAATGTGCTATAGATTATAATATAATATAATATAATATAATATAATATAATATAATAATATGCAATTTATAGTTGTACCGTGTAGCTTTAGCTTCTTATAATATAATATAATATAATAATATATTATATAATATTATATTATAAATTTATAATAATCTACTGTGCAGCTGTGCCTATAGATTAGTAGTAGGCTATTACCGGTTGGCTGCCTAGACTATAGCTTCTTAAACTTAGCAAATAGTTACGTTGCAGGAGGCTACTTTGTAAGTAGAGTTGTAGTCTGTACAGACTACTAACTAGAGTAGGCTACTAAGTTACCAACAATTAGCTTTTTAAGTATTTTATTCTAAAGTCTAGACGAAGCAAAGAAGAAAAGAAGGAAAAGAGAAAATACCAGAGGGAGATCGCTGATTGCTACCAGGAGCCGATTGTCGTCGGGTTTTAACGATGGTTTAGGGGCTATCGCCTCTTAAACTTAGCAAATAGCTAGGGTGCAGGAGACTACTCTGTAAGTAGAGTTGTAGTCTGTACATGCTATTAACTAAGTGGGCTATTAAATTACCAGCAACTAGCTTTTTAAGCATTTTATTCTAAAGTCTAGACAAAGCAAAGAAGAAAAGAAGGAGAAGAGAAAATACCAGAGGGAGATCGCCGATCGTCATCGGGTTTTAACGATGGTCGCTTCTCCCTCTTCTCAAAAACCCTAACCTTGGAGCGCCGATTCGCTGGGTTAAATTTTTTTTTTTTTTTAAGAAGGCGATTGGTCTTTCAAATCGCCGACTCACCGATTCATAGCCGACATAGCGCTGATTCGGCGATTTGGCCGACTAACCGCCTATTATATCGTGATACTTACAATCGAAAAGTATCGCCAATTTTTTGAAGAAATCGGCAATGCTTGTCACTATGAGGTCATGATGGAGGAAGCTGGAAAATGATATACATAATTGTATGCACTAGATGCACCTACTGGTAGAATAGTCCCACATTGATTGTGGGCTGGAAGCTTTGGGGCTATATATAACCTTGACAATCCCAAGCCGATTTTGTAAGGTTGAGCTGGAAAATGTAGATATTTCTTCACTCCGTGTCACCCAATTCAATTGTTGTGTTGGCCGAATTAAAAAGACAATTTGATACTAAAATTGAAAATTTCCATTCAGTTCTCCATATGAAAAGCTCTTTGGCAGCAAGTGCTTCCCTTAATTACAAGGATTACGCACCTGATAGGTGTGTTTCTCGGTTATAGCACCAAAGCTACAAGTGCCTATACCGACCATCAAGGCGTATATAAATATTGCAGCATGTTATATTTTTTGAAAGTAATTTTCCTTTTACCAACTCCACTTTGTTTTATACTAAGCCTCAGGTTAATTAATATCTAACCCACAAAAGGAATGGGCTGGTGATATCTCTCATCAAGATTGTACTTCTAACCCAACTGTGATGGTGTGTTGTCAATCTTGAGGTGCTATGATTGAATGGTATGATGGTGTGTTGTCAATCTTAAAGTGTTATGATTGGATGATATGATGGTGTGTTGTCAATTTTAAAGTGCTATAATTGGATAATATGAATTTTCTAAATGCGTTAACTTGACTTCAATTGGGTGACGTTATTTTCCCTTAGTTTGTGTAAGGTGATTGACTTGTTAACCTAAGAGTCAATTGGCTTATGTTAAAATAGTTAAACCTGACATCATAATATATTTATTTATTTGTAGTGACCGAGAAATCTTGAAAAACACTCAATTCCAAAATTATTAATTATTGATTGTTTTGAATTAGACGTGATTGATTATTTTTTATAACAATCTTTCACATAAACCTGAATTTTCAAGATTGTGGAATGTGTGTCACCTGAAATCAGGTACTAACCAAATCTCAAGATCCGTTAAGAGTGTTAAAATGACCACCGTCGTCTAATTTAGAGTGATCAATCATTTTTGGCATGGGTACTTGTCAAGATTTGGTGGTTGCAAATAAGGGTATCTATATTATACATATATAACGGATACTTCATCCTCGACTCAGTGTTGACTAAAGTCAACTCATGAGGAAAAACGACCCACCCGCACGTGCCTTTATACTTAACCAAGTGAAACAATTCCACAACAAACCAAGTGACACACATCCGTCATTGGTCCTTGGTTTTCTCCTCCATTTCCGGAATAAACCGCCGATTGTGATGACGCTACACAGCTAAAAACATCTCTTTCTCTCTCTATATTTCTCCTCCCTCTCTTTCTCTCTCTAAATCCCCCAGATTTTTCCTCAGATTCAATTTAATCTCTCTATATATTTTTCTTAAATTCTTCAAATTGGCACTCAAATTCGTTTCGGTTTAGGGTTTCTTATGAATCCTCCTCTTTTTCTTTTGATTCAATGGGAGGTATCACGTCTTCGATTGCTGCGAAATTCGCCTTTTTCCCGCCAAATCCACCGTCGTACCAGCTGATCAACGATGATCCGAGCGGGAAACTGTTCATACCGGAGATCACGAGACGTGATGATGTTGATGTTTTGAAGCTGAAGACCAAACGGAGCAACGAAATCGTTGCCGTTTATGTGAAAAATTCCAAGGCAACGGTCACCGTTTTGTATTCGCATGGGAATGCGGCAGATTTGGGTCAGATGTTTGATCTGTTTGTCGAATTGAGTGTCCATCTCCGCGTTAATCTCATGGGGTATTTTTTTTTTTTCCCTTTTGGTGGATGTAATTGGTGATTGGTAATATATCTTCTAATTCAGGTTGTTAATTTATTGATTTTGCTGAAAATTGAATGAATTGTGTTTTGCATTAATTTATGCGGGTGAGAAGAAGGGTTCTTGAGCTGTGATCTTGAAGTAAATAAACATTGATTTGACTGGCTTTTGTGTTTAAAGTAGTTCAGAATCTGTAGAGAATTTATTTTTGATCACTACAATTTGGCAGCGTGTGGACTTTTTTTTATTGGAATGAGCTTCCACCTTTTCTTAACCATGATTAATTTGGCTGTCATAGATCATAAATTTTTTTTGTTACACGATACTAAGAAATAGTACATTTATCCATACACCAGTTTTCTTCATATGGTAATTATAGTAATAAAATTATTTTGATCTTGAGTAAGATTCGTTGTTTCTGACATGATAAATGAAGAGGGCTGATTTGTAGCATGGATGCTCCCTTATGTATAATCTGTTCACTTGGCGGCCACACAATCTACGGGCATGTATCGATCATTGTCGGATTTGTTCAACATACTAATAAGTGAAATGAGGCTGTAGGAGTTATTAGTAGGGTGGCCCACAAGTTCCCTACCTATTATTCTCATTAGATAGAATCAACGCCAACTTCCGGTAGTGTATAGGGGCTACAATGATGCCCAGAGTTACCTAGGCACTTCTACTTTTGGAAATTTTGCGTGCCGACACTTGGTGGCACTTGGATACTCCTCAACAAATGTACGAAAAAATACTACTTGATGCGATCAAAGTGTGCCTAGTTTCAACACGGTAAAAGGAGTTACCATTTTAGGAAAAACTATGCAAAGTCAGTAAATTAAGAATGAAAAGGCTTGGGTGCTTGAAAACCATATGTATAATATGTGAGATTAGTAAATTATAAATGAAACGACTTGATTTTTTGAAAACCAGTTAGAATCATGACATTCATTATGTATACTTTTCATCTTTTCATCACTAGGTTTCTCTATTGCATATCTAGAATTTCCTTTAGTTTTAGTTCACTATATATTTTAGTATACTCTTTTTTTAAGGGCGTTCCGCCGTATTGGAATTTCATAAAATTGTCGTGCCAAATACCACACGTGCCACATGTTGAGGAAACAGCTATTATACCACTTTAATAGTGGCTTATTATTAGTTAAAACTCATTAAGGCTACTAACCTCCATAAAATATATGATGAAGTGGAATCGACTTTCATGTTTCAATCACAAAACAATGATTAAAATATGTAGGTGCTTGTCTAACTTTGAGATATTAGAGTTCCTACTAAATGGAGATTTGAATTCTTGAGAAAGTAGTCATGACTATAAAACGAGAGTAATCATAAATCTGAAATTCTAAATAATGTTTAATTAAATAACAATTCTTGAGATTTACCATCCTATGGACTTTAAAAGCTTAAAATTAACAGTAATCCTATCATTAATTTTTTGTCCCCATCAGTAACTTAAAAATCCGATACCCTCGGTAAGTTCATTACATTATCACGCCTTAATTTGTCAAAATTATAGGGTTCCATTTCCTACTTGATACAATCTATTTAATGAAAACCCTTCTCAAATTTTATTAGTAAAGCTTCATTTTAGTAAGTTTTCAAATAGTAACTTGACCTTTTAATTGGTCAACCTATGAATTTGCATGCTCATAAATATTTAAAAAAATCATCAACATTCTATATATTAAATATACACAACCTTCCATATTAGAGTCCATAGAGTGGACGGTTCAAATCCTCCAATGAGTATGATCTTCCTACCTGTGCTAGCTTCCAATATGAGCTACCACTTTGGTGAATAAGATTACTAAAATGATATGCCACTTGGCCTAAAATTGGGGCGTGCATGTCCCAATATTTAAAGGGGTGATCATGCCCATTTGTTCTTATTTAATTAGTTCCTTTAAATTGATTTCTCTGTATCATTCTTTGTCAAAGGATCAACATTTTCCCCTATTTCTCTTCCCATCGCAGTCTCTTTTGAAATTTTGTCTCTTGGATTTTCAAAACAAAATTTCATTGCCTCTCATTTGGTCAATGTACAGATCTCAACTTGACTAAAATGACGTCTCTATATGGTAATTTTTTGTTAAGTATTATCTCAGCCACTTATGTGGTCATGTCACGCTTATAATAACTTTACTTGGGCCTTCTAATACAGGTGGAAATGAATTCGAACAGAGATTTAATGGAAAAGTTGCCTCTTTTTGCCGAACTCCAGATCCTTGTGTCCAAACGACTATTACCTGATTTGCTCGCTTGGTTCGAATTTGGGTTCGTAACTCGTGGTTCGCTACATTCAAGCGAACCCGCTTTGCTAAGGGTGGGATGAGTTTTAAATAAAAAAAATACAAATATTAAATATTTTAATAATTTAAAGTTAATTATTAATATGTTTAAATAATAAATTTACAATATATAGAAAGATATGTGCAAATTATAGATCAAATGTAAAGATGGAGCATTGGTTGTCCATATGTCTCTCAAACTAAGGGATCAGGGTTCGAATCCCTGTTACCAAGTTTTTGCTGCACTTAACGTTTTAAAAAAGCAATTTATGTGTGGAGGCCTGGCCTCCCATCCTGAGTGAACCGGTTCATGATTCGCAGGGCTACCTAGCGAATTAGGTATCCATAGTCTAAACTCTCACCTAGAGAAGGAGCAGGACCTAGCGATTATGATCTTTATACAGGTAACAATTCAGGTAATAAAATATCTTATTTTCTACTCTTTGTTGCTCTTCTCTTTCTGCTCATAGCTATGCTTCTTGCCACTTCTAGTAGCTATGAGCAGTGAATCTACAACCATAATGGCCAGAGCAAAACAAACTTATAAGAGGGTTGAGGGGCATGACGGGGCAACAAGTCACTTCTCCATATGTACCCTAGATTGAAGAGTCCTGGTAAATGCCTTGTGATCACAAACCAGAGACACAAACCTATGCTCTGCACTTGGTATTTGCTGATTATGATTGCTACACATGCAATCAGTTCGTGAGGTCGGTTTCCAATCAAGGTTTTGGTTAGAAGCTTGAGGTTCTATTTTTATCATTGAGGTTATTTTAAAGTTAGGGGTTCTCAGTCTTGACAGCTATTTATCATTGAGGTAAGCAATGTTAAGTAGTATGAGTTATGAGACAAGGATTAAGCATTTTACTTAATAAAAGTGACATACAAAACTATGGCAAAAAGATAGAATTAAAAGACCATGATGCAGCCTCACTAGGTGTATGCTATTGAGTAGAAAAGGTATAAGTGGATAATATAACACAAAAAATCGAAAACATATAGTTATAGCACAAGCCACAGCTTATTAGTTTGCATACACAAAATATAATCCTATCATTGGCTACTTGCGGCAAGCCTGTTTTTGAGGTTTATTCTATCTGATCTTGGTCTTAGTTCTCTCTTATTTTGTAGGGTTTGGGGTAGTGTAGTGCCATTAACCCAATAATCAGTGGGGATGTGGGGGTTGGGGGAAGCTAAGTTATCTTATATTATATTTGAGGTAAGATTTAAACAATTCGTTTAAGTTTTTGAAAATTGGTATCAGAGGTTGTATCGGCCTCTTCTAGGCTTGTATATATCGATGATACCACTATATATCGGACGATATGGAGGGATTCAAAATTTTTTTAATTAAAAATTAAAACAATAAACAAGAAATGCAAAAATTATATATATATATATATATATATAAACGTTGACTGCAACATGATTTGCTGATCACCCGATCGAGTCATACGTGACTCAAGTCTAGGGTTTGCCGCCAAACATGGCCCATTCAAAATTTTAACTTTTGATTTAAAATTCAATGGAAGATTTAATTTTTTATTTTTAGATGGTCGGCCTTGGGCATGTTAACGGCACCCGATCCTCAACTTGAGATGGATGTGTGGAGTAACAAGAAAGGATTAATTCGATTACATATGTGGAAATTTGAGATTGGCACCTACAACGGAAAAAATGACGAAATGTTGCTTAAGATGATTTGATATGACCATTGAATGCCAAAAGCAGGTCCCGTACAGAGGGTTTGAGATGCTGTAGGCACAAGAAGTAGGAGGACCAGTGAAGACTTGGAATGAAGCAATGAGAAGGGATGCTAAGGATTGCCAAGTAACAGAGAGCTCAACGCTGATAAAAAACAAGTGGAGACACAAAGCCAACCCGAAATAGATGTGATAAGGTTGTGGTGGTGTTATTTATTCATCTTAAAAGATATTTCGCCCTTTCTTTTCTGACACGGGAAGATTGAAGGTCTACCTTCTATTAGATCGCATATCTACTAAGTTGAGAAACCACTAGATTTCCTTTTTGGGAATCCCATACATCGAATAACTAGAAAATCATATCTACCTTCTCAATCCAATCTAAGAAAGTGTCTGGATTTAGCCGTCAATCGAATTTCGGGATTTCAGTTCATTTGGAATTTACTTTGATGATTTCCATGTTCGTCCTGAATCACTTCCATAACTGTCATCATGATGAAAATCACACCCTTTGTGATTTCCACATTCAGGACCAAATCCTCAGCCACCATGAGTATCACACTTATAATGATTTTAGGCATTTTGTTGATCAATGGCACGATGTCTATCATCACGATCAAAATCCCGTCGTTCTCAATCGTTAGTTCTGCTGCTGACAGATGATTCAATGTTGTTCCCACCTAAACAGAACCAAATTCTTTGTCTTGATCATTTTGGATCCAACTTTCACCATCGGCTTGCCGTTTAAGCTATTGCAAAAGTTGATCCTTGATATTGTCTACAGTCTCTTCTAATCAATCCAAGTGAGGAAAGATGTCTCCATTGTTGTTTCTAACATTTTTGCATCTTGGTGGCATCTTCACGGCTCCCTTAACTTCCAGGAAGATGCCACCATCAGCTCATTTGTATTTGCAAATACAAAGAGAGCATCAACTTTGTGATTTTCTTAAAAATCACAAAATAATAACCATCATCTCATTTGTATTTGCATTAAATAACTATCCTAACCTAGGTTCCCAAAGTAATTAGGAGTCCGAATTAACACCCATTTGTAACATAAAATAAAACTAAATAGTCAAAATCTTATGGGTTTTGGCAATTTCTCCCCCACTGTAATTCAATTTGGTCCTTTAAATGAATTCTTCTCTATATTTTTTTGTCAAAGGATCAGCCTTCCCTCTATTTTTTTCACCCCAATCGCAATCTCTTTTTAGCATCTCTCCTTTTTGCCAATGTTGATATCTCAACTTTGACCAAAATGAGACTATATACGTGTATTTTTTATCAAGTGGCACGTGAGCCTCTTATGTGCCATCACATGGTCATTATATTTAACTAAGTGGTCACCCAATCACATGGGTGTTCATGTGACACAGTAACTTGCACCTTCAATTAAAGGTTCATTAATGCTCCTTGGCCCTTTATTTTATCCATTTTTTGATTTTTCTTTTTATTATCCCTTATTATATGCCTTCTTTCTCTTCTTCTTCCTCTTCATCTTATTTTCTTAGGAACATCGTCTTAATCATTTTTCTATTGAGCACATTTATGTAGGAAAACTGATCCATGAGACCCATAACAAAAACTTTATGTGAGCCCTTTATCTTTGTCAATGTTGTCTGTTCTTGCTTAGTATTGTGAATATATTCCCAACCTCAGTACGACCACCATCACCACTACCAAAGTGTCGTTTGCTGCCAGGTGGCATAGACACTAACCATCGATGCCTCTATGCCTTTTGGCTGGCGACTATGTTGCCTTGCTATAGACAATTTTATATTTGTAAACAACAAGTTTCACTAAAAATATAAACCTATCACAAATAATCATAACCAATTTCCCCTCTGTAGGAGAGGGTTTTATTAAAAATGGCAGACTTTACACTTTCGGGTATCACAGTTGATGCCCCATTAATGACATAAAAAATGAATACCTCTGATTAAAAGATATTGAACATAAGTAAGATAATTACATCTCTAAAATAAATAAAATAATTCCTAAATCTAAGTCTTCATCAACGTCTTCGTCTTCATGGTATGAGATAGACACACAATATGCTGTCTTCATCAAAGACTTTGGAGATGTGAAATAAAGGGCAACGAATGAAAGAGCCCATTATCCGAAAGCCGAACCCATCTGATTGATAGGCATGGGTCATTATGGGAGCAAGAAGCTCGTAAGCGATGGGAATTGTCACCTATGTGTCCCTCAAGCCAATAAGATTTGAGGGACGCGGGGTTAACCCTAGGCAGCCTTATAAATCTGGGATTTGTGTCTTTATCGGGTGTTGGTGACATATTTCGAGGACAAAATTCATAGGAGGACCGACTGCAAAGAGGCAACCTCCTTCCTTTCCTCTTTATTCATTATATATATATATATACACACACACACACACACACACGATAGATTTGCATGCGTCATGCTAGAGAAAGAGTGGGACCCATGCAGGTGACCCCCCGTGGGTCTTAGTTTAGAGAGCGAATATGATAGAGAGAGAGAAGTGATGTGGGACACACACAGGTGGGTCCTTGCGTGGGTCAAGGATGAGACTGAAAAAGAGATGGAAAGATGAAGGGAGAGAGAAAGAGATTGAAACCCATGCAGGTAGGTCCCTGCATGGGCCTGAGAAGGAGAGGGCAAAAGAGAGAGAAAGGAAGGGACCCACACAGGTGGGTCCTTGCGTGGGTCAAAGGGAAGAGAGAGAAAATAGAGAGTTAGAGAGATAGGGGGTAGGATTGGGATCCATGCAGGTGGGCCTGCGTCATTCAAGGAGAGAGAAAAATAGAGAGTTAGAGGGAGAGGGAGAGGGCACAGGATTGGGACCCCGCAGGTGGGCCAGCGTTGGTCAGGGAAAGAAAGGGAGTTAAAGAGAGAGGGCAGGATTGGGACCCATGCTGGTGGGCTTGCGTGGGTCAGGGAAAGAGAGAAAGAGAGTTAAAGAGAGACAGGGGCAGGGTTGGGCCTCATGCATGGCATAGGGAAAGAGAGGAAGAGATAGAGAGAGAGAGAGTACAAGAGAAGAGAGATGAGGAGTGCGATCCACGCAGGTGGCCCTGCGTGGACCGAGGGAGAAGAGAGAGAAAGAGAAGTTAGAGAGAGAGAACGAGAGAAGGGCCATGCACAGTGTTGTCAAAAGCGCCAGGTGGGTTCGAGGAGGCGAATCCCTTGAATCCTAAGCAGGGGCTAGGCGTCAAGAAAAAAATAATGGTAGAATTTTTTCTATTATAAATTTTATAGCACATGATCTATAGTAGGATACTACCATACAAATGATAGATATGAATTATGTGAAAAGAAAATAATAGAGTCAATAAAATAATATAGATAAATATTTGAATTCATAATCATCAATTATTATCAAACAAGGATGAATTCTTGAGAAGTAAAAATACTAAATGATAAAGGGGCAACTGGACAACACCATTTACCTAACCTAGTCTTAGTGCTCTACTTAGATTTTCTTCGAAAATTGATTTGGTGTTGGACTTGCATAGCTATAAGCTATTTATGAGCACAACATATGTAAAAATAAGCTTCTATGCTCTGACACTGAAAAAATGGGTTTACTTTTAGACTTTTGTAGTCTTATTAGATAGAAGATTGAGTTTAAAAATTATGTTTAAGTTTATAAAACATTATCTTCTTATTTAAGTTTTTCATTTTCAAGTATACCAAAAGTGGGTGCATTTGTTAAAAGTGCCCGCGTTTGGTGTTTATTAAGCAGAAGTGCTTGCTTTGAAAACTGAAGGATGCACTTAACACACATCCACTATAAGCGGGTCAGATCTAGGTGTCTGACCTGCCGAAGCGCCAAAGTGGGGCCTAGGCGCAACTTTTGACAACACTCCACACAAGTGGGTCCTGCGTGGGCCATGGGAAGAGATATAAAAGGAGAAGAAAGAAGTTAGAGAGAGAGAGACTTGTAGAGGGGGTCAACCACCCCTGCGTGGATCTCATAGATAGAAAGAAAGAGAAAGATGAGAGAGAGAGAGAGACCGTAAGGGACCCACGCCGGGGTCAACCTATGTGGGTCAATGTTGGAGAAGAGGTCTGACTTCTCCTATTTTAAGTAGGAGAAGTCTATTTGTACAAGTTTGGGGGCCATCTCTTGACGATTTTTATTATTTTTGTTTTCTCTGCGAGCTCTGGAACTTAGAAGAAGAAATTCTTGACCAAACATCTTTTTAATCACCTAAAAATTCGTGCTAACAATATCACCATTATTTTTTGAGAGAGAGAGAGAGAGAGAGAGAGAGAGGATCCTCACTAGCATTTACAATAAGGGATAAAAATTAGGCATACACACTCCGTACGACTAAACACACCCAGAACATGAGAACATCAATATAAATCCTATACTAACAAGTTATGATGGAATGCCATACTGTTTCACAACTCACAAGCTTGACTGTCACTGAGAGTTCGACATTGGCACACAATCAAATATTAATGAAGTACATTAATTCTTAATCTTTAATCCAAAACCAATATCAATTGAGAAATAAAAAAAACAAAAAACAAAAATAGGGAGACTCTCCACATCATATTATTCATGACTATGGTTATAAAGCTCTTTTAAGCCACACAAACATAGTAAATATTGACTGTTTTAAAATTTTTAAATTCCTAGAAATCTGGTGATGGAGAATATATTGATGAGATTTGATGGATAAAACATATCACCAACTCGTAAGTTTCTATGATGCACCATTAATCAAGTAACCAATAAACTTAGTAAATGAAGTTAACTATAATAATTTATACGGTGAAAATATACTTTGTGGCCTACTTATTGTCATTTCCATTAACGGATTAAGATTATGAAGTTCCTTTAAGCCACCCAACCATGGAAACACTTCCTCTCACAAATCTTTTTGAGATAGGCAGAGATTTGTGAAAATAAGTAATTGATTAGATTCGATAGCTAAAACTCATTCTACGCATAAGTTTTAGTACCTGTGCCATACACTTGATCCAATTACAGATGAGCTTAATTAATAAACTATAATAGTTTATAACTACATAAAAATATGCAAAAATATGTTACGTGCGTAAAAATGTGATAGGTTTATATATCAATTGGCCATAAAGATTATGAACAATAGTATGAATTACACAGAATATATCAAGAAATAGTTGAAAAATTAAATACTGGAAAAAATAAGATGCCATGGACCATGCACAAGTATAGATCTACAAATTTAAGAAAATTACAAAAGACTATCTTCTAAATACAAAATATACTGTTTATACACACATTTCTCTTTGAGAAGATTCTCTTTTTTTGCTCGGTAAATTTCTTTTATACTGTACGCATTTCTCTTTGAGAAGATGCATGAGTAGCTCATGCATGTTTTGTTGAATAAGACAAAACATGGATAAACAAAAAATCAAACCAAAGATTTTAGCTGAAGGTGAGTTTCCACAAAAGGTGGGTATTGTGCATTTTGTCACCAAATCTAGTCCGGAATAATGAAATTCCTAGAAAACGCTACCCATTTGCTTAAATAAGTTTAGAAAGTCCTAGATCTGAAAAGAAGGCTCACAACCAAGGTGTCAACTCGGGTATTGGTACTGGGTATCGGCCGTTACTGCTATGATACACTATTATTAAAAAAAAAAAATCAAATGAAGGAGTATTGGCCGATACCTGATCCTTATAGGCCGATGCCGATACCGATACTGTATCGGGGCTGTATCGGTATCGGTTGGCCAAGATACTGATACATATCGGCATCGGCCGATACTTGATACCATGCTCACAACAGTGTATATTCACAGTTTTGAGATTATAGGTATTGGCTAATACCAGCCTATACAGGGAGGTATGTACTTGATGCCCCTTGGGTAACTGTGTTGGAATTGGCCTGAACTGATATGTACAATTTCAGTTTGAAACCAGGGGGTTAGATGCCTGCTTTCTGTCAATTTGTCCATCAAATGTTGGTTCTTCAGTATGTATAACCAACATATTGACATTGCCAGACGAACAAAGTCCATTTTATTCTTAAAGGATATTAGATGTTTTTTTCGGGGTGGGGTGGGGTGGGGTGGGGTGGGGTGGGGGGGTGAATGTCCTTAGCTGCATGCATATATATATATATATATATATATATATATATATATATATATATATTCATATATTCTTTATTCTTGTAGCTTATTATTGTTCATATTCCCAGGGAGGTATGAACTGATACCTATGTACTTGATGCCCCTTGGGTAACTGTGTTGGAATTGGCCTGAACTGATATGTACAATTTCAGTTTGAAACCAGGGGGTTAGTTGCCTGCTTTCTGTCAATTTGTCCATCAAATGTTGGTTCTTCAGTATGTATAACCAACATATTGACATTGCCAGACGAACAAAGTCCATTTTATTCTTAAAGGATATTAGATATTTTTTTCGGGGTGGGGGGGGGGGTTGGGGTTTGAATGTCCTTAGCTGCATGATATATATATATATATATATATATATATATATATATATATATATATATATATATATATATATATATATATTCTTTATTCTTGTAGCTTATTATTGTTCATATTCCCAGCACGCATGTTACTCTTTTCAACTTTATCATCACTTTTGGTCACTATTGTTTCATTTTCCGAGAATTGTCTCATTCTTTCAAGCTTCTCTTTCTTCACTGACTTCATATTTTAAAACTGGAAGAGCACCTTGTGACGGGGGCACGCGGCGTGGCCATCCGGGTCAGCCGTAGGGCCACTTTTCCTCTCCAAGTGTTGAGTATGACTGGTGCGTCAAGGCCATGAGGGCGGCACCGTATGTACAGGGCTGAGCCACGATGGCGTCGCGACATGTTGGGGTGGAGGGTGAAGACTTGGTCGCGACATGGACGCGACATGGTCAGTTGGGCTGGCGTTGCGGGGTGAATAGTAAAGTATGACAAGCCAAGGGGTTTGAGGTCCTCCTGCCATTTCGCATGAATTACTGTTTTACCCTTATATAGGGGGACATGAGTTGGGGTCCCCCGACCTTACACGTGCACTAGCCTCGTGGGCTTATGTGCGTGCATCCGGGCCACGCTTAGGGCGTGGTCGTCCTAGCTACGTCATGTACTAGGGCTATCGCGTTGGTGGTTCCCAACCACCTTCGAGGTGCGGGTTCTAGCCCAAAGGGGGCTTGACGTATGCTCGTCGCTGCCTATCGCTATATCTATCGTCGTTGTATGTTGCCTTACGTTCATCGTTGCCTGTTGCCTTGACAATCGTCGTTGCCGGCTCTAACTGCTTGAGGTGAAGCTTGAGTAGGACAAGCCTTCCACCCTTCGTAGCATCTGGGAATCCGCATCGCGTGCCTCATTTGAGAGAAATAGGCTGCCTTAGCGCAGCGGACGTTAAGTGCCGCACGGGTTGACACTGCTAGAAGAGTGTCCCCGTGACATTTGGTATCAGAGCCACAGTGATGGCTGAGATGGAAGGGACCAGCGAGGATGCAAGACGACGGACAAGAGAACGATCAACAAGGGAACGACTAGATAGTTTGGAAGCTCAATCGGACCAGTTCGAGTCGGTCGTATCGGTAATGACACTACATGAGAATGACTGAATAGGCATGAAAGGATCAATGCCGATGTGGCTGAGACCGTAGAGCAATTGGCAGCAGAGGTACGAGAAATCAAGGTCACGTTGGAAGAGGTACGTGACGAGATGAGCGTGCTGAAAAAGCTCATCCTGGCAATGCCACTTGGGGTGCCAGCAGGGACGCCAACACCTCGATTTAAGTTCCTCGAGCCAGAGACGTTCAAGGGCTCCCACGAGGCGAAGGACCTTGAGAACTTCATATGGGACGTGGAGGAGTACCTCGAAACGCTGGGGGACCTCGATGCTAAAGTTAAGCTAAGAATTGCATCGAGATACTTGGTCGGTGATGCCAAGTTATGGTGGAGGCACCGAGTGTCAGAGGTGCGCATGGAGAATGGTGCAGTCGATTCTTGGGCCGATCTGAAGAAAGAGCTGTGGGCTCAATTTCTACCTACCAACGTCGGATGGCCAGCACGAAAGGCATTATCGACGTTGAAGCATACGGGACCGTTGCACGAGTACATTAAAACTTTTACAAGCCTGATGTTAGACATTGACGAAATGAGTGAGAAGGATCGGATCTTCTACTTTATAGATGGCTTGGCGCCATGGGCGTAGCGGGAGTTGACTTATAGAGGGTTGAAGACCCTAGATGAGAATTTGGCTGCTGCAGAGCGGCTAATCGAACACCGCTTTGAGAAAGAGAAGACAGTCCAAGCATCCATTGACAATGCTGACAAGCAGGGAAAGAAGCAGAATGATACAGGACATGTGTGATTTGGTCAGGACAAAGGCAGTAGATATGAAAAGAAGAGAGACGAAAGGCCGAGCAAGAAGGGCTGCTTCCTGTGTAATGGGCCACATCTGGTGCGCGATTGTCCAGAGAAAGCCACCTTGAACGTGATGGTCGTGGAAAAAGGTAAGAAAAAAGTTGATGATGAGGAGCCTGTTGCCAGAATAGGGGCGCTTCGACTAATTGACTGCTGAGAGAGCATCACACCGCGGTCTTGCTGGTATGGGCCGTGGGAAGACTCAGACACCAACTGTGTACAGATTTTGAAGTGTGTAGTTTTGGGCATGTACAGTTTTGCTACATAATGTGAAGGCAGGGTGCTGTCGAGGAACTGTGGCAGGTGACATACATGACTGAACTTCAGAATGTGTGCCTTCGCGTCAACGAGGACGTTGACGATTTTGAGTGGAGGATGTGACGGGGGCACGCGGCGTGGCCATCCGGGTCAGCCGTAGGGCTACTTTTCCTCTCCAAGTGTTGAGTATGACTGGTGCGTTAAGGCCATGAGGGCGGCACCGTATGTACAGGGCTGAGCCACGATGGCGTCGCGACATGTTGGGATGGAGGGTGAAGACTTGGTCGCGACACGGTCGCGACATGGACGTGACATGGTCAGTTGGGCTGGCATTGCGGGGCGTTGCAGGGTGAATAGTAAAGTATGACAAACCAAGGGGTTTGAGGTCCTCCCTCCATTTCGCCTGAATTACTGTTTTACCCTTATATAGGGGGACATGAGTTGGGGTTCCCTGACCATACACGTGCACTAGCCTCGTGGGCTTATGTGCGTGCATCCGGGCCACGCTTAGGGCGTGGTCGTCCTAGCTACGTCATGTACTAGGGCCATCGCGTTGGTGGTTCCCAACAACCTTCGAGGTGCAGGTTCTAGCCCAAAGGGGGCTTGATGTATGCTCGTCGCTGCCTATCGCTATATCTATCGTCGTTGCATGTTGCCTTACGGTCATCGTTGCCTGTTGCCTTGACAATCGTCGTTGCCGGCTCTAACCTGTTGCGTTGCTTCGCAGGGCAAAGTCCGAACGTAGAGGTTGAGGTGAAGCTTGAGTAGGACAAGCCTTCCACCCTTCGTAGCATTTGAGAATTCGCATCGCGTGCCTCATTTGAGAGAAATAGGCTGACTTAGCGCAGCGGGCGTTAAGTGCCGCACGGACTGACACTGCTAGAAGAGTGTCCCCGTGACAACCTGATCTGATAGTACTCAATTAACTTAACAACTAGATATAACTACTCGATTTGACTTAATAACTAGCACCATGCCTACATACCTTATGTGATGCATGTGTACATGGATTCAACATCATTTGTTGTTCACAGTCTTCATGCACTAATTCATAATATTTATATGTTTTTTCATTCTATTTTCTAATTGTTTGGTTGAGAGATTTTACCTTTCCACCTGCATATATATATGGGAAATGATCATATGACTCGGGTCACTTGTGACTCGAGCTGTGAGATGGTTCAGAACGCCGTTGTCAACGTTGACCGCGATGATGTATGGTTTCACAGCTCGAGTCACACCAGGACACCAGTCAGAGGATCATTACCTATATATATATATATATATATATATATATATATATATATATATATATATATATATATATATATATAGGGTGATGATCACCTGACTCGAGCCACACATGACTCAAGCTGGTGACCATCAGATCACGTCGCAGTCAACACTTGACTGCGATCTGACGGTCACCCGCTTGAGTCACGCATGACTCGAGTCAGGTGATCATTGCCCATATATATATATATATATATATATATATATATATATATATATTTGAATGCACGGCGTGAGCGTGTATTTGAACCCCTGATCACATGGTATATTATCACGAGTTTCACCACACCTCTAAGGGTTCCCTTGGATTTTAGAATTGTGCCCTTGAAATCACAGGTCAAAGTTGTGGGTTTGCTGCCTGAACATTTGTGCTGAAGTTTTGCACCATTGACCGAAGATTCAACGGGGGATAAAGACCCTTCTTAATTCTTTCTTAGGTTGGTACCTGATTGACCTTGGGCAATGTTCCGTGGCAACCGGTTCTCTGGTTGGGTGCCATGTGGCACTGAGCTGGTTCGGATGTAGGGGTTACCCATGCATTCGAACGCATACCCCTGGGTCTCTCTTTCCTTCTTTCTCTCTCTCTCTCTCTCTCTCTCTCTCGCTCTCTCTATATATATGTATGAAAATAAGAAAAAGGGACTATGCGTTGCAATGCAGCCCTTGCGCACTGCGTTGGAATGCCAGATCGCGTGGCACATGATCGCCTGTTACATCATGCCCTCTAAGGGTTCACCTGGTCCCCTAGGGTTTTCAATTTTTTTTTTCATTTTCAGACTGTTATGCCATTCAAATCACATGCCAAATTTCATGTTTTGCCAGCCAAACATGGTGGATCCAAAATTTTACAACGGAAAAACACGCTTTACAATTTTTTTTTATATATGGAAGCTGATCTATTTTGGGTTTGTTGCCATGGCACCCAAATGTCCCGTGTGCAGCGCCAAAGCACTGAACACAAATACATAGTCCTGCACCTCATATATATATATATATACTATTCCAGTCTTTGGATGTAATAATCTTTCGTACAACATTTATTTTCCTTTTGGTTGACTTCATGTTGGTAATCGGTATTTTTGTAGGTATGACTATTCTGGTTATGGACAATCTGCAGGAAAGGTATGTTCTTCCTAAGTAGTTTGCAACAGGAATTTTTTTCTCGATTGCTGCATTGAATATGGATATATTTTACTTGCTTAAAGAAAATGTCTTAGTTATAATTTAGCTTTTTTATACAGCTATAAATTTTTTGTCCCTGCAACAGCCCAGTGAGAACAATACATACGCAGATATTGAGGCAGTATATAAATGCCTCAAGGAGCAATATGGAGTAAGAGAGGAGGATGTAGTCTTATATGGTCAATCAGTGGGAAGTGGTCCTACTGTCGATCTGGCTTCCCGTTTACCCCAATTAAGAGCTGTGGTTCTTCATAGCCCCATTCTTTCTGGTTTGAGAGTATTGTACCCAGTAAAACGGACATATTGGTTTGACATTTACAAGGTAATTTTTAATCCTTTTATATGTTACAATCGTTTAATGTGGTAGATAACAACATATTCCTACCGATAAAAAAAATGGTTAACAACATATTCCTTTTCTTTGCAGAATATTGACAAAATTAGCCTGGTGAACTGTCCAGTTCTAGTCATTCATGTGAGTATTTTACCTTCCTTTTCTTCCTCGTTCTACTTTATTTTATGTTCTACTCTTAAGAATCCCCAAATTTATACCTGGTTTCCGTAGTTCATGTGTGACAAAATTGTAAGAATCGGGTGAGATAAAATACAGAACATTTTCTATTGCATGATAAAGTCTCAGAACACCCCATTTTATATAAAGAATGCTAAAAAAAACTCATTAATAATCCTAATCCTAAATAGGTTATCGTAATCCCCTATCTTAACAAGAAGATATTCCTTATCTTCATCTAACACACTATTCCTTATCATTACCCTATCTCTATTACTCTTGCAGTCTCATGGTCCTTTGAATAAAGAACATGTGATTGGTGACATGGAAAATCAGCCCTTGATCTCATTAAGTGATTTGTTAATGGATGGCCGGAAACATCTGATCGTGCTTGCTGGTGGTCACTGCTTGCTTGTGAAGTTCTTCATGTCGCATCCCTGTTGTTTTTTTAGTCTGTCATAGCTTTTGGCCCACTAGAACAGGTCCGTCAAGGCCTTTTCCCGGAGCATATGAAGTTGAATCATTTAGCAAAAACTCTCTTTGAAGAGTCCTTGGATAAAAGAAAAGAGTAGATCGTCACTTTGCAAATCAGGGGATTTGTAGAGGTAATAGAGGAAGTAGCGTTTTATTAAAACAAAAGGTAAAGTTAGCCAAATTGAGAAGGGATCGGAGAGAGAAAGGAGTTGATCTCAATTCCTATTGCTGGTGCTAGAACAGTGTGCGTGAGCTCGTACTAACTGTTTGGTCAAATTATTAGGTAAAAGAGAATACTTACAAGTTAACCGATGACAGCTTCAGTGACGGGGAACGCCAAGATCGAGAGCCTTGGATTTGGAGCCACAACAGATTTCCGACTCCAGAAAGGCCTAAAGAGGACACAAACCCGAGTACCATAGCTTCAAGGGAAAGGGGAGGCTGAAATCGTCATCAAAACAGCCACAGCTCGCTGTGAACAACACCACAGCTTGCCGTGGACGACTCAGACCAACGACGGGCTTTCTAATTTTTCTACGGAAATTGCCCTTTTTTTAGTCTTTATTTATTTTAGGACTCTTTATTTCGAATTTTACTTTGGTTGCCTATATTTATAGAGGCTTGTAAACACATTCTAGGAGGTTATTGATTATTTTGAAAGAGCTATTGCTTAAATGGAGAGAGTCTTCTTCTCCGTGATAGGTTTGATGTGAGGCCAAGGGAGTGATTCCCATCTATTTTCTTTTGATCTATTATTATTTTTGCTATCTATCAATCTCTGTTTTCTCTAAAATCTTCATCCATATTGATTCCCAGTTCCAAAACCCTCATCTATCCCGAATCCCTAATTTATTCCAAAACCATAAACCTATTATAAAACCATAAACCTATTCCGAAATCATAAACCTATTACAAAACCATAAACTTGTTCCCACCCTAAATCCATTCCACAACCCTAGTTCGAACCCGTAAATCTACATCGGATTGACGACGAATGCCCAAGCTTGGAAAAGCTAGAGTTCTATCTCTAGGCCCGATCCCACCTTATATCTAACGGGACTTGTGCATCGGACTGGACCCTAGTCGGATCTCGTGAGATTTACTTACCCGAAATCTCAGAACCTGAAGTTATCGCGATAATTTGAGATTAATGGTTGAATTACTTTATTTAATTTCTGCAAATTCCCCATCAAATCATTTTTTGTTTTGATCAGTAATTGAGATTATATATATGAGCAGCAAGGCGCTGAAGACCAATACAACCTCGACACACACTAACCAAAACAGGGGCAAGCAAAAAGGAATAGAAAAAACAACAACACTCGGGCTCCAAAAAAGAACCCGACCCACTTAACCTGGATCCCAAAGGAAATAAGGATAACTATCACCCGCCCCATCTCTCGCGACCCATAATCTCACCATCTCCGATACCGATCTAATAACCATACCCACAGGTTTACTTTTCGAAAATCCTGCAATTTCTCTCTCACTATAAGCACCACAGAACGGCGAATAATGTGGCCCTCCAAAGGTCCCTTCTCTCCCCCTCCATGTTGACAGCATCCTAGCTTAGCAATTGCAGATAAGGCGACTCTGGCGTAACCTAACACAACTCAAAGGATTTGAGGATGGCACCCAAAATCTCGCAAGCCACTCTGCATTGGAGGAAGAGATGAGCAGTGGACTCCTCCCCGCCGGAACACATCACACACACATTCGGAATATCTTTACCCCTCCGAATGAGCTAGTCCCTGGTTAGAATTCTATCCTTATTGAGCGCCCAAACAAAGAAACGGATCTTCAAAGGAATAGGTTCACTCTACAACCAATTACCTTCGAATCTGATGAGCGGGCAACACGAAAGCCAAAGGTACAGAGATTTGACGCTGAATTGCCGTTCACGATTCAGGGCCCAAACTCTCTGATCATACCCTAGGGAGTTTTGCTGTGTCTCGTATAGCCTTCTCAGTAGGTCCAAATAGCTCCCCACCTCATTGTTCCTAAGAAATCTTCTAGTGGCGACTTCCCAAACCTTCCTCCCATTGGTAACTGAGACAAACTCATCAATCCTTCCACCCGGATTCGCGGATATAGCGAAGATGTCCGGGTAAGCAGCCTTAAACAGACCCACATCCAACCAAACATCTACCCAGAACCGGATGTGTGTTCCACACCCCTAGCTATATCGCACACCTTTAGTAGAGATCTCCCATAGGCGGATTATACCGCTCCACCACACCGAGGTGCTCATGTGAGTCGAAGGACATATCCCCCAGCTCCCCCAGGAAAGCCCGAATTTTTCGGACAGCACCATCCACCAGAGACTTCCCCTCTCCTCCGCCCTTCCTGCTCTCCAGAGCCACTTACCAAGCATAGCCAGGTTAGTCCTTTTTAAACTCCGAATCCCCAACCCACCACAAGCGATAGGCAACTGACACGTTACCCAGTTAAGATGATATCGCTTGTTCATGCCCGATCCTTCCCAGAGAAACGATCGTTGGATGTGTTCTAGCTGATAGAGAATTTTTGCGGGACACTTAATATGGACATAAAGAAGATGGGAATCGACGAAAGCACCTCTTTAACCAATATCAGCCTCCCGCCACTGCTCAGCAATTTACCTTTTCAAGACAACAGCCGCTGTTCAAACCTCTGCACAACCGGGAGCCACTCACGGATCGTGGGCTGTTTGAGACCAAGAGGTAAACCGAGGTACCTGATAGGCAAAGCGAACCAGCTAGGCAAAGCAAACCCTCGATACCACATCCAACTGAACCAACTAGGTCGGTCAGCAAGGCGCCCTCCACATCAATGCCAGAGACAACATACTTGAGGGGGTTAATTCGCTGCCCCGACACCGCCTCATAAACCGAAAGCATATCAGCCAAAGTGCAGAATTCCACCACACCAGCCTTCCCAAATAAAATCGTATCGTCTGCATATTGCAAATGCGATATGAATCTGCCCCGCTCTCCCACCCGGATGCCAGTAATTAGATTTAACTCCCTGACACGCACGATCAGCCCGGATAAAGCCTCCCCAACCATATTAAATAGAAATGGGGATAAAGGGTCTCCCTGCCTGATGTCTCTAGAGCTCTTAAAATACCCGGTTGACGTGCCGTTTACCATTCTCGAGAACCACGGAGCGGAATAACAACCGCGCATCCATTTCCTCCATATGTCGCCAAACCCCAACCTCCCTAACATGTAGTCTAGATTCTCCCAGTTGACCCGGTCATACGCTTTCTCCATATCCACCTTCTAAACCGCGGCCGGTCAACGCTGTATATGAGCCGAATGAATTGTCTCATTGGCCACCGCCACAAAATCCGTTAGCTGTCTACCACGGACGAATGCCCCCTGATTGCCGGAAATAATAGTATTCATCACCCACTTGAGCCTATTAGCCAGCACCCTCGATAAAATCTTGTAGAGGCAATGGCTGACTGTAGATTGGTCCTTACTCCGATGGTAGAGGCGATGGCTCTGATCGCATGAGAAAATAATAAGGAGAATCAGTGAGCTAAAGTAGATAGAATATTTTCTTTTTCCATGAGGAATCTTGGTACACCCCTCTTTATCTAAAGTATGCTAAACAGAATCCTAATCCTAAACAACTCACCCAAACCCTATCTTAACAAGAGGATAATCCTTATCCTCATCTAACACACTATTCCTTAGCATTTAACATATCTCTATCAATCTGAATGGTGAATCCTTGTTAAAATGGAAATGTGAAAATATAGGACTAATTACTAGATTATTTAGGTGTTTATCCTTATTTTATGACTCCGTTCTGTTTTTGAGAGAACCTAGTCAAGGTTTGGAAATCATTCTTCAAACCAGATTTTTGGTTCTGTTGAGTGTGACTTTCTACACTTTCGTGGCTTGGATTTGTCGTGATAAAAATTAAAAGTATATTAAAATATTTTCATTGAGTTTGACTGTTGACTGCTTCAGCCTTCCAACAATATATTAATATGTTCTATAAGATAGTACAATGTATACTATAGTGTATACTAGGCTGTACCCAAATATATGATTTATATTAGACCATTGTGCATGTAAAATCATATGTCTACCAAAGTGGAAACTAGAGTGAGAATGCAACCATGAATGCAACCATAAAAAGGAGCTGATTCTTCCACGTACATTTTTTGTAGGGAAAGAAACCTAAATAAAATGACCTCTTAACAAGATCAAAATTAAGACTTTTTAATAACCATGCCCAATGGTTATCTAAATTTTGAATAAACACCATGATATCCCCTTTCCCATCTCTGTGGAAGTGTTACACACTGAATCCCATCCACCTGAAACTGTAATTTCTTCGAGAACAATACCTTAAGAAATTTACTAATCCAATTTGCCTTGGTCGTTGTTGAATCACCTCAATACGAATATTTCTGTGAAAAAAGCTACAATAAAAGAAACTTGTATGTGTGGAAGGAATCACCATATGATCAGAACGACCTAACCCAGTTCACCACAACCATCCATATTCCATACGATCTGATGAACAGCCAATTATCCCAAGAATACCATATGGCCTATGAAAAGCTATCTGCAGATCAGCTGAAAACGTATCGACAAATAGAGGGAGAAGAAAACTCAACATAGAATTTTGGAGGAACAGGTGACTTAGCTTTCAGTTGCAGTTCTGAGAATTATAGACTCTTGAGTGGGTTGAAGGAAGAGAGAGAGGTGGCAACTAGGGTATGATGTGCAAGAGCGTTTCAAATTTTTTTTACTTTATTTTTTTTATGTACATAGAAAATACTGCTGTGTTCTAGAATGTATGTTACCCCCCCCAGAAAAATAAATTTGTGGAAGAAGCATTTCCCTAGATATATAAGATAGATAATGTATGTCGTATAAGATTCTTTATTCAAGCTATATATGGATTATATCCATATGTCATTATATAGTTTTTATTTAAAATATTATGTGTGTATGCATGTGTATGTGCACATGCATGTTGTGCGCGTACGATAGCCCATGATGTGTGCACACTTTGGTGCTTGGGCGTGCATTGTGCACAGCTGGTGGATGGTGTGGGCATGGAGGAAGGCCACGGGGCCCCATTGCTTGGTTGTGTGGGTATGGTGGGTATGTTGCGATCATTGTTCAAAATTTTGGATGAGACCAATACGTATTGTCCGATACAAATTGTTATCGGAGGCCATTGATACAAGATACATCGGGTATGCATCGACTATACATACCCAATATATGTCAATCTATTCAATGTATTGCCGATACAGTCAATGTATCAGCGATACCCGATACGTACTGTCTCGGTATTGATGGTGGACAATACATATCAGAAAACCGAGATTTTGATCCATGGTGGCGAGACCATGTGGGCTAGCTGCAAGGCCACAAGTGCCAAAAACAAGATCATGTAGTATGGGGGGTCATGTGTGGGCCAGCAATGGGGCAACATTGTTGTGTCGTGCAGGACAAACGCTAAAACCCTAGTTATGCCATTTGAAATCAATTTGAAATTTAATTGAGCAGCGGAGATCTAAAAGTTAATCCCAAAACGCGTGTGGCCAGCCATGGGGCTACCGTTTCTATATCTCTGGTCGAACTCGATCGATTGAATGTAGACAGAGAGTCATTCTCCGTTCTATGCTTTCTTTAGCTGCTCTTGCTTTCTCTAATCCTTCCTTGTGCCTTTCGTAACTTATAGAGCTCTTTGGATTTCTTCTTGTGCCTTTGGTACGCGATAAAAGGCGGCTTGGCTTCGATGTTCTCATCAGTTCCCCCAGGGTTGAAAGAATTCATCCCCAATGAATGTTGGTCGTGATATCGTTCAAAGAGATCTCGATCTATCCTCTAAAACTCATCCTTTGTGATCTTTGTGTTCTCTAAATCCAACTTGTTCTTCCACTTGATTAAATACTTTTGATAACCTCCATTATTTGTAGACACAATTTTGATCTTCCAAAATATCCTCAATACCGTCTTAAGACGGATGTGAAAATGGAGGTAGTGGCCTAGGGAGAGAAACTTGGATAGGGTCGGTTGTAGAAGGATCAACAAAAGGGTTAGGTTGAATGAGGGATGGGCCGTAGGATGGAATGAAATCCTGCACATTGAACGTTGTATTGATACCCAAATCTGAAGGTACATCTAATACATAAGAATTAGGACCTGTGTGCTTCAAAATCGTATAGAGCATTGTTCTGAAAATCGCCCGGGGCGGCTGCCTGGGCTGTTCGGGCGCCCCCCGAGGCAGATTGGATTTGGGGCGCCCGCCTTGTGCCCGCCCCGTCCCAGTCCCAAAATTTGTTTTCCCTCGGCAGTCATTACTTGACAAATTTTGAAAGAGCCCTTGCACTTGGAAAGTTAGCCCTTGTACCGACTTTAAAGAGAGACTTGATATTTTAGGGATATGTGATAGGTGAAGACCATTGATGGCGTCATATCAGATGACAGTGGTCGTGTTTCACCCTGTTATTCCACACAATAGATCTTGTGGGTGCTCTTCGGTGTAATTAACGCCACCCTAAGTTATAAATTGAGGGTAAATAAGCAAAGAACCCTTTTTGGGTGCAATTAAAAATCCTAAGTTATAAATTGGGTGCAAATGACGCAAATAACCCACCCTAAGTTGTAGGGTGCAAAAAACTTCACAAGAAGAAGGGGTGCATATATATATATACACACACACACACATATACACACACATTTGTGATGAAATAAAATATATATGTATATATATACATATATATATATATAGCGGTCGCCCGGATCTTGGGGCACCCACTCAGGTCCCGCCTAGCGATTTTCGCCCGAATATCCCCCGACTGCCTGAACCAGCCCGATGATTTTAAGAACATTAGTATAGAGTCCAACAATACAGGTTTGTAACTTTTCAACATTCCGTTGCGGGAATTGCTCACGTCTAATTCAGACCATCACAAAATTACTTTCTTGGAATTCCTTGAACCTTCTATGAGAATCTGCAGAAAAATTGTACTTTTCATTACTGACATTAATTCTTTTTTTATTCTCAGCATGTAATTCATGGACGTGATGTGTAAAATTGGATGCCGACTCTGATGACCTATGACTCACTGACATAAGAATAAGATTTATCGACAGCCTAGGCTTGTAACCATAGACAGCTTGAAACAGACTCATACCTGTGGTTTTATTAACCGAATTTTTATGAGCAACCTCTGCAACGGACAAACTCCCAATTTCTAACATTCTCACCTGCTAGACACCTCAAGAGCTCCTAAACTTTGATTAAGTACCTCAGTTTGCTCATCAATTTGCGGATGATATGCTGACGAAAACTGAAGCCTAGTCTCCATCTTATGCCACAATGTTTTCAAAAAATAACTATCGAATTTGACATCTCTGTCTGACACAATAGTTTTGGGCAAACCATGCAAACAAACAACTTCATCAAAGAACAATTTAGCAATGCTAATTGCATCCGAGGTTTTAGAACACAATGAAATGGTTCATTTTCGAAAAACGGTCCACCACAACGAAAACTGAATCGTGCTTCCAAATGGTCTTAGGAAGTCCTAACACAAAGTCCATAGAGAGATCTTGCCATGAGGTGTGTGGCACATGCAAGATAATTTCTTCGAGAGTATGATTCTCTTGACTCAGAAAAGTGATTCATTTGGTGTAGGGCAAACGCTAAAACCCTAGTTATGCGATTTGAAATCAATTTGAGATTTAATTCAACAACGAAGTTTGAAATTAATCCCAAAATATAAATTTATTAGGGAAATTTAATTGATGCGATTTAGCGTCCGTTAGTATATGATCTTTCCCGATCTAGAATAGGTCTAAAGGTAGACTCTAGTTTCGATCTGGTTCAGGGCACAAAGTGCCAGTCTTGATGTTGTCTCTTGACTACTTACTAGGGTTTGAATAATTTAAAGCCCGAAGGGTTTATATCGTTCAAAAGGAATCAACAAATTAAGGTTGGGAATTAGATATCAAAATCCCAACAACAATACTAGAAGAAACGATATTTGATTTTATGGGTTTTCGATAGAAGAAACAAACAAAATTAAATTACCTAACAATAAGAAAATTGATAGGTACCTATTGTAGGTATGCCTGATAGCTACAATTTGGTTCTATTCAGCCACTGTCTAGGTCAGGAGTTCTGGGACGGTTGTTTGTGTCCTGGGTTGGTTGCAGTAAAGGGTGTTACTAGAGTCTTCTTGTTCCTTTGATGTGGGGGGCACGGACGGTGCCACGAGGACACTACAATCTGAAATCGTCCTTCATCTTTGTTTACGAAACTAAACCTTTCATCAGCTGCAGGACTCCATGGAAACTACCCACATTACATGCAATCTGTTACTGGTGTTGTATGCCTTCTGAATTTTCCAATTAGACGTTGATTCCACGTCACTTTTCTATTAGGCTGTGTTTAGATACAAGTATTTTGTATTTGAAATCTGGGATTTGAGTCTTTCAAATCCAAATCCATCATTTGGATTTGAGCAAATTCACCTTTCATTTGAAATAATTTTCTTAATATAAAAAAAGGAATTTGAAATAACTCTTCCCATGAGTTGTTCAAATTCAAATCAGCTGGATTTAAGCGGCATATCCGCTCTGCGCCTCGGGTCATCACAGGAGAAGCAACTTCTCTTTCTCATCTGGTTTGAGAAAACTGCAACTAAGGGGATAATGTTTCTACCTCTCTCTCTCTCTCCTCTCTTTCTCTCCCCTTCTCTCTCCTTTTTCTTAATTTCTCTCCATGAGACCACACGTATCATCGACCTGTTCATGTACCTTGCTCTTTCTCAGTTTCACTTCCTAATTCCTCTCAGTTTCTCAGTTTCACTTCCCATTTATTAGTTTCTCTTTCTAAGTGGAGTCACATATATCTCTTCTCTCTCTTGCATTGTGTACAATAAACAGAAGCATTTTGGGAAGGTACTTTTATTTACAACCCAAGATTCTTCCTAAACCTGGATTTGACATGCTTAAAGAGTCGATTTCTTTGAATCAGATGATGGAGATCATTTTTCATCCCAATCTTTGCCACAATAGATCTTGACATCATGGGCCTAGCACCAGTCTGTCAGATTTTTGATTCCACGTGGCACACATCCTAAAAAAAAAGCCATGCTCATGATCGTAGGGTTTTTTTTTCCTATTTGTTCTTTAAATGTCTCAATCCTTCATATATAGTTTGTTTCACTTTCAGCCTTTGATGGACATGCCCAAACCACACTTGAACGACATTCCGTAGTTTTCTCCTTTTTTGGCCAACTCTCAAATTTGCTCTTATGCACTCATTCTTAATTTTTTCTTTCTTGTTACTCCGCTCATCCATATTGATAATTTTTTCAACCCCCTTGACTATTAGGCCTTTTTCCATAATTCCAGCATGCCATTTACCTGTTTGGATGATTTGTACTACATCCGCAAATAACATACATCGAAATCTCAAAAATCAGACTAAGAAAAGTTCACCAAAGCATGGATCAAAATTTCGTCCGATACCGATACATATCGGACGATACGTATCGGTATCGGAGGTGAACGATATGGTACATTCAATGTACCGTATCGTTCACTTTATATGGAAAGCCCGGACGATACATTCAATGTATCGTCCGATTTTTTACTGTTCCGATACGTATCGTCCGATACGTATCGGTTTTGAGCTTGGACGATATGTATCGGATACCCGGTATTTTAACCCATGCACCAAAGTACAAAGAATCATCAAGAATAATGAAGAGACGAGGAACTTTACAAAAGGATTATTGTAAGGAGAGCCAAAACAATGACAAAATTTGTCAAAATTTGTACTAACGGACAACTTACTACCTAAGCTTTCCAACAATCTTGATATTGCTTGATTCTGGTTAGTATCAAGGAAGATACAATCACATGATCGATAGTATACTAAATGAGATTGAATTTATCATCATCATTACTGTGTTATCCCCATCTATTTGGGGTCAGCTTTGCGGGTCCTGTTTCTCCACTTATTTCTAACCAGCGCCAAACATTTTGTAACTTAGCAATCTTTCATGTCCCTTCTCACTGCTTCCCTCTTGGTCTTCACTAGTCTTCCTCCTTTTGCTTGTGCTTGTAGCTTCTCAAACTTTAGTATAGGGTCTGCTTATGGCCTTCGATGAACATGTCCAAACCACTTCAAAAGACATTTCGTAATTTTTTCCATTATAGGTGCCACTCAAATTTCCTCTTATGTACTCATTCCAAATGTTATCCTATCTTGTTACTCCACACATCCATCTCAACATAGTATCTCGGCCATGGGTCAAAATTCCAGAAAACCGATACGTATCGTCCAAACCTCCAGGACGATACGTATCGGGTATCGTCCGATACATTGAATATATCGGTTTGATACATACATTTTTTTTTTTCAAAAAAATCCAGAAAAATACTCAAAAAATCTAGAAAATTAAATTTAATGATTTTCTATTTATTTCAACTTTTTTTAATTTTATTTAAGGCTTATTTAATGCATATTTCATAATTTTTTCAACGCAGAACATTAATTGTATTGTACATGATTCATGATCAAAATTAAAAGGTATATTGTATATGAAAAACTTACTTTAAAGCCACATTGAATTTCGTGGTGGTTCTTGACTCTCGTGATCATCATCATCGGTGAGCGAACTTTCCCTATAATGTTTGCCATATTGATGCCCATGATCATATGTGCCCCCTTGAAACTGAGGCAGTAGCGACGAATATGGCTTAGTATAATAGGTAAAGGTCGGTTCTCCAAAAATTTGACCAACTAAGTCATATGACCCGGAGTAGGTTGGTTGAGGCCAGTACTATGGGTTACTGGTTGCTGAATCTTTGGTGTTTTGTAAACTAAATCTCCCGAAGCTAGAAGTCATATAACCCACATCATCTTGTGGACCTTGTGGTGGTGGTGTTTGGTAAGATTCTGACGCTCATCTTCCTTCAACCCCTCCACCTCTAAATATAGGAGTGTCATATATTGTTACCGACTCATCATCCCATGAGGCAATACCTCCATAAGAATAAGAGGGATCAACATCATCCCCTTCACCACTAGTGCCAACGTGGCTTTCATCGCCTCCACCATCACCCACACCATCACTCCCAGCGTTCCCATTATCGTCATTATCACTACCGGTTTGCGTTTCGTCATCAGATCCAACCACTGAAGGTCGATTCAATCTTCTTTTCAGCCTCGATGGTTGGGAAGCCTGCTCCTCTGCTACTCTTTCAACATTATCCATCCATGCAGTGCTCTCACTATCCAACACTGACTTTTCTCTCTCTTCGATCCACTGATTCAAAAGGTCATCCTCCGTGAATATATAATCCAACTCGATGAGATTAACATATTCACTATCTATAAGGTAGAATATATAGATGAATTAGTATATGCGTCGTCAATTACATCAAATAAGAATTGTATGAACTAAGACTTCATATAATTGCTTACCACGATTGGTCCTCTGCATATTCCTGACCCTTAATCACATGTTGTAGTGGCAGTCAACTAACTTTTCCAATCGTTCCGTAGTTAGCCTATTCATTGTCTTTGTGTGAATGAGAGAGAAGGTACTCCAATTTCGCTCATAGTTTGACGGGGAACATGTTTGCGATAAAACACGCATTGCAACTCGCCTCAGTATCTGACCATCACCTCCATAGTGCATCCACCAATCAACGGGTTTATCGTACTGGATTTGAGATTGCGCCAACCTCGTCCCAAATGACCCATGTCTCTTGCGGAATATGTCAATCTACAAAGATGAAACATAACAACCCACATATCAATAAACAGATCATATGACATTTGACTTATTAGTTATAAGGTCTGATTACTCATGCCTCTTATGACTTGACCTTGGTCCGCCAACTCATGGAGCATTCGTTGGATCACATTGAGTAAACTGTTGTACACTTCATCAGCCTCACTCAACTCGAAGCGTCGCGTATACTGGAAGACCGGATTCAAGTAGTGTGTTATACATAAAATATGAGCAATCTCATCAACATATGAAAACAGTGAATAATATGAAACATAATAAATAAATAAATATCACTACATAAGCAGTTTAGCATGTATACCTGCGACATGCAAGTACTGGTGGAACTGTGCATCCCACCTCTTGTCGATAATCGCCCAATATTGTTTATATTTCATAGGGCATTTGGTTGTAATAGCCAATTTTGTCATGTCCATTGACTCGTAAACATACTCCATCATTGGTTTCTCATCACCATCTACTAACCTCAACACTTGCACCAACGGGGTAGTAACGACGATCAGGTGGTCAACATCTGCCCAAAATTGGGGGTTGTAGATCAGATTAGCAACTTCATTGCAAGCAAGTCTCTTTGATCGTGGGAGGTCTAACTCATATTTTCTCCATTGTTCGGACGAGATCATGCTTTTCAACTCACGCCTATATCTAGCCAAGCTCTATAGGGCTAGAAATTGTGTCGCAAACGGTGTAATCACAGGACGGAGTAGCTCTTTTTACTAGTGAAGGCTTTCATTAAATTCACCAACTTGTCACTGTTGTACAGGTAAGAAGTAATCGTTCTTCCCTTCTGAATAGTTGTTTGTGCCTTGCTTCTTTTTCCCAAATGCTCGAGAATGAGGTCCACACAATGAGCGACACATGGAGTTCAGCACAAGTGAGGTCTCTTCAACATTAACTGCATTCCCGCGGCTTTGTAATTGGCGACAATTGTCTGTTACCACTTGTACAATCCGCTTCTCTCCAACACCTTCAACTACCTTGTCCATTAGTTGAAAGAGGTAATCAACTGTCTTTGCGTGTTTAGAAGCATCAACTGATTTCATGAATATTGTCCCGACATTGCTGCAGACAAAAAAGTTGATCAAACTCTTGTGGGACCGGTCCAACTATCGCACATAATTGTACAACCTCTCTCATCCCATACTTCCTCAAAGCTCCGCACATAAGCTCCTATCTTCGCGTACTCATCATCTAGTAGGGGCCCAGATACCTCGTATGCAGAAGGCCTTTTAACTCCTGGACTAGCTTCTGCACTTGTATCAATCATACTTTTGAAGTCCGGCGACTCTACAACCTGACTCGGAATGTGGTTGTATATCGCGAACTTTGCATTGGATTTTCCAAGCCTCTTCCCCCATTTTTTCAGTGAGGTTGCACTCAATTTAATTTGTTTGGAGCTTTCTGTCCGATATATGAACGGATCCATGGGATCTGTAGTACGACATGTAGTAGATGGCCTGGTCTCCCTCACGGATGTTGACCTACGCAACCCGGCAGCCTCATGAATATCCTCATCATCATCAACAACATGTGACCTATGACTAGATCCACCATTAGCAGCAGGCATGGATGGGCCCCTCAAGATGGACCGAAATCGATAATCAGCTTCTTCCTTATCTCGTTGCTGCCGTGCTTCTCTAGCACTGTCCCTCATGACTCTCGCTGTTACCGCATCCTCATCTTCATCATCCCCAGGTCTAGGTGCAAGAAACTCTGGATCTCCCCTCCTTATTCTCTCATACATATCTCTATCCCGGTTGGCTTCTGCTTTTTTCTTTCTCTTAGCCGCCTGCATGCTGGCTCTGACAGCTTCTCTCACCTCTCTGGGTACATTAGGACATCCTTTTCTCTCTCCCTTAACTTGACCAAAATATTCTTTTAACCGTGTTATATATCCTCCCAGCAATTTCTTCCTACAAAACATGCATTCTATTCGAAGTCTATCACCATCTATTACTGTGCCGTGACTGGATCTTGTCCACGTACCATATTTATTTATTTCATCTGCATGAATGAACAAATGATTGGATTAAATTACATATGATACATCATTGCATGAATGAGCAAACGATTAGATTATTCTAATTTTTAATGACATGAGATAGCATTTTAAAATATTATTCTAATTTTTAATGACATTAGATAATATTTTCAAATATTATTCTAATTTTTAATGACATGAGATAACAATTTAAAATATTATTCTAAGTTTTAATGACATTTAAAATGTTATTCTAATTTTTAATGACATGAGATAACAGTTTCAAATATTATTTTAATTTTAATGACATTTAAAATATTATTCTAATTTTTAATGACATGAGATGAGATAACATGTTCAAATATTATTCTAATTTTTAATGACATTTTCAATAAATTTGTAATAAATAAATTAAGTTTTTATATAATAAATAAATTACGTTTTTAAATTAATTTTTAAGGGTAGTTAAGTTTTTATATAATACAAAAATATTTAATTTATTTTTAAACTTAAATTACTAAGTCAATGGGGTATGTCACATGTGTCACATGTGTCATGCGTTAAGTGTCATATGTGTGATTTGTGTCATGGGGTATGTGACACTTGTGTAATTGATGTGCCGTACATGTAATTGATGTGTCACATGTGTCACATACCCCATGACACATATGACATGTCACACTTGTATTAGTAACTCAAGGGATATATATATATATATATATATATATATATATATATATATATATATATATATATAAAATCAAAAGTGCAGGGACATTTGTCTGTATAGCGTTAAATTAATTTTTATAAATAATTTAAGGGTAGATCTTGAAATTTAAGGGTTGATTTTTAAATATTAGGATAGATCTTGAAATTTTAAGGGTAGATTTTGAAATTTAAGGGTAGATCTACCATATTTAATGGTAGATCTTGAAATTTTAACCCCTAAAATATAAGAAAATGAGGGGAAAATGATCAAAAATCGTAAAACACAAGGATTAAAATTTTGGCCGAAATTATCGGTTTCGGTCCCCACCGAAACGATAATATGGGACTGAAATTTCGGTTTTGGTCCCCTCCGAAACCGAAATGAAACTCGAAATTTTGATCCTTGGTAAGACATGTACCTTCTCTACGTTCTTCGGTGGTGATTCAGCTTCAAAATGGAAAAAATGCGTTCTCTGGTGGAAGAACAACAAAAACAAATGGAGAAGAAGGGGCTGTTGTAGGATAAAACGAAGAAGAGGGGTTTTAGATTCTTTTCGTCAAATCTGAAGGGGGGCCCATAGGAGTAAAAATGAAATTATTGGACGATAATTTCAAATTATCATCCGATAATTTCAATGTATCGTTCGATACGGTAAAATTATCGTCCGTATTGGACGATAATTTGGTGGTTTTGTAGTCACTTCAGAAAACACTGAATTATCGGATGATAAATTGCCTGTATCGGACAATAATTATCATGTATTAGGGGGGATACGATAAAAACCCATTTTATCGTATCGTCCACGTCCAAAATCGCTTAAAAAATTTGAGTTAAGTAGAAGTTATTGAGACCTTTGAACCTATACAAAACTCTTTCAGATCAGATATTGCTAAAAAAATTCCTTCACATAAACGTTGAGAAAATTCCTTCAAAAACGTGAAGTGTAGGTTTTGAAAATCCTTGATTTCATGTGAGATTGGAAGACAAATTTGGAAACTTGAAAAATGATTTTATTCATCTGAGGATCTGGCTGGGACGCCGACATTATGGATACCGGATTCAGGCCCACATCGGGTCTATTGGCGAAAGAAGCGTAAACGACACGGGAATCGACCGGGGAAAGAAACTAGGAGTCAGAGGGCTACGAAAGTTGGTTACAGGAGTCCAAAATCTAACTCTGGTTGCCCAGGAGAAGAAAAGGTCCCCCAAGTGACCAGATTTCTTGTTGAAGTGAAGAAGGGCTAAGAGACTGGTTGGCCAAGTGACCAGAGACATGCAAACATCAAGTGGGTTCTCACTCGGGCGAAAACCACTTAAATTCTCGCCCAAGCAAGAATTCAAGTCACCGTAAGTGACTTCACGTCACGGATTAGTCCCCTTTTGTCCTTTAGTTTCTTTCTTTTCTTTTGAGTTTATTCCTTTCAATGTAAATCTTTACTTTGGGTAGTTTAGTATTTTTACTATTTTAGGGGTGGGTTTCCTTGGTACCCAATATATAATGTCCTTATGTAACCCAAATTGGGAATTGCTTATGAATGAATGAAAATGCCTTGCATTGAGCTTGAGATGAGTTTGTGAAGGGTGATTCTTTTTTCCCCATGTGAGTTTGGTGAGAGGCCAAGGGTGTGATGCTCATGTTTATCTTTGATCTTCTCTATACTTCTTTTTCCTATTTTGCTTGTTATTTTCTTGCTTTCATTTCCATCTATTTGAATTTCTAAAACCCCAAAATCCTAAATCTTGAGCTATCTTGATGTCCATTCTTGTGTATTGATTCCCTTTGGTACCCATCGATCCACAACTGTTGTTGGGCTCAAGATTGCTCCAATTGTGCTGATTAATCATCCCCTTCAAAGCCCTAATGAGCCCCAACTTAGAGGATGCTAGAGTTCTATCTCTAGGATCACACCTTCTATAAATCTAGACGGATCTCGCGTGCCGGATTGGACCCTAGCCGAACCAAGCATGGTCACGTAAGCGGAAATCCATGAAGCCCTAAGGTATCACTTTGTGATTAGTTGTCAATTAATTAGTTTATATTTTGGCATTTATAATCTCATATTCAGTTTTGGTATCAGAGCTTTAGGTGCTAGGTTCGGGCATTTTATGTGTTCACTTTGCGTATTCATTTGTGCGCTCATCTTGTGTTTGTTAAAATTACTCAATTATTTTTGGTTCATAGCTGCATGTTTATCTTAGATCCCTTGTTTAGTGTGTTGTGATCACCATGGATACGAGTGAGGATGCAGATGCTCTTAGAAGTATTCAAGTCACGATGGTCGCAATGAATGAGAGGATGAATGTCATGGACCAAACCCAGACGACCTTAGGTGCCTCCAATGAGCGATTACATGACCGATTAGATCGGTAGGAAGGAGTTGATGAGCACCATGACTGACGTTGTGAGCGTGATGGTCCACGCTTTGAGCGCAATGGTTGATATGATAATTGGAATCAGAACTGTAGGGAAGTAGTTCATTGCAGGGATGACTACGATCCGAATGAGAAACTCCTAAAAAATTTTAGAGTTGAGTTTCCGACCTTCGACGGGAGAGTGGATCCTAAAATCTCCATCGATTGAGTCTCTGATGTCGATCACCATTTTGAGTGGTATAGCATGAGTGATGAGCGATGTGTTAAACTCTCCAAGATGAAGCTCATTGGTCAAGCGAGACTCTTTTGGACCAACGTTGAGTGCATGAGGGCGAATGCGGGTCGTGCTCCCATTACCAATTGGGAAGAACATGAAGCAGCAACTTATGGAGAAGTTCATTCTTTTATCATACTACCATCGACTTCTTAATCAATGGCAAAATTTACGCCAAGGTAGTATGCCTATGATCATGCACATTAGCAAATTTGAAGAGTTCATGATGAGAGCCAATGTATCAGAGGATCCTCATGTCACTCTCTCTAGGTTTTGCTTCAGATTGCGCCTTGAGTTGCAAAAGATTTGGTGTCTCACCCCGTTGATACTCTTGAGGAGTGTTACATCGTTGTGTAAGACCTTGAGCGGTACTTGAAAATGACGGTGGCGAGACGATTTGAGCCAAACACCAAAAAAGGGCGGTCAATCTAAGATCATCAATATTATGAGCCCTTTGGAGTTTGAAAAAGCTTCTTTGAATGAGAACGTAGTGTACGTTGTCATCACCGTCAAGCATGCTCTCAAGTTTATGGGTCAACACCCTAAGGAGGTTGAGCCGGTGTTGAAACGCTTTGTGGATGTCTTCCCGAAAGAGATGCGTGATATTCAACACACAACAGATTTATTTCCTTGATCCACTCTACCAAACTTACCACATTATGGGATGAATATGGTTGAACATGCCGAGTTAACATGGGAAGTCGATGAGCTCCTTCAGAAAGGATTTATCCAAGAGAGTTTGAGCCCTTGTGTCGTACCCACACTACTCATACCTAAGAAAGATGAATCTTGGAGAAAGTGTATGGATAGTCGGCAATCAACAAAATTACGGTCAAGTATCGGTGTCCCATACCAAGGCTCGATGATATGCTGGCTATGATGGTTGGTGCCACTATCTTCTGTAAGATAGATCTCAGGAGTGACTCCATCAAGTCTGAATTGGCCTCGATGATGAGTGAAAAACCTCCTTCAAGCCTAAAGATGGTCTTTACGAGTAGATGGTAATGTCATTTGGGCTTTCTAATGCCCGAGCACCTTCATAAGGCTCATGACCCAAGTGTTGAGGCCATTTTTAGGCAAGTTTCTTGTGTATTTAGATGACATTTTGATCTATACCCACAACAAGGAGCCACACTTTATCCACCTAAGGTTGATTTGTGAAACCTTAAGGGGATAAAAATTGTATGCAAACATTAAGAAGTGCACATCCATGCAACTCTCCGTTGTCTTCTTGGGGTTCATTGTTCTGGCAGGTGAGATGGTTGCAGACCCGGAAAAGGTTAGAGCCATTGTGGAATGGCCCGAGCTTAAAAATATTCATGATGTCTATAGCTTCCATGTATTGGCCATATTTTACCGTTGTTTGATCTGCGGTTTTAGTATCATCATGGCTCCCATCATTGATTGTATGAGAAAATGCGAGTTTCAATGGGGCAAAGCCGCAACGAGGGCCTTGCCGATATAAAGGAGAAAATGACTAGTAGACCCGCCATGCACCTATTGGACTTCTCTAATGTCTTTGAGGTTGCAAGTGATTCATCGGGTGTAGGGATAGGAGGAGTGCTTAGCCAAGAAGGCCACCTAGTGACCTATTTTAGTGAGAAATTAAATGAGGCGAAACAAAAATACTCCACTTATGATAAGGAATTTTATGCGGTAGTTCGATCACTTTGGTGTTGGAAACACTACCTTAGACCACACGAGTTTACCCTATTTTTCGACCATGAAGCTTTACGCTTTCTCGCATCCTAAAAGAAATTGAATCAAAGGCATGTGACATGGGTCGAATATCTTCAAGGGTTCACATTTGTGTTAAAATACAAGGCCGGTGTTGAGAACAAGGCCGCAGATGCGCTTCGTCATCGGGTAGCGACTTTACAATCCATAAGTACGGAAGTAGTTGGATTTGAGTGGTTAAAGGAAGAGTATCCCGAATGCCTAGATTTTGGGAAAGGTTACACCGCACTCCTTAGTGATCCGACAAGAACTAGTCACACATATACCCTACAGGGCGGGTATTTATTTAAGGGTAATGGTCTTTGCATAGCTTACACTTATTGCTTGATATCCTCATTTGGGAATTACATGTCGGACGGATTGCCGGTCATTTCAGACGCAACAAGACCATTGTGCTCGTGGAGGACCTCTTTTATTGGCCGAGCATCATGATATATGTCGCCCGGATTGTGAGGCAATGTCGTACTTGCAAAGTGTTCTAGCAAAGCAAGCAAAACACGGGCTTGTACATGCATTTGCTGGTGCCTCTCATACTGTGGCAAGGCATCTCGATGGACTTCGTGCTTCGCTTCCCAAGACTATGAAAAAACACGATTCCATTTTTGTTGTAGTGGACCACTTCTCTAAAATGACTCACTTTATACCGTGTTTTAAGACCTCTGATGCAAGCCATATTGCGAAGTTGTTTTTTAGAGAGGTAGTACGTCTCCACGGGTTACCCATGACCATTATATCAGATATGGATGTGAAGTTCACTAGTTATTTTTGGAAGACCCTATGACACATGATATGTACTATGCTCCGATTCTCATCGGTATATCATCCTCAAACAGATGGCCAAACCGAAGCGACCGATAGGAGTTTAGGCAATCTTTGATGTCTTGTCGGTGATCACATTAGGACTTGGGATTTTATCTTGCCCATGGCCGAGTTTGCATGTAACAATTCCGTCAATAGGTCCATAGGTATGAGTCCATTTAAGGTGGTGCATGGTCAAAAGCCTAGAACACCCCTAGATTTGATCCCTATGTCTACATCATATCGTACATCTGAGTCTGCGGATGCATTTGCACATCATATTATAATTTGCATGCCGAAATTAGACGTAAAATTAATTTGAGCAATGATAACTACAAATTATTGGTGGACTCTCATAGACGCTTCAAAGAATCCCAAATCGGTGATCATGTGATGGTTCGGGTTAGGTGATGGGGACATAAGATTCAAACAGCCACCATTGACGTATTGAAGGCGGAAGAAGAAAATTAGAGGCGAGAGAAAGAAAAAACAGTTCAAATTCAGAGGACAATAAGTAGATTTACTGAGGCGAAAAGTTCAGTCGATTGATCAATTTGGACCTGTGGCGTCTGACAATTAATTGTTTTGTCAGTCGATCGATCGAGTACCAAAATCAATAGATTGAGCATCAGCGTGAATTCTACAGAAACTTGTTATTTAGCTTAAAAATTTCCTTTTAGTGTTTTATTTGCTTTAGGAGTTTTCTAATTTCAAGATTAGGGTTTCGTTAGCCTATTTAAAGGCTTGTAAACACTTTTATTAGAACTTTTTGGTTAATGAATAATTACTTATGCAAAGTTGAGAGTTTTTAACTTTCGTAAGGGTGTGATTCTCTCAAACGGAGGGAGATTCTTTGATTCCCGCTTGCGGTTTGGTGCGATGCCAACTCTTCTTCCAACTCTATCTTCTTTATATCTACGGTTTGCGTAAATAGCGTAACCCTAATTATTTATTTACCTATTAAATCCCAGATCTAGCCTATCCATCTCATAAAAATCCAAAATCAACCTATTTGTTCATCCCTAATTTATTGTGAGCCTTTTATTTTCATCGGTATCGAGAGAACCTACTGCGAGTTTGTTCGACGCCTTAAAACTATCGGAGATCTAGTCGATCATAAGAACGCTAGTCTTCTAGATCCGATAGGGAACACACACGAAGGTAACACTATTTTGGGCCGGAAGTAAATCATCTAATTAAATTTCTAGATTTTCCGTGGTGATTTGTTACGAGAAATTGTTATTTTTAATTGATTAATTAATTTTAATCCTAATCTCAACATTGCATTTAGTAAGTTCCTGCATTCAAATTGGTATCAGAGAATCAGTTTAGTTTTAGGGTTTCAGTGTCCATATAGGTTTTAAGGTTTATGTTATTAATTTAGCATTGCATCATTTCAGATTTGTCTAGATTCTGTCTAGCTTATGTCTAGCTTTTGTCTAGACTTTGTCTTGCATCATCTAGTTTGTCTAGCTTTTGTTTAACTTTGCCTTGTCTCATCATGGATCCCAACAAGATAGAAGCCTTAGAGACCTTACGTCTAAAGTGTCTGCCCTACAAACCCGGATGGATGAGAACCATACTCAGGTGCAACAACAGTTGCAAGATCTATAAACTTGACATGAAGGTTTAGAAACCCGCGTGGAAGAATTCAATGAGTTCATCACCGAAACCCCAATAGAGTCCACACCCATGAACGTAGGAGGGAAGTTCCTCATTGTCGCGAAGTTCACACCGATCAGAACGATAAAATCATGAAATCGGTAAAAATGGACGCCCTTACCTTCGACGGGAAGAGGCAACCCAAAGTTTTTCTTGAGTGGGTCACCAACATGGAAAACTATTTTGAGTGGTATGTCATGCCCGAGGAACGAAAAGTCCGATTCGCTAAGGTCAAACTTGCGGGCCAGGCTAGACTTTATTGGATGAGTTTAGAGCGCTGAAGACTGTTTTGGAGTCTTCCTCCCATTTCTAGTTGGGAAGAAATGAAGGCCCAATTGCACGAGAAGTATGTTCCCATAACCTATGAAGAACGTATTCTCGATCAGTGGCATTCACTACGCCAAGGAAATTCACCGGTCATTGAATACATTGATAAATTTGAAGAACTAAATACCCAGGTCGATGTGAATAAACCGGAAAAAGTTATCCTATCCCGATTTAGAATGGGCCTTCGCCCATAACTGCAAAGGGAACTTATTCCATACACCGTTGATCAAGATAGTTAAGGCAGTGTAGCGAGGTCATGGTGAAGAGGTTCGCTACGTTATGGCGTGGTCATGGCAAAGCCATGGCGAGGCAATTTATTATTGTAATTTAAAAAAAAAATGATTTTATCTATTAATTAGTAGTATTCTTTTATATATATATTTTTTATATAAGAAACAAAATGTATGAAGAAAAAAATTCAACTATTAAAGTATCATACTTTGATTTAAATATTGAGGATTTCATATTCTAGGAGTAAACAAATATCAATAAATACAAATCAAATATGAGACAACAACAAATTTGCAACATGGTAAGTATAAATACATATGAAATATCAACAAATATAGAATATTAAAAAATATGAAATATTAAGTACACATACGATAATATCGTTGACATTGAGGTTTCGGCGACGGTGTTGGTAGCTGTTGTGATGAGAGAGTCAAGGATTTTGTAACTTATATATTATAAAAATGTCAACTTGTAAGTATTATTTGTATTATCTGAAAAATAAAATAGCGTGTATAGCGATGCCATAATGCTATTCTGCCATGGCGACTCTATGGTGTCGCTATTTAGCCATCATGGCTATTTGATTATATATGGTATTTTCCATCGCCATTCGCCATACCGAGGCTATAGCGTGGCCTTGACAATCATGCCGTTGATGATCTAGATGAGTGCTTCTCTAGAGTTGATGAGTTAGAGCGGTATCTTAAGACTAGCTCTCAGCATAGTCAAAGGCTCGGTTATAAGTCAAACCTTTCCGAGTCAAAGCCCAATATTAGTGCCCAGTCTGCTAGGCCCAACCCAATTACTACACCAGTAACCAAACTCAATAAAGGTAAAGGCCCAATGCTTGAAAGCTCCAAAATTAGTGGTCAGAACAAGTGTTATAAGTGTCACAGCATAGGGCATTTTGTAGCACAATGCCCATCCCGAAATCTGTTAATAGCCGAGGACACCGAAAATGAGCATGATGATGGTACTGTTGAAGCCTACGAGCCTGAGTCCTTCCCTAGTGATGAGGAAGATTGTGTAAGGGAGCGAACAATGGCGTGTCTTAGGGATATCTCCTATCCCGTTGAGGAAGATAATACCTCGCAGGTTCTTGTGGTTAGATGTGCTCTAGCCCAATCAAAGGAGAGCGAAGATTGGTGGCGGGATAATATTTTCTATACCATAGCCAAGTGTGGGGTGAAAGCTTGTCGCGTCATCGTCGACAGTGGGAGCTACACCAATGTGGTTTCCGAGAGTACCGTTTCTCGCTTAGGGCTTACTCCCATAGCTCATCTGCGACCCTACAAAATTGCTTGGGTCAATTCATCTTCCATCCTTGTTTCACAGAGGTGTCAAGTTCCTATACAATTTGGCTCATACAAAGATACCTTGTGGTGCGATGTTGTGCCTATGGATGTGAGGCATATCATCATTGGGAGACCGTGGTTGTACGACATTGATGTTACACTATTCGGGAGATCGAATGTGTGTATATTTACTCACAACGGAAACAAACTCAAGATCAATCTGTTACCCCCAAAGCCACCCACAGTGAAGCTATCCAAGTCTAGTGATAAAGGCCTGGTAGAGAGAGGACATCTAAGGCCGTTCACATCGTTAGCCCTCTTGAGTTTGAATGAGGAGCTAACACAGAGGACATCGTCTCTGTCCTTGCCAGAGTTGAAAAGTCGAAAGAGTCTGGTGTTGAGGTTTTATAAGAGGTTGAACCAATCATGAATGAGTTTGCGGATGTCTTTCCTGAAGACCTCCCAAATGAATTACCTCCTCTACGGTACATCCAACACATCATTGATTTGGTCTATGGAGCTACCTTGTCGAACTATCGTATGAACCCATCCAAGCACTCGGAGTTGAAAAGGCAAGTTGATGATCTTCTCCAAAAGGGGTTCATAAAGGAAAGCTTGAGTTCATATGTCGTGTCAGCACTGCTCACACCCAAGAAAGATGGAACTTGGAAGATGTGTGCGGATAGCCGCTCGATTAACAAGATCACGGTCAAGTATCGGTTCTCGATACCAATATTGGATGCTATGTTGGACATGATGGTTGGTGCCATCAAATCGGTTAACAAGATCACGGTCAAGTATCGGTTTCGAAGGTCGATTTGAAGAGTGGGTGCCATCAAATCCAAGTTCGTCCCGAGGACGAATGGAATACTGCCTTCAAAACCAAAGATGGTTTGTACAAATGATTTGTCATGCCTTTCGGGCTTTTGAACGCCCCGAGTACTTTCATGCGTATCATGACGTATGTGTTGAGGCCTTTCATAGGCAAGTTCCTTGTAGTCTACTTCGACGACATCCTTATCGACAACCACAACAAGGAACAACACCTGGGTCATTTAAGGCAAGTTTGTGTGACTCTCTAAGGAGAGAAGTTGTACGCAAATTTGAAGAAGTGCATGTTCATGCCACGTCGCGTTGCCTTCTTAGGGTTCGTTGTGACCTTTAATGGAATGACTGCGTGACAGGGAACGTCATGAAAAAAAAAAAAATTTATCGCTCACGATGAATGAAAGCGATTTGGATTACGTCCGTGATGAATAAAGGATTTGACTCGTGAAACACTGACGGACGTCCATGATTTTGCCCCTTTACTGTCCGTAGGTCACGGACGTCCGTGGACGTCGTGACGGGCTTCCGAACTTTGAGTTTTTTTGGCGAAAACTTACCTTTTTTGTGTTTTATTTCTATTAGAACTCTTTATTTCGAAATTTAATTATTGGTAGCCTATATATTGAGGCTTGTAAAGACTTTTTAATTAGTTATTGAATATTTTGAATGCTTTTATGCTTGAATATTCTTTTGCCTGAGATGAGTTTGGTGTGAGGCCAAGGGAGTGATTCCCAAAAGCCATTGTTATTTTCTCTATTATCTATCACTGTCTTCTTTGGATTTTTGCCTTATTGATCCCTGCTTGTTTCTCCTACATCTTAACCTATTGATTTCTTGATCCCTAAAATCATAAATCCCTTTCAGAATCCCAAATCAAACAGAGCCCAAACCCTTTTCTAAGTCATAAATCAAACCATGGGTTAAAATGCAGACGCATTCTGACGACACGCATCAATCAAAGAGAGTGTATGACGATACATTCAATGTATCGTCCGGTATTTGCAATACAAATGAGCGATACGGTACATTTAATGTACCGTATCGTTCACGTCCGATACCGATACGTATCGTCCGATACGTATCGGTATCGAACGATATTTTGATCCATGAATCAAACCATAAGCCCATTACAAAATCATACACCTATTTCCAAAGCCCTAGTTAGAGCCTGCGAATCTACATCAGATCGAAGACGAACGCCCAAGCCTAGAAAAGCTAGAGTTCTATCTCTAGGCCGATCTCGCCTCAAATCTAAAAGTACTTGCGCATCGGACTGGACCCTACCTGGATCTCGTGTGATCTACTCATCAAAATTCTCCAACCCTAAGGTATCTTAAGATAGTTTTGTGATTAAACTTGAATTACTTTATTTAATTTCGGCCAAATTGCATAAAAAAATCATATTCCGCATTTTAGGGTTATCGTCCCGCGTCACTGCGGACCCTGAAAAGGTTAAAGCTATCGTTGAATGGCCTGAACCTCAGAACATTCACGAAGTCCAGCTTCCATGGGTTAGCCACATTCTACAGATGGTTCATCCGTAACTTCAGTATGGTAACTTCCCCTATCACTGATTGCATTAAAAATAGGGAGTTTAAATGGATACCTGCTGCGACAAAGGCTTTCAAGGAGATTAAGTTTCGAATGACGGAAGTTCCTGTCATGCGCCTACCTGACTTTTCCAAGGTCTTTGAGGTTGCGTGTGGCGTGTCAGGTGTAGGTATTGGAGGAATATTGAGCTAAGAGGGCCATCCAATAGCTTATTTCAGTGAAAAGCTAAATGAGGCCAGACAAAAGTACTCAACCTACGACAAAGAATTCTACGCGGTAATCTAATCCCTTAAATATTGAAAACACTATCTACTACCACATGAATTCGTTTTGCTCTCGGATTACGAAGCTCTGCGATTTCTAAGTTCCCAAAAGAAGCTAAACCCGCGACCTGCAAAATGGGTTGAACAACTTCAATGGTTGACCTTCGTGTTGAAACATAGGGCTGGTGTGCAAAATCGAGCGGCTGACGCGCTTAGCCGTAGAGTGGGGACGTTGCACTCATTAAGCGCTGAGGTAACCATATTCGATTGCCTTGTGGAGGATTACCCTACATATCCGGATTTTGGTGAAGAGTATACCTCACTTGTAAGTAGACAACCTGTCAGAGGGAGTAAATATACCCTATATGAGGGGTATTTGTTCTGAAAACACCGATTGTGTATTCCTCGCACTTATTTGCGAGACTTTCTTGTTTAGAAATTACACCCCAGAGGGGTTGCTGGCCATTTTGGCCGTAACAAAACTGTCGCATTGGTTGAAGACCGATTCTATTGGCCCAATCTCACTTGAGATGTTGCCAAAATTATCAGTCAGTGTCGTGTCTGCCAATTGGTAAAACAAGAGGCAAAACATTAGATTATACACGCTTTTTCCGGTGCCACATACCCCTTGGCAAGATCTGTCTATGGATTTTGTGTTGGGCCTCCCTAAAACCCTCCAAAAACACAACTCAGTGTTCGTTGTTGTGGACCGTTTTTCAAAGATGACCCACTTCATTGCATGTTCGAAGATCTCCGATGCAAGTCACATTGCTACCCTGTTCTTCAACGAGGTCATTCGTCTACACAGTTTGCCTAAGACGATAGTGTCTGACCGCAACGTTAAATTCGTCAATTACTTTTGGAAGACACTGTGGCACAAAATGAGGACCTGACTACAATTCTCATCTGCATATCATCCCCAAACTGATGGGCAAACCGAGGTTGTCAGTAGGAGTTTAGGAAATCTGTTAAGGTGTCTAATAGGTGAGCACAATAGGAGTTGGGAATCCGTCTTACCTATCGCTGAGTTTGCATATAACAATTCTGTTAATAGAGCCACAGGCATGAGTCTGTTCCAAATTGTGCATGGGTATAAACCTAGGACGCCATTAGATCTCATCCCAATGTCCATTCATCAAAGGTCGTTAGAGTCTGCATCCACATTCACGCATCGCATTCATGAGTTGCATGCTGAGATTGAGAAAAGAATTAATTTAAAGAATGAAAAATACAAGTTCTCTGCAGATTCTTACAGACGGCTCAAAGAGTTCCAAGAGGGTGATTTTGTGATGGTTCAGAATAGACCCGAGCGATTCCCGCAAGGAGTTGCAAAGAAGTTACAAGCTCGTGGTGCTGGACCCTATTAAATCTTGAAGCGCGTCGGTTCTAATGCTTATGTTTTAGACTTTCTGCCGGAATTGGAGATTAGCACGACTTTCAATGTAGAGGACCTCGTTCCATTCCATGACCCTTCAACCATCCCTGTCAACCCCTTTGAGCCATCTACATCTGATGACCCAATTATTCTCCTAACCACACCGCTACCCCCACCTACTCAGCAAATTCATGAGATCATTGAGAATGTCCTGGAATATCAGATTGTGTCCACCAACCAAGGGGGAGTTCAGAAATATTTGGTCAAGTGGAAGAACAAGGCTGACTCAAAAAATACATGGATTATACATTAGGAGTTTCAACAACTTGACCTGAATCTTTTGAACCTCTACCATAACTAGCATTCATCGGGGATGAATCCTTCTAACCCCGGGAGAGTTGATGGGGACATCAGATTCAAACAACCACCATTGACGTACCGAAGGCGGAAGAAGAAAATCAAAGGCGAGAGAAAGAAAAACAGTTCAAATTCAGAGGACTGAAAGTGGCTCAGTAGATCGATCGATTCTTGGCTTCGGTCGATCAAGATTGGACAGTGAGCAGATTTACTGAGGCAAAAAGTTATTACTTAGTCGATCAATTGAGCAGGAAATTTTGATCGATCGATTTGGACTTGTGGCTTCTGACAATTAGTTGTTTTGTTAGTCGATCGATCAAGTACTAGAATTGATCGATCGAGCATCGACATGAATTCTACAGAGACTTGTTATTTAGATTAAAAATATCCTTTTAGTGTTTTATTTGCTTTAGGAGTTTTCTAATTTCGAGATTAGGGTTTGGTTAGCCTATTTAAAGGCTTGTAAACACTTTTATTAGAACTTTTTGGTTAATGAAAATTGCTTGTGCAAAATTGAGTGTTTTTAACTTTCGTGAGGGTGTGATTCTCTCAAACAGAGAGCGATTCTTCGATTCCCGCTTGCGGTTTGGTGCAAGGCTAACTCTTCTTCTGACTCTATCTTCTTTAGATCTACGGTTTGCATAAGTAGCATAACCTTAATTATTTATTCACCTATTAAATCCCAGATCTAGCCTATCCATCTCATAAATATCCAAAATCAACCTATTTGTTCATCCCTAATTTATTGTGAGGCTTTTATTTTCATCGATATCGAGAGAACCTACGTGCGAGTTCGTTCGACGTCCTAAAACTATTGGAGATCTAGCCGTTCATAAGAACTCTAGTCTTCTAGATCCGATAGGGAACGTATACGAAGGTAATGTTATTTTGGGCTGGAATTAAATCATCTAATTGAATTTCTAGACTTTCCGTAGTGATTTGTTATGAGAAATTATTATTTTTAATTTATTAAATTAATTTTAATCCTAATCTCAGGCCTAGCATTGCATTTAGTAAGTTCCCGCGTCATTAGGCCTAAATTATTCCCATCGGGGTTCGTGAAGAAGCTCCAAGTCTGCGGTGCTAAACCTTTTAGGATTGTAGTAAAGAGTGACCCTAATGCATATGTTCTCGAGCTACCTTAAGCTATGGGGGTTAGCTCAATGTTCAATATGGAAGACCCAGCTCCTTTTCTACGCTCAACCCCACTTCTTAGCAAACCGTTTCAAATGTCTAATCTTCATGATCCTACCACAACTCCGCTATCTATACTGCTTTCTCTCCCAAGTAAGCCGAAAAGAGAGGTAATCGAGAAGATATTGGATGATCATGTGATTTCCACCCATGGTAGAGGGTTTCAGAAATATTTGGTTAAGTGGGTTGGCAAACTAGATTCTGAAAACACTTGGGTAAATGAAGACGAAGTGCGCCGCTTGGATCCCGACATGATTGACCGATACCACGAGCATACTTCATAGGTGATGAAGCCTTTTTGGTCCAGGGGAATTGGCGGGGACGCCGATCTTATGGATACCATATACGAGCCACATCGGGTTTATCGACGAAAGAAGCGTAAAAGGCATGGGACATTGACCAGGGAAAGAAACTAGGAGTCGGTGGGCTACGGAAGTTGGCTAGAGGAGTCCAAAATCCAACTCTGGTCGCCTAGGCGAAGAAAAGGTCCCCCAAGCGACCAGATTTCAAATTGAAGTGAAGAAGGGCCAAGAGACTGGTCGCCCGAGCAACCAGAGGAATGCAAACATCAAGTGGGTTCTCGCCCAGGTGAGAACCACTTAAATTCTCGCCCGGGCGAGAATCCATCTCTCCCAAGCGAGAATTCAAGTCACCTTAAGTGACTTCACGTCACGGATTCTTCCCCTTTCATCCTTTAGTGTGTTTCTTTTCTTTTGAGTTTATTCCTTTCAATGTAAATCTTTAGTTTGGTTAGTTTAGTATTTTTGCTATTTCAGGGGTGGGTTTCCTTGGTACCCACTATATAATGTCCTTATGTAACTCAAATTGGGATTGCTTATGAATGAATGAAAATGTCTTGTAGTGAGCTTGAGATGAGCTTGTGAAGAATGATTCTTCTTTCCCCATATGGGTTTGGTGAGAGGCCAAGGGTGTGATGCCCATGTTTATCTTTGATCTTCTCCGTACTTTTTCCTATTTTGCTTGCTATTTTTTTTATTTTATTTCCATCTATTTGAATGTCCTCCAAAATCCTAAATCTTGAGCTATCTTGATGTCCATCCTTGTGGATTGATTATCTTCGGTATCCATCGATCCACAACCATTGTTAGGCTCGAGATCTCTCCAATTGTGCCGATTAATCGTTTCCTTCAAATATCCAATTGTACCGATTAATCGTTCCCTTCAAAGCCTTAACAAGGAGCTACGAGAATCCACATCGGTCAAAGAGCGAGCGCCCCAACCTAGAGGATGTTAGAGTTCTATCTCTAGGATCACACCTTCTGCAAATCTAGACGGATCTCGCGCGCCGGGTTGGACCCTAGCCGAACCAAGCATGGTCATGTAAGTGAAAATCCACAAAACCCTAAGGTATCACTTTAGTTTGTGATTAATTGTTCAATTAATTAGTTTAATTTCGGCAATTATCATCTCGTATTCATTTTACGGTCGTTGTCCCCCATTAGGATAAATCAAACATAAATTTGACAATCTATAAATATAATTGCACGAAAAAATATTAATGTAAAGTGAAAACACTATACCCAGTGTAAAGTAAATATACTAAATTACCTTATGATATTGACCGTATAATATTTTGGTGTGTATGACTGTCTACATAATACACTTAAACCATATTGGTTGAAATTCAGGAAACATTCCTAGCGCTAACGGAAAAATAATAATTGAAAAATGGATAAAATTAGCTTTAAATAATTGACATATTACTTTCCTTTAAAATATGTTCACTTGACAAACTTCATGAGGTCATGTGTAAAGAGTCCCCAAACGTACTCTCATAACTAACAGCAACAGCAATAGTGTTTGCTCAGCTACCTTATGATATTGACCGTATAATATTTTGGTGTGTATGACTGTCTACATAATACACTTAAACCATATTGGTTGAAATTCAGGAAACATTCCTAGCGCTAACGGAAAAATAATAATTTAAAAATGGATAAAATTAGCTTTAAATAATTGACATATTACTTTCCTTTAAAATATGTTCACTTGATAAAACTCATGAGGTCATGTGTAAAGAGTCCCCAAACGTACTCTCATAACTAACAGCAACTGCAATAGTGTTTGCTCAGCAGCTGTCCTTGACAGGCTATCACTCATAGCCTGTCAAGGACACTTGACCAATCTACCTTCCATTTCGGATAGTTAAATACTGCAACCTAACCTGACTACCAAAAATTTCCATGATATTAGAAAATAAATATTAAAATATTTACTACTACTTACTTTTTGAGAAGACATTTTCTGTTTGTTCGTGCGTGTGTGAGTGTATTGATGTGAAGTGCAGTTTGCCTTTACAATATGTGATCACTGGAATAACACACAAACGCACTACAGAAATACCCATTAGAGCTTGAAAAAATCAAGAAAACTGTCAAAACCATGGATCGAAATTTCGGTTTCGTTCACCTCCCAAACCGTAATTTGGTCAAATTTTTTATAAAATTTGGTAATTTTCAGAAATTTGCTCTGAACTTTATTTTTAAATTTTTAAAAAAAATTCTTCCACATTATTAGAAGACCATCTACCAAGTCTTCAAATCATACGGTCCTTTTTGGTGTTGTTAAATAATATGATAGATATTGCGTTTCGTGCCAATCTGTGGCATCGATAGATCTTTACATCATATCCTTCAAATCAAACGGCTTAGATGGTGTTCCGTGTGGCACAGGTCCCAAAAATACCAAGTCTTTCTTTTTAACCAATATCCACAATACAAATTTTGTGTGCAAGTAGTAGCTGCATGAACACATACAAATGATAGGATTTTAAAAAGTTGGTGTTATTAGCACACCACTTTATGTTATAGTCACCTCTCCTAAAGAAAGGAAAAATCTGTTGAATTTAAAGCAATGTTGTGGCTGTAACATAAAGTGGTGTGCTAGTAACACCAGCCTTTTAAAATCGTGGGACCCATGAGCTAAAAACCATTTGAAGGGTTTTAATATAGAGGCCTCGCAAAGGATGTAAACGTTAAAACCTATTTCACCGACTTAAAAGTCCCAACCCTAAAAAGCTTCTATAGGGGGGAAAGAAACATCTAGAGAGGGAGAGGCCTTCGGAGAATCGCAGCTATCTGTTCTTTTACCGCCAAAAAAATCTCAGGTATCTGATCTTTCGTCGCCTAAGAAGTAGAACGTGGCCAAAATCTCAGATTATCAGACGAGATTTTGGCCGATAATTTGAAATTTCCGGGGGAGGGCCGATTTCACCATATTATCGTCTCGGCAAGGCTTGGGTTCGAATCCACTCGGCAAAAAATTTGAAATTTCGGCCGAGATTTTGATCCATGGTCACGCGGGACAACAACCCTGAAATCCGTGAATCCCCATGATATGCTAATTTGCCGAAATTAAGCTAATCATTTGAGCAATTAAACTACAAATTAAAGTGATACCTTGGGGTTTTGCAGGATTCCTTTAAGTGACCATGCTTTAGCTCATGTAGGGTCCAATCCAATGCGCGGGATCCATTAGGATGGTGGAAGAGGCGATCCGAGAGATAGAACTCTCACTTTGTCTAGATCGGGGCATTAGATCGTAATTCTTCGTGAAATCGGTAGCTTCTCGCTAGAGTTTTGAATCGAAGCTGTTAAATGGCGCAAATCGAGCAAGCTCAAACCCAACAACGGTTATGGATCGAAGGGCTAAGGTTGGATTCGATCCACAAGGATGGACATCAAGGTTATTCTAGATCTAGGCTTTAGGAGTGGGGAGAATCAATCAAAAGGGGAAAATTAGGATGCAAGAGATTAGAGGAAAATAAGAGATCAAATATGAATAGGGGATCAAATGAGAAAATTAAAGCATAATTGGCATCTCACCCTTGGCCTCACACCAAACCCCACATGGGGAAGAAGACTCACTCTTCAAGCTCTTCACAAGCCAAAGCAAATAGCTCTTTTCATTAATTCAAAATCAAGTGCCAAAAATGGCTTACAAATTGAGCTTTATAGCCATTACAAGAGAATAAACCTAAAAATAGAAAAGTACTAAGTTACCCTAAGTGGTAACTTACAAAAGGACAAAATCTAAGGACAAAAAGGACAATTACGTCACTTAAGACGCTGATGCGCGGAATTTCATGGATGTCCGTCGCCTACACACGGATGTCCGTAGTGCACTACGGACGTTCGTGCTCACTTTACAGTGAGCACTCCAAAACACGGACGTCTGTGCTCACTAAAACAGTGAGCACCTCAAAGTCCGGACGTCCGTCCTAAAGCTACAGACGTCCATCCTAAAGCCACAGACGTCTGGTGCTCCCAAGATGATCTCTAGGACCTTCCTTTGATGGTTCTTGACTTTCCTTGGCCCTTCAATCGCTTCTTTCGCCATTGATACACCTTGTACAGCTTGAACCCTAGGTCTTTGTTGGTGGCGTCCCCGTCAATTCCCCCAAACCGAAAGGGCTTCATCACCAATGAAGAACGATCATGGTAGCGATCCAGTATGTCGGGGTCTAGGCAGCGGACTTCTTCTTCAGTGACCCATGTATTTTCGGATTCCGGCTTTTAGATCCACTTCACCAAGTACCTTTGAAACCTCCCATCATTGGTGGGGACCACATGATCGTCTAAGATCTTCTCAATCACATCTCTTTTAGGTTCTTTCGGAGGAGGCAGTGGAATGGGTTGCAAAGTTTGGGTTGGTTCATGAGTGGTGGACGTTTAGAAAGGATTGGAAGGGGGTGGGGTTGAGCCTAGATAAGGAACTAGGTCTTCCACGTTGAAGGTTGAACTAACTCCCACATCTTGAGGAAGCTCAAGAACATATGCATTCAGACCACTTCTTGTCACAATCCTATAAGGGCCGACACGGCTGGCTTGGAGCTTCTTCGCGATTCCCGATGGGAATCGTTCCGGCCTAACCCGAATCATCACATGCTCACCAATTTGGAATTCCTTGAAATGCTTGTGAGAATCCGCCGATAACTTATAATTATCATTGTTCTAATTAATTTTATGTCTAATTTCGGCATGCAAGTTATGAATATGTTGTGCAAATGTATTCGTGGACTCGGATGTGCAGTGAGATGTAGACATAGGAATCAAATCTAGGGGTGTTCTTGGCTTATGACCATGCACCGCTTCGAATGGACTCTTACCTGTGGACCTATTGACGGAATTATTGTATGAAAAGTCAGCTAATAGAAAAATGGAGTCCCAAGTCCTAATGTAGTCACCGACAAAACAACGAAGTAGATTGCCTAGGCTCCTATTGGTGGCTTCAATTTGGCCATCGGTTTGCGGGTGATATGCTGAAGAAAATTGGAGCATCATACCCATCATGCGCCACATGGTTTTCCAAAAGTAACTTGTAAACTTGACATCCCTATCCGACACAATGGTCTTGGGTAACCCGTGGAGGCGCACTACCTCATTGAAAAATAACTTCGCCACATGGGTTGCAACCGTGGACTTGTGGCACGGTATGAAGTGGGCCATCTTGAAGAAGCGGTCCACGACAACAAAAATGGAGTTGTGCTTGCGAAGGGTCTTGGGAAGACCCAACACAAAGTCCATAGAGACATCTTGCCAAGGTGTGTGTGGTACCGGCAAATGAGTGTATAGGCCGGTATTTCGCCTTTGTTGTTTGGAAACTTGGCAAGTACGACATAGGCGCACAATCCGGGTGACATCACGCATAAGACCCGGCCAAAAGAATCGATCTTCAACGAGCGCGATGGTCTTGTTACGCTCAAAATAGCAGGCAATCTCTCCGGCATGCAACTCCCAAGTGAGGAAGTCGTGCAATGACGTGCGAGGGATGCATAGACGATTTCCCATAAACAAATACCCATCTTGGAGGGTATACTTGGAGTTAGCATTGGGCAGATTATCCCGTAGAGCAATGTATTCTGCCCCAAAATCTGGGCACTCAGGATAGTCTTGGATCAATTGCTCAAATCCCACGACCTCGGTGCTCATGACTTGCAAAGTTATCCTGCGACTAAGAGCATCTGCCACTTTGTTTTCAGCATCGGCCTTGTACTTCAATACAAATGTGAACAATTAAAGGTACTCGACCCACGTCGCGTGCCTTGGGTTCAACTTCTTTTGGGAAGCGAGGAAGCGTAAGACTTCATGGTCGAAAAATAGGACAAATTCCTGCGGTCTAAGGTAATGTTTCCAATACCAAAGAGATCGGACGATCGCATAGAACTCCTTATTATAGGTGGAGTATTTTTGCTTTGCCTCGTCGAGTTTTTCACTAAAGTAGGCCACGGGGTGGCCCTCTTGGATAAGCACTCCGCCTATTCCTACACCCGAAGCGTCACAAGCGACCTCAAAGACCTTTGAAAAGTCCGATAAGCGCATGACGGGTGCACTAGACATTTTCCCCTTTATCTTGGCAAAGGCCTTCGTTGCGGCTTTGCTCCATTGAAACTCCCCTTTCTTCATACAATCGGTGATGGGAGCCATAATGGTGCTAAAGCTTCGAATGAAGCGATGATAGAAGGTGGCCAACCCATGGAAGCTACGGACCTCATGTATGATCCTAGGCTCAGGCCACTCTACAATAGCCTTTATTTTTTTCGAGTCTGCAACCATACCATTGGCCGAGACAATGAACCCCAAGAAGACAACGGATCGTTGCATGAATGTACACTTCTTGAAGTTCGCATATAGTTTTTCTCCTTTCAATGTTTCACAAACTAATCGAAGGTGGACCAAGTGTTGCTCCTTGTCGTGACTATAGATCAAAATGTCATCAAAATACACCACAAGAAACTTCCCGATAAATGGTCGCAACACTTGGGTCATGAGCCTCATGAAGGTGCTTGGAGCATTTGAAAACTCAAAAGGCATGACCATCCACTCATAAAGACCATCCTTGGTCTTGAAAGCGGTTTTCCATTAATCACCGGGGCGGATTCGAACTTGATGGTAGCCACTCTTGAGATCTATCTTAGAGAAGATAGTGGCCCCAACCATCATATCCAACGTATCATCGAGCCTCGGTATAGAAAACCGATATTTGACCGTAATAACTCGGCATGTTCCATCGGATTCAACCTCTAATGAGGTAGGTTCGGTAGGGTAGTTCCGGGAACCAAGTTTATTGCGTGTTGAATGTCGCGCATGGGAGGGAGCTCATTGGGCAAGTTTTCCGAGAAGACATCCACAAACTCTTTCAAAACTGGCTTAACCTCCTTGGGGTAGTCACCCATAGACTTGAGAGCACTCTCAACGGTGATGACAATATACACCACATTCTCATCCAACGATGCTCTCTCAAACTCCGAAGGGCTCACGATATTGATGGTCTTAGATTGACCTCCCTTCTCAACTTTCTTGTCCGATGGTGTATTGGGAGGCAAGGGGTTTAATTTTATCTTTTTGCCCCCATGCATGAACATGCACACATTTGACTGCCTAAGGAGGGTCACATCCATGTCATAGAGCCATGGTCTTCCCAAGATGATATGGCCCACATCCATTGGCACCACATCGCACCATAAGGTGTCCGAATACGAGGCTAATTGTATCGACACACGACACCTTTGGGACTCGGGGATGGAAGAGGAGTCGACCCATGCGATTTTGTACGGTCTTGGGTGGGGCTCGGGTGTAAGCCCTAAGCGGGTAATAGTGTGTGTTGACACAACATTCGTGCAACTCCCACTATCCACAATGACTACAACTCTTCTCCCCACACTTGGCGAAAGTATGAAAAATATTATCTCTACGCCAATCACCCTTATCTTCATGTTGAGGTTGTGCAAAGGCACACCGCATGACCAAACACTCTTCAGTGCAAACTAGTGCTCGGCTACCGTCGTCACTCTCCTCATCACTAGGTGTGACTTCCGGTTCATATACTTCCTCTTCTTCACCTTCTCCCTCTTCGACTTCTCCTTCTCCTTCAACCAAGAGAGTCCTTTGTGGGTCTCTTGTAGGGCATTGGGCGGCAAAGTGGCAAAACCCATGACATTTATAATACTTGGTTTGAGTGTCACCCTTTGAGAACTCACCCATCACACCCTTCCCTTTGTCAACCCGAACATTGGTAGGAGTCAGTTGAGTCGTTTGGGAGGTGGATTTCCAGCACTAGGCCTCCCTTCTCCAACTCTATGGCTACCGGCATGTGGCTCAAATCGTCTCACCACCGTTGTTGTCAAGTACCTCTCAAGGTCTTGCACAACGTTTTAGCACTCTTCAAGAGTGTCGACGGGGTGGGAGATCAACTCTTTTTGGAGGTCCAATCGCAACTCGATGCGGAACGTTGAAAGAGTGACTTGAGGATCTTCCAAGACATTGGCTCTCATCATGAACTCCTCAAACTTGCCAATATACTCGGCCACTGGCATACTACCTTGGCGCAGATTTTGTCATTGGTCAAGTAGACGGTGGTAGTATGATAAAGGAATGTACTTCTCCGTAAGTCGCTCCTTCATGTCCTCCCAACGGGTAATGGGAGCACGATCTGCATTGGCACGCATTCGCTCGACATTTACCCAAAAGAGTCGAGCTTGACCAATGAGCTTCATTTTCACAAGTCTAACATACCACTCATTGTCCATGCCATACCACTCGAAGTGATGATCCATATCGGAGACCCAATCGAGGAAGACTTTAGGGTCCATTCTTCCATCGAAGGTCGGAAACTCAACTCGAACATTTTTGAGGAATTTCTCATCCGGGTCGTAGTCATCTCCGCGATGAACTATTTCCATATGATTCCGATTTCATCCCTCGGGCTGGTCGCCACGCTCAAAGCGCGGACCATTATGCTCATTGCGTCGGTCATGATGCTCCTCATCTCTTTCCAACCGATTCAAGCGGTTGAGAAGCATCTTGTTAGAGGCAACCATAGCCGTTTGAGCTTCCTCCATGGCATTCATCCCCTCATTCATAGTGATCAACATGGCTTGGATGCCTTTAAGAGCATCGACAATCATATTCGGGTCCATGGTGACTACAATACACTAACACGGGTTCTAAAATGTCACACAATTATGAACACAAGTGAGTGAGAAATTTTATCAAACACAACTAAAATGAATTTTAAGGAAATCAAAATGACATGCAAAAGATGACCTAACCTAGAACCTAAGCTTTGATTCCAAAACTGACGCGGGACAATGACCCTGAAATCCGTGAATACCCATGATATGCTAATTTGCCGAAATTAAGCTAATTATTTGAGCAATTAAACTACAAATTAAAGCGATACCTTGGGGTTTTGCGGGATTCCGTTTAAGTGATCATGCTTTGGCTCACGTAGGGTCCAATCCGATGCGCGGGATCCGTTAGGATGGTGGAAGAGGCGATCCGAGAGATAGAACTCTCGCTTCGTCTAGGTCGGGGCGTTAGGTCATAATTCTTCGTGGAATCGGTAGCTCTTCGCTAGGGCTTTGAATCGAAGCGGTTAAATGGCGCAAATCGAGCAAGCTCGAGCCCAACAATGGTTATGGATCAAAGGGCTAGGATTGGATTCGATCCATAAGGATGGACATCAAGGTTACTCTAATCTAGGGTTTAGGAGTGGGGAAAATCAATCAAAAGGGGAAAATTAGGATGCAAGAGATTAGGGGAAACTAAGAGATCAAATATGAATAGGAGGTCAACTGAGAAAATTAAAGAATAATGAGCATCTCACCCTTGGCCTCACACCAAACCCCACATGGGGAAGAAGGCTCACTCTTTAAGCTCCTCACAAGCCAAAGCAAATAGCTCTTTTCATTAATTCAAAATCAAGTGCCAAAAATGGCTTACAAATTGGGTTTTATAGCCATTACAAGAGAATAAATCTAAAAATAGAAAAGTACTAAGTTACCCTAAGTGGTAACTTACAAAAGACAATCTAAGGACAATCAGGTCACTTAAGACGCTGATGCGCGGAATTTCACGGATGTCTGACCTGAGGCCCACAGACGTCCGTCGCCTACACACGGACGTCCGTAGTGCACCACGGACGTCTGTGCTCACTAAAGCAGTGAGCACCTCAAAGTTCAGACGTCCGTCCTAAAGCTACGGACGTCCGTCGCCTGGTGCACCCAAGCTGATCTCTAGGGCCTTTTGGTGGTTCTTGATGTTCCTTGGCCTTTCAATCGCTTCTTTCGCCGTTGATACACCTTGTACGGCCTGAACCTTAGGTCTTTGTTGGTGGCGTCCTCGTCACATGGTCAAGACTCCCAATTCCCCGACACATAATAAGATAACACCAGTCTTTTGGGGACATTTTTTTTTTTGGATCGCTAATGGCACAATTTTGGATTAATAAACAACAAGGAGCTGAGAAAAACAAAACAAGCCACCTCGACTGAAGTCAAAAGGAGCTAAAAAGAAGGCCGCTAAGCAGACTCAAAACAGGAAAAAAGACCAAAAGAAAGAAGAAAATACATAAAAAAGGGGGGGGGGGGGGTAGTAGAGGGGAGAAGCCCCAAAAACTAACCCGTGCCCCACTGAAGAGGGACCCCACCAGCCCCCTCCTTGTCCAAAGCCACCCAACAGCACATAAGATCATGGATAGTCTTCAAAACCGTCCCAATAGGACGCCGCCTCCGATTAAAAATGCAGGCATATCTCTCAAGCCAAATGCTCCGTATCACGACAAAGACCATATCACGACAAATAAACTAATCCTCCAAAAAGCCCTCAACTGTCTCTCAAAGCTGACTTCAAACCACGCCAAATGCCGCTGAGAAACATTTCCAGAGATATCCCAACACATGTTGAATGACTTGAGAATAACGCCCCAAATTTTGGTAGCCACCTAGCAATGTAAGAAGAGGCGTGACGACGATTCTTCCGATTAAAGACACATGACGCATACGTTAGGAAGATAGTTCCCCCTCCTAATCAGTTGATCAATCGTGAGGATCCTTTCTCTAATCAAGATTATGAGAAGAATCGAACTTTGGGAGGCACTTGTGCCTTCCATAACTCAGCCCAATTCCACTTAATTAAAGGTCGGCTCTACAAAACCCAGAAATACGACTTGACACTAAACACTCTCTTTTGGCTAGGGATCCAAATCCGGTCATCGACCCGATGCGGATTTCTAATCGCACCATAAAGCAAAGCCAACACCCAAAGATACGGGGAAATCTCCTCATCTCTGAGAAGCCTACGAATTACAATGCTCCATGCAAACCCCCCTTCTCCCTCCGAAAAGAAGCTGACCACTAAACCGCAGGCATGAGCTGCAATTCGGAAAATCCCTGGGAAAATCTCCTTCAAAGGTCTGATCTCAACCCAGGGTCATCCTAAAAACGATTCGAGACCCGTCTCCTCAACTAAACTGAATCCACCACGAAAAAAGAGGCCAAGTTCCACAAATGCCCTTCCACCAAGACGAGAACGCGCTGGTAAGCTTCACATTAATACCCCAACAGCCATCCATCCACCCATATTTATCTAAAAAGATAGCCACCCACAAGCTATCCCTCTCACTCTCCAAACTTATGCGCCAAAGCCATTTCCCCAAGAGGGCAATGTTCATCATGTTCAAGCTATGGATGCCCAAACCACCAAAACTCATAGGGAGCTAACAAGTTTCTCAATTGACAAGGTGAATTTTTTTATCCAAACCTGACTTTTCCCATAGGAAATTTCGTTGAATTTGCTCTAGTCTCCAGACCACACCCAAGGGACATTTGAACAAAGACAAAGAAAATGGGGATGGAAGATAGGATGATTTTGACAAGGAAAAGGCGACCCTCGCTACTAAGGAGCTTCCCTTTCCACGAGGCTAATCTTCGCTCAAACCTCAGAATGACAGGATTCCATGCCCTAGCGGATGGCTGACCGATGTCTAACGAGAGCCCCAAATAGCAGATGAGAAGCTCCACCGTCTCCCCCTCCCCCACCTCTGCTATCCGATTCGGCAGCCCCTCCTCAACCCCAATCCCAGAAACAGTCTATTTATGCAAAGTGATACGCTGCCTCGAAACTGCTTCGTAAATGGAGAGGACCTCTGCCAAATGACAAAACTGTATCACATTCATGGATCAAAATATCGTCCGATACCGATACGTATCGGACGATACGTATCGGTATTGGACTCGAACGATACATTGAATGTATCGTTCGATACATTCAAATGTATTGAATGTATCGAACGATACATTCAATGTATCGTCCGATACGTATCGTTTTGGAGCTCGGACGATACGTATCGGTAACCCGATATTTTAACCCATGATCACATTCGCCTTACAAAAAAGAATAGTGTTGTCCGCATACTGGAAATGCATGATGTGCCGACCAGCAGAACCCACTTGGACACCGGAAATAAAATTGAGCTGCTGGGCATGGGTTAAAAGACCATGAAGAGCTTCACCGACCATGTTGAATAGGAAGGGGGATAAAGGATCTCCTTGACGGACTCCTCTAGAGCTTTTGAAATATTCAGCCGGTGTGCTGTTAACCATCACCAAAAACCACGCAAAGGTGTAGCACGTTCTCATCCAACTCCTCCATATCTCCCCAAACCCAAATCTACTCATCATGTAGTTTAGACAGCCCTAGTTAACACGATCGTAGACCTTTTCCATGCCAATCTTCCATAGAGCAGCGGGACTACTGGAGCGGTAAGCAGAATGAACCACTTCCTGAGCCATAGTTACCGTATCGACGAGTTGCCTCCCTGACACAAGGGCTCCCTGATTAACCGAGATAACAAGGGCCATGAAAGGCTTGATACGGTTGGCCAAAACCTTAGATATGATCTTGTAAACGTAGTTGAGAAAATTGATGGGCCGAAAATCCTTAAGGGCCACTACTCCTTCTGTCTTCAGGATAAGCGAAATAAAGGTGAAATTCATGTTGTGACCTATGAAGCTCCTGCCATAGGACTCATGGAACACAACCATAAGATCTACCTTGAGTGAACCCCAGAAACTACGATAGAACTTCATCGTAAATTCGTTAGGACCCGACGCTTTATTTTTTCAACTGCCCTTGATTGCTTGCCAAACCTCATCCTCCTCAAAAGGCCGCTCCACAGTTGCTTGATCCCCAACTGAGATGGTTTGAAACGAGACACCATCTAGATACGGCCGAGATCACCCTCATCGGAATAAAGGCCTCTATAGAAATCGACAACCTGAAGCTTCATCTGCTCCGGATCTGTGAAGATCGAACTGTTACCTGAAATTTGCCCTAAAAATTTGCTTTTATCTCGATCATTAGCCACCGAGTGAAAGTACTTGGTATTATTGTCCCCTTCCTTAAGCCAATGCACCTTAGATTTTTATTTCCAACAGATCTCTTCGGCCAAACATTTGTCATTAAAGTCCATCCTCAACTTGAACCTTTCCTCTAGCTCTGAAACGGTCAAAACTCTGAGCTCCTCAAGCGCATCCAAGGCCCTCAGCTGATCTAGCATCGCTTCGTTGGCCGCATACACCAGCCCGAATACCTCTCTGTTCCAAACCTTGATGTGATTCTTGACATGGCTCAACTTGGAGATGAATCTGAAGGCCGCAATCCCAACAGGATCAAGCTCGTTCCACCGTAAAGGGACAAAAGTTTGGAACTCCTTGTTGAGAAGCCACATGTTCTAGCAGCGGAAAGTAGAGGGACCCTTTCCTCTGGATTCACATTGAAGCAGCAGAGGCCGGTGGTCGGAGACTGCCTGAGCAAAACCATGGAGAACGGCGGCAGGGAATAGATCTAGCCACTCCGATGAACAAATGAAACGATCCAGGCGACGGAGGGTGGGCACATCTTGAAGGCTGGACCACGTGTAGCGCGCACCAAACAGTGGCATATCAATCAGCTCCTAGTCCTGAATGAGGGTGTTGAAATCCCGCATAACCTCCACATCCGAGGCCCCTCCCACTTTCTCATGAGACCATCAAATAGCGTTTAAATCTCTGCCGAGACCGAGACAAATTGGAAAATCCCATCGGGCCGCCACTTCCACTAACTCGAACCAGAAATTCGCCTGACTACTGTTGTTGGTAGATTCATAAACACCGAAGAAAGTTCATTTATCCCATTGTCCTTATTTCGGAGCACCACCGACGCGGAATAAACACCCACCTCTTCATCAATCTTATCAAACAAGAGGGAATTCCAAGCGACAATGATACCCCCTGACGCTCCTACTGAATCAACCCCAATCCAATCCCACCAGTTGCCACCTAAAATGGATGCAACCATACCATGGTCACAATTGCCCCACTTAGTTTCTTAGAGAGAGACAACCATAGGGATGTGCAAAGCTATGATTTTTTTAAGTCGTGCATGTTTTTTAGGGTTACAAATACCCCTCACATTCCATGAAAACAGCTTCATAGAGGAAACCAAAAGAAATCCCACCCAATCGGAACACCACAACAATTAGACTCCCATGGAGCCTTTACCATTCGACATCCCCATTGCAACCTTGCTAGCTCTCTGGATTTGGATCATTTCTTTCACTTCTCGGCCGCACCGCTTCAGTTGAGAAAGATGGACTTAAACACCTTCCGGAGAGCCTCATCGGAACATTGGAATGACATTCCAAGTTCTCGCCCGAAGCGAATGAGTCTATCAATGACTTCAGCGTTAGGGTGCCTACCCCTCCTCATGCCCTTACACCCAGACGAAGAAGCTAATGCAGAATCTGCAGTAGAGCAACACGAGCTGAAGGAACATTGGATCCATTCCCCAGATTCGTCGCATCTGAGAGATCTAATGGGGACAACCTCATCCATTGCCGACGCCGATGAAGAAAGGGAGTCAGACACCGAAGAGGAAGATAGAAGCGGGGAGCCAGAGTTAGACGATTCATCAAGGATCAAAGGGGCTGCAGACGAGGACCCCTTTGAGTTAACCAAATGACATCGATTCCACCTTAGGCAAGCAGCTGTGCACGTGGGTTGACTAGTTTTCGCCCGTACACCAGCAGAAACAAAAGTTCTCCCACCCTCAAATCCTAGTCCCTTATGGACTCCAAAGTCGAAGCAAAACATCCAAGGACCCACAGCCCATCAAAGACAAAAGCGATGAGGCACACAGCTCAGTCCATCGAAAGAGCCCACAAAAAACATTCTAGTGGCTTCTCGGTTAATGTCCCATGCCATGTCTCCACTATCCCAGAAGTAAACACCACATGGTTCCTTACGATCAAAAGCCTTGAAACCACTTGACCGCTTTCCAAACCACAGGTAGAAACTGTGAGCGGGGGACCAAAACAGCTTGCAAGCATCCCCTACTCTGACATATCGCCATGTGTTCCGCTCTCCTTTTCCGAATGCATAACCTTCTTGGTCCCCACGAAACAAACCAATGGTATGGAGACCCCCATCAAATCAGGCATTGTGTGGATCGCAGACCCTCCTTTGAAAAACAAACACCTGACACTGACAAGCTATGTGTCTGTTCCATTAGCATAGGGTCCTCTCCATGAGGCCAAACCCGCTTGAAAAGCAGCTCATCATTCACTAACAATTTGAAATTCAAAAAAATGTTCGTTCCATCTTCAAACGATCGGGGCATCCAGACCGTTGATGCATTAAGTGGTGCAATATCTGGGTGAGGGATAGGGAACTCGACCGGTGTCGCCACCTGAGCAACTTTGGCAACCTCCGCCTCTCGAAAACACTCGTCTAAAGATTCCGACCAAGTTCTACCTCACCAAAGTCTCTATCATGGCTCCTCGCCTCCGATCCGGCTCACCCCGACGTGGCCGACCCTGATGCTGCGATATCGACAAGGGCACATCCCTCTGTGAGGATCTTTCCCCTGTCTGGACGCGCAGGTCTACCCCGTGCCGGAGTGGGTTGATGAACACCGCGAATTCTATGCCGAAACTAGCGAATACGTGTTCGTTACGTCTGACGGTCCCCAACGGTTCTTGTTCCAGATGTCTCGAGAGGAGAGCTCTCTCACCCAACTCCACTTCTATGAAGACCTGAAAGCGTTGGCCACTGACGATGACCATGCAACATTGCAGAATGGACTCCAAGCTAATGGCAGCAACTAGGATTCGAGCGAAGCTAGTTTCCCTCTTATCATCTGTACTCCGATCAATGAGAATGAGAGAACTGGAGAGAGCGCAGATCTCCGTGAAGACCTCAGTGGCCCAATCATGGATCGAAAGGCCAAATAGACGGAGCCAAAATCCTCCCTCCAAATTTTGCATCGTGACATCTCCAGCATTCGTATCGTAGCGGCGACAGACGACCAGTACTCCATTGATTTGGAAACCATTTTGTGAATAGAAACTGTCGGCAGCAGCCTCGCTAGGGAACCGGAGTAGAAAGCTGGTTGTAGAAAATGTAGAAATGGATGGGCGTTCATGGAATACCCATTGATTATGTAACCAGTGATAAATCTGAATGGGAAGGAGGGTTTTATTTGGAAAATGTATAATGACCCAGAAAAACGGTAGGTTAGAAGCGATAGACAAAAAATGGTTGATGCTAAACTCCAGAACCGGTGGCCCACCATTAACACCAGCCCCATATGCACCCCACCCCTTTCGATGAGTGGACATCAGTCTCAAAAAAGCAGACGTCAGTCTCCTGCAGGCGAACGTCACTGGAAGGGGGATCATCAAAAGATGAGCCATGTATCACCACCCTAGCGAACGGAACCTCCAGACAAACTTTCCTGAACTGGGCCAGCTGCTGGCCCCCACCACAATGCACCGTTCCCAAGGTTCCGCGAAACCTCTTACCTGCTATAGACCCATCCGTTCTTAATGTCTCTTATCTGACTACCATTAAAGAACAGCTGACCTTTTGGAGAAGCTCTAGGGTAATGAGCTTCATTACCTTTCACCGGGCTTCCCACCGCTCTACGTACCCCATTATGATGACAAAATGATTTCTTCGGAAGTTCACGTTATAGCATTTGGGGCAAATCCAATTCCCCTCACGAAGCACCAACGGAGGAGCCATCTTATTGAAGTAACCCTGATATAAAAATTTATATCAAAGTCGTTTGGGGACATCCCTTTCTTTAGAAAATGGAAGAGAATTTAATTTATCATGAGTCGAAGATTTCTATTCTACCATGTAAAATTAAAGCAGTAAATAAAATCAACTGAAGGCTAAAAGAGTTTTCAACACACTGTTTGACAGTTCAGCAACATTTACTTTACCTCCTATGTACTAGCGATTATTAAATAGGAATAGAAGTCTTTTAAGTCCTAACAATTGGTAAGATTAGATTTAAGAGGCTGCCCCATTTTTTAGGAGAGAGAAACATAATCTGCAATTTCTCTTTCATTATATATGTGAAGGGGGAGGGAGAAGTCTGTCCTAAATAATAGGGGATAATCTTTTCTCTCAAATTTTATGAGTAAGGGATTTGTTTCCTAAATTTTAGGAGATATGGGGTATTATTTTTTTCTTTCTTTCTTTTTCATGTTCTGAGAGGCCCACAAAAGGGGGTATGTGACCATGCTCAAGCCTGCTCCTATGGACCATGCTACCTCTTTTCCTATATATTTATGTCTGTTTGTGCACACATATACACGTGCACTTACATTATTAGACAACTATGATAATTCCATTTGGTAATGTAGAAAACTCCCCTCACCTCATCTTCCACAAAATTCTTCTTTGGACCCTTGCCCAACTTTTCAAGGAGTTCACTAGAGGACACATCCATTTTTTCCTCACAATGTCTTCAGTCCTATGTCTGGCAAAGTAGTCAACAATTGTCTCTTTGACTATGGGCAGATCTTCAGGAAATGAACATATATAACTTAATACTTTGATATTATCATATTACATCTCTTTTTGGAGGTATGAAACACTTGTTTCTTACTGGCCATTCACTTAATTAGTGATTTTCTACTTCTAAGAAATTTCATCACATCTAACAAGGTCTTGATCTTCTTCTTGGTCACCTCTTTCAATAGTACTCTTCGTTCAACTCCCCTATATTTGTGGACGATGTTAGCCATCTCTTGAAGAATGCATGACATTACAGCCCATATAAGAGAGGAGCTTCCCTATTTCATATATTTGTGGGTTGATTACCTCTTTTCAACTGATGGGATGTTCCTTTGATAAAAAAATTGCATTTGTCAACTATAATTAAATATTTTAAATATCTCTTAATAGAACATGTGGATTCGTTTCTTTACCACCATACCCTCGTGACTGTGAATCTCTGTTTTCTGATTGCGAAGTTCATGGTTTTAGAGCTGCTTCTCTCATCTTGTTTAAATATGGACAAATGAAATAGATTGGGAAATGATGGTTTGTTCATTAAAATAGATGGTCCATCTTTATATTATGCGTTGAAACCATTTGTCATGCAAAGATGATGTCCTTTCTGTGTTTTTTTTAGGGAACAGCAGATGAAGTAGTTGACTTTTCCCATGGAAAGCAACTTTGGGAGCATAGCAAGGAAAAGTATGATCCCCTCTGGTTGGAGGGTGGAGGCCATTGCAATCTTGAGCTTTACCCAGAGTTTATAAAACATTTGAAGAAATTTATGTCAAATATTGGTAAGTCCAAGGGTGCAAAAAACAGTTCACGAAAAACAGGGAACTCTGACAATCAAAACAAACCAATGGAACCAGAAACGTCAGACAAAATACAGACAGGCTCTGACCGTCCCGAGATTTCAAGAAATAGTTTAGATAGTCGAATGGATAAATCAAAGAAGACTGATAAACCTGAAAAGTTTAGGATGAGCACTGACCGTGTTGACAGGTACAGGCGAAGAAAAGGCTTGGTCTGGTGATAAGCCGTGAAGAAGAAAATCTCACAAGTTGATTATCTCCCGAGCCATCTGATCAGGTATTCCGCTTCTCTACTTTCTATTATCATGCTTGAAATTCTCACTATAATAATAAAATAGAGTTAGATTATGCTATAAATAGTGATAATATGCACAAAAAACAACGTGACATCATTTAGAGGTGCAGATTCGATTAACCAAACCGAAAATGAAATATTTGGTTTTCAGTTTGGTTCAGCCTAAACCTAAACAGAATTTTTTCGGCTCGGTTCAGTTCAATTTTCTTTTTTTTTTTTTTTTCCGATTTTGGGTTGGTTTTCTAAACCCTACCCAACCGGTTTTTGGGTTTAGCCACCCAATACCAAAATTGAATTGATTGGGAATTGGTTCTGTCTTTTTCGGTTTTCAATCGGTTTCGGTTTTGGATTGTTGGGCCGTTTTTTAGGTGGGTTTAGGTTTTTGGGTGCAAAACCTGCACCCCTACCAACATTTACCTAACTCCTGGTGAAACTCGATAGGCCATTAATCTTAGTGTCAATTGTAAAGCAAAATATAATGAGTTGGTATTTGGTAACCGTCTTGTTCATAATCAAGGTTATAAAAACGGGCCACTTTATAGCACGTGGTGTGTTTTCTCATAAAGCGTGCCAATTGATATGAATGTCATGATGGTTAGAATCTTTGGTGTTGAACATCCCATCGAAGAACATCTCTAACGTGTGAATAGGGTGGGTCAAATTCATTTAAAATGAACGGCTAAAACAGGTTTGGAGATTCACTTTGTGACAAAGTTGTCTTTTCGATGCAATCTTCAACAACAAAAATATAAACATTGTGATCTTCATATCAAGTGGCACACGTGATGAAAAAACATGCAACGTGTCCTTAAAGGTGGTCCGTTTAGAGTCTAGATTATGAATGAATCAGTTACCTAATACCAACTCATATATCGTAAACCAAAAATTCACCCTAGTTGAATCTTCATGAGTGCAATAAGTGTTTACTTTCAGACGTTTGGCGAAGTTAATGGGCAATGATCCTCAGTGCCCAAATCTTGAACCACTACTGGCCTAGAATTATCTTAGGACCTGAAATTTATTTATTTATTGGTGCTGTAGGTCATGCCGCATTGGATATGGCGATTTGGAGGCCCAATATAAGCTGGGTTTGATCCTCAAAGCTCAAGGGTGTGATCCTTATGCTGGACCCAAGCAGTACAAAGGTACTTTGTTATTGATCAAACTCATTTAGTGTTGAATTGCATGTGAGATGATTGAATAGAGTGGGTTTAAACAACATTTTGATACATTTTCACCATTTTCAATCGGTTGTGGATAGGGCAGTTGGGCATAAAGTTTTTCAGATGCTTTAGGACTGGGAAAGTTATGGGTGTAAACATAGAGATTCTTAGCATTCAGTATATGATGGTGGTGATTGCCGTGCTTTTCTGTGCACCAATGGTGCTCATGACCATTACATATGCTATATTTATAATTTTTTAGCCCTGGTAAAAAGGAGGGTTAGCATCAAATACAGTCTGTTGTAAAAATCTTCCAAACCTCTATTATCACTACAGCGACCAAATGATTTGATGCTAGGAAAAAAAAAGTTGTCCGAAAGGAGGGGAGACACTCAAGTTTTGGTCCTCTTATTGTGGCCAGGTCTTATAAATCATATCATATTCGGTGCAGGTGTCTCGGTTGAGATGCGTTCGATCTGCATGTGCTGTTGAACTAAGGATAGTCAAATAAAGTCAAAGAGGAGAAAATGACATAAAAAAAGGATTAAATGGGGTTGACTGGCACTAAACAGAGCCATGACTGCTTCGCTTTTAGGCCACATGGCACATGTTTTTGAGAAGTCGAAATCAGTAAAGTGGTAGATCTTATATTGAACGGAAGTGGGCAAGAATTCTGATCACTGGGGGATTTGAAAAGTCCCATCTATGCATTCTGTATGGACAAACGTTCATACGCTTTTACCACTAGATATTAAGGCGAAGTGGTCTGATAGTTTGAATCCTCTTTTATGCGGAGTGCCGAATATTGGCTATTAGTTGGACTACTTGGATTGATTAAACATGTGGACCAAGTGGCCTAAAAGTGAGCGGTTATGGCTCCATCTGTGTACAAGTGGCCAGAACTCGGCACCTTTGGCTTTAAAAAAAAAAAAGGTTTCCTAAGCCTATCTTCCTCTGGTGTTGTTGTTGTATCATATCCATAACATCTTCAAGTTGTTGATCAACAATTCTATACCAGATTCTTGTTTGATTTGCACTACATAAATATTCTTTTTTATTAGATGCCCTTTTTCCGTCAAAGCAGACATTGATCTATGTTGTAATAATGGAATTATAAAGTTTATTGTGATTTACTCCATTTTTTCCTTCTACCTTGAATTTAAATAAAAGATGAAGGGCCAAAGATCATTGTTGTTCTAGATCTATGATATTAATGGCCAATAAGTGAGTTAAAATAATTCGCCATGTGCTGATCTTAAACATTCATATTTTCAGTTTTATGTTGATCTTTTTGGGTTTTTATAGGTTCACTATGTGGAATTATAGATTTTATACTTGCTGAGAAATATTACTGATTTTATTGATTCACTATGTTCAATTATTTTATTATTATTACCAATATTGTTGAAGACATTCTCCGAAAGAAAATATCCTCATATTTAAATTTATTCCTCGGGAGAACCAGAGTTGATTTTATTTTGGGAAAATTCCGAAATCGACTACCATAGTTTCACATTTTTCCTAACAGACCTATAAAGAGCCAAGCCAAGTTAAAAAGTTGTAAATACTCTTCTTTCACCTTTATATATGTATATCAAGACGGATTTAAAGGCCCTAACATTATTGACTCCTTTGAGTCCCATGATGGAGATCAGTTTTCGTTATAATCTTCCATAAGATTGATCTTGATATCATGGTCATAGCATCATCATTTGTTTTACTAAAAAATCGGAACAAAAATCAAGGCGTAGCGTTGTCGCTACTATAGAAGAGCGCTATCGCTGCCATAGAGTATGCAATGTCGCTTCCACAGGGAGCGATGTCGCTGACTTAGAGGAGCGATCACGCTGCCATAAGGGAGTGATGCCTCTCCCATAGAGGGGCTGATCACGTTTCCTTAGGGGAGCGATGTGGTTGCCTTAGAGGAGCGTTGTCGCTGCTATAGGGGAGTGATGGCTGTTCCAGTAGCTGCCATATGGGAGTGATATCGCTACTATACTGTAGCTCCATCGCTACTATATAGTAGCTCCACGATTTTTAGGAAAACCGACCGTCTGATGATACGCACATGATATCAAGATCAACCCCGTGGAAGATCATGACGTAAAATGATCTCCATCATGGGATTCAAAGAAGTCAGCATTAAAACCGCCCTTACATGCATATATATATATAAAGGTGAAAAATGGGTATTTACGATTTTTTAACTTGACTCGGCTTCAAGCCTTACGAAAAAGGTAAAATTAGAGGTCCACTAAGGGAAATGTGAAACTGTGGTAGTCGATTATGGAATTTCCGTTTCATTTTCGCAGATGGCTTAAGTTGTTACACGTGCCAAGATATTCTAGTTTTGCTCGTGACTCTCTCTCTCTTGCTTGTATGAACTAAGGCCTTTGTTCAGGTGTTTTCTGATTTTTTCAGAAAAGCTCAAATTTTTGGACACTTAGATTCCTAGTAGATTTTTAGCAAACTCAAATTCTTGACTTTTTTCATATGTTCTTAAGTTACTCAGATTTCTGACTTTTTTTATAAAATCTGAAAATCCTTTGTTTTTAAGTACCTCTTAGAAAATCCTCGGAATTGATTCAATCAATGGTCATGTTAAAATCGTATATTCGTGATCTAATCATTGGTTTATGTGTCGTACTCAAAATTTTCTCAAAATTTACGAGCAATCAATTGAGATGGGGCTGAACATATTTGAGGGTGCAAGCTTTATAGGTATTATATAATTAGCGTCCACTAGCAAATTTGGTGTGCAAAGAAAAAAGTAATGTGTGCCCGTAGTATTTCTCGTAGTAAAAAAATTAGAGAAAAGAGCTTGACTCTCATTTAAACCACCAAAATAGTGTTTAAATGATGTTATATGATTAATGATATAAGAAGTGAGATTCATTCAGTCAAAGTAATAGATCCATCCATTGAAGGGCAATGGGCTCAAAAATCACACATTTTAAAGACGTTTGAGCATTTTGATACTATATAATAACAACAATTGTTGTTATAAAATTTTAATAGTTGATTTTAAAGTTCACCAATCGAATGGATCAATCCACTTATAGATTCTTTGACTCATAGTATAATTCAATAATTTAGATTGGTCACAAATGTGCACCAGTGGCATAATTGCAAACCACATTTTAATGATATAAGATCAAAATTCTAATTTAATGACATAAGATAATTTTTTTAAAAATTGTGTTTAAATGAAAGTGAGGAGCTATTATTTAAGAAAATAAAATATTCCTTCAAGAATTAAAGAGTTTATAATGTATTAAACATAAAAACTCGCAGCCCGGTCCAAACACACCCGACCCACCTAAAGTTGACAATCCTAGTTGGGATCCAACCCAGTCTTTATGAGGTCAAGTTGGATTAGATATATACCTTGGATTTATAGGGCATTTAATATTTTGTTAAGACTAGACCCGACCCGATCCAACCCTTCGTAGTCATAGATTTCTCGAAAGAGGTGAATTTTACGGATCTCGAGGCATCATAAATCATCATATAAAAAATAACTTACTACCAATTGAATCCGTGGAAAATGACATACTCATACTAAGGTGCTACCAAAATCCGTGAAAAGGTATACAAATTTAGTGGCTATAAAGGGTCAGCGTGTCCAACTTTCATGAAATTCTATGGCTAAGATTCGTATGGTTTGTATTTATAAAATTGAGTAAGCTTAGTTGAATTGTTTTGAGACTTCATTTGCTCTCTCTCCTCTCTCTCTCTCTCTCTCTCTCTCTTGTATAAACCCATTTCACCAAAAGAAGATCACTTTTCCTCAAATAGATTTCAAACATCCATTTCAACAAAACAAGCTCCCTCTTTCTCTCTCTCTCTCTCTCCCCTGTGTAAACCCATTTTAGAAAAAGGAAAAAGAAGACCTCTTCTTCTCAAACAAATTTAAAAAATCCATTTCAACAAAACCTCCATTAGAAGGACGTAAACCTCCATTATGACTGTTGACTGAGAGTTGGGTTATCATGTATAAACTTAAGTGAAGTATACACAACAACCTATAATCTGAGCTAATCCCTTTAAACGTGTTTGAAACTTGCCGATCAAGAAATTTAATGGTTATGATTACCACACTTATGTTAGGGTAAATTCACAATTCTTGATTTAATTAGAAACTTCTAATTTGACTACAACTAGTGTTTTCACCATCTTTCTAAGAAAACAGGATCTCTGGTTCCTTTTATAGAAAACAGGAGGTATAATCGCACTGTTTCGGATAAGACATCCGTTTTAAAATAACTGAACGGTCGGATAAGACATTCGTTTAAAATAACTAAACGGTCGGATGCGGTTTCAAATCAAATGAAATAACCGAATGGTTTTAAAATTTAAATGGGCAGTTACACTTTTATCCAAAAGTTTAACTAAATGCACCGCACCGCATCACCACGCCACGTACACATGCTTGTGCTCGTCTCGACCCAGCCCGGCTTGGCTCAGCGCGCGTGTGTATGACTGATGGCTGCATGACTGTAGAAGCTATAAAATTTGGTGCCCCCTGGGTGAAAGCAACAAGCCTTGAGCCACGACAAGAAAATATAACCGAAAGCCCAAAAACCTTTCACACAATGTGGGACTATTACTACAAAGGAAAAACCAAAAAACAAAGCATAAAATAAACAAAGGATTTTTTAAAATTATCCAACAATCCCTCACAAATTTTAAAATATCCAATAGTCCCCTACTATTTTAAAGATTTTAACTCAGAGTAAATGCCAAAAATATGTATATAAATGAAAATGTCTTATAGACTTGAATTTTCACTTTAGTGAAAATAATTCAAAGTTTTGCCAAGATCTTTAGTGAAATTAAGTTTTGAACTAACGAATTTATACGACAAATCGGAACTAAGTTACACACATATTTCACATATTTGGTGTTCAAAAATAGGTTAGTACATTTAGGCTTTATGCTTGTACCTTGATTTTTGTAAGTGTTATGAGATAAAATCATGTCTCATTGAAAGCGGCTCCACCTTTACACTTATATAAGTAAACCTATAAGAGATGTCCCTGTAACTTTAACATCTCAACACATAGTGTTATAGGACTATTAAGAGCAATGATCAACATCCCCTTATCCATTACAGGTGAAACACTACCCTTCCTGAGCTGGATATGAGATTTATTTTTCAATAATGTAATGCCCTTTAGCTGCCACGTATTTACGACTTATTTTTTCTTTTGAATCTAAAATTTGAGTAAACAAATATTAGGTAGGGTTTCCATCATACGTGGCTATATAGGTTTAATGGCTTTAAACCCATCCCGATTGATGTCTTGTGAATTCCATCTCTGTCAAGGCTTTTAGTAAACGGATCCGTCAGGTTTTCTGCAGACCTGACCCCAATTACTGAGATAACTCCATCTCTAAGTAATTATTTTATATAGCTATGTCTTAGACCAATGTGTCTATTTTTTTCATTATACGTTTGACTATAAGCTTTTGATAGTGCCACTTCACTATCACAATGTATAAAGATAGGTGACAATAGTTTAATCGTAATTGGAATCTTGATTAGTAAATTTCTTAATCATTCCGCTTCTTTTTCACTTGCCACTAAGGCAATGAATTCAGATTCCATAGTGGAATGTGTGGTGCAAGTTTGCTTCTTTGATCCCCATAAGATCGCAGCACCTCCAAAAGTGAATATCTATCCACTTGTGGATTTTGGTTCTTCTGAGCTACATATTCAAATTACATCGCTATATCTTTCTAAAACTTGAGGATATCTAGAAAAATGCAAACCATAATTAATAGTACCTTTTAAATATCGAAAAACATGAGATATGACATTCCAATAAATAGAACTAGGATTACTTATAAATCTACTTAACTTACTTACCGCAAATGTAATGGTCGGCCTTGTACAGTGCATTACATACATAAGGCTACCAATAACTCTTGAATATTCTAACTATTACACACATCTTTCATCATTTTTAGTTAATTTAATATTAATATCTAAAGGTGTATTAGCAGGTTTTAAATCAAAATAATTGAATCTTTTCAAAATCTTTTCAACATAATGAGATTGAGTTAAGATTAACGTATTCTCATTTCTTACAATTTTGATTTCTAAAATGACATCTACTTGTCCCATGTCTTTCATGCTAAAAGAAGAACTTTAAAAAAAAATTAGTTTCCAAAATAACTTCTAAATTAGTTCTAAAAATAAGTAAATTATCTACACAAAGACATTATAATACCATGATCATTAAAAAATTTATAATACATACATTTATCTGCTTCACTGACTTTGAAACTAAATTTAGTAATAGTAATATTAAACTTTTCATGCCACTGTTTTGGAGCTTGTTTTAACCCATATAAGGATGTAATAAGTTTACAAACTTTTTTTTCTTATCCAGGTAGAACAAACTCTTTTGGTTGTTCCATATAAATCTCTTCTTTTAAATTACCATTTAAGAAGGGGATTTTAACATCCATTTGATAAATTTCTAACTTGTGTATAGAAGCTAGTGCAATTAAAAGTCTTATAGTAGATATTCTAGTAACGGGTGCGTAAGTGTCAAAATAGTCAACACCTTCTTTTTGCTTATATCTTTTTGCAATCAATCGTGCCTTAAATTTTTCTATAGTTCCATCCGTTCAAAGTTTTCTTTTAAATATCCATCTACAACCTATAGGTTTTGAGCCTTCGGATAAATCTACTAATTTCCATATTTTGTTTTCCATTATTGAATCCATTTCATCATTGAAGGCTTCCTTCCAAAAGACACTATCCATAAATTTCATGGCATCGACAAAGGTAATAGGATCATCTTCTATATTTAGACATAAATGTTTCTTAGTACTTTTCGTTCTATTCCTTTCAATAAGATAAATGTAATAGTCTTTTGAAAAACTAGTTTGAAATCATTGACGTTTACTTCTTCTAGGTTCAATAATGACTTCATCATCACTTGAAGATTCAATAACATCTTTAGATTTTGAAAATTCTCCATCTTCATAAATTTGACAGTTATCAATATTTAATTTATTAGATAGAGTAGTAAACTTTGATTATAGAATATAACATCTCTAGATTCTATTATAGTATTTTTATCTATATTATCATTAGATTTCATAACTAAAAATCTGTAAGCTTTACTATTTTGTGCATAGCCAACAAACGCACACTCAATAGTTCTAAGGCCTATCTTAGGTCTTTTAGGATCTACTAATCTAACAAGTACTCTACACCCAATTACTTTAAAATAGGTTAGACTAGATTTTCTATTCTTCCAAAGTTCATATGGAGTAGTTAAAGTTTTCTTATGTGAAATTCTATTCAAAATATGAGTAGCAGTTAACAGAGCTTCACCCTATAAATTTTTATTTGAATTAGCGTTGACCAACATTACATTAGTCATTTCTACTAATATTCTATTTTTTCTTTCGGCAACTCCATTTTGTTGCGGCGTGTAAGGGGCTGTCACTTCATGATAAATTCCATGAACTTCACAGAAATCGGAGAACTCATTTGACATGTATTCTTCACCCCTATCAGATCTAATGACTTTAATTCTTTTATTTAATTAATTTTCTACTAAAGCTTTATAAATCTTAAAATTTTCAAATGCCTCATTTTTAGTATTTAATAAATATATATGAGTATATTTTAAAAAATCGTCAATAAAAGTAATAAAATACCGTTTCCCTCCTTTAGTAGGAATATTATTTAAATCACAAATGTCACTGTGTATTAAATATAATAAACACGAATTTATCAAAACACTAGGAAAATAATTTTTAGTAATTTTAGTCTTAACACATATACTACAAGCACTACTATAAAAAAATACATGTTTTTGAATTAATTCTAAATTAGTCATGCATTTTATAGATCTACAATTAACATGTCATAATCTATCATGCCATAAATTAGAGAGAGAGAGAGACCGAGTAAGGAGAGATTTTATTGATTGAATCAGTTAGTTTGAGCATGCCTCCCAGGTATATCCATTTCCAACAAATTCGTTATTCTTGGATAAGATAAACTTATCTAATTCAAATACAAGTTTAAAATCATGTGTGATTAGTAAACCACACGAAGCAAAATTCTTGCGAACGTCGGATACATGGAGCACATTAGTAAGTGTCGCGATTTTTCCAGATGTGAAAGTCAATTTTACTTTTTCACGTCCTATGATCTTCGTCGTAGATGAGTTCCACATAAAGAGATCTTGATCATCGTCAGCTTTTTCATACGTTACAAACATGTCACGATTATTATACACATGTTTTATGGCACTCGTGTCGATCCACCATTCATCAATATCACCAATCATATTGACTTTCGAGAGAACGGTTACAAAGTTATTTTTCACCTCCACTGTATTTGCTTGATTATTTAATTTCTTAAAGAGGCGACACTCCCGTTTAAAATGTCCGATTTTTCTATAGTGGTAGCATCCACCATTCTTCGGTACCATGGTTTAATATCTTTGGCGAATTTCTTATTCTCTTTGAAATAAGAAAATTTTCTCTTTCTCTTCTTTGATGGTCCACTAACAATCTTAGACTCAATCAAGTATGTCTTTAATGTCAGATCAACGTGATTTTCGGTTTTGTCCCTAACTCAGGATTCTCCCTCAATACGTAAATGAAGGAGAAGATCTTTCATAGAAATTGTGACGACCCGACTTTTCCAATCCCTTAGGTATAAGAAAGGATGGTTCGCCAACCTATCGGTTAAAAGATAAGCCGGACAAACAGAGCACATATCAGAGTAAAGCACAACAATTAATCCAAAGCTAAGAAAATAAATGCGGAAGCAATTAAAAGTAAAGAATCACTGATGATGGCCGACCATCATCGAAACATGGCTCATAACAGAGATCAAAGTCAAGTATAAAACTATGATATCTAATTAAAATGGGCCCACAAATCCAAGTCTAACTCTCACCAAAAGTAAGAAAATAAATAAGTCCTATACTGGGAAAAACTCCTCAGGAGGAACCTCAGGCTCTTCCTCGGGTACGTAATCAGGATTAGTCTCACAGCACTGAACGACCACGTCAGTACCTGGACCTGTAACGTATAGTCGGAGTGAGCTAACCAATAAAGCTCAGTAAAAGAAAGACATCCACGACATTTTATTTTAACTAACATGGTTTCAAAACAAATACCATAATATAGCTTGTTAAACATATATGCAGAATAATAAACTGAATTTAAGTGCGGAAATCATATGTAAGATTAATTTCTAAATAGGTGGAAACAGGTTCAAGAATAGATGTAGAGTCTCAGTGTCTTATTATTTCTAACTTCTATATGCAAAGTTCAGTAATTCATGACTTAATCTTCAACTTAAAATACCTCCCGAGTAAACTATATCTCGAGAGCAGGAATATAGTCGATGGGAACCCCTACCTACCATCGTCGTTCATGAACCATTTTTCAGGATGCAACAGGCCCCTACACTCGGAGGATAACTTGCGCCAGAAAGTTGTTCAGGAATTTTTAAGGGGTCGTTCAGGTCAATCATAAAATAAATGCAGATACTAATATAAATCAGATGCAAGTTTCTTATACATAGTTCAGATTCTTGATTTCGGATTTTCAGCTTTTCAGAGCTTAAGCAAATTCAGGTTTCAGAATTCAGGTAGATTTAGATTTAAGAGTTTATATCAGATTTTCAGTTTTATAGATGTGATTTCAATGACATATGCAAGTTCAAGGATTCTAATTCAAAATATCTATGCGAATTAAAATAAAATACTGTAAAAATGAGATTCTCCTATCAAAACTTAGAGTTACGCGAAGTCAAGCAAAATCCTATTGATGGTCTCTCGTTCTTAATCTACATCACAAATATATGATTATGCATTAAGGTTAACTCTAATAACTAATAATTTAAACTTATTTAAGTGTTTCCTCACAAACAAGTCGAAACGGGCAAGTTTGTGCCAATCTTAAAATTTGATGTAACCTTCTCCTAATTTTTTTACCTTCAAACGATTTATTCACGAGTTAGTCAAAACACAAAAGTTGTAGGTCTTGATGTTATCTTTCCAACGCAAAATGAATCATCTTAATTGGAATTTAGAGTAAAAAGTTACAGATAAAATACCAAGACAGTATCGGAAAGAAAACGAAAACGAAGACAAGTTTGTGTCAATCTTAAAATTTGATGTAACCTTTCTCTAATTTTTTTTTACCTTTAAAACGATTGATTCATGAGTTGGTAAAAACATGAAAGTTGTAGAGTTTGCTACTCTCTTTCCAACACAAAAAGAATCATATCAAACGAAGTTCGGAGTAAAACGTTATGAATAAAATACCAAGACAGTATCGGAAAGAAAATGAAAATGAAGACAATTTGATGTAACCTTTCCCTAATTGTTTGACCTTCAAAATGATTGATTCACTAGTTAGTCAAAACACGAAAGTTGTAGGTCTTGATATTATCTTTCTAACTAAAAAAGAATCATATTAATCAGAGTTCGGAGTAAAACGTTATGGATAAAATACCAAGATAGTATTAGAAAAAAAACGAAAATGAAGACAAAAATCAAGTTCTGTCCTCGCTCGAGCGACGCGATTTTTCGTCTAGTTTTCACTAGAATCGATTCCCACACATTTCCAAAATAAGACCCAAGTTTAATCTATTGATTCTAAACCTTAAACTCAATAAACATCATGCCTTTAATCAAGGATTCCACGCTTTGAAACGAGTCACGCAAACGGAGTTTTGGAACGAAATCGGCGGATTTTTTCGATGATTCGCACCGAAAAGGTTTCACAAAACGGATCTCACAATTGGTGGCACGATAAAGGCAAAGTTTTGTAATGATCAAATGAATCAAAATACAGCTAGGTTTTCTGACGTATGGCTCTCGTCTCCTCTTTCTCTCTAAGCAAATAAATTTTAGAAAGCCTTAACCTAAAGCATACGGAAATATCATTCCTCTTAAAATAGGGTTGCTCAATATGTTAAGCACACACACACACACCTTAGTGTGTTAAACTTCTAATTCCAACAACTTAGGTCTGGTGTTGAGTGGTCACACCGAAGGTCGGTGCACGGTTTTCACACAAGGGTCCGATCAAGCCCTAAATAAAAATTCATCCGTACGATCACATTTAAATAATAATCAAAGGCAAATAGCGACACTGGTCACCGAGCAGAATACATACACAGGGTCGGTCTAACTCGGGTTCAAAATACAGGTTTTTACAGAAATCTTCTTGTTATTACGCTTAAGGATTTTTCGATAATCTTTCCAAGATGAAGGCAACTTGGCAATTATCGCACCAACCAGAAAATCTTCATCGAAATGAGAACAATTAGCAATCATATAATTAATAATAACTTAAAAATCATGCACTTAGTTAAAAATAGGTTTATCATCGATCATTTTAAAATTAAAAAACTGACTGATAATGTAAGAATTATACCCTTGCGTCTTCAGTTTTGTATTTTTTCTCGAGTGCGTCCCAGAGTTCCTTCGAAGTGGTGTAGGCACAGTAGACGTCAAACAAAGAATTCGACAATATATTTAAAATGTAGCCTTTGCAAGTATAATCTTCGTCATCCCATTTCTGCTTTTTATGACCTTCACTGAGGGTGGATGATTCTGTAACAATTAGACACGGAGTTATGAGAACGTAAACAACTTTCAGCGTGGTTAACAGAAAATGCAATTTCTGTTGCCATCGTTTGAAATTCGAACCATCAAAACTTTTCAACTTGTGGATATTGTTGGGCAGCGCATGATATAATTTAGTGGAGATCTCAGAAAGCTGGGCCATAAAATTGGTTTAAAATTGTTAGAAAATTGGTAAAGAAGAGACACAAATCCGATTCGAGGCACGAGAGATTTCGCTGTCTTTAAACTAATTTCGCCCCCACCACTTCAATCAAGTGGTCACCAACGGGTTACCGGCAAAATGACTCTAGGATACAACGAATCGGAAGTGTGTTCATTTGATCAGATTTGGCGAATTTGATCATACTATCAGAACACCAAAGATGGGCAAAACTCTGAGAACAGATCTTTAAAACTGAAGAAAAGTGAAGAGAAAACGCAGTAAGGAAAACAAGGTCTCGAGTTCCTTTTATAGAAAATAGGAGGTGCAACCGCACCGTTTCGGATAAGACATATCCGTTTTAAAATAACTGAACGGTTGGATAAGACATCCGTTTAAAATAACTGAACAGTCTGATGCGGTTTCAAATCAAACGAAATAACTGAATGTTTTAAAATTTAAATGGGCGGTTGCACTTTTGTTCAAAAGTTTAACTAAATGCCCAGCACCGCATTGTCACGCCACGTACAAGTGCTCGTGCCCGTGCCCGTCCCATTCCACACACATATTTCATATATTTAGTGTTCAATAAATTGGTTAGCACATTTAGGCCATATGCTAGTACTCTGATATTTATAGGTGTTTATGAGAAAAAGTCATGTCAGATTGAAGGCGGCTCCACCCTCAAACTTATATAGGTAAACCTATAAGAGATGCCCTTGTAATTTTAACATCACAATACATTGTGTTATAGCGTCTATTAAGAGCAATTCTCAATAAATCAATTTTGCCCCCACCACTTCAATCAAGTGGTCACCAATGGGCTACCAGTAAAATGGCTTCAGGATACACCGCATTGCCACGTCACATACACGTGTTCGTACTCGTGCCCGTCGTGACCCGACTTGGCTCTGCTCGGGGCGCGCACGCATGTGTGTGACTGATGAGTTATATGACGATAGAAGCTACAAAATTCAGTGGCTCTTGAGTGACTGCAAACCTTGAGCCATGACAAGAAAATGTAACCCAAAGCCCAAAAACCTTCCACACGATATGAGACTATTACCTCAATGGACGTTCCGAGTTAAAACTCAAAATCTGTGTTTTGAGCAACTCCCGAACGAGGCCTGTATGCTCTTATAAATCGGAAGTACCCAATATCTTCTACTATTGCAATAAACCTAAGAAAATGAGATTTATATACAAATCGGTGGTATTCTCATTGTTGAAGCACAAAACTTTGTACTATAGAAATCAGTTTCCTATTGCCAAAGAGAAGCAATCCCACTATTGCTTGGGTCTACATAATGTAGTTATAATATAAATACAGCACTTACATTTAAGAAAAATACTTTAATCATATATTTCAGTCAGATTTAAGGTATCTATTTCACTTGACTACATATTTTTATGAGAATTAAAACAATGGCCGGATACTTTGAATTGTTTGATTAAAGGTGTTTTTCTTTTTGAACCGTATCCCATCCGATAGAGATCTTCAAGAAGGATTTGGATTGATGTATAATACAGTACCATATTTTATTTAAACAAAGAAAAAAAAATGTAATACTGAAAAAAAGCAAGGAAAAGGGAATATGAGTTCGAACATCGAACGCATGGATGCACCTCATGGCACGTGATCCCAAAGCAGTATTGCTTTGGGATCACGTGCCATATGATCTATAAAAAAATTCAATTTTATTTTAGCTTGTGATCAAAACCTTAGTCAAAGTTTGAGTATTGTCCCAAACAACCTGATGCATTAATATTTTTTTCCCCTTTGCCTACACTTTTGACACTATATTTTCCCTTTTTAATTTTTAATTTTTATTTTTTAAATGGATCTCATCATTATTTGGCAAGTTGATAATGTGATGGTTATTTGGGGATATCTCCCTTTGACTATATTTTTGACGATAGATATCTCCTTTTTTTTATTTTTTATTTTCTTTTAATTTCTTCCCCTGTTAGGATGGAAGGTCGTGATTGTTCCGAAGCTTTTCTCTCAAAAGAAGATGAAAGTAGCTTTACCTGCCTCTTTTCCTACACTCTCTTGATGGGACGATGTCAAAGGCTTGTGTGTCGTGAGTGGGGACGTTCACTTATATATATATATATATATAATATGAGGGGTCATGTCATGTCTAAAATACCGTCCATCAAGGTATTCTAAAAGGAATAAGAACTACATGTAAATTAAGAAAACTAAAAGTTTTTTTCAATTCTCAATAATTCTCTTTATTGTTTCAAGCAACTCCAATCCAGGGTTTTATAAAACCCGCTGACCACATAAAAAATATGAATTTTTGAGTTTCAAATAAATAATTCCAATAATTTTCCATTTGGTCCACACAGAGACTATGATTTTAGAAAATAACTCCTCGTTTGAGACAACTAAAACAAGTGTACTCTATAGAGAAAAGTCATTGTTTGAAACAATGAAGACATTCTAAAAAATCACTCAAATTCAACGACAACACTAATAATGGACCATGAATGCACATGAAACAATCACATCCCAAAATTGCAATCATATGTAGGTAATCCCAAATTATCCTTCATACATGTAGTATGTTGTTTTGTTATGCGAAAAACTCTATCATGTAAAAACTTTACCTGCCAATCAAAACAAAGTTTTATCGACATAGTGTCAAATCACGTCTAGTCCCAAGCATATCCCAAAAGAGTATAAATATTCATAAGTGAATTGACTCACCTACCAAAGTGTGCCACCCAAATTTGTGGAAAACTCTATCGTTGCTTATGCTTAATAATATTAAAGATGCATTATAATTATCATAAATCATAACCACAGTTATATTAATGGAAAAACTCTCTCAAATTGTGAAGTTTACAGACTTTACCAACTAAAGACAGTGATAATTGTGATGTAACAATAAAATTAAGTAACTATAAAACGGAGATCCCCACTCCACAACGATTTGGAAGTTCATTCATTTGAATAGCAGTTTTATCCATATTCTACTATTCACTATTAAAAGTTAACATCACAAAATTATGTCATGAACCAAATAATCAACTATGGATTCACAATTGTTATCATACACTACAAAAAAATAGATTATTAGTGACATTTTTTCGCTCCAAAAAACTGTCGCTATTAACAAAAAACTATTAAAGACTATTAGCGGCAATGGTATTAACGGCAATTTTTTGTTAATAGCGGCAGTTTTTGACTACCGCTAATAGTCTTATTTTTTGTAATAATATGTCACAAAATAACAATCAGGTCAATGTCCACAAAGTACTCCAAAATGACCGCATGCCACCAAAGCCCACCAAAGAATAAATCAAATCAATCTAGGGGTTTAGTTGAATTGTATAAAGTGTTTATCATGTGCAAATTAAATACTCTGTAAGCATAGACAAGATGCAACATTTAGCATTACCTTTGGGCAGAAACTAGATGTACACTTTTCCATTCCAGTTGTCTTAACATGCATGTAGACCTAATCACTTATGTTTTCATGTTCGATCCAAATGACTCACTACATTTGGGCAAGAGAATCATCTTTCCATTCCTTCCACACTTACGCCTAGTTTACTCATATTATCTACATGGAAATAACTAAATCACCTTTGAGCAGAATCAATAACTCCATGCAGACAAGTGCTCTACGTGATCATAATAAGACAAAAATCTCAAAATTCAAGAAACAACAAATGATCACCTTTGGCAAGGTCCAATCTTACTTCGAGTATATTCTCTCGAACGACCACTTTAGTAGTTTTTCTAAACCCCTATAGGAAAGACCTAGACTTGATATGTCCAATTTTAAGAGTTTAATTAACTCATCCTAAAGTGTACCTTGTAAACATGCAAATAATCAAGAGTACCACAAAATAATATTTTAAATAAATATAGAATTGTAAAACTTAATCATAGACGTATGAGCTTGTACAAGCATAAGATCAACACTATGATCCAAAAACACATATAGCAATAATACACTAGAGATATTAATGGATCACCAAATAATAATTTATCCCATCATATAAAGGTCTCAAACAGCTCGAAGACAATTTAGTAGATTTCCTCAAATAGAATAAATCAACTACTCAAAACTAAAAATCAGATTTAACCTGAACCAAGAAAGAACATCTTCAATGGGCCTTAGTAGGGTCCTATATAATTAGCCCAAGCTTAAGTCCAATTTAAGCCTAGACATGGCCCAAAAATATCAAGAATATCCAAAATCATTACATACCCATAATCATAAGATGCAAAATTTCATAAAATTTACATAAAATTCAATCAATTCAAAACCTCAAACACAAGGAGAATTAAGTAATATATTCAATTTAAAATAACTTGAAAAACTAATGGGCTATAGCCATATGAGCTTCAAGCAATGGCACAATTCTGCCCAATATAAGCCCACAAAGAACATAATTAGACCGTAATGAATTACCATAGTCTCTCTAAGATAATGGTCAAAAGAAATTGTCAAAATTAACCTTAAGACGAACCCTGAATAACTAAAATAAAAATTGGGTCTGAAAATAACTTTCTAAACAGGTTGACACAAGATTTAGGCCTAAATCCCATTGGGTCAACTCCAATTTTATCCACACTTTAAAATTAAATCAAAGCCCAACAAATAAAAACTATCATCATTTATAAAATGCCTTTCGACATATAAATATTGTTGAAATGTGGCCAATGAATGCCATCCAACAATTGTAAATACACAATTTGTTATTGATTAATGAAATACACTAATTGAGAATACTGTCACACAAATAATGACTAAAAGGGTGATTAAGGCCTCTTTATGGGAAAGCCATCGGTTACATGAGTTGCTTATATAAGCAACGGTAAAGAGTAGGGAGAATGTGCTTGGACATGTATGCCTTAAACCGATTGGACGAGCTGCAATAAGCGACCACCAATTTAGTGACACTGACTGTCACGACCCGAAATTCTACCTCATCCCGAGGGCCTAGAATTTCGAGTTATGTCCCGCACTTATCCCGGATATGCTAAGCGGACATACATATAATCAGAGTTCTCGTGCATTACCGGTTTCACGAAATTCATGAAAGCCAACATACAATGATGGAAGATAAGACAATCATAAATGCTGAATAAATCTGATAAAATGCATAGAATACTATAAATCCACAAATAATATATAAGTCAAGTTGGAGACAAATCCGATAAAATGAAAGCATAGAGTCGATGATAATAACAAAAGACAAAAGACAAAATCCAATACCGAGTCTACAAAATCAGTATCCGGCGCTCTGATCAAATCAACACTGTAGTCCTCCTGATAACCGGCAACATCACCCTCCAAAGGCTCTTGGTAATCAACGTCCACTGGATCAACGTTCTCAGCACCAATCAGATCAGAAAAACCCACGTCCACTCCATCAGTATAGTCACTTGCAGTTGTTAGATTATTGTGGGATGAGTTTACTCAGTCATGTAAACTCAGTGGGATACACCACCAATCCACCCCATGTTACTCAGGTACATTGTGGGTGCATTGCGTGAGTGATAAACATAATATCTCAAAAATATAGCAAGAGAAAAATAACATCATTTGCATATCGTGGAACTCATATCATATCATAAATACATGGTCATGATCTAGACACTCATATCTTAACGTACCTTATCATATCTCATATCATACCATACCTCATAACATACCATGTCTTATTATTCTCGCACATATGTTTGTACATCGTATGAGCGTAACTAACATATTCATAAAATCTTAAACAACTTGTGCCAGAGTCGCTGCTCGAGCTGTCAGAGTCGCTGCTCGAGCTATCATGTGAGGGTCACCATAATATCATACCACCATATCATAACACCTTCCATATCGTATCATATCATACACCCCATCCAGTCACAGGAGCAATGAGCGACTCATAACTCATATCATACTGTCTCCTAGATACCCGTCTTGACTGAAAGACGTTATTGCCCTTACGGTGGCTATGTAAGGAACGACATGTACAGAGACTTAAGTTCTTAATATTTTATTAGCCTACACAGCGATGTCTTATTATCATACTCGTAGCATATCTTATCTTACTGACTTATACCTTATTATGCCTCTATAACCTGAAAGTTTAAACCTCGTACCCTAACTTATATCTTAACCTATCATATTAGAACTCAGGGTGATTGGGTCACCGTTTATGCCACCGTATACGAGGCTACACTGAATTCACACTCATCCGACTCGTCATGATGTCTCATACCATCATGAGTTATAGAGCATGTGAATATAATGTATTCCTCGCGTCGATACCATTTCAGTGAATCACTATGCCCAAGCATAGACATGATCTCATACACTCTCGTACTCATGATCTAATATATTCTTAACTTGTATAACTTGATTAGGATGTAAACACAAAAGTATCACATGTACAGAACGATTTATACTTAGATTTTGATTATATTTATACTTATATTTATTTACATAACACACCAATATAATTATAAAATAGGGTTATATGTGTGATTTCGATAATCATAAAGGTCAGAGTTCGATTTCATAAGGGCATCAAAGTTCTAACACCTTGTGTTATTGAAGTAGTCGCGTTGAAGCGGTAGAATGATACATATATAATGTATTATAATTAAATGCTCAAATAAAAAGGCAGTACAATTTAAAGTGGGGTGTATCACGGCCATTGATCGAAACACTTAAGTGTTTACTATACACTAAGCTTTGGTCGGACAAAAGTGGAATTGTAGTGCGAATAGGGTCGTCTGTTCGGATGAGAATCACTCGGTCGAGCTAAAATGATTTCAAGTTAATGACAGTTCAGTTTTGCTCAGGGTCCATTGATCGAACATAGGAGTCGATTGATAGAACACAATAGAGTAACGCAATTAGTTTTGTTTTAGAGTCGATCAATCGATAGTAAGTGTCGATCGATCGACGATATTAGTTTGTTTAAGAAACGAAGTCGGAATAGGCTTTCTGTACTCAAGCCTCAAGTTAGATCAATTTATATGACTATTATATTAGGGTACTTGAGTACTTTTATTAAGAATAAAGTCAATTATATTAATAACATATAGTGGTCTTGAGTACCTCTTGTTTTTATTTAATAATATATTATTATTATAATATAACTATATAAGGAATATTGATTTTATATTACAAATCCTTATCCACTATCCACTTTAACTCTAATATAATATATCCAATTCAAGAGGCTTTAAATATTATATTACTATTTAATGAAGTATCATCATTAATCATACCAACTATTTCAGCAACACTCTGTTTAATGAATGGTCGATCAATCGAGCATAAAGTCGATCGATCAACATTAAAGTGTCAGAGTCATAAGTCATATAAGGAAACGCAGTTTGGATTATTTAAATAACTAATTTAGTCTCGTATCGATCGATCGAGAAATAAAAGTCGATCGATCGACTATATAATACAGCAAGACTTTATAGAATTTAATGGTTTCGAAATAATCGATCGATCGATAGTGCTTGTCGATCGATCAACTATCTATATTTCAGAATGAAATAGGGTTCGAGATAACCCGAAATACTTTCAAAATATAATTTAAAAAATGACAATAAGAGATTTATCACATTATCAATCTGAAAATGATATTACATGAAAATAAATTTATGTTCGTTTTATTAACCCGTTGATACGCGATCGAATCGTTGTGGAAGAATATACAAGAGATTTAAAAGAGATTTTGGTGTTTTTAGAAAATGGAGTGACATAATAAGGTTTGATCCTTAATCCTCTTGTCTATAACCAAAGCCTTTCAACCATTAGGCCATCACAGAACTTGTGTCAAATAAAGATAATTTTAAATATAAAACCTTTTGAAAAATCAAAATGTGTATTTTCTCATCTAGGGTAAGTTTCGGTGTGAAGCACTAAGACCATGCTTGGTGCAAAACAAGTCTAACACTACAAATTCAATTTAAAAATTTTTAGGGTCGTTATACTGACGCTCTCCTGATTGTTATATGTAGCACGATTTTCAGAATCCTTAATATATACCACTCAACAAAGTGTTATCACTTGACACATTAATTTTGTGCTTGAACAAGTCTTAGGACAAAGTGTACGTGGCTGATGTGGCACGACGTCATCAATTGTAAGTGCGGTGGGTCTCAATTAATGGAGGTCAGAACAGTCAATCATTTTGCGTCATGTCAGCCGCCTGTACTTCCTCCTCAACAAATATGTCATCTATTTATAATTTTTCGAAAATAATTAATTGTAATATATACCTAGGAATAATGTTAATGTTTAGCATGAAATCAAAACGAAGAAGTGCTCCCATTACGTGACTTTCTTTCATGCACCCCCAAAACCAATAAATAGCTTTTGTTTAGGAAGATAATTTATACAGTGACACGCACATGTTACTTTTAAAAAGATTACGGCCAAAAGGCAAACAAGCTACAAAACAAAATAATGTCCAATTAAAAGTAAAAGAAGCATTCAATGAGTAATAAGAAGTCATAAATCTTTTTGACTTACGGTGGGAAGTTAGTGCTCCGCATGCTAAGAGATGAATCCCCATGAAACGAAATCTCTCTTGATTGGTTTTAGCCAGAAATAGAGCCGTCCTAAGACTCCATTCTCTTACCAAAGAGAGGGAAAGGGTGAGATCCGGTCCTTAGGCTCTACAGCCAAAATTCGCCATATAAAATGTGCCTTGAATTTTGTCGACGATGCTGATTAACAAGTTGAACTATATACCACACCACATCTGCACAAAGTGGTTATATGTTATATTAAATATAAACTATAACTATTAGTTAGGGTTATATGAAAGAAAACTCAATTTTTGTATTGAGTGAGATAAGATCTAAGATATTTGTAATCCAAATTTTTACAAATTAGTAAAAAAGTTCAGCATCACTCATAGACGTAGGCAAATTGCTCAACCACATCAATTTTGTATTTACACTTTGTTTGTTTAATATGTTTTTTTATTGCCACATTTTCTACAAATATAGGTACAAAGGAGAACCTGAATGAGTTTCAAATCGTGCAGGTGGTGCCATTAAAACATGCCCAAAATTTTGACAACATCGGCCAATCTACTGATCAACTACGACAAACTTGACAGCCTTCAACAAATTTTGTCTTCAACACTGGTCAACAAAATATAGAATTATATTCTCTCTAGGTCTCAATATCACGCTAGAAATAAACACATAAATTAGTGTTTTAACCAATCAGACGCCGACCAGGGCTTTGATACAAATTGTTGGATCTTTTGATACGATCACCCAAAATATGCCCTAGGATATAGGCGTATGATCATTATTGATTCAAAATGATGAATTAATAATTCACAAATTAAAATATATGTGCATACCTTATTGAGAAAATCGTAATCATTATTTTTAGTTGATGTTGTAAAATTTTCTCCGAAAAGAATATGAAGGTGGCTCTACTCGCCTCTCTTCCTATACTCTCTTGATGTAAAGATGCAAAAGACTTGTGTGTAGTCAGCGGAGATGTCCACCTATATATATATATATATATATATATATATATATAGCATGATGAGTTATGCTTTGACTAGAGTACCGCCCATGAAGGTATTCTATTACGAATAGGAATCATATGTAAATTAGGAAACTTAAAAGTTTTCATCAATTCCGAATAATATCCTTTATTGTTTTAAGCAATTCCAATCTAGGGTTTTATAAAATTCTAGTGTGTGGGCCATATAAAAACACAAAATTTTGAGGTTTATAAAATTCTCCCTGATGCATTTCTCAAAGTGCTTAAATAATATATGAATATCTGTTTTTAATCTTTGCAATTTTATTCTACACTCGCTCTAGAGGGTGGTAATGGGCTCGGGGCCTCAAATTATACTATAAACGGGCTAGGCTCGAGCCAGGCCTTATAAAAAAATGACAAAAATCTAAGCCCAAGCTCGAACCATTTCCACTCTTAGCTCCAGTGTGCTCTCTACCTCTAGGTACACTTTCTTAAATTTATAAGCTTAGAAACTTCTTTCTTCGCCATTGCCAATTAGTTATGAGTGGAGGGACCCAAGATATTTTAAGGGGAGAGAGAAGGCAATAATTTATCCAATGTGGGACTAAACTTCAATACACACCCGAACGTGTTAGCAAGACTGAGCCAAATTATGTGGACAATTGAACTAGGTGACGTGGATTGAAGAAGGGTCTTCTGTGATACCATGATAAATATGTGCATCCAACTCAAAACCAATTGGCAGTGAGTGGAGAGGCTCATGATATTTTAAGGGGAGAGACAATGCTATAATTTATCCAATGTGGGACTAAACTTCAACAACCCCGCACGTGTTGGCTGGATTAAGCCAAATCACGTGGACAATTAAACTGGCTGAGTGGAGAGGCCCAAGAAATTATAAGGGACAGACAAGACTATAATTTACCCAATGTGAGATTAAACTTCAAAGCTATAGCTTACAAAAGGGAAAAATTGGTATATAGCTTGAATGATATAGATCCATATAATTCATATCCTCCTATAGGAGAAGGGTTTTGAACTTTGAAGCCATGACTTCAACGATGAAAACTAGGCTCTAGGATTATCGCATAAAATAATTGGGTGCCACTGCTTGCGCCCACAGATTCTCTGAAGCACCTACGTCTCAAACCGCTTGAAAACCATAGATTACTTTGGAACAAATGATGGAGATCGTGTTTCACCCTGATCTTCTACATAATAGATCTTGAGATAATTTTGCACCTATCATAAGGTTAGTTGTTAATTTCACGTGTCAAAGAGCCCGAAAAAATAGCCTTCAATCATATGATACACATCACGCTCAAATGTGAATTTAGGGCCATTAATTTGGGATATGTGACACACACTACATGAAAAAGTAAAAAAAATCACTGCCTTAAACAATTATTTTTTCCAAAAACCACCGTCTTTAACAGTATTTTTTTCAAAAAATCACTGCCCTAACCAGTTGTAAAAAAAATAGTGATTTTCTTTATTACTGTACACAACAGTGGTTTATGAACTTCAACAACGACTGCTCTCAGCAGTCATAGAAAAAATACCACTGCTTTTGGCAATAATTTTTTTATGTAAATTAAAAAAAAAAAAAAAAAATTACGTCGACGATTTTTTATGTAATTTTTTTTTAAATAATATTTTTTTATGCTTTTTTTTAATGCAATATTTTTATGCTTTTTTTTAATGCAATTTGTTTAATGCTTTTTTTTAATACAATTTTTCTAATACTTTTTTTTTTAATGTTTTAAAAAAATATATATAACGAAAAAAAACTATTAATCTCATATTTAAATACGTTCATTCAATACAAATGCAAGTCATTCAACGCCATTAATAAAAAAAATAGATGTCCAATTCTTTTATTCAAACAAAATATTGCATCTTAACCTATGATCCAACCTTTCAAATCAACCAAACATTTTAAACTCTACATGCCCTATCCTTTTATTCAAATAAAAAAAAGAAACGAAAGAGAGTTAACAATCTAAGGACCCCATGGTCCATTTTCAAAATAAAAGGAAAAAAAAATTCAAATTTACTCCGCCTCTTCTACCAAGTGTCCCCGTCCCTTAGTGATTCGTTTGAGGTGAGCTTCAAATTGAAAAGCTTCGCCTGAAATTAAAAGGAGAACATCATTAAACTAAGATATTGATGACTTCCATCTAAGGAGTCCCCATCTAATAGGTCGGTTGAAAATATTGACCTGCTATATAAATAGGTTGTATTCAAGTTAGCCCAAACCTGACCCGAACCCAACTTGATACTTGTTTGCTACACAATATATAGGTATATCATTTTTTTAATTGATCCAAGTCAGGTCCAATAGTGGATAACAGGTCGGGGTCCAAAACTTAATAAAGTTTAAGACATCAAACATATATGGAAACTTCAATGGTGTAATAAAATCATGAAGATTGTGCAAATACGACTACACATCCCACTACAGATGATAACAATGATTTAATTTACATTTCAGCGCTTATAGACCGTAGATTTAGGGGCTTGTACAGCCAAGAAAGGCTGTAAAAGAAGCATATATTATATTATATGCAACCCCCACACAGCTCTTTGTGGCTCCGCCCTAGGATATAACAGTCCGTTCATTTGGTTTAACAAGTGATGGTAGATGTTGGATTTGACATCCCAATCACCCATTAATGGATTTGAATGACATTAAATTCATTGATCCATCTCGTTCAAATATACGCGGTTTGCTTCTGATTTCTTGCCCAGTATATTAAGATTGATAGATTTCGGTATGTATAAAGTGACTCTTACTCTGATTGCGTCGAATGGACAGGTCTTCAAACCACACAGAGGCTTAATAGTGTTCCCATGCATTGGGTCGCTCACCCAAGTAACGATGAGACCAGCTTGCCGTATGGCTCTAACCAGGTGGGGGAGCTTCACTCTCATGTTCTCGGCTCCTATTCCCGTGATTATGGTTAACTTTCCTGGTTTGTTGTGAGAGTTCAGAATCTCGCACAATTTCACGAGCTCATTTAGGTCCATCTTGTCAGTCACCTGCATGATGCATGCAAGTCCATATGTCAAAAAGGAGCTCAAACTATCAAGTTTTGGTCCAACCAAAAACTGAGATGAGATCATCGCCATCATCTTGTTCCCCACTTATTTGGGGCTGGCAAGATATATAATGACCACCCACTTGGCATAAAATATTGCATTTAGCATAGGAAAATGGAATTCCAACATGAATCAACAATACTTGTTATTAATAATAATAACAGGGAAATGATCCCATCAATCGAGTCATGACTCGAGCTGCCATTGGTTGCATGTCATTCTCTTTTTTCTTTGAAAAGTCAAAGGCAGTTGTCATAAGAATATTTTAGAAGATGACCAATGTAGTTTGTGAAAATCTACAGAGGATAGTGCATTGGGAAAATTATTTTAGACAGTTGGATTGACCCAACCCCACAGATTGTTTCAGTTCTCTATTTTATGATTAAAAATACATAAATTGAAAAAAAAAAAAAAAAACAGTCCAGCTATAACATTAGTCAGATGTATCATATTGAAATTTAACATAAAACATGTGTTTTTTTCACTGTGCTGGTAGACAAATTCAACATTTGATAAAGAAGTCTAAAACAATAAAGGATCTTGCATTTTATTAATTATTATCATTAATCACTAACTTTTTCTCTTTTTGAGATCGTGGAAAATTACCTGGAACCTCTTTTTAATGACATCAAGTGGGTGACAGACAACTTTAGCACATGTATCGGCTGCAAACCCACACAGAAAGAGCTGGTAGCTCGAGAGGCTATAATCCAGCCAAGATATGCTGCCTTTACCAGATCTGTATCTATTCCAAGCTTACAAGTAACACGAAAATTTGGTTTTAGAGTCGCAGGACAAAATCAACAAGCTGCTCCATTTGAACAAAAAACTGAAATACCTACAAAAATTTATATTCTTGTAAGGTTCTCATTGCCCTAGTTCTAATATAAATATGAGTGGGCCAGATTTTTCTTTTAACCTTTTGTTTTTTAAAACTTTGCACACTAGAAATATGGCATCAATTAAAGAAGGCACCACTGAGGAAAACCCAGATTATACAATATCATATATTGACCATTCACATTTCACAAACCATATACAATACATGTAATAAAAGATTGGAAGTATGAAACCCAAAATGAAGATGCAAAGTTATTGGGATCCTTGCTGGAAGAAGACAAGGAATGGATTAAAATGAAACCCTGAGTTTATATGAGAAAGATATTTTAAAATGAATGGATACTATTGGATAGTGTTACTGGGGAAGAAGACAAAACCCTGGAATGTTTGCAGTTAGAATAGAAGGTGGATTAAAAACTTTTTAAGTGTTACTTTACGTAATAAAGTAACTATTCTTTATTATTTTGTTTACTTCACAGTCTAGCAAATCGCGGGACACGATCCTTGCTGGATCAAACCGGATCATACGATCCAGATCTTTGGATCGTATAATCCACACCCATTTCCGATCCAATAGCAGAATCAGATCCGAAAGGGTCCGAGTTGATCTGAATAGTATGATCCAAATCGCAGATCGAACGATTCTCATAACATTGCTTAAGACTAGTTAGTTAGATGGAGTGCCTGCGAAAAAAAAAAATGGAGCCAAATTCGTTTGACTATTAATCGACTCTCCCTGTCAACATCAGAAGATAGCTAAGCCTACCAACATCTATTCAAGGACATTTCTACAACAAGTTGACCTTCATATTTGTCAAAGGCTCAAACATCTATAATGTCAGACAGCTTTTGATAGGAATCTACCTCTAAAAGGCAAGTGATGGGGCGTGTCTATCTCCTGATGTTAGTAATGCCCCATTAATCCCTAGTGAATATATATTATGCCAGTCCAAGAAACGATCTAAAACATTTTCTTTTTGAAATAGCTACATGTTGTCCATCCTCCAAGGTCAACGTGGAGGTCCAGGTGACACCCAAACATTATTTGGGTGCCACATGGAGCATGAGTGGATGGTTTAGATCAATTTAAAAAAACAAATTTCGAAAAAAACTTTTTAAATGCCCAAGTCAAAGTTTGACTAGTTTCAATGGTCCGGCTCAGAAAACACATGGTGGCATGTGATCTGAGGTTCGAACCCACTGCCCTCAGTATGGGTTCAAACCCATTGTCCCACTTGCCATATATATATATTAATAAAAAAAGATGACAGCATGTAGAAAATTACCATGGTCCAGCGCTTGAATGTGTCATAGGTGCCAAATCGTAGGCCAGCGTAAGGGATTATCTAAACAAGTGTCGGTGTCAACCCAGCATACAATCCTCTAAATCCGCGAGTTCTGACTATGTCAACGAAAGCAGCTCGCATGTTGGGATAGATCTGAGTATAGAGAAGCCAAATCAGTGTCAAACAACGTTCATACATCATTTCATCCATTTCTTCTGTATATGCAGGTTTAGGGCTCATTTAGGTACCGGTAAAACACCCATTTATATACATAAAATCCATTCATACGTAAAATGGGAAGAAAACAACGTTAAATGTTGTTTGACAACCATTGTGTGGTCCACATGTAAAACCAATTTTACGAGCGCACATTGCCCCTGAAAACAAGTTTTACAAAAATTCATGTAATATCTCTTGGGCATTTCTTACATGACTGGGGCCCACATGTATAAAATTTTCTCCCTTTCCCATTTATGAGTGGGATCACATGCATAAAACACATTTTATGCACATAAAATGGGATTATAGCCAAAAATAAAATCACTTTTCTAGAGGCGTAAAACCATAGTCCAAAAAAACACGTGGCCACCATGGATCAAAATATCGTCCGATACGTAGCATCCGATACGTATCGGTTTTGGACCTCACTGATATGGTACATTCAAGGTACCGTATCGGTGCCTCCCATACAAAATAGCAAAATACCAGACGATACATACCATTGTATAGTATTGTCCGGAACCGATACGTATCGTCTAGTACATATCGGTTTTGGAGCTGGCCGGTACGTACCGATTTTCTGAATTTTTGACCCATGGTGGCCATGTAAAATATTTTACATGTAAAATGATATTTTATATGTAAAGTACCAAACGTGCCCTTACAGTGCACGTGCAGTAAAGAGCATTTGATCTATTCATTTTTCACTGTTCTTCAAAGTTATGCTGGTCTTTGTTTTCAGACTACAAATCTATTGATAAGTGGGTACAAAGAGAGACTCGGAGACATTTGGGAATAAGAACGATAAAAATATATTTTTTGGAGTACGCACATTACATTTGGATGCAAGAACCACAGAATTGAAAGGGTAACAAATTCAACATAATTACACAAAAACAGAGCATGAAAAATCCTAGGAGGAATACACATTAAAAAAAAAGTCGTTACTTTCAGAATACAAAAGTGATGGGATAGTTCTTTCTTAATGAATTTAAACGCTTAGTTCCCCTACCTTACATCAATTCTGCAAGACGAGAAACCAATGGATTGAAAATCAAACCTGCTGGTCTGATTTTCAATACAGAGGTTATCCTATTCTCTAAAGGAATGCAAGAATTTAGTTTATCTAACTCCTTTCATGGAACACTAGGTTTTGAGGGATCACAATTTCCCTCTTAAGGGTGCAGAAAATCAGAGGGAGTTGCATGAGCATCATGTTGTTCAATCAAACATCAAATCCAACGGCACTATATTTCCTCCTACAAAGAAATTACAATTTTTGGACTTTGGAACTCTCTGTCAGGTGATCCACCTGTCTAATTCATTCCCTTTAAAGGAAATCATAGCTCCAGATTTAGACTAAGTTTATCATCTTAGAATCTACAGTTAAAGTTTGTGGATTGAATGCAGGTTTATCCAACAATTAAATCCATTTCATAGAACATCACCATTATGACAAAACAACTATAAAACCAATAGGAAGAGAAAAAGAAAATCCGAAACCAACTTCAAAGTTCAAGCTACAAAAATGAAGGATAAAGAAATTGTAAGATATCGAATACCTGTCTCCTTGCTCGTTGTGCTCAGTAAAGTTCAAATTCCATTGTGTGACTCTTTGAATAGAAGCATATCCACCAGTGGCAAATGCTCAGAGAAGATTCAAGGTGGCTGCAGATTGTGTATAAGCTCCTATCAGTCTTTGAGGGTCTGGCGTTCTAGATTTCTCATCAAATGAGTCGCCATTGATAATTCTCCCTGGTAATTTGGAGCTTCACCCCATTCTAGGTCTCAAATGGATCAGATCTGGGTTTTGCAAATTGACCATCCATCCTTCCTTCCTTTTGCATTATCAAAGACGAACCTAAGTTAGACGAGATTATTCAGATATTTAAAATATAAATCATAATCTAGCAAGTAAAGGTCATATGATCTGCTTTGGAGAGAATTGATCATTCCATGACGGGATATGAGAGCTGGCTTCTGTGTCATCTTCATTGGTAGAAGAGCTTTGACCTTTTTATGTATTTGGGTAATTTTTCGTTGTGTTCCTATTTGCTGGATGAGCCATTGAGAAAGTTGGGGGATCTGACTTATAGCTCCATATGTTGTCTTCCATCTCTAGGGTGCCTAGTAAATTGGGAAGAGAATTGTTTCTTTTTCCTCCCATAAGAGCAGGGGGAAATTGTGAAAAAAGAAAAGCAGAGCTAGTTTACTACCATGTTGACTCTTTGAATATTTCCAGGCAGATCCACCTGTAGATATTGCTCCAATAGCACTCCCGATTGCAGCAATTTTTGTCCCTTCTCTTGCAGACTTCAGCTGACAAAAGAAACAAAAATATTCCTCCATTTCAGCATTAGATAAAAGAACAATAGAAAACAAATTCTAAATAAATTAAGAATAAATAATGCAGTTGTAGTAAAAAAATTTACATCCGATTTTATTCAGAATAAATAAATTAAGTACAGAAGTAGTTGGTCCCAGACCCGATAGAATGCTGGTAATGAGTGGAATAAACCAATATAGACAAATCCCCACCATAATGATTTCTCACTAGCCCCCCATAACCATGAGCCAATTTTCTGGTGATATAGTAAACAGTTTTTTTTTAAAGGTTGAGTCATAGAGCACCATCCAGTTCAGCTACAGGCCAAACCCCACAGTAGTAGTAACTTGGCTGCCTATAAAACTTAAAGCATGATGTTTTTCAGTATGTGTGGCTCATTGTTATCTATTTTATATGCATAACGTTTCCTGGTTCTCAGTAATCATCCACAAAATAAGGATTTTAGTCAAGTAAGGCAATATTTCTATTCTTTTTTTGGCAGTTGATAACTTTATTTTTTTTTTATCAGTAGTTGATAACTTTATTACCAGGGCAAAAAGTCAAACTTGAGGGGATTGCCAATGAGATTTACTGTTTCACACTTTCAGTACTTCCGATTTGAGCCTACCTCCCAAATAGATGGGAAAAAGGAATCATGACTTTTGATTTTAGTATAACCTAAAATATTGAAAACAAACTATAAAATGCATTTTACACATCATCACACAAACACACACAAAAAAAAATATTACACATATAAGAAGAGCAAAAGAGTGGAGAATAGTTGTCCTTATTTCTTAATAATTATATTGTTGGAAATAAGAAAACTGTGAGAGAGACGATGAGTTTTGTGTTGGCCCGATTTATAAAAGGGTTCGCACACGAGAATTTTTTAGCTAGACAACGTAATAAACGACCGTCGATCCGTTTACCACTGTTGGGCAGTTGTTCTTTTCACATTCCTAAGAGTCGTTTTTCTCTTTTTTTGACGTAGTGAGTGTAAAAGATGTACCCAAAATATCATGCCAACAGGGGTGTAGATGAAGGGGAGAACTCACCACAGAGTAATCTAGGAAGGGCATCTTTTTTATACTATTTGGAAGCTCTGACAACTTCCCCAGCCACAAATTATTCAATGCAAAACAACAGATTTTGGCATGAATCTGTTGCTTGACAATCAAGCATATTCAAACACAGTAAGGCATATTTGCATTCCATCTATTCTAGAAAATAGAAACATATAAGCCTACACTAGAAATTATGAAAGTTACATATTCAAACATAGTAAGGCTTACTTACATTCCATCTAACCATGGAGGAAGCTTTATATCTTCTATTGAAAACAAAGTCTTCAATTCTGATGAAGAAACTAATTTTATACGTGGAGCAGAAGGGACTAAGAAATATTTTCTGCTAACTGGAAATACAACCTGTAGCGGTTGAAAATTCAAAGGGATAAAAAGATTCTCAAGCAACTATCCCCAAAACTAGCATCCACATAAACCAAATGAAGAGAAAAAAGACAAGAAGATGAATCTTCTATAGCATAACGTAACGCTGCTGCTCAAAGAGTGACAAACTTAATAAAAAAAATTAAGAGATCAGCTTTTAAGAGTGGAAATAATGATGGCAAGTAGCGAGAAATTTCTGTAAGTATTCAGAAGAAAGAACTGGTATGCTCTAAGCATATGAAATTTCTGTAAGTATTCATACGCTTGATTGCAAACAACTTTCACTAATTTGCATGCTTCATAAATGATTATGCACCTCCTGAGGCTAGACTATTTCAGCAGGAGAATGACCCAAGCGCTGCCGGCGGATTTCAGGTTGGGTATCTAATACCAGCTCATCGCAAATAACTAATGTGGGGCGTCAGTACCTTGGGCAGAACCTGTTGAAGAAAACTTCCACAAAGCAACCTGAATAGATGGGAAACTTATCAATCGTCATCCCACTATATGGCAATCAAAGGTATCATCATAATCGTAGAAACCTTCATTTTATTTCATTTGATAAATATATAGGAAACTACAGTTTAGATAGAAAACCGGTTAAACCGATGACAAATAATCCACAGGTCAAAAGCAGCAAGCTCAACAGAATAAGAAGATATAAATAACTTGCATATTTTAGATCCTAAGCTTAAGCTTGAAAAAGGATGGAAAACATGCTCGGAATCAAATCCCAATCCTACGTGATCACGAACCAATAAAAAAAGGGGGCCTATTATTTAGGATTACATCAAAACATGGCCGTATATAATAAAATGCTAAAGTTGAAAGTTACGCTTCATTCTGTTACACAAAATTATTAGAATTTAGCAGAACAAAGGATCCCTCAAAATAGGCCATCATGAAATGAATTTGTATAAGGTGGATGGGGGTTCATCAAATTTTGAAACCGTGACACACCCAGTTCATCAATTAAGATGTCGAGGTGGGCAGTCCAACATCTAGATGGAACTCAGCCACATGCTTATCAGGGGTTGTTAACCATCTGATCAAAGCACTCTTTCCGTCTCAATTGTGAATTGTGTTATGAAGGTTACAAAACACCTTTTATTTGATTGATTCCTGTAAAAAATTGACTTCCACCAATCTTCAGGCCCCATTAAACCTTCAAAAGGTGTTGGCTCGGTGATCAGTAGGTTTACTCTTGAAACGCCCCCCCCCCCCACCACCACAATCTACAGTTTATATGACCATATTGTTAATTCCCAAACTGCCTACAAGGATTATACTGCAACATCTATACTTTCTACCATATATTTCCAAAACACCCTTCTTTTTTTATAAATAATGATTGAGGTTGTAGGGACCTCACCCTTTCATTAAAAACCTAACTAAGAATACAGAGGAAGAGGCCACAAAGGACTGCAGTGGCAGGGGCTTCGACATTGTCAACACCCCAACCCGAAGCAACCAGCCACTTACACCAAACAGAAAACACAGAGCAAAATGCTCATCTGTAACAAAAGGCCCAGCCAACAACATACTAAACTACAAGAACCAAGACATAAGAAAAAAACAGAGACCAACTCCCCCAGTCCCTAGATTAAAACGACTATGGAACAAGCACCAAACTCCACAACCAGACACAATTGCCTCCAGATTATAAGTTATTGGAGAGGGTTATAATGAGGCCAATTAATTGGTGGGAACCATCTCGGAGAAAAAAAGTCATTCTCGGGGCCAAAAGTTTGCAGTAAAAATTTACTTTTATAAAAGATTTTTCTCATTATTATCAATTAAACTTCTTTTTTTTAAAGAATTTATTATCTAGTTTTCTTTCAGAAGTCAAAGGTTTTGTTCTAAAGAAGGATATGGTGATCTTCTCTGTCTTTTCGCTACATCACCTAAGTCATTTAAGCGGCAGGATATCATATGAACCAACCTCATCTAAACAAAAATGATTATCAGAAGACTCATCCCATACAACATCCCATGTTAAAGAGAATGGATTGAATGGTTTTAATCCTCTAATAGGGTTGAGTTCAATTCATATAAATTGTAGTAGAAGTTAAAGGAGAATAAAGCAAAGATTCGTCTTTGGAACAAAGAAAAAATTGGCAAAGTTGGGAATCGAAAAGAAAAGGCAAGGCAGGACCCAATTCAATTACAAATTCAAACCAGGCCATCCGATTACTAGATATCGACTGATGAAGTGGAAATTTATCATTCAAGCGTATGTGAATTTATCCAAAACTAGCTAGTAATGAAACCGATCAGAATTTGAGCTCATCATTTAAACAAGCTTGCAAATCATCAACTCCATCAAAATTCATTTGTTTCTCAAGTAAAAATTGAATGGAGAATTCAAATTGCTTTTGGACTTGTTGCAGCTAATATTGAAGTAGAGATCATGCATCATAACGAGCAGGGGTTTTTAAAAGTTAAGCAGGAGTGTCTGCTACTGCTGCAATACTAATAATAACATCAACTTCTACAAACACAGCGAAAAAAACCTTGAACATCAACACTTAGTGATTTAATGAACACGATGAATTTAAGAATCGAAAAAAAAAATTAAAAATTGAAGAACCTGCAACAGATCACCCACTTGAACACCAGACTTAGCGAATTTCTAAGGTCCAGAATCAGAAATTGGTATAATGAGAATTTGAACTTGATCAGAAATAACAGTTGCCTAACTAAGATCATTTATGTAAATTTTGGGCCAATGATCAGATATCTTACTAAGTACCTGAAACACAAAACAACGGAAAGCCCTACTACCTATTTCCAAAAATACTTAACATAATATGGAAACTGAACCTGAAAGGTTGAGTGAGAAACCAGAGCCCAAGGCTATGGAAATCATAATATGAAGTTGCAATATCAACCAGTCTGAAAGAGATAAATCCTTCTATAAGGAAGTCCAGTATTACTTTCTCAATAGTTAAACGATTTTAAGTAAAATAGCTTAAAATCCTGAATTAGTGAGAAAATAGTTTTTTCTCACTAATGACTGATCAAAACCTAGAAAAAAATTGATCAATCAATGATCGAAACCAATATCATATAACTAAAAGTATCTGCTAGGGACTTCAGCTATGTTATTAAGAGAAGAGCAGGGGCACATACTCGGGATCCAGATATGCAAGGGTACCATTCATAGTAATATAAATGCGACTGAATTCGTCATTAGGAAAAAACTTGGATAACCTGAAGTCTGCTATCTTAGCTTCTAATTTGTCGTTTAAGAGGATGTTTTCCAACTTCACGTTTGCATGAATTATAGGTGGCTTGCAACCATCATGCAAATGCTCCAACCCTGCAACTCAAACTCCATAATTAACAAATATGAAGAAGAAATATCGAAAAAAGAGCTATATATATATTGATTGGTAATGAAAAAAGAGAGCTATATTTCCTTTCTTTTTTTTTTTTTTGATCGGTAATAGGAAATTATATTAGAAACCAGCGAGGCGCTGAAATTCGTACACCGTCAAAAAAGAGACGAAACAACGGAACTAAAAGCAACCTAAGAAAGGAAAAACACATAAAGCAAACATGGTATGGTCAATCCCTCCGCATCCGACAATCCCAAGATCTCAGGATAAGTAGCAGCACTAGCCGGGATCCCATGGCGTAGCCAGCTCCCCGTTTGGGACCCCACAACAATGAGCCCATCCCACTATGCAGTCCCTAACCTCCTTGATGATCATACCCACTAGACGCGATTTGTTAGAAAAAATTCTCTCATTCCGTGCAAGCAAAAAATTCCAGCAAACAGTAAAAAGCGTCATCTCCCAATGGACCCAAACCTGAACCTCCATGCATGTCGAAAACCAGGTGAGGATATGTTGGTGAAAGGTCTGTGGAATAACCCAGCTGAGCCTAAAAAAACTGAGAACCGTACCCCAGACCTTAGAGGCGATTTGACAGTGCATGAACAGATGCCTGACAGACTCTTCATCCTGCTGACACATCACACAAACATTATCCAGCTCCATGCCCCGTCGGATGAGGTGATCAACCGTAGGGACTTTTCCTTTGCACAAAAGCCAGACGAAAAATCGAACTTTAGGGGAGATCCTCATCTTCCATAGAAACGCACTCTCGAATTTGATAAGAGGGCGGTGCATGAGCATATGGAAATAGGACCGAACACTGAACCTCCCATCCTTGCTGCCCGCCCAAATCCGCTGGTCCTGCTGAAGAGTAGCAGGCCGAGAGGCGTAAATTGTAGACATGAGGCTGGTGAAAGAAACGATCTCTTCACTCCTAAGGAACCGGCGGGTGGATACCTCCCAAATCCGACCTCCACTGGTATCGGACATAAATTGACTTATTGCCCCCACCTGGTTGGTAGCTATAGCATGGATATCAGGAAAGAGAGTTTTAAGGTTGACCTCACCAGCCCAACTATCCTCCCAAAAACTGATCTGAAAACCACTTCCCCACTTATATCTGACCCCTTTGCTGTAATTTGCCCATGTACCACTAACCCCCTTCCACCAACCCGACATCCCTCGATGTATGGTGGTATTGATCCCCCACCCCCCCTAGAAACCCCGCACTTTTCAGCCAACACATTCCCCCACAGGCTGTCTCTTTCACTCTCCAGACCAGCACGCCATAACCATTTGCCCAGGAGAGCAATATTGGTATCCTTCAGGTTTCTAAAACCCAGGCCACCGCAAGACCGAGGGAGCTGGCAGGCATCCCAATTCACCAGATGTAGTCGCCTTCCAAGACCCGAACCCTCCCAAAGGAAATTTCGTTGGATCTGCTCAAGCCGATAGATAACCCCTGTCGGGCAGCGGAAAGCAGACATAAAGAAGAGGGCTATGTTAGACAATACAGCTTTAACCAACAACAGTTGGCCCCCACTACTCAGCAACTTGCCTTTCCAAGTAGATAACCTTCTTTCAAACCTCTGAATGACCGGTTCCCATGCACGCATCGAGAGCTTTCTATTGCCTAAAGGCATCCCCAGATACTTGATAGGAAGCGCCTCAATGTCGCAGTTGACGGTAGCCGCGAGATCTTCCAGCTACTAGGCCCGTGTACCAATTCCAGCAATCGACGATTTATGGAGATTGACGCATTGCCCAGAAACAGCCTCGTAAGCAGCCAAGATATCTGCCAAATTTGAAAACTCGTGGACCTCGGAAAGACCAAACAGGATCGTGTCGTCGGCGTATTGAAGGTGTGAGATAGTCCGCCCATGCGCGCCCACCATGACTCCCAAGATGCATTGAATCTGACGTGCACGCTCGATAAGGGCAGCCAAGGCTTCACCCACCATGTTGAAAAGGAAAGGGGATAGAGGGTCTCCCTGTCGAAGACCCCTAGTGCTTTTAAAATATCCAGCCGGAGTCCCATTTATAAGAATCGAGAACCAGACCGAAGATAAACAAGCCCTCATCCATTTCCTCCAGGTCGTTCCAAATCCAAATCTACCGAGCATATAGTCAAGACAGCCCCAGTGGACGCGGTCGTAGGTTTTCTCCATGTCGACTTTCCATAGAGCAGTGGGCCGACATGAAAGGTGGGCAGAATGGATAACCTCTTGCGCGACTGCCACAAGATCAATAAGCTGCCTGCCCTGCACGAATGCTCCTTGATTATCAGAATTAATCTTCCCCATAATCGGTTTCAATCTGTTGGCAAGCACTTTAGCGATAATCTTATACAAGCAATTGAGTAGACTGGTGGGTCTGTAATCCGATAAGTTCTCAGCTCCATTAATCTTAGGAATCAGCGTTATAAAGGTAGAATTCAGACAGCGACCAATGTCCCCGTCGCTATGAAACTCATAGAAGATCTCCATCAGCTCCAATTTTAGCAGCTGCCAAAATGCCCGGTAGAACTCCAGCGGGAACCCATCCGGACCAGGTGATTTATTTTTCCCGCCAAACTTGATAGCTCTCCACACCTCGTCCTCGGTAAATTGCTTCTCCATCTCAGCACTTTCCGACATCGAAATGGACTTAAATGGGAGCCCATCCAACTCCGACCTAACCAAACCATCATCCGTATAGAGGTCGTGATAATACTTCATAATTTTGGGCTTAGCCTGATCCACTAAATTGTACTCCACCCCATCTATCACAAGTCTGCCCATATAATTGGTCTTATTTCTAGCATTTGCTACCGCATGAAAGTATTTAGTGTTCAGGTCCCCTTCCTTGAGCCATCGGACCTTAGATTTTTGTCTCCACATCATCTCCTCCGCTCTACATTTATCATCGAGCTCCTGCTTCATGGCCACCCTTTCCCTTCACTCCCCATCAGACAAAGGCCTCTCCTCCTCCATGTTGTCAATCTCATGAAGTCGGGATAGAAGTTCATCTTTCGCGACCTGTACCTGGCCATACACTTCCCTATTCCACACTTTGATACGAGCCTTTAAGTGCTGAAGTTTAGAGGTAAATCGAAATATGGCAGACCCAATAGGCGCTAGCTCAGCCCACCACACTGCGACAAGCTCCTTGAAATTTTCTTCTAACAGCCACATGTTTTCGAAGCGAAAAGGCGCCGGCCCTTTCCCCCTATTCTCGCAATTTAATAGAATTGGCCGATGATCCGACACTACCCTCGCATGGGCCTCCACTGTTGCTGCCGGGAATAGCGTCATGCACTCCGTGGTACAAAGAAACCGGTCGAGACGGATAAGGGAAGGAACTTCCTGAATATTGGACCACGTAAAATTCGCACCCATCAACGGCATATCGATCAATTCCCACTCCGAAATGAAGGCGTTAAACTCCCTCATCACCCCCCTGTCAGGCAGCCCGCCAGTTTTCTCATAGTCCCATCTGATGGCATTAAAGTCTCCCCCCCAGCAATGCAGATAGTCCCATCTACCCGAGATGGCTGCTAACTCGAACCAGAATTCATCCCGCATGGTAGGTATCGTCGGGCCATAAATACCGGAAAAAACCCAAAAGAGAGCTATATTAATGGCATCCTTTTTGTTAAGCCCCACAGCATCCATTGGATTCGAATAGTTTGTGAAGGGACTTTTTCTCAACCAGGGCATATACTTCCAGCTATTGATAGGGAGGCATGGTTTTAATAATTTCTAGGTGCGGCATTTGTTACCTCATAGGATGCCAACCTATATAATATGAGTTACCTCATAAGGTACCAACTTAGGTCATTACCTCATTATAATTACCTGGGTTGGTACTTGAAGAAGTAGTAACCAATCCCTCTTTTTGTAATTATTGTTGTGACATGCCTTGAAGAGTCAATAGCTAGAAGTACATGTCCCATTTCTTAAAAGTCCCATTCAAGAACAGTTTCTAATTTTAGTTAAGATGCATTATAACTAATCTCTTCTCTCTTTGTACTAACCTTGAGCAATATCAATGGCTATACGAAGTCATTGACCCCAATCGAAGGACTTTGCTCTGCTTGCTATGCCTGTGTAATGGAAGTAGTAAAATCAGATGTATTTTAGGGAATTTACAGAATTTGGGTAAGTGACAAGTGCCCCTAATAGTTTTCTCTGCTTTAACAGTTATGATTAAACCAAAGAGTGCCTATGAGGTACACAGGCCATCTGTATTCTGAGATACACAGCAAAATGTCATTCTGCCTATGTGATTAAAGTTTGGGGCACATGGATTTCTAAGAACTGAAAAATCTTTGCAGGCATACTGTTTATTACGCAGATGGATTGGGATTGGTTCATGTAATTCCGGCAGTACAAGGCCCTTACACCTTAATACAAACTCCTCCTAGTAAGGATAAGAAGCAGAGATATGGTATTATCTGAGAGATGTTGTTTCAGGTTTCCTTCAGCCATGTACTCGTAGATGAGAGCGATCTCTTTACCTTCATCAGAAAATCCAATCAAAGAGATCAAGTTTCTATGACAAATTCCCATCAACAACTGAGCCTGTGAAACAATTGGCCATCAATAGTGGTACAACATGTCAAGAGTCAAAATAGTCCTTATCTCACTCTGTGTTGAGGTTATTACCTTTTTTCTCACTGAGATTTGTGGACATTTTAGGTCAACTTAGAACACTTTGATTAAAGAGTCCACAAATCTCATGGCGCAAGCATGTCTTTCTGTGAATTCTCAATGATGAAAGCTTCCGTAATCCCCCTTTTGTTTTTTTTGTCGGTGAACTGCAATTTCATTTGAAAGAAAGAAAGCACAGCCGGATCGAAGCATGGTGCTTAGTGACAAAGCAAAAAAAAGGAGAAAACTCAGGCCGGATTCGGCAAGGCTTTATAATGTCTTAAAATAATATAGATCACTGGATTAAACTCACTGACCTCAATTTTGAAATTCTTAGACCCCTGGGGTGACGCTTTAGGGAGTACTTTGATGGCAACAGGCGTGCCATTGGTCATACAACCATAGTAAGCTTTCCCAAACACTCCTACACCAATCACCCCTCCAAAGTTGTTGGTCATACGCACAATGTCACTGTATTTGAAGGACCAACTCTGATAGGATGAGAAGTACTGAGTCTCAGAGGATGAGGAGTAATCTTTGGCTAGTTTTTTATGGGATGCACCGTATGATGGGTAGGACATTAAAATAGGCTTCGCGGCTGCTGAAGGCATGTCCACAAAATCGATAGAGTTACTTATTTGTAGCATAGGTGGTGGGTATTCATATATGTTTGACGATTCATAATAGAGATTGGAGTGTCAAATTCTTACCTCGCCGTCTTCTCCATTCGATAATTATGGCAATCAACAGCAAGATTACCACAGCCAAAACCCCAGGAATTATGATAGCCAGAAGAATTCTCTTTTTATGTTTGTTTTCACGTGATCTTGATACAGAGAGATAAGGTTATCATCATACCTAGCATAAAAAAATGGTCTTTATTTTTTGATCATGTTATTTTGATAAATTATTTTTTATCAAAATAGTGCCATGCGTAAGATTAGTATATGCTATTTTCCCTAATAATAGATCACCCATGTAGCAATGTCAAAGGAAGCTAATATGTGCATAGAAGATGGAAATGGACCTTAAACTAGAGGCATTTCCAGCAGTAACAGAACCTCCATCCACCTTAAAATTTGGCCGGAGCTTTCTAAGTTTTACAGGATCATTTCCTGTAAATGAAAGTGAATTAGTATATTATTGTTAGACCAGAGACCAGCAATGAAAGTGACTACAATAAAATTCACTCACATAAGCAAGTTTATCTGATATCCACTATTCTAACATTCAAACACCTTATTTCCTTCACGTAAGGGAATAGAATAATAACTAAATAAGAACCAATTTGAAAATTTTCCCTCCTTGATTATTAGAAAATTTTCCCAATGCGGAAAGACGCCCTCTTTCATCTAATTTCGAGAAAGTTCAAAGATTTTATTATTATTTTTGGATTTGTTTTTCAAATTAAAAAAATAAAAAACTCTTCTATCAAATTTGAAAGTAGTAGATATGTGACTCCACAAACCCTAATCTCTTCCAGACCAAAAAATCCGGATATATCAGCTGATTTCAGCAGCTGCAATCAACCAGATAACATCAACCAGTACCCAACAAACCAATTAAAGACATGTTTAAATATTTTTTAATCATGTAGTTAAAAAAAAGTGTTTTGAATGCATCTTTTTCATTTTTAATGCACTTTTTATTACTATTTATTACTATAGTGTTGGTGATCTCAGCGAAGCCCAAATCAACTCAGTGACACCCATTCAAGGTGACCGACCCTGTCATAGCAGTCTATAGTTGATGCAGTCGTTGGAATTTTCTAGTTGAGCAAACTAATATTGGACTTCCTAATGTTACATGAGCAAGCCATTATAGAACTCAAATTAGTACAGGCATTGAAAATAGGAGAATACATTTTGTTTACTTTAACTCACTAAGGTTGCTTATAACAACAATGACAAGATAAGAATAGGGTAGATTCTGAAATACAAGTAAAAATGGAACAATCAGAAGCATGGGTCAAAATCTCGGACGATACTAGTACGTATCGGATACGTACCTGTATCACTGGCTAGTGGTACACGAGCCTAAAAGAGGGAGCATTACTGACATTCCTCATTTTTTATATAAAACAAATAAGAACCTTTGGCACCCAAATGCCTATCTCATAAACACCATGATAAGTAACCTAGCTGAATAAACTATAAAAAAATTGATTCATCAACAAAATAACAATAATAATTAATTCAATTGCGAAGTGTTATATGCACATCAACCAACTCACCTCACAAATCAAAATTAATTAATCAAACCCAGCAAAAACAAGGTTGTTCAAGTAAAAGTTTTAGAGAAGTCTCAAGGTCTGAAATGAAGATACTCAAGTGGAACCTTTAGGCAAATACCAGCCACACAAACAAAGTGCGATGGAAGGGAGGAGGGGATGTAGAATTTGGCTTACAATTCTCCTGAACACAGCTCTACTGAAACTGAGTGCTCCTAGGTCCCTGATTCACTCATTGGAGAATATAGTATTGGGCCTATTGGCAGCGGTTCTCAAAGCTCACTAAATCAAAGCATCATAATACTTGTTGTTATAATAATTCCACCTCTCTTGGGGGAATTATCATATTTGACCCTGCATCGGAGGGCCTGACGGGGGCGCCGACATCGTAGACATCGGATATGGACCTTTTCGCGTGTACCGACGTCAGAAGAAGCGGAATGGAAATCAAAACTAGGCGAAAGAGGAAATTCTGGAAATGTAGAGGAGGCCCGAGTACCGTAGCCTCAAAGGAGAAACGGACACAAACCGCGAGGAGAACAGTGTCGAGCGAGCCCTCGCTCGAGCGGTTAAAATCCTCGCTCGAGCGATCTACAGTGACGGAAAATTTTCGTTTTTTACCTTTTCAGTCTTTTATTATTTTAGGACTCTTTTAATTGCGAGTTTTTTATCGTTTAGGGTTTTCTTAGCCTATATAAAGGCATTGTAAACACTCTATTAAGGATTGATTATTGATTATTGATTATTAAATGAAAAGAGCTTTTGCTTGTGTGTGCTTGAGATGAGCCTCTACGAAGGGTGAATCTTCTTCCCGAGAAGGGTTTGGTGCGAAGCCAAGGGTGTGAAGCCTGCAAATCTATCTTTTATCCATCTATCTATTTTCATCTTCTCTACTTGTGTGTTGATCCTTACAATCCTAAATCAGCCATCATCCCTTTTAACATCCTAAATCCTAATGTTCCCTACACCGTGAATCGATCCGATTCAACAACCGTAGATCCCAGCAAAGTTATTAAACCTTCCGCATCAAATAATCAGAAGAAATCAGTGATCCCATCATTGAATTGAGAGCACCATAATCTGGAAAAACCTAAAGTTCTATCTCTAGGATCAATCTGCGCTGCAATCTAACGGATCTAACGCCCGGACTGAATCCTGCCTGAATAATGAGTGATTCTCCCCTGGAATACTACAAAAACCTGAGGTATTCGTTATATTTTGCAAGTTCTATTGTTTAATTTAATTCTAATTTAATTTCGGCAAAATTATTCATTGCATTCACGTAGTTTAGGGTACCATCCTGCGTCAGGGCCCTAACCCGATACATATCAACTGATATGTATCGAATATGGCCGATATGTATAGAATATGGGGGTATTTAAAACCATGGTCCCAGTTAACGAATCACACCTAAAACAAGATAGAGAATCATCTGATCGGTGAACTTTATCATCAGCTGTTTAAAATAAGAACAATGATTGATATTAGAGTGCACTGATGGGATGGTGTTCAAGTTTCCCAAAAAGTGTGATTTTTAGGCCCAATTCTGCTCAATGTATGAGATATCAGTTTAACGTCTAATACTTATGCCACTAATTTACAAGAAATATATATAAAGATTACAATATTATATATATATAGAGAGAGAGAGAGAAGGTACTCCAGTGGCGTACCCTCATTGTATTCCAAGGTCCACATGGAACTCCATGTGGCACCCAAAATATTTGTTGAGTGCCACATACACCAAGGCCGCATTGTTTAGATCATTTCCATTATTTTTCCTTTACAAAACAACATCTCCACTGTAAATTTTTTGAAGCTTAAAATCTGGATCATTGAATCACAATCAAAACTCGACTTTCAGTTTTAAATTTAAATTTTGATTTTTTTATTTATTCAAATTGTTATATACAGCGTATTGAAGTTTGACGTGGCACTAAAACAGTATGAAAACACATTGGCCAAAACAAAATTATCACCTTGGATTGGTTGCATCATTAATTGTGCCTTTGGGAAGGTTAAATGCCTACATCTTTAGTAACAACATTATGGGAATGAAAGGAAATGCCTTCATACGGTTGCAATCCTTGTTTTTTTTTTTTAAAGCTCATTAACCACTGGCTTTTTGCATCCAAAGTGGCTGCTCTCCGCACTTGAACCACGTCTTCATGCTTGACGGCCCAAGCCTTTTACCGGTGCAACAAGCAATGGCCCATATGTTGCAATCCATTAACCTGATTGTAATAAAAATATATAAATAAAGATTTTTATTTATTTATTTTAAATAGGAAACGACCATTGCAACGACCGTATTACCAACACTTGCAATGTTGTAAAAGTTTATGTAACATCAGTTGTTACACTGTAAGAGTTATTGAAATAATGTTGGATTTTCTGTTGGCCAAGGGTCAGAACAGAGCAGCATTTCAAAATTCAAAGTCAACATTATTCGCGTCGCTTTAACAATAATAGCAGGATTAACCCGGAGGGGTAGCTGTTTATAGATAGGGTACCTCTGTTCACGTCAGAACCCTTGAAAAGCTCATTGACTACTTCAAATCAAACGATAGAGGTCGTTTTTTAACCCAATCTTCCACACAAAAGATCTTGAGACCAATGATCTTACCATCAGACAGTCATTGTTTAATTCCACGTGTCACGGATCACAAAAGCATGCTCTATAATCATATTTGAGCGTGATGTGTCATACAATTTAAAAATAAATAATAAATGACTTAGCATGATAATTCTAATCTCTCTGAGTTTTAATAAAAAAAAGTAAAAATATGGAAGGTCTATTAGAAAACCTAGATTTTAATAAAAAAAAGTAAAAATATAATAAAAAATTTACTACTGCGAAGAATGAATTTGAATCCAGAATTCCTAGAAAAGAGAAGAAGAGGGAGTGTTAGGGTTTTTGGCGAGTGCGATAAATGAAGCACTTAAGATTCTTCAATTTGAGAGAATAGCTTAAGAGTAGATCGGGATCTGGCCTTCGATTGATGAAGAACCTAGCTCATACATGAAACACAATCGAGATCTGACCTTCAATTCAGTTCGGTTACCTTCGATCCAATCAAAACCGTAGATAATTTGGTAACAATCTGATGAAATGAAAAAAAAAACTTGGTAACAATCCATTCAAACCCTCTCAGTGATCAGACCAGATTGAGAGAAGAAGCCAGCTATTTTTGGACCAAATTGATAGAAGAAGTACTAATCAGATTGAGAGAAGAAATGTAGCCAGATTTGAGCACCGATCAAAACCTTCTCAGAGAAGAAAGCATCGAGCAGAGGAGAAAGCGTCAATGGAAAATGGATGGATTTGTTGAAGAAGACCATAAACCTAGGGTTCGTCGAGAGAGAGGAAGAGAGGAGAGAGGCTAGGGTTTCTAATAAGGGAGACGACAGTTTTGTTAGAGATATAAAATAAGAGGAGTTTTGGAATTAGCTAGGGTCCCCGATAGAGTTGCATGTGACGAGAGCATAGAATTGCACGTGACATTGTTTTAACTTGTAAAACGATTGTTTTATAAGTTATACCACTATGTTAAGTGGTGGAATATTACACCGCTATTTTAAGCAGTGGTTTATTTTATGCTGTTATAGTGGTTTTTCCCTCATTTTGATGTAGTGACATGGAATAAAAAATGACCGTCTGATAGGTGCAACACGATCTCAAGATCTATTGTATGACAGATCTGTGTGAAACATGATCTCCACCATCTGATCTGAAGTAATTAATGGTTTTCAAGCGGTCTAGGACGTGGGCACTTTCAAAAGTATCCAAAATAATTTAGGGAGACATTACTTGCACACCCAAAGTTGGCCCTTGCACATAGTTTAAAAGAATGGTTGGCTATTTCAGGGACCTGTGCCATGTGGAAACACCATTAAGCCGTCTAATTTGAAGGTCATGGTCTAGAGATCTTTACTACAAAAGATTAGCACCAAACACGATCTCTATGAAATGATTCGACATAGTCAAAGGTCATCATTTGATTCAGCGGTTGACTGCTTTTGAATCATATGATAGAGACAATGTTTCATGCCAATCTTTTACACCAAAGATCTTTTGATCATAGCCTTCAAATCAAACGGCTTGGATGACATTTACACATAGCACACACTACCAAAAAAAGACTATTAGCGGCAGCCATAAAGTGCCGCTATTAACAAAAAAACTGCCGCTAATAGTCTTAATAATTTTTTTGTTAATAGCGGCACTTTTTGGCTGCAAAAAACTACCGCTAATAGTCTTATTTTTTGTAGTGACAGGTCCTCAAAATATCATGTATTTATTTTCAATTCTGTGCTTGTGCTTGGGCCAACTTTACTTTGGTTAGTATTATTGTCCCCATAAAAATCAATATTTGCTTCAAGATATTTTATATTTGAGGGAGGCTAACTGCACCATACTTTTGCACAACCAAGACAAAATTAAGTATTTTGCAGATAGCAAAAGTTGTTGTGCGCTTAGAAAATTTTATTTTATTTAACTAGAAGAAACAAATAAAACTGAGAAAAGTGATGGCCAGACTTTTTGCCAAGTAACACATTTTTTTATCCTTATTAGTTACAACAAAATAAAATTGAATGTTATTAGTTTCTCATTAATTGGTGTGCGAATAACAGAAATTAAAATAGAGTGCGGGTAGAAAAAAAGCAGCGCACTCTATTTTAAGACAACAATTTTCAAGGAAATAATATTTACAACAGTTCAGAAGCATGTGTGACCACAAAAGTAGGCTATTATGCCTTTAAGACATCCATGAACTACAGGAGGCTTGATCCCTATTTATGCATTAAGCTGTAACCTCATAAGATCCAATGAACTCAGCAAACATAAAGTGGATCAGCCATCAAAGACTACTTCGAGATTCTCTATGAGAAGCCAACCGAAAAATAAATCAAGAAATTGATTTCATGGTACGTATTCATCCTCAGCATAATTTAAATCGATATAACCAATGAACTCGAGCTCACTCCACCTCCCATAAAGTAACAAGAAATCTTTGGTTCTCTGGAAGCATCGTAATATTTTCTTTTTGACCCTTCTTCTAAATTATCACTTAAGAATGTTGTCTTTACGTCCATTTGATGTAACTCCAAATCGTAGTGTACAATGATAGCTAGAATGATTATGAGAGATCCAAAACACTCTTCTTTTTCATAGATTAGCTCCTGTCTCATGACCGCCTGCTAATGTTGAGATTCGTTGCTTTCCATAGCATCACGAAAGTGAGAGGGCCATCAATGTCAAGATAAACAATTTCATCCTCTTGCAAATAAACAATATAATTGCCAAGGATCACAGATCTGCGTTCTCTTATGGGATTCCTTGTAGCAATTGGCTGCTCTTCATGAACAAGAGCTATTGTCGTGGCACTCGATGGGGCAACATCTTGTGGAATCGGCATCGGCTCTTCAAGGCCTCCAATGGGAGTATCAATTGGAACAATTGTAAGGTGTTGCATAGTATTTATTGAAAAAATGATTTCAATGTCACTGCACTATTCCTAAAACTTATTGCATAGTTTTATTCTTTTGTCTCTCGAATTGACCTGTTAATTGAAATCCTCAACCTGACCTGATTTGGAAGAACTCGGGTCGGATTGGGCAAACTTCAAATGTAAGGTAAGTAGTCAGGTCAGGTTGGGACCTAACCCAATGAGTCAAAAAATTGAACTCAAACTCGACACAGCAAGTCAAGCGATTCGACCTGTATGGCTGACTTGACCTCATCGAATAAAATACAAAATAAAGACAAACACCTACAACGAATCTGATGTATTGCAGACGGTGAACAAGCGAGATGCTGATATTTTTCAGATAGAATCGACGAATTGAGAGGATTCTTGTGTATCTGGGATTCAGCCAAACGGATTTCTGATGAAAGCAGCGTGAATAACAGAGAGAGAGAGAGAGAGAGAGAGAGAGAGAGAGAGAAGCTACAGAAGACAAGAAAACGAATTCTTAAAGAGCAAGATTTGCAAGGAAAGGATGATCAACAAAATCCAAACATCTAAATCTAAAACTGAGATAAGTCAAGAAGTCACTTTTTCTTTCTCCAAAATCACCCATCATGAATGCAGGTTGTGTCATCAATTGCAATCAACCCACGCCTATCATCCAAATTGACAAAACATCCTAAGAAACTTAAAACTCTACATCGTGGAAATTGTTTTTCCTATATTTCATTATGAAGAGAAGATTCTTTAAATAGAGGTGAATACGATCAATTAAGATCTCAAGAGAATTTTAATTATTTAAAATAATTCCTAAAATAATTATAGAATCCTCATCAATCTTAATCTTGTCTAAAATAAAAGATACACATCATATGATGTGTATCTCTTTATTAATCCTAAATATTCTCTATTAGATCTTACATTGTTAAGAACATCTAAACCTCTGAAACAGGATCACAATGAAAGGAATCATTGCATGACCACCTATATGCTATAGGATTAAAATTTACAATGAACAAAAATCCTCATATCTCCAACGAATTTAAGGACCACTGCAATCACCATAGTTATTTGTGAGTAGTCAAAATATGCCATTTCTCAATTAAAATTTTTTAGTTTCATAGGTTGAAAAAATGAGACTGATGTCGGACGCCAAGATCAAGAGTCGTAGATTCGAGCAGCAACAAATTTTCCAACCAAGAAGAAGCGGAGCGAAAATCAGAACTAGGCACAAAGACGAAGGGATCGAATACCTGGCAAATTCGATCGATCGAATTTAAATTTCGATCGATCGATGTCGACGGCGAAAATTTCATATGTATGAATTTCGATTGATCGATTTTCACATTCGATCGATCGAATTTCAATTTCAATTGATCGAATTCCAAAATCGATCGATCGAAATCGCGCCGAGATTAGTTTAATTTTTAATTTTCTATTTCAAACTTAAGCTTTAGGGGCTTAATTGTCTTTTATTTAGTATTTGTTTTAGGGTTTTCTTAGCCTATATAAAGGCATTGTAAACACTTTATTGAGGAGTTGATTATTGAATGAAAGAGAGTTGCTATTGTGCAAACCCTAGAGAGTTTGTGAAAAATTTTCAATCGAGGGAGTGAATCCTTCAAACCTTGAGTGAGCAATCGTTTCTCGTGCGACTTGGTACGAAGCCGACGTACAGTCGTAGTGTGAAGCTTCGGAAAATCCTTGGTGTGAAGCCTTGGAATCTATCCTTTTTATTTTGTTTTTTCTCTAGTTATCAGGTATTAATTCTCTTTCTGTCCATCGATAAAAGAACAAAATCCCAAAAGAATCATACTCCATGATGCCATTAAGCATCCCTTTTTTGAACTATTTATTCAAGTTTCATCTCCTTCAACATCCCCGAGGAATCAAATCTGATATTGCAATTATCGCTTGATGCCCTAAACTAGAACGAATTCCAAGTTCCTTCATCGGAGCCGTTTTTCTAGATCGGGAAAATTTTCACGCATTCAGATGCTAAAATGGATTAGTCTAATTGTTTTTATTAATTTCATTGAATTACTTTTATGTGTTGCTTGATTTTGAATATTTCCGCTATTCAATTCATTCTAAAAGTTAATCCCAAATTCGCACATTAGGATTTTAGCGTTTGTCCCGCGTTTTGTTATCATAGCACAGTCTTAGTTTAGGGTTCTCCATATCATATAGATTTTAGGGTTCACTTGATTTAGTATATTTTGTCTTGCATAATTTCGTCATGGATACTAGTACCTTAGAGGCCCTGATTTGAGATCTTGCATCTAAGGTGACCGCTAGTCAAACCCGGATGGATGAGCACATCGCTGATCAACAAGCTCGACATGAGGCTTTAGAGACTCGTTTCGAAGAGATCAATGAGCTCATCGTTGAGAATCCCAATAGAGTCAACAACCGTGACCGTAGGAGAGATGTTCCTCCCTGGCGTGAGGTCCAAACTAATCTGGACGATAAGGTCATGAAATATGTGAAAATGGACGCCCCTACTTTTGACGGGAAAAGGCAACCCAAGGTCTTTCTCGAATGGGTTGCCAGCATGGAAAACTACTTTGAGTGGTATGCCATGTCCGAAGACCGCAAGGTCAGATTTGCCAAAGTCAAGCTTATGGGTCAAGCCAGACTTTATTGGTTGGGAGTGGAGCGCCGTAGGCAAATCCAGGGTCTGTGTTATTTCCACGTGGGCTGAAATGAAAATCCAACTACACGAAAAGTACGCTCCTGTATCATATGATGAACGTATTCTTAATCAGTGACAGTCATTGCATCAAGGAGACTCCCTAGTCACTGAGCACATCGATCGGTTTGAAGACCTGATGACCCAGGCCGATGTCGATGAACCAGCAAAAGTTACCCTCTCTCGATTCCGAATGGGTTTTCGCCCAGAGTTACAGAGGGAACTCATTCCTTATCCCGTTGCGGATCTCGAGGAATGTTTTGCTAGGGTCGAAGAATTAGAACAGTATCTCAACACCCCTAGTCATGGCCGATCTAAGTCTTCCAAATTTGAGCATCAATCTAACCCTATCGATATGGGAAATAATGCCTTTAGTCAATCCTCAAAATCCATAATTCCCCAAGTTGACAAAGGAAAGGGACCGATGGTAGAGAGTTCTAAGCGTGCCCCGCAGTAATGTTATAAGTGTCAAGGTTTTGGTCACTTTGCATCCCAATGTCCTAGTAAGGGTCAAACTTTGATCATTCAAGAGCATACTGAGAAAGAGAACAACGAGATACCCGAAGAAGTATACGAACCATGTAGCACTCCAAGTGATGAGGAAGGTGAGGTTCCTGTCAGAGCCATAGGTTGCATTAAGACAATTCCCATTGCCGAGGACCGTGTTGATAATGTGTCCATCTCAAGTGAGTCATTAGAGTTGGTAGGATCACATCATCATTCTGATTTGTATGGGATTAACAATCGAAATTTATTGAGCACTAGCAATACACATGATCAGACTAACACATTGAATATATTTAATGAATTTGATACTAACAGTTTTGTTTTAATTCTTGATGGTTCTGAGCATGTGGAATCTTTCCCAATCTCGGAAAGAGGTAAAGGTGAAGGTCTAGATCTTCTTCTAGACAAGGGTAATCATCCGATAGTTGTCATAACGGATCTTACACCTATTTTTGATCCCACTACCCCACCCTTTGATCCATTCCTTCTTGAGCATCCAATCGAGCCACCCTCATTGTCCCATTTTCTATCTCATACCATACCTATGCAACATGAGAAAATGTCGAATGAGGAGGTTATAGAATTTTCAAGCTTCTATGCCAATTGAGGTAAACATCATGAGTATCTCACGGCGTGGAAAGGTAAGCTACAAATGAAGCTTCTGGAGTGTGTCATCCATGGATTCCCTAACTCATCGGAGATGAGTTTTTCCCACCCGGGGAGGATGATGGGGGGACACCAAGATCAAGAGTCGTAGATTCGAGCCGCAACAAATTTTCCAGCCAAGAAGAAGCGGAGCGAAAACCAGAACTAGGCGTAAAGACGAAGGGATCAAATACCTGGCAAATTCGATCGATCGAATTTAAATTTCGATCGATCGAAGCCCTATTTCGATCGATCGAATGTCGACGGCGAAATTTCATATGTATGAATTTCGATCGATCGATTTTCACATTCGATCGATCGAATTCAAAATCGATCGATCAAAATCGCGCTGAGATTAGTTTAATTTTTAATTTTCTATTTCGAACTTAAGTTTTAGGGGCTTAATTGTCATTTATTTAGTATTTGTTTTAGGGTTTTCTTAGCCTATATAAAGGCATTGTAAACACTTTATTGAGGAGCTGATTATTGAATGAAAGAGAGTTGCTATTGTGCAAACCCTAGAGAGCTTGTGAAAAGTTTTCAATCGAGGGAGTGAATCCTTCAAACCTTGAGGAGTGAGCAATCGTTTCTCATGCGACTTTGTGCGAAGCCGACGTACAGCCGTGGTGTGAAGCTTCGAAAAATCTTTGGTGTGAAGCGTTGGAATCTATCCTTTTAATTTTGTTTTTTCTCTAGTTATCAGGTATTAATTTTCTTTCTGTCCATCGATAAAAGAACAAAATCCCAAAAGAATCGTACTCCATGATGTCATTAAGCTTCCCTTTTTTGAACTATTTATTCAAGTTTCATCTCCTTCAACATCCCCGAGGAATCAAATCCGATATTGCAATTATCGCTTGATGTCCTAAACTAGAACGAATTCCGAGTTCCTTCATCGGAGCCGTTTTTCTAGATCGGAAAAATTTTCACGCATTCAGACATTAAAATGGATTAATCTAATTGTTTTTATTAATTTCATTGAATTACTTTTATGTGTTGCTTGATTTTGAATATTTCCGCTATTCAATTCATTCTAAAAGTTAATCCCAAATTCGCACATTAGGATTTTAGCGTTTGTCCCGCGTCAAAGACTATTGATCTCAAACACTAAGACTATATTTTACACAGCAACCAAAGACTTTACCAGTACAAAAACTTCAAGAATTGCATCAATAACTGTATGGCCAACCGCGTAGAATCAATAGCCACTGGGCTCACATTTTCTTTGGATATTGATTATTAACTCAAGAAATAACAGAGCCATATTGGCAAGTTTTCATTAATTTTGAGAGATATCGCTTGACTAATATATGTTTTCATGATAATTGATGTCATAGGTACCTCAAAAAATAAAAGTAAGCTGCGGAGGGTTGCAAGAGGTAATGCAACTCCACACCTTCTCGCTTCTAATAATGATCAAATCCAAGTACTATGAAAAGTTTCTTCAATTTCGATTTCATATCAACTCCTTTAAACTGTTCGGGTGGGGGCTGTTTGGTTGTAACAATAACAATATGTCTAATCCTCTGTTTAATGAGAAAGAAACGTTTGAAGAAAAAGAGACTTTTCAGGATGTGGAGGCATTTCTGAAGAGCTATAGATCCCATGGTCTAAAAAGATAAACCTCTAGAGATCTCATGAAAATGACCAACTCCTTCAAAGGCAAGCTTGGCGAAGGAGGCTATGGGACTGTCTACAAGGGAAAACTTCACGAAAGTCGTCTTGTGGCTGTAAAGGTCTTGAGCGAGTCTAAAGGAAATGGAGAATAATTCATTAATGAGGTATGCCAGCATTGATAGAACAAAGCACGATAATATCATCAGTCTTTTAGGTTTTTGTTCTAAGGGAAAGAGCTCTTATCTACGAGTTCATGCCTAATGGATCTCTTGAAAAATTCATCTACACCCAGAAACTGAGAACATCTAATATGCTCGGTTGGGAAAAACTACATGATATCGCGGTTGGTACTGCTCGAGGGTTGGAGTACTTGCACCGCAGTTGTAACACACGGATTTTACATTTTGACATAAACCTCATAACATCTTACTAGACAAAGACTTCTGTCCAAAGATCTCGGATTTTGGGTTGGCCAAGTTATGCCCTACAAGACATAGTACCATATCTACGATTGATGCTAGAGGAACGATCGGTTATATTGTGACGCAGGACGGATACCCTAAAATGCAGAATATGAATTTTATGCAGGTTTTGCCAAAATTAATGAAATTAAATCAGGTTTAATCGCAAAATTATCTTTGATACCTTTAGGGTTTTGCATATCGGCCTAGAGATAGGACTCTAGCTTTTAGAGTCGAGGCTGGGATTAGGAGGTGGCTGGAGTGGGTTTTCAAGAGGTGGGGTGAAACCCAAGTAAGGAACCAAGTCCTCCACATTGAACGTTGAACTAACCCCCGTACCTGGAGGAAGCTCAAGCACGTGTGCATTAGGACCACTCTTAGCCAAATTCTAAAAGGCCCAGCACCTCGAGATTGGAGCTTCTTAGCGGATCCCGATGGGAACCGCTCAGGCCTAACCCGGACCATCACATAATCACCCATGTGAAATTCTTTAGAACGCCTGTGAGCATCTGCAGATAATTTATATTGATTGTTGCTTGAATTAATTTTCTGTTTAATTTCGGCATGCAAGCTATGAATATGTTGTGCAAATGCATCCGCAGACTCTGACACTCTATGGGATGGAGACATGGGGATCAAATCTAATGAGGTCCTAAGCCTATGACCATGTACTACCTCAAAAGGACTCATGCCTATGGACCTATTGACAGAATTATTATATGCAAACTCAGCTGTGGGTAAGATGGTATCCCGGGTCCTAACATGATCACCGACAAGACTACGAAGGAGATTCCCAAGGCTCCTATTGGTGCTTTCGGTTTGACCATTCGTTTGAGGGTGGTAAGCTGTAGAAAATAGGAGCAATGTGCCCATCATGTGCCAAAGGGTCTTCCAAAAATAACTCGTAAATTTAACATCCCTATCAGACACAATGGTTTTGGGCAACCCATGAAGACGCACTACCTCCGCGAAAAATAATTTAGCAATATGAGATGCATCGGAGGTTTTGGAACACGAGATGAAGTGGGCCATCTTGGAAAATCGGTCCACTACGACATAGATGGAATCGTGCTTCCTAGGGGTCTTGGGAAGTCCAAGTACGAAATCCATAGAGAGGTCTTGCCAAGGTGTGTGTGGCACGGGTAACGGGCTGTACAAGCCGGTATTTTGTTTGGTCTGTTTTGACACTTAGCAAATACGATAATGTTTGACAACCTGAGCGACATCTCTCATTAGGCTAGGCCAAAAGAACCTATCCTCTACGAGCGCAACAGTTTTATTATGCCTGAAATGTTCGGCCATCCCTCCTGCATGTAACTCCCAAATGAGAAAGTCACGCAATGAAGTGCGAGGGATGCAAAGGCGATTGCCTTTAAACAAGTACCCATCCTGGATGGTGTACACAGAGTGTGTGCTGGTCGAGTTACTAAGGAGAGCAGTGTACTCACCCCCAAAATCTGGGCACTCGGGGTACTCATCCTTTAACTTTTCGAACCCGACGACCTCAGTGCTCATTGTGCGTAAAGTGACCACTCGCCGACTAAGTTCATCAGCTGCCCTATTTTCAGCGTGCCTTATGCTTTAACACGAATGTGAACCCTTGAAGGTACTCAACCCACTTCGCGTGCCTTGGGTTCAACTTCTTCTGTGAAGCAAGAAAGCGTAAGGCTTCATGGTCAGAGAACAGTACAAATTCCTGCGGTCTAAGGAAATGTTTCCAATACCAAAGAGATCGGACGACCGCATAGAACTCATTGTCATAGGTGGAGTATTTTTGCTTTGCCTCGTTAAGTTTTTCACTAAAATAGGCCACAGGGTGACCCTCTAGGCTAAGCACTCCTCCTATTACTACACCCGATGCATCGCATGCGACTTCAAAGACTTTAGAAAAGTCCGGCAATCGCATGACGGGTGCACTACTCATTCATTGTTTGATCTCAACAAAGGTTTTCGTCGCCATTTTGCCCCATTTAAAGTCCCCCCTTTTCATGCAATCAATGATTGGGGCCATGATGGTGCTAAAGCTTCTAATGAAGCGACGATAAAAGGTAGCCAAGCCATGGAAGCTACGGACATCGTGTATGTTCTTAGGCTCGGGGCACTCCACAATGGCTCTCACCTTTTCGGGGTCCGTGACCATTCCATTGGCTGAGATAATAAATCCCAAGAAAACAACAGAACGTTGCATGAAGGTGCATTTCTTGAGATTTGCAAACAACTTCTCACCCTTGAGGGTTTCACAAACCAGCCTAAGGTGGGTCAAGTGTTGTTCCTTGTCATGATTGTAGATCAGGATGTCATCGAAATAAACAGGAAGGAACTTGCCGAGAAACGGTCTCAACACTTGGGTCATGAGTCGCATGAAAGTACTTGGGGCGTTAGAAAGCCCAAATGGCATGACCATCCACTCATAAAGACCATCCTTAGACTTAAAGGCGGTTTTTCACTCATCACCGGGGCGGATGCGGACTTGATGGTAGCCACTCTTAAGGTCTATCTTTGAAAAGATAGTGGCACCATCATATCAAGCATATCATCGAGCCTTGGTATGGGAAACTGATACTTAACTGTAATCTTATTAATTGCACGACTATCCACACACATGCGCCACGTACCATCTTTCTTAGGAGTGAGTAAGGCAGGTACGGCACACGAGCTCAGACTCTCTTGGATGAACCCCTTCTGAAGGAGCTCATTGACTTGCCGAGTCAACTCGGCGTGCTCAACCGGATTCAACCTATAGTGGGGCAGATTCGGTAAGGTAGATCCAGGAACCAAGTCTATTGCGTGTTGGATATCATGCAGAGGAGGGAGTTCGTTTGGTAAGTCTTCAGGGAAGACATCCGTAAACTCTTAAAATCGACTCAACCTCCTTGGGACACTCACTCACCGACTCGGGAGCACTCTCTACGGTGACAACTACGTACACCACACTCTCATCTAACGATGCTTTCTCGAACTCAGAAGGGCTTACAATATTAATGGATTTAGAAGACTCGCCCTTCTTTTCGACGGTGTTGGTCGATGGTGTTTTGGGAGGCACAGGGTGTAAAGTGATCTTTTTGCCCTTATGCATGAACATCCATATGTTTGATCGACCAGAAAGAGTCACGTCCAAATCATAGAGCCACTGGCTTCCCAAATTGATATGGCCCACATCCATCAGCAGTACATCACACCACAAGGTGTCCGAATAAGAGCCTAACTGAATTGGTACACAACACCTTTTCGACACGGGAATGGATGAAGAATTGACCCATGCGACTTTATAAGGTCTCGGGTGGGCTTCGGGTGTAAGCCCTAAGCGGTGTACGACATGAGTTGATACTACGTTAGTACAACTACCGCTATCCACGATGACCCTACAATTCTTTTCACCAAATCTGGCGTAGGTGTGGAAGATGTTCTCCCTTCGCCAGTCATCCTTTTATCGCGTTGAGGCTGCGCAAGGGCACACCTCACAACTAAAGCATGACCAATAGCATCACCCTCCTCATCACTGGGTGTGCTAACCGGTTCAAATACTTCCTCTTCAACCACTATCTCATCATCATCCTCCTCTCCCTCAATGAAGAGTCCTTTGGGGTTCTTTCGTAGGGCATTGGACGGCAAAGTGTCCCATCCCATGACATTTATAGCACTTTACTTGAGAATTAACCCTTGAGGATTCTCCGACTACACCTTTTCCCTTTTCAAACCTAGAATTGGCAGGGGCGGGTTCTGTAGGTTTGGGAGGAGGATTGAATCGTCCCTCACCGGATCGTTGGTTACTATATTGTGGCATGGTTCTCTTCATCACCATAGTTTTTAAATACCGTTCAAGATCTTGCACAACAACATAGCATCTTTCAAGAGTTTCTACGGGGTGAGAAATCAACTCTTTTTACAAATAAAGTCGCAATCCGGTGCGGAATCTAGAGAGAGTGATTTCAGGGTCTTCTGATACTTTTGCTCTCATCATGAACTCTTCAAATTTGGCAATGTAATCGGTCACGAGCATACCACCTTCACATAAATTTTGCCACTGGTCGAGGAGGCGTTGGTGGTATGATAAAGGAACATACTTCTCAGTAAGTCGTTCCTTCATGTCGTCCCAACGGGTAATGGGAGGACAACCCGCATTCACCCTAATGCGCTCTCACATTGAGCCAGAAAAGTCGAGTTTGACCAACCAATTTCATCTTAGCGAGTCTAACGCAACGGTCGTCATTCATGGCATGCCAATCAAATTGTTGGTCCATGTCAGAAAGCCAATCGAGGAAGACGGTAGGGTCCATTCTTCCATCGAAAGTCGGAATCTCAACTCGGACATTCTTAAGGAGTTGAACTTCGGGGTCATAGTCATCTCTACGATGATCCCTACGGTTCCGGTTGTCTTGGCGACCATTACGTTCAAAGTGTGGACACTCACGCTCTTGGTGTTGATTTTCAAGTCCACCCATCGCTTCCAGTTGGTTGATTCAATCACGTAATCTATCATTACCAACTCCTAGTGATGTTTGGGCTTGCTTAATGGTATTCAGACGTGCACTAATCGCACCCAATTCTTCTCGCATAGCTCTCAGAGTATTAAGAACCTCATCTGAAGCCATAGTGATCACAAAGTCTATTAGGGTTCTAATATGGAATGCAATATGGACTCAAAAAGGAAAAACAATGTAATAAAATAAATATGACAAGCAAAGATGCCCTAACCTAGAAAACCTAGGGCTCTGATACCAAAACTGATGCGGGACGGATACCCTAAAATTCAGAATATGAATTTTATGCAGATTTTGCCGAAATTAATAAAATTAAATCAGGTTTAATCACAAAATTATCTTTGATACCTTTAGGGTTTTGCAGAATTCAGATGGATAGATCACACGAGATCCAGGTAGGGTCCAATCCAATGCGCAAGTAGAGTCGAGGCAAGATCGGCCTAGAGATAGGACTCTAGCTTTTCCAGGCTTAAGCGCTCGTCTTCGGTCCGATGTAGATTCACGGATTCCAAATTAGGTTGTAAAAGGGTATTAGGGTTTGTAAAAGGCTTATGATTGTTAGATCGGTTTATGGTTTTGGAAAGGGTGTTGGCTTTGTGTGGTTTAGGGCTTCAAAACAGGTTTAGGGTTTTGGATTTGAAAGGAAACAATTAGGCTATGGTTTAGAGAAGCAAACACAGATCGAAAGATAGCAAATATAAGAGATCACGCAAGTTGAAGACAATAAATCAGAAGATATATGGGAATCACTCCCTTGGTCTCACACCAAACCCATCTCAGGCAAAGATTACTCAAGCATAAAAGCATTCAATAATCAATCAACTAATTAAAAGTCTTTACAAGCCTCTATATATAAGCTACCAATAATTAAGTTTGAAATAAAATAGTTCTAATACTAATAAAACACAAAAAGGATTTTTTCGCATAAAATTCTGTGTCGTAGCTCGCTCGAGCGATAATTATTATCGCTCGCGCGACCTTAAGTGATCGCTTGCGCGACTTCAAGGTCTCGCTCGCGCGAGGGCTCTATGCGGCATTGTTCTCCTGGCTATTTGTGTTCATTTCTCCTCTGAGGCTACGGTACTCGGGCTTCCTTTACGCTTCTTCCGACGCCGATAGAAACGATATGGTCTGAATCCAATGTCCATGTATGTGGCGTCCCCGTCATATTGCCCCCGAAGTATTTTGTAGAAACATTGGAGGAGTTTCATACAAGTCGGATGTTTATAGTTACGGAATGACTGCTTGAAATGGTTGGAGGAAGAAAGAACATCGATCCACATGTTGATAATACTAGCAAAATATACTTCCCTCACTGGATTCAAAAGCCTCTCGATCTCAATGAAGACCTGGGACTGAGGGGACTTTTGACAGCATACGATGAGGGAATAGTGCGAAAGATGATCTTAGTAGGGTCGTTGAGCATTCAGACAGATCCGGCTAATCGACCTTCTATGAGTAGAGTGGTAGAAATTGTGGAAGGAAGCCTGGAAAGTTTACAAATGCCACCCCCTTTTCTCTCTTCCCCTTATAGATCAGGAGAAACTACTTTAACTGCGAAGGCTTCACCTTCCATAACATATTTGAATTAGTTTCTAAACTAAGAACATGATACCTTGAATTTAAGTAGTGTTTATAATTTATGTGTTTATTTTATTTTGATCAGTAAAAGATTTATTTATAATATTCTCATGTGTTAGTCCCATGATCATGATGGACATTCCATTGATAAGTGAAAATTTTTCAAATTTATGCATTTATCATGGTAAATTTCAGATACGAAAAATCTACAATTACAAGGATAACATCTATTTCAAATGGACTTCCCACATAAAAACATGACAGGAATATATTATGCAATAATTTCCTTAATCTTTAGAGCCATCTAAAATATATAGATTATAGATATTATTTGGGCGCAGGACCATGGTTTACATCTCGGTCGATGTGTATCGGGTTTGTCCCAGCCGATATGATATACGCCCCTGATTAGATATGGGATTAAATATTGGGTCAAACAAGAGAAAAATTGGTAAATATCAGCTCTTATCAGGTCATAACAGTCCATATCGGGTCATATCGACCAATATGTATCCAATATGAACTGGAAGTAATACCAAAAATGCCCTTTAGGAATTTTTTTAAAATGTTCTATATTATCTATATATTATTTAATAACAGGAGGATGGAAAAAGGATGGCTGAAACCAGCACCCACAAACCAAAATGACAGAAGGCAAGAGTGACTTCCAAACACAAAAGCCCACACTTTAATGTCCATAGCAATTTCAGTGATAATACCTGAGCTGGTCTTGAACTTTCCTTCGAATAATCTACGGTTGTGATCCTTCCAGGTTGCCCAGAAAATCGCCACCGGCAGCACTAGCAACAAGGTTCCCACACGAATTAGGGACTTGAAAAAAAAATTAGCGATCACCTCTTTGCTTGATCGGGCTGGAGATGTCTAAAAGGGATCGGAAACCTGAGTCCTTCCCAACTTAGTTATGATTACAACTTGGATGTAAACTTTTTCATCAATTGCAGTAAACCATTTCCTCCTGGTAGTTTCCATAATATTTCTTGCCTTTGCAACACCACTCATTACCGTTTTAATAAAATTGGGACTTCCAATTGAGTACATAAATTGCAATTCTCACATTGTCATGCCAGTTGTAAACGAAGAACAATTTAGTTTTATTTTTTTATCAGTAAGAAAGCTAATATATTTACAGAAATGAGAAATTACAAAGATATATCAGAGGCTAGCGAGATGCTCGAAAGAAGAAGAAAACAAAAAAAAAGGCTGAGACACATACATAATAGTCTCTGGAAATAAGCATATCAACAATCAATATATGGGCTCCATAAAATATGTAGAATTTCTTATGTATCAATCAGTTTCATGGGTGATGGTTCAATACATTAGTTGAATCACTTGATATTATGCCAAGTTAGAATTATATAATACAATTAAACACACATATAAATCACCTCATATTTTAAAATCTATTAATTATTTATTTCAATTTGCCATACCTATAGTTATCATTTTAATTTTTAATTTTTTATTTCACAAAAATCTCCATAACCTATTAGTCTTCATAGCAAATATGAACAAAACTGCAAAGTAAGTCAATTATTGTGATAGTCGATATGTGTTGTCCACTGATATCATCATGATCTCTTTCTCTCTGTTTTTATTTTTTCCGTTATGGACCTTATGGTTATATCATCTTCTCAGGGTTCTAACTTTTATTTCTTTGATCTTGATGACAAATTAAGTAATCTTTATTTAATTAAAATATAATTCTAGTTTAGTACTCAATATCATGGGATTTAAGCCCAACAACAATTATAAGAAGGTCAAATGTAAAGATGGAGGTGAGCAAAGAGATTAAATTCTTAGATAGAAAAAAGTTTTACTTGTTTCTCAAATACAAACATTCATTTTCTTCAAAATATCACCCTTGCCAAGATAAAAAAGAATTCTTCATATAAATAGGCACATATATACATCATATTCTTGTTTTAAAGGCTATCTATTATTCATCTCAATTTTCCTTACTTTTTTGTTATCTATCATATTTTTTATTTTTTATTTCTTCCCAATGTTTTCACATCATGAAGGCTTCAACAATCACAAATTAAGTCTTCGTTACTGCAATCACATAGAATGTGCTCTCTAACAATATTAGCAAGATTTCTTCTTCTCTGTTTGCTTTTCTTTTTTATTTCTTTTATGATTTTATCATTTTCTTTGAGTTCTTTAGTCTTGATTGCAAACCACGTAAGCTAAATTTCGTATTAGAAAATTATAATTCCATTATTATGCCTCATATATTGAAATATATGAATAACAACAATTGTAAGCAGCTCAATTCCTAAGGTGGTGGTGAGCAAGAGATCAAATCACAGAGAGAAGAAAGTCCTACCTGATCATCTAATTATATACATTCTCATCTTCAAAGAAATTGCCACAATATAAAAGATGATCAGTGAAGATTGATTTGAATGTTTCCCCTTTTAAAAAAAAAATTTTATTTTAATTTTAATTAGGATATTTCGGATGCTGTCTCTCCTTTAATGATCCCTATGTAGAATGATTTCAAAGAGGTCTTGGGCCCAGAAAATATCCCAATGGACCATAATCCGGCTGGATCTTTTAGGCCCATTACAGGCTCGGAAGACTGCTACGTCGGGCCAGCACCAAGCCCAACCTGAACTGGCCCATTGCCTCCCCTTATTTAAACATGTCCTCTTCTCACTAGATCAGTCTTTTTTTACCAAATCAAGTAAGAAACATATATTATTTTACAAAAAAAAGGACTGCAAAGAAAATAAGAGAGATACAAATTGTCTATCAGGCCTAGTTACCCGTATTCCCCAGACATCTTTGACTTTTCTTCATTATATGTTGCCAAAGTCTTCTAAGTTCCAAATAAGAGACTACAAATCGATGAGGAAAGGAGAAGCTTCAGGGACAAGGACTCCACAATCTTCCAGGAGACTGAATCTTCACTCAGAGTCAGCCGCCAAGTCTTTTGAGAGAACCAAGTCTATTAGAATAAGTTTAAGAAGAGCTTTGTGCTTCTTCAGCCGTTATATAGAAACCTATAAGAGCTTTGTGTGTAGCATTCTAAGTCATGTAGACCCTAACATGGCTACTTTCTCTTGCCTCTCACCTCCATTCTTCTCTTCTCTTTAGCCCAGCCATTGCTTTCAAATTGAACTTTGATAATAATAAAAGAGGTCATCTTTATAAATGTAGAGACATCAAAGAAATCACTTTACCCTTCTCCAACATCTTGTTGGTACGTGTGGCCATGGGGCCTCACAATGGCTATGTTAACGGAGAAATAACATTTTCATTGTACACAGTTAATTAGGTCAAATATAATTTAAATATTAACATGGTCTGAGTATGCCTTGGCTCAAGGTGATCACTAGCCTCACGACATTCCCTCATTGATCAAGTGACAGTAGGCGATCAATCAATGATCAAGATTCTACAGTACCCAACACATCGCACATTCCGCATTAATATTGGATATCATCAATTGCAATCAATCCATGCTTACTATCCAACCAACAAGAGTGGAAGATCTTATACTGTAAAGGGCTTCTTAAACTCTGAAAAACCAATTCACAATTCAGGATCGCCAACTTCGTGACCACTTACAATCTACGTCATAATCACAAAGCTGGCAGCAACAAATTGGCAAGGGTCTAAGTTGGCAAAATTCGATCAAAGTACAAAAAAATTGGAAAAACTCAAAAAAGTCGGAGACTTGTGTGACTATGATCTACCAAGTGCATTTTTCTTACAAGTTTACAAAACCGAACATCTTCTTATCTCGCCACCCTGAAATCATCTTTTGTATTTGAAAAAAATCGACATTAAATTATAATTTTCTTTTAAAAAAGTGAAAAACAGAGAGTAGGAGTGATTATAACTTAAAAGTAACTTGAATCACAAATCAAGTACTTACTATACACATTACTTCTGAGATATAACCCAACTACTACCAGTTATTCTCTTCACTCTCCTTTCCTTCATCTTGCTTCTCACCATCTCCGCCTCCTTAAATTTACCTGCACCGATATAAATGCTCTCCAACAACACAAAGTTTCCTGCATTATCCGGCTCTATCTCAAACAAAACATTTGCTGCAATCTCAGCCAGACCCACCTCTCCATATTTTCGACAAGCCCCCAAAAGAGCCCCCCAAGCTTTCGCACTTGCCTTCATCGACATTTCTCTTATAACATCATATGCCTCATACAATCTCCCTGCCCGACTCAAAACATCAATCAAGCACGAATAATGATCCACGTCTGCTTCAACATCGTAATCCATCTGAATCCGTGTGAAATACTCCTTCGCCTCATCCGCCAAACCGGCATGACTACACGCTTTCAAGACACCAAGAAACGTGACTCCGTCAGGACGAACTTTCGCTAATTCCATTTGTCGAAAAGTAGATAACGCACTTTCGGCTTCCCCGTGTAAAGCGTATGCCGATAACATTGCGCTCCATGTAACGACATCTCTTTCGAGCATTTCATCAAACACTCTACGTGCATTGCTTAAACACCCACATCTCCCATAAGCCTCGACGAGGCCGCTACTTAAGTGGGGATGCGGGTGGATATGATTCCTAATTGTAAAGCAATGCATCTCTTTGATAAAATACAACACACCCAATTCGACGCAAGCAGGAAGAAGACCAAGAACTGTGATTATATTTGGCTTTATGCCCGATGTTTGCATCTGTCTATAAAATTCAACAGCATTTGATCCCGAAAGTGCGGAAATAATCGAATTGTACGAAGACGCGATGGGCGAGACATCCATGGCTTCGAAAAGGCGGAGAGCGGCAGGGACGTCTTTGTTTCGAGCGTAGAGTGAGATCATAGTGTTCCATAGGACGGCGTTTCGGTGGGGAATTTCATTGAACAGTTGGCAGGCGGACGGAAGGGAGACGCATTTGCCATACGCATCAACAAGAGCGGATGCTACGAAGGGGTTGGAGAGGAGGGCACTCTTATGGGTGTGGGCGTGGATGGTGGCCACATGGTGGGGGAGGTGGAGGGCGGCGCAGGATTTGAGGGCGAGCGGGAAGACAAATAGGTCGAGGTGCAGGGATGGGGTTGAGTGCATGAGGTGGAAGAGTGTAAGGGCTTGGTGGTAGTGGTTATGGTTGACGTAGTATGATAGGAGTTTTGTCTGAGAAACTAGCCGTTGGTGGTTGGCGCCAAGGGAGCTCATGGGGTTTGAAATTTTGAATAATTAGATTGGGTCAAAATTGCATCTTATTCTTTGTTTTTAAGGACAGTGTTATGACATATGTTTAGACAATGTTGCAGAAAGCTACTGACTGCACATATTGTGAGGCCCAAGCACTACAGCAGTCACATTACAACCGTCAAGTTATGCCACGTAAGCTGTCCACAACATAAAAAACTGTCCACCGTTCATAGATTTCCTTGGTTCAATGCATGACAATGTTTGATCAGAGTCGGGCTGGGCTTTGAATGGCTAAATAGTAGATCCCACCTGACACATTTATTAATTGGGTGGCCGAGGATTTGCCTTGACCAATGATGGAGTCTAATTCCTTAGCCTGAACCTTGCCTGAATTGGATATACTTATTTTGTAGTACGAGAGTTTCAAATAACTTTTTTCCTTAATTTATTTTAAGATTCACTTTTTTAAGAGACACAAATAATTTTTAAATGATATTTATTAAAGAGTTTTTTTAATTTAAACTATTTATCATGGATCAAAATATCGTCCAATACCGATACGTATCAGACGATATGTATCGGTATCGGACGTGAACGATACGATACATTAAATGTACCGTATCGTTAAAATATATGGTATATATCGAACGATACATTCAATGTATCGTTCGATATAGACAGGTACCGATACGTATCGTCCGATACGTACCGAATTTTTGACCGGACGATATGTACCGATTTTCTGGCATTTTGATCCATGCTATTTATTTAAAGATATGTAAGTCTTTTAAGACTTTTTTCTCCGAAAAGTGTCTTAATACCTGATATCGTTTTTTCTCCAAAAAAGTGTATTAAAGGCTTGTTTTGTGAAAAAAATTTAACTGCTATTTTTTCTTTCAGTGTCCATTTAAAGAGATATATTTCGATCTTTTTTATGGACACAAGAAAAAACACGCATGACAAATCAATTTTCTTTTTATTGTTTTGGGCATATACGTAATGTTCAGAATTCTCTTTTGTGAGTGCAAACACAAAGACGAATTAGAGAGGACAGAGGTTGGTTCTATCCAGGAGGCGTGTTTGTTATTCTCCTCTTTTACTGTTATGATTCTAATTGAAAGTAGGCAAATAATGTTTGGAGAAAACATTTATTATAATGTGTCTCTGGGTTCTCTCCTTAGTTCCTTCTATCTTAATTTTTTGTTTTCATCCTTCCAATTTCTCTAACATAGACCGATCTTGAACGGCTTGGTTATTAACCAAGCCTAAAAACTGGGCTCCGCTCATCCCGCTTAATAACTGGGTTGGATAAGCATAAGCTCGATTATTAAATGAGCCAAAATATCAGCCCAAGCCTAAACTAGTTTGGGCCACGGACCATCCCAACGACCTCTCTTCTTATAAAAATAAAAACGGTATAAGTCCAGATTCCCTTTCAATCCAATGGTTGTAAAACTATATTAGGTTCAATCAGTAGGAGCTGATTATTTTCCTCGATTGAAGGGCAACGGTCAAGTTCAAGTGCTTGAACTCCACAATAATTCTATAATGGATCAAATGGAATCTTCATTCCATTCGATCTAATGATTCTAGTTTAACAAGTTTTTCGAATCCATTAGAAGAGCATACGTAACATATTCCCGAGGATCCCATACTTTTAAAAAAAAAAAAAAAAAATGGTATGCTTTTGGATGCATGCATACGGGTGTAGACAGGGGTCATGACCACACACCACAAAACCAACTTCTTCCTTTTTTAGGAGGTTTAAGATGGGCCTATGGGGCCAGCTCCCAGCCCAATTAGTATGGCCACCCCACGGCCCACACCACACCTAGACTGAGCCAACTCGACTTGATAGAGTTTCAAGCAAACACAGAGAAACTAAATTTCGAATTTATTGAATTACTCGGGCGAGTTCCAAGCAACTCGACCGAGAGTACATATGGAGAATCAGCGATTGGAAGAGCATCGAGTATGGTTATCATAACTTCATATCCAAGATCGTTTGCAATAGACGAAGTTGTGGTGCCTCTTCCGAATAAGGTATCAGATTTCTTTGGCATTATTGTAGCACTAGAGGTTATCATGTTAGATTTTTGTGGTCAACACATTAACCTATCTTTGAGTTTCCATTAAAAATTGGGTTGGACTTTTGACCACACGTATCTCGAAGCGATAGAAAGTAGTTTTCTAGATAAGTGATATGTCTCCACTCTCTTTTCTTGGTGGGTTATGAAAGAGAAGTGACTATATAAGGAGATCACCATCTCCTCTTCCTTTAAACCTAGCTCATTCCCATCTAGAGGATAAACTTAGAGAAGACGAAAGGTAACGTGGACTTGGAATTGATTTGTATAAGTTTAATTAAAATATTATAAATAGTTAATCTTAAGTTAATCTTGTTATTCATTGATTGCTATTATGAATGGCTAAATTAGTGGGAGATAGCTCGCTTGGATTGACGAATTATATATATATATATATATTGTGGCTGACTCATCGTATGAAATTGTGCATATGTTAATAAGGGTACATATGATTGTACTATGACCATCTGTATGTTGATTGTATCACCTGATAGAGTGGTGGAGTTAGATTTTATTTTGCCTGATATGCTTGGGTTAGATATGATTAAGCATCATATCGATAAGTTTTCTTTCTGTTAGATTGGTGACGTGAGTCACAGGCGGTGAGCCAGTACGATATCAGAAAGACATACCCTGGGGTATGAAGTTGAACAAATATAGGTACGACATATATATGTGTTGTCTAATATCACTAAGTAAAGACTTAAGTTCATTAATGATGTTAGTTTTGTGACTATGGATTTCCTAGTATCAATTCGTAAGATGGAATACTCTGTGTGCCATGATCCATTACTGATATTGTTATTGAATTTGGGTGGTTGTTACGAAGCATCGAGGTAATAAGGGTCAATGATTTTTTTTTTAAATATAAAATGGATGATCATTCGCTTTTCAGAGTTTGTCAACCCAGAGAGTTGTTTTTAAAAATTATGTTTAGATGAGTTATGGTGCAGACCAAGTGGGAGAATGTTAGATTTTTGTGGTCAACACTTTAACTCATCTTTGAGTTTCTATTAAAAGTTGGGTTAGACTTTTGACCACACGTATCTCGAGGCGATAGAAAAGTTTTCTAATATAAGTGATATGTCTCCACTCTCTTTCCTTGATGGATTAGGAAAAAGAAGTGAGTAAAAAAAGAGACCACCGTCCCCTCTTCCTCTAACCTTAGCTCATTTTCATCTAGAGGCTAAATTTAGAGAAGACGAGAGGTAACGTGGACTTGCATTCTCTGATAGAGACCATCATTTTCATTGTGGAGATCACTGGCGTATCGACCCGAAAATAAATACAAGTTACGCATGTTCTTTTAAAGATATATATTTTGATCGTGTAATTTGAGCCTAGATCCGTAAAATTTCCAACATATCAATCATCCAAGGAGAGAAAAATCCCTTTCACTATGACCAAATTTCATATCTTCAACACGGTTTCTCCATTCAGGCAGAAGGAAAAAAAGTTATCAAACCCCCGCTGCAAAGTGACCACATTGGAGGAGACTACGAACTTGAGGGTGACCATTGGGAGGCTGCCCTCGCTAATCAAGGGGTGATTACTTTCAACCCTACAAGCAAAGTTTCAATTTCTAGGATGAAGGCTTGGTGTTCAACGAGATGGATATAGGATGAAGTCATTGGTTTATGGAAAATCAGTCGTTTCAAGTATATGATATCCCACTGGCATTATCACTGAAATCCCACACGTTGTTGATCCCTCCAACAACCAACCAATTGATGACTGCCAGCAATCCAATACATCGGTAACCCCATAGTTCAACACAATGACAATTCTATTCGTGGCGACTCCACTATTCAACACAAAGCCAAATTAAATTCGACAACCTCAGAGATTGACATTTCGGAAATACCTTCAGCGACACCACAGATAGAACCATCGGTGATTCTACAGAGTATCATTTTAACGGCACCCATACTCCCTCCTCCATTGTTATGTATTCTACTGAAACCTTTAGCTCCCCTCCTGGTTTCCAATGCAACCTTGAATCAAAAATTTTAGCGAATCCTGATTCTGTTTCTCCGGCTGTAAACGTGGAAGACGTTGATGACACTGATAGTGATGACGGTAGCAATTGGAAAGAAGATATAATAGATGATAGAGAAATTGATGCCATGGATGGCGAGGGTACTTTTAATTTACCATAGTAAGAAGAAAATGCTCTAAGAATAAAATTCCAAAGAAAGAAATGAAATCAATTTCTTAGTTGATTTCATGCGAAATGATTTCTTCTAGAAATAGATTTTCCATTGTTTGATTAGTGTGTTTGAGAAATGAATTTAATTGGAAATTGATTTCTCTTATTTGATTAGTATCTTTGAAATGAATTTGAAAATGAGTTTTTAAGTTTTGATCATTTATTATTAAAATCATAATTAAAGTCAAATATTAACCAATAATTTTTTTAATGATATTCTATTACGTTACAAATTAATACCATAGTAATCACTATTTATTACTAAGTTAATTAAGTCAGAGTTTGAAAAGTCAAACTCAAATAAAAAGTCAAACTTTGACCAAACTTAAAATTTTGATAAAAAATATGTAAAGCTAAATAATAAAGTTGTAAATGCTAGTATCTAATATAAGTTTATACGTTGAAATGAAATTAAGTTTTTATAAAAGTCAAACTTTGATCAAAATTTCAACTTTGATTTAGACAAAATTTTATGATGTACCAACAAGTTACAAACGTTCAACTGTAAATTAATATAACAATATTCATATACATCATTAGGTTACACTAATCAAAATTTGATCAAATATTCACTTTTAATAAAAGTCAAACTTTGACCAAATGTAAAACTTTGATTAATAAAAAATTTTAAAATTAAAGTACAAAGTTTTATAGTAAATGCTAGTATGTATTATAAGGTTATATGTTGAAACAAAATTCAATTTTAAAAAAAAGTTAAACTTTGATCGATAAAAAATTTGATAATCTACCGTCAACCTACAAATTAACATAATGCGTTCATATCCATCACTAGGTTATACTAGTAAAAAAATTGACTAAATATCAACTTTTAAAAAAGTCAAACTTTGACTAAATGTAAAAAAAAAGTAAAATAAAATTTTGTAATGTACTATAAAGTAATAAATAAAAAAATGATAATCTCATTGGAGATACAGAAGTTAAAAAAAATTTAAATTGTGTTAAAAAGTCAAAGTTTGACTAAATATCAAACTTTGACTGATAAAAATTTACATTACCAAAATACAAATAACAACAGTAATAATCACTATCTACTGTCAATGATACACTTCTCAAATTTTGACTAAAGTCAAAATTTGAATAAAAGTTAAACTGTGACCAATAAAAATGAGGCAATATATTTTCAAGTTATAAATTAAAATAATGATATATATTTTTAATTATAATATTTCACTAATAAAAATTTATAACATTTTATATAAAATCGAACTTTGACAAAGAAAAAATTGCAGTGATACGATATAAATTTATGTAGTAGTAGACTCTATCTATAAGCAAGTTTCAAGTTTGATTAAAAATAAATTTTGTATAAAAGCCAAAGTTTGATCAAAAGTCAAAGTTTGACTAAATGTCAAAGTATTGACTAATACAATTGAAAATCTAGTATTAAATTAAATATCAACACGGCAATATCCTTTTTTCGCTATCAAATTATTGGAGTCAATGTTTAATTAAAAGTCAAAGTTCGACCTTAAAGTCAACCTTTGACTCCTAAAAATTTGATAATATATTACTAACTTATAACTTATTATCATGTTTTAGTAGTCAAAGTTTGATCAAAAGTCAAAACTTTATATAACTTATAAATTCAACTAAAGTTTGATTAAAATCCAAACTTTGATTAAAGTCAAATATTAACTGAAAAGAATATGATGTAGATAATGTGGTCGTCATAGTGATCGTGCTGGTATGATGGTCATAAAAATTGAAATTACTTTTTAATAGTCAAAAAATAATTTTTTTTGCTTTTAGGTTTTTTACAACTTTGGATTTACAATGACAAAAAAATATTATTTTGTTAGTAGGAAATTCAATTTCAGCCACTTAATAGGTTGAAATGGTTTCCTCCTACAATGATTTGGTGTATGGAAATTCAATTTCCGTGCGGGGCCGACTTAATTTTATTTCCATCTCTTTAAATAGTTATCAAACAACAACAATTGGAAACTAAATTTCATTTCTACTATGAAATTACATTTCTATATTATCAAACAAGTCCTAAAAGACAATTCCATTTCGCAACATTTGTCACAATCCGTCATGGTAGATCAATTACTCTCTCAAAACGATGAAAATGAAATTATTTGAATTTCGAAATTCAAAGTGGAAGGTCTTAGCAAGAAGGCCTCTGAGCTCAAACGCTTGCACTGGTCCCTCAATTATACCCATTAAATTTATTTTCGTGATTTTTTCTTCCTAATGATAGTTTTCTTCCTAATGAGGTTTGGGCAGACCTAACAAAAGAGCCGTTGTTAAGAACGTGATTGTTAACTCCAAAGCAAACATTTTTTCTCTTCAAGAAACAAAATGACGAGATTAATAACACCAAATTTCTCTCCATCACACCAAATTCTGGTTGGAGTTGGGCGCTGTCGGTACGAAGGGTGGTATCCTCATCTTCGATTGTCAAGGTCAATGGTTTGGAATTTTCAATGTTTCTATTTTGTTTCTTGATATAAGATTTAATTCCTCTTTTCTGAGAAATGTGGTATGTTGTCTATATCTTCGAGGTGTGTATATCGAATTATGGGAGGACTTATATTGGTGGAAAGTCCTTCATCACGGCCCATGGATTATTTGCAGCGACTTTAACAATATCTCCCATCCCCAAGAAAGGTCCAATAATCAAAGAACTTCCCCTTCGATGCGGAACATTTTTGAGTTTATTAACGAAATCGAGCTCATCGTTGTTCCAATGATGGGAGCCCAATTCGCTTGGATCAACAGAAGAAATCCCCCCCACTCTTTGCCGACTGGAACAATTTTTTATTAACTTGGAATTTGATGATATCTTCCCAACCGCCGAATGCAGAGCCCTTACCAAGGCTGTTTCCGAGCATACTCCTATTGTCGTCAATCGTAATGGCATTAAATGAGGACCATCTCCCTTCCGTATATTTAACCACTGGCTTAAGAATGAAGAGTTCGCAGTTAACATCCAAAATTGGTGGATTGAAGCCTCTTCTGCGCACTCTATATATAGCTGCTAAATTTCGATCGGTGAAATCTATCATATCCCAATGGAACTCAAACCGCATTACCAAAGAGAAGGAGCTTGAATATAGCCTCACTTCTTCCATTGCTGAGATTGATAGTTTTGAAGAAGCTAGATCCCTCTCTTCCAAAGAAACCCTCAAAAGGGAACATCCCAAAGCCAGCTTCCAAAATCTAGCTTTATCCAAAGAAAAAGAGTGAAGACATAAGTCATGTGTGAGATGGCTTCAAGCCAGCGATCGCAATACGAAATTCTTCCACACCCAAGCCAAAAATAGAAGACAGCTTAACACCATTTCTTCAATCCGAGCCAAAGGGAACAACTATACCAAGAATGAAGATATTGCTCGCATTGCCAAGGATTTTTATTCTCAGCTATTCAATGAGACCGATCACAATAGACCAAGATTAAGCGATATTCATCCCAAGCAAATTTGTCCTAATGTGGCCAAACTTATTGCACCCTAATTTTCAAAAAATGAGATTTTCGCGGCCATCAAAGAATGCAAGGCCGATCGAGCTTCCGGACCGGATGGATATACCTTTGGCTCCTCTCACAAGTTTTGGTGTGTTATTAAAGACGACATTATAAAATGTTTGAAAATTTATGGGATGACGGGTATATTCATAAGTCGGCCAATGCTATGCTCATTGTTCTCATTCCCAAGGAGGGGCCGAAATGAAAAAATTTGCCTTATCTCTCTAGTGTCTAGCCTTTATAAAATTATCGCCAAGGTTCTTGCTAATCGACTCAAAAAGGGGATTGATTTGGTTATCTCCAAATCCCAAGGCATGTTCATTGAGGGAAAATAGACCTCGCTGTCATTGCTCAAGAAAGTGTTCACTCCATGCACTCCTCCAAGCAAAAAGGCGTCCTCATTAAAGTGGGCATGGAGAAGGCCTATGATAGAATGAGTTTGAACTACCTTCTTTGGATGATGAGAAAATTGGGATTCGGTGTGAAGTGGAGATCTTGGATTCACGGGTATCTCTCTAGTGCCTACTTCTCAATCATCATCAACGGAAAAACATGTGAATCTTTTGAAGCCTCCAGTGATCTAAGGCAAGGATGTCCACTATCGCCTTACCTTTTTAATATTGCAAGTGAAGGCCACTCCCTCATTTTTTAAAAAGCTGACTCCGATTGCAGAATTGGCGGCTTCTCTAATCCGAGAAGCGATTCTAAAATAAATCTCTTACAATATGTGGATGACTCCCTCATCATGTGCTCCGGAGATCTCGACCAAATATTTCAGATATGCAATTTACTAAAAGCTTATGAAGATGCCTCTGGTCAGTGAGTTAATTATGACCAAACAACTATTTATGGTATTAATGTTGATGATCAATTACCTAGCTCTTGGGCTTCAAATACTAACCTCGCCATAGCTAAACTTCCTTTCAAATACCTTGGAATTCCAATCGGTACCGGCAAACTTAGGTGCTCCGATTGGGATCCGGTCACTCTAAGGTCTATTCTAGGCTTAGTGGTTGGACGCTTATTAAATCAGTCCTAAATGCCATCCCAAGTTACTTTTTTCACTTTTTAAATGCCCGGTCAAAGTTGCTTAAGAAATAAAGTGACTTGAGAGGAATTTTCTTTGAGATGATTTCGGAGGGAAAAAAGAAAATCAACCTTATTAATTGGGATAAGGTGATAAAACCCAAATCTGTTGGGGGGCTTAGTATTAGACCCATCGGGGACATGAATAAAGCTCTTTTGATGAAGTGGTGGCGGAGATTAGGTGACAGCAGTGAGAAATGGTGGAAAGAAATTGTTTTTAATAAATTCCAAATTTGCAATAAGGGGTGGGAGATCAATGACTCAAAATATAGTGTTTCTTCTTGGCGGTGGAAAGGTTTGCTTTCGATAAGAGAAGATTTCTGAAAAAATAGTACTTTTAAAATCGGAAAGGGCAACCATATTAACTTATGGACCGACAAATGGATCTTGGGAGGTACGAACTTGCAAATCAAATTTCCAAGGCTGTTTAAGATCACCGTCAATCCTAAGATTTTAATCTCGAACATTTTCCGCTTTAATGATCTATACCAAAATCAGTGGCAAGTTACTTTCAAACGCCATCTCAACGATGCTGAGATCGTAGAATTCACTGACCTATCCGGGTTTCTCGACAATCTCAAGCTTATCTCTGATCGAGAAGACTCAAGATCCTGGACCGGGTGCAAGAATGGGATCTTTTCGGTGAAATCGACTTTCCAACTCTCTTTAGGCAGATATGGTTAAAGTCGAGTGGGCTTTTATTTGGAACCTTAAAATCCTACCCAAAATTAGCATTTTTCTTTGGTCCATCTTTTGGAAAAAGTTGCTACCATGGTTAATCTCAATAATAGGGGGATACAGATTTTGATCACTTATGTTATTTTTGCAACATCGGAGAGGAAGATGAAGCCAGCTTGTTTCTCTTGGGTGAAAAAGTGTGGCCGATTTGGGGGAAGATTTTCAAGGCCTTCGGCGTTTCCACATGCCTCCATAACAACATCCTTTCAGTCTTCGCTAGCTAGTTGGAGAGAGGAATCTCTTTGGGCATTAAAAAATGGCTATGGGACCATATTCACATTTCCATCACGTGGAACATCTGGACTCTCAGGAACCACATCAGATGCAACGGTGATCGTTTCCAAGCTGACAATATTATCCGTAACAGCATCATCCTAGTTTGTCATTGGGCCATTGCAGCAGGCAGAGGCATCTACTCTCTTTTCAACATCAATAGTTTCGGCTCTGAACAATTGTTATCTCTTCCTTCTCTTATGTAAGGGTTTTTTTTTATTTTAATAGATCGTTGTTGATCTATTAAAGGGGGCCCATTTTGGTTTTTCTTAGGATGTTTTTTTCTGGGCATTTCGGTTTCCTCTCCTGCATGTTTTTTCCCTTTTCATTAGGGTTTCTGTTCTCGCCCAAGTACCTGTTCTTGTTAGCAATGCTTGCGGTGCTTACTAGGGTTTCATTATCTTCCCGAGGAGATAATGGTTGCTGACGTACATTATTTAAACAACCATTTGGTATTTAATAAATTAGACTACGTATCTTACACAATTAAAGCATGTTTACTATTTTGCCACATGATTTACATTTATAATCCATCTATATTTTTCCAAGTGGCAATCCATCATTAGAAAAAGTCTTAGGTATAGAATCATGCCTATAAATATATGTTAACTTTCTAGGTGGTTAACTTTAACATCCCCATTAAAAACTAAGAACAACGGTTAGTATTAGCTAGAGTGCACACATATTGGACCGTTCAAATCTCCAAAAATGTGCAAGTGCGATTCTTCCGTATTTGATGACATTAAATGTATAATCCATCTCGTGGATGTTTACTACCGTAACATTCGCGGTTATACCATTGAAAGGCAGACCTATACGCAAGCTGCGGTAATGTTATGTATAAGAAAAAAAATTCATCCACTGATAGAGGTTCCTCATGCAACCTCATGTGGCATCCAAAATATTGTTCAGGGGCCGCGTGAAGCTCGGTTGCATTGCTCAGATTATTCTTGAAAATAGTTTGAAAACTCATATCCATGCTGCATTTTTGAGCTTGAAATCTAAATCATTGCAATCATTCCATATCATATTTGACTTGTGCTTCTTAGTTTTTTTTAAAAATTAATTTAAATAATGCACTCATACTCCACATAATAATCAAACAGTGTTATGAGTGTCACGTGGAGCTCCACACCGACCTTCCTCCATTTGAGGGCAGAACCAGGATCTGTATTATACCCTTTACTACACCCAACATGATCAGCCCCTGTAGATCAGGTCATAGAGAAGCCATTGAAGGGATCTTTATTATAGCTAGCTCCTCCCATCAAACCTAAAATCTTCCTAATATGTAGTTTCTTTTCCTAAAGTGGATTAAAAATTAAACACTAATGACAGGTGGATGCTAAAAAGTTAAGTAATTATTGGTCAGGTCATGGGTTGGATCATATGGTCAGGCTATAGGATCAGGTCATCAGATCAGGTGGATCGAGTTGGGCAACATCAAACATGTCAACTTGACCCAACTTGACCCATTGCCACTACTAATTACCAGTTTAAAGAAGTTTGATATATGGATTGATCAAGAGTTAAATAGGGACATTGTACCCCTTATCTACGTATATAGTACCAATTTCCATCACCAAACTCTACCTTCTAATTAATTTGATTCTAATTACTGGCTTTCAATGGACTTCTTGGGTTTCGGGGCCCGAAAATAGTAGGCTTTTTCATGTGTAAGGTTGGGCTTGGACTTGACCCAAGATAAGCATGATCCAGCCTCGGTTAAATCGTGCTGAGCTTGGACTATGAACCCCAACATGCGGCCCGGCCCCATCCCATTTTTTCATATAAAAGTATATAATATAAAATGATACTTCATATATAGTTATAATAGGTTTAGGTAAAGGGCATTTTACTAAATTATCCTAATATTAAACCATTGAAACATTTAATCTTTAGGCATTTTAGTTAAATAGCACTGAATCGAATACAAAATTGTCAAGGAGTCTTTGATTTATAGTAAAATAAAAAGTTGAATTAAAAAAAAATTTAGTTAAATAGCACTGGTACTGAGTACTTCTAGGCCCGGATTAGGGCCAGGCTGATAAAACCCTAACCCGGAGAGGATAAGGTTGGCCCTGGTTTAACCCAAACCGGTCGTAACCCATCCCATTGAGAACCCTACTTATATGAGTCAAGATGATGATTCTTTTTTGTTTTTTTTAAAACGAGGAACCGGCTTCTTAGAAGTCCTTAGGATGGACAAACCTCCTCATAAGAGGAATGTGCTAGGTGTTTGGGATCCACACCTAATAATTTCCTATTAAAAAATATGTTTGACCAATGTCAACCATTACACCTACCATGTGTGACCTACCATGTGTGACTCAACTCAACCCAACTGGTTCTAATAATAAATACTACATAGAATAGGATGAGAGTGTTAGTTTATGATTATGCAATTATACACATTGATATTTTGTGTAAACTTCATTCATAAGGCTTTCGTCATGGGTAAAGAAACCTAAGATTTATATAACTTGAGGACATCATTCCCTCATCTTAAGATTTCCGTCACCTCATTTTTGGCACAAGAAAGAGAGAGGTAGTGTGGTATCTAAAAAGAAGATCAACCGATTCATTGTACGGTTCACTGCAAAGAACATATACAAATCAAGGCTCATTAAGAAGCAAGTAAAAGTTAATTGTTTAATTTTGTCTGTAGAGTTTATTGATTTTTATACTATTCAAGATCCATTCAAGATCCATTAAACAATTCAAATATTGTTAGAGAAGTAACTTCTTTATATATATATATATATAAAGAGAGAAAAAATGAGCGACACTTTCCCTTGTCTGAAGGCACTTCGATCTTATTGAGCCCTTCGCACCCGTCAAAATTTTGGCGGCGTAACTGCTCAATTCTAGGATAGAGGAAAAGCAAATAAAGTAGAGGAATAGAGGATAGTCCGGAGCTCTCGGGGCCTTGTAACACCGTGCTCTGATCTTCGCGCGAGAGCAGCACCGGTGAGCTTCCGATAGCACTTTGGGTTAGATAAGGGTTTTAACTTCTAAGGCTTTGAAGGATTGATGGTTAGGAATTGTGGTTTTGATGGGCTAAGTATGACGGGGTCAACACTTGAGCTTGCAGCATGGTGCCTTGGGTACGCGATGTGATGCCAGATAGGTATGCGACATCTTGGTATCGGGACGACACAACATGTGGTGCCAAGAGGGCACGCGACATGGGGCCAAGATGGCCTGGCGACGTGGTCACGCTGCGAGGACGCGACACGGTCACATGGGGGGTAAGATGTGGGAGTGATGCGATCGCGACACGGACGCGACATAGCCAAGATGGGCTAGAGATGCGAAGGCGTTGTGGTATATCAAACCAAGGGGTTTGAGGTTCTCCTGCCATTCTGGCTGAATGACTATTTTACCCTTCTATGTGGGAGAAGAGCTGGAGAGTTGCCTTCTACCTACACGGGGCCTTGCGTTGCTAGAGGGGGCACAAGTATCTCCTAGGCCTGTAAGAGTGGGCTTAGGACATCGATACAGCGATGCCTTGTGGCACCCAAGGTGAGGTTTAAGTATGACCCCGGACTACGCGTCACAGTGCATACGGCTGGGCAACCTTACGAGAAGAAATGAGCACTGTGTGGGACTCAGTTGAGCACGACAGCATGTGGGCCAAGGATGGGCGGGGTGCTAGTAATTCAAAATGTATACGAAGGCAGGTTGCGTGGGACTTAGTTGAGCACGCTAGCACGAGGCACAAAGCTGTGAGATTGGTTCGGTATGTGAGCAAGACATGATAGCATGGAGAGCTGCATGCCAAGACTGTTGCGAAGCGAGGTACTAGTGCAGTGCGGAGGGTGAAGCTTGAGCAGGCCAAGTTTAGCACAGTGGTGTAAGTGAGCGTGTCGTAGGGGGCACGATACATTGGGTGATAGGGCGCGAAACAAAGGTAACCACGTTGGGAGAGTTCTCGTACTCTAGGCGGGTGGTATCAGAGCTGATGAGGAGATTGGTTGGATTCGTTGCATGTGGTAGCGAGGCACCGCGTGGGTTGGTAGAGCGTCGAAGGATGTCTCGCGACTGTTGGTATTAGAAGTAGGCTGACTTAGCACAGCAGGCGTTAGGTGCCGCACGGGACTGAAGTTGCTGAAGAGTGACCACGTGACATTGGTATCAGAGCCAAATTTGATCCATAAGTGATGATGCTATTAAGCTAATTGGTGTCAACAGTGACACGCGGTGTGGTGCCAAGAGGGAACGCGACACCCCTGAGCTTGTTAACAGGTGACGGCCTAGCGACAGTGAAACCAAGTTGACCCGACAGGGGTGACAGTGGGGAGCTAGTGGGAAGGTGCAGCCTAAGAACTAGATATGAGATGCTAACAGGCTGGGAGGAATTGGCGGGGTCAGTTCACTGTCATAATGCGTCAACGAGGACGTTGACATTATGGAGTGGTGGAGGATGTGACGGGGTCAACACTTGAGCTTGCAGCATGGTGCCTTGGGCACGCGACATCTTGGTGCCGGGACGGCACGACATGTGGTATCAAGAGGGCACGCGACATGGGGCCAAGATGGCCTGGCGACGTGGTCGCGTTGCGAGGACGCCACATGGTCACATGGGGGGTAAGATGCGGGAGTGATGCGGTCACGACACGGACGCGACATAGCCAAGATAGGTTAGCGATACTAAGACATTGCAGTATGTCAAACCAAGGGGTTTGAGGTTCTCCTGCCATTCTGGCTGAATGACTGTTTTACCCTTCTATGTGGGAGAAGAGCTGGAGAGTTGCCTTCCACCCACACGGGGCCTTGCTTTGCTAAAGGGGGCGGAAGTCTCTCCTAGGCCTGTAAGGTGGGCATAGGACGTCGATGCAGCGACGCCGTGTGGCACCCAAGGTGAGGTTGAAGTATGGCCCCGAACTACACATCGCGGTACATACGGCTGGGAAACCTTGCTAGAAGAAATGAGCGCTGTGTGAGACTCAGTTGAGCATGGCAGCATATGGGCCAAGGATGGACGGGTGCTAATTATTCAGAACGCACACGAAGGCAGGCTGCGTGGGACTCAGTTGAGCACGAGGCACAAGGTTGTGGGCTTGGTTCGGTATGTGAGCAAGACATGATGGCATGAGGAGTTGTATGCCAAGACTGTTGCGAAACAAGATACTAGTGCAGTGCACAGGGTGAAGCTTGAGCAGACCAAGTTTAGCACAATGGTGCAAGTGAGCGTGTCGTAAGAGGCATGGTACATTGGGTGGTAGGCTGCGAAACAGAGGTAACCACATTGGGGGAGCTCTTGTCCTCTAGGCGGGTGGTATTAGAGCTGATGAGAAGATTGGTTAGTTTCGTTGCATGCGGTAGCGAGACATCGCGCGGGTTGGTAGAGTGTCGAAGGATGTCTCGCGACTGTTGGTATCAGAAGTAGGCTGGCTTAAGGCAGCGGACGTTAGGTGCCGCACAGGACTGAGGTTGCTGAAGAGCGACCCATGACATAAGACTTTAAGCTTTCGAAAAAACTTTGGTCTAGGCAAATGAAGGAGTAAATTAGTAGAGTTTCTTCTCTTAAAATTTTCAAAAGATGGTTAAACAAGGGAGGGGGGGGGGACTCTCTATTTATAGACTTGGGGGTTATTAGTGAAGGGTTAAGTCACTAATGGGTTTGGAAATTAGGTAATGGACAATCTAATATTTTTGAAGTTTTTTAGAGTTTGGAGAAGAGGGATTTGAGTTTAATGGTGGATGATAGGGTGGTGACTTGAATGACAAAAGAGTGATAACTTAAGCTAATAGGATCACTAGGCTCCTAAAGACACACCCCAGACTTTGGGGTGGTCCACAAGTCAAACCCCCAATGTCAATTTCGGCCATTTTTTGAAGGAAAATCAAGCCCAAACTGCTAGAAGTTGAAGACCCGCAGGGGCTTGGTCCGATTTTAGAATTTTCTGAACAAATCTGCGATCATTATTTCACAATAACTTTTGATGTACAACTCTAAATTAGGTGATTCTTAACTCGTTGGAAAGCTGAGAACCTCTACTTTCCAATTGTATTAGCCTCAAGTTGGAAAATTATCTATGCAAACATTGACACTCCTCTTTTCATCAGCTGTTTTGGTTGGTTCAAAATGACACTACAAAAAATAAGACTATTAGCGGCAGATTTTTTTAATAAAAAACTGCCGCTATTAGTCTTGTCGCTACAAAAAACTGCCGCTATTATTTTTGTAACGGCAGTTTTTTGTAGCAACAGGACTAATAGCGGCAGTTTTTCTGAAGGCACTTTGTTCGCGTGAGTTCTCACTCGCACGCGCGACTGTGAGCAATTTTGCACATTTTTCCCTTCTTAAAACTCATTTTTTTCAACCTAATTTTTCGAAATCACTTGCATACATGCCCAATCATTCATGAATCAAATTCAAAATAATTCTACACTATAAAAACATAAATCTTACCTTCAAGACTTGCGTAATCGATGCGCAAGATGAGCGATTATCGGGAATAACAGTGCTTTCGCCACACACTCCCAGTGGGTTTGAAACCCACCTTCCCACAAACTCTAATAGCGATGTTCTTGAAGATACTAATCCTTTAACGTACACGACAACACGTATTCACATGCGAAGGCAATCTTGAGATCTCAAACATGTGGGAGTTTTTCTGACGACCCGACTTTTCCAATCCCTCAGATATAGGAAAGGTCAGTTCGTCAACCTATCGATTAAATGATAAGCCGGACAAACAAGGCACATATCAGAGTAAAGCGTAATAATTATCCATAGCTAAAATAAATGCGGAAGCAATTAAAAGTAAAGAACCACCGATGATGGCCGACCATCATCGAAACATGGCTCATAATAGAAATCAAAGTCAAGTATAAAACTATAATATTCAACTAAAATGGGCCCGCAAATTCAAGTCTAACTCTCACCACAAGTAAGAAAATCAGTAAGTTCTATATTGGGAAAAACTCCTCAGGAGGAACCTCAACAATGTACCAATGCCAAGATTTCAGACCGTGACGATAGTGAGTGAGCTAACCAACAAAGCTCAGTAGAAGAAAGACATCTACGGCATTTTACTTTAACTAATATGATTTCAAAACAAATACCGGAATATAGCTTGTCAAACATATAAGCAGATAATAAACTGAATTTAGGTGCGGAAATCATATGTAAGATTTATCTCTAAATGTGTGAAAACAGTTTTGAGAACAGATGCAGTGTTTCAGTGTCTTAGTTTCTCTAACTTCTATATGCAAAGTTCAGTAATTCATGACTTAATCCTCAACTTAAAATACCTCCCGAGTAAACTATATCTCGAGAGCAGGAATATAGTCGATGGGAACCCCTACCTACCATCGTTGTTCATGAACCCTTTTTCAGGATGCAACAAGCCCCTGCGTAATGAGGAAAACTTGTGTCAGGAAGTTGTTTAGAAATTTTTGAGGGGTCGTTCAGGTCAATCATAAAATAAATGCAAATACTAATATAAATCAGATGCAAGTCTCTTATACATAGTTCAGGTTATTGATTTCAGATTTTCAGAGCTTAAGTAGATTCAGGTTTCAGGATTCAGGTAGATTTAGATTTTCAGTCATTCATATCAATTTCAGTTTACAGATGTGATTTCAATGACATATGCAAGTTCAAAGATTTTGATTCAAAATATCTATGCGAATTAAAATAAAATACTGTAAAGATGAGATTCTCCTACCAAAACTCGGAGTTACGCGAAGTCAAGCAAAGTCCTATTGATGATCTCTCGCCCTTAATCTATATCACAAATATACGTTCATGCATTAAGATTAACTCTAATCACTAATAATATAGACTTATTTAAGTGTTTCCTCGAAAACAAGTCGAAACGGGCAAGTTGCGCAAATCCTAGAATTTGATGTAACCCTCTTATATATTTTTGACCATCAAGACGATTGATTCATGAGTTGGCCAAAACATGAAAGTTGTAGATTGTGTTATTATCTTTCCAACGCAAAAAAAATCATCTCAATCAGAGTTCGGGATAAAACGTTATAACTAAAATACTAAGACAGTATCGGAGTTCAGCGATACCTCGCTCGAGCGAGCCGAGCAATTGAAATAGCTCGCTCGAGCGAGATCCTTCAGATTCTCGCTCTAGCGATGACTTAAGCTTGCTCGAGCGAGGACAGAGAATATTTTTTTGAGTATATGACTTCCAAAGTCAAACTCTTGGTGCATCCTCGCTCGAGCGATTAAAATAGCTCGCTCGAGCGAGCAACAACGACAGCGAGAGTTCTGAGTTTCAGAACTCGATTCGGATTGCGATTCTCGCCCCAATTTTCACCCGAATGGAAACCCATACATAAAAAAAAAAAACCTCATGACTAATCCAATGATTTTAATCAATAAATTTAATCAAAATATACCTTTAGTCTAAGGATTCCTTGATTAGAAACAAGTCACGTGAACGAAGCTTTGGAACGAAACCGGCGGGTTTCCTCGACGATTCGCGCCACGATCGATCCCACGAGTTCACAGAGACAACTCCAACACGTCCCCAATGATCTCAACCTCTCTCAATAGCCAACTACGAATCCAAGGTTGATTCAAGTTCTTTCTAAGGTTCAAGGGTTTTCAACAAAGAGGGTTCTAGAGGAGGAGGTTTTCTAAACCGATTTCCTACGATGATTGAAGAAGAGAGAAGACGGAGTTTCACGCGGTTGGACGACTATCAAACGGCTACGATTCTTCACGGCACTCACGTCTCTTCCTTTCTTAACAAAACCTAGTATAATACGGGAATGCAATTACTTCTTATAATAGGATTGCTCACAAAGTTAAGCACACACACACCTCTTATGTGTTATATACTTCTAATTTTAAAACTCAAGTCCGGTGTTGAGCGGCCACACCGAGGTCGGTGCACAACTTTCACACGAGGGTCCAAATGGGCTCTAAATCTGAATCTGTTCGCACAATCACATCTAGATAAAAATTCAAAACAAATGATTACGTCGGTCACCGAGCCGAATACACATACGGGGTTAGTCTAACTCGGGTTCAAAATATGGGTCTTTACAGTTTCAATAAATCAAAAGAGGGTTTTTAGGGAAACAAAACCCTCTCGTCCTTCATGGATTGTAACCACGTGCAAGAATGGTGTTCTCTTCTGCCAGAATCAACGACAACCACGAATATGAGAGGGAGATCAACAACTACTCGGAGTGTCGGGCACAGTTGTGAAGCTTCTTCTCACAGTTCTCCTCTCTCACTTCTCTTGCAAACCCAAATAGCCTCACTGGCTTACGTGAGAAGCCTCTTTTAGCTTATACTTGGGCCTAGTTCCCTTGTGAAGCACACACACCAACTTGTGTGTGCGTTAGTCCAATCCAATGGTTTTGGTTCTCTTGCACAGCTAAAACATCCATTTGAGATGTTAGTTCTTATCCAAGGGCTTGACTTGTTATAAAGCTTACACACCCAATTGTGTTAGTTAGGTTCGGTGTGAAGCTCATACACACAAGGTAGGTTATTAGCCTTCATCCAAAAATTGTTTTGCTTAGGTGTGAAGCTTACATACCCAAGTTAAGTCTTAGCTCATATACCAAAGGCCCAAAGTCGGCTCAATTAGTTGGCCCAAACCACTTGGCCCAACTAGTCGGCCAGTCGGCTCAAATGGTTGGCCCAACTGGTCAACTCAAATAGTTGGCCCAATCAAATATACCATTCCTTAATACCAATTGTACACTTACAAAATAAAATAAAATATTCTAAAGCCTCACAATGTGTTGTATGCCTTGCCAAATATATATACTTATTTGAGTGTCACGTGACAGGTTGGGTTACTGGGCTCAGGTTCGTGTGCAACATGCATAAACACGCATACACCCTATATAGGGTACGAGTTGGGATTTAATGTGTTTGACTCGTAACTTCAATTATAACCAGTGGGGTTTCGAGACCACATTACATAGGTCAAATGTTTGGCTTGGGTCAAATCAATCAAAAGGTCACACTCTCGTGAAAGGTCAACGATTCAACATTTTAAAAAATTTCGGGTTATTACACTTGGCCCATTGAGAACCCTACTTCTATGAGTCAAGATTGACATTTGCCACTACTGGTCAACAAATTGATCATAGTGACAGCTACAAAACTAGAGAAATATCTAACATAAATGTAACACAGTTTAATTTCGTTCAGTATGCTAGTTAACATCAAAGTAGCATTCAATTGTATTTCCATATATATTTTTTAGAATTTTTGTATTTCCATTTTTGAAGTATAAACCTCAAATGATATTAAAACTTTGAACTTGATTATATAGGATTAACATCTGCCACTTTGCCCAAGTGATTATGATATATACAGTACAAAAACCTTGATAATGATTAGGATGAACAATTTTCAACCTTAAGGTCCCCTGTTTGAGCCCAACTTGCCTAAGATGAAGATTTTTTGTTGTTTTTTTATAAGAAGAATATGCTAGGTGTTTGGGATCCACACCTAATACTTTCCTATTAAAAACTAAGTTCAACAAATGTTAACCATTACTCCTTCCCCGAGCAACTCAACTCAACCGGTTCTAACTAAACTACATAGAATACGATGAGAATGTTGGTTTGTGATTATGCAATTATACGCATTGATATTTTGTGTAAACTTCATTCATAAGACTTCAGTGATAGGTAAAGAAACCTAAGAGACTTATATAACTTGAGGACACCGTCCCCTCTTCATCTTACCGTGACCTCTTTTTTGACATCAGAGAGAGACAGAGAGAGAGGTCATATTATCTAAGAAGATCAACTACTGAATCAATGCTCGACTCATTGCAAAGAACATCTACAAATCAACCAAGTAAAAGATAATTGTTTAATTTTGTTTGTAGAGTTTATAGATTATACTCTTCAAGATCCATTAAACAATCCAAATATTGTTTTAGAATTCAACATGTGGTAGAGAACTAACTCATTTGATGTGGCAGGAGAAGAGAAAAGGGTTGGAGGCTTCCTTACATCCCCACCAAAATGGAAGGCTGGCAATATTGTAACTTCTATGTTGCAAGTTCGAGCCAACTTATATATATGATCCTCTCACTTGAGTCATGGGACATAATCCTATCACTCGAGCTCTTATTGTCTGGATGTCACATCAATTAACTTTTTAAAGTCCACTGATATGACATGCTACCAATAAAAGCTCGAGTCATGGATTTATGTCCCAAGACTCGAGTCATATAATCATTCCCATATATATATATAAAAGTCGATCAAGTAAACGATATCTAAGTACTAGTTGAGAAAGAACTAACTAAAAATATAATTGATAGATAAATCTTCTCAAAATAACAATGTGGGTGAGGTAACATCATTCGATCTATCGATAAAAAAAAAATAAATAAAAAATCACTAGATCGAGGGGGAGAGTAAAAGCTAGGCTAAGATATGTGATCCTTCAGGGCTTCCTTCTGCATTGTCCACCACTACGGCAGCTTCATTTGGTCTGGAAGGAGAAGAGAGAATGGGCTTGGGTGGCATTTGCAATCCTTCGAGGCTTCCTTCCAACATCTCCAACACCTTACTCATTGAAGGTCGGTGCGCCGGATACAACTGAATGCACCATAATCCTACTATGATCATCTTTCGCACAATTTCCTCTTCCTCTTCCGTCAAATTTTCCCCCAGTCCTAGATCTCCATCAAGATCGAGACGCCTATGAATCCAGTGTGGGAAGTATATTTCACTAGTGTTCTCAACTTGTGCATCAATATTCTTTCTTCCTCCAACCATTTCAAGCACCATCATTCCATAGCTATAGACATCCGACTTTGACGAGACTCCTCCTACATTTCTACAGTACACTTCAGGTGCAATATAACCTGCTGTTCCTCTGGTATCGAGCATCGATATGGTACTTTGTCTAGTAGGGCAGAGCTTGGCCAGCCCAAAATCAGAGATCTTAGGGCTAAAATCTTCGTCTAATAAAATATTATGAGGTTTTATGTCAAAATGTAGAATGCGTGTGTTACAACCGCCGTGCAAGTACTCTAACCCTCGAGCAGTACCAACTGCAATCTCGTATAATTTCGCCCATCCGAGGGCATGAGATGTTCTTGGCTCCTTGTTGTATATGATCTTATCAAGAGATCCATTAGGCATAAACTCATAGATTAGGGCTCTTTTACGTCCCTCGTAACAATAACCTAAAAGACTAACAATATTAACATGTTCTGTTCTACCAATGCTCGCAACCTCATTAATGAATTCTTCTCCATTGCCTTTGAATTCACTAAGTAATTTCACGGCCACTTGACAGCCATTGGGGAGCCTCCCTTTGTAGACAATTCCAAAGCCACCTTTGCCGAGTTCGTCTACCGAGGAATTGAACATTTTCTTGACATCTCTATAATTATATCTGATTGGACCAGGGGGTTGATAGGTCCTAAAAAAGTTATCCACAATCATGAAGTTCTCATCATTCTTCTTCATCAAGAGCTTTTTTCCCAGCAAACAGATCAGGACGAGAATTATTGTGACTATTACAATAGCAATACGTATAGCTGAATGAAAATAACGAGTTAGAATCATAGGTTACTGTTATACTCACCTGAAAAGACAGCTTTCTCACCATCTTTTCCAACTAGCATGCATTGATCGTTTTTGAATCAGATGGAGATTATTTTTCATCCCAATTTTTCTCATAATGAATCTACAAATCATGAGTCTACCAACAGACGATCAATTTTTATTACACATAGCACGCATCTCAAAAAGTGACTCTAAAATAATGCTTCAACATGATGTGTGTCACATGATTTTAAGGTCATTTTTTTGGGATGTATTTTAGGTGTAATCCCACACTGACTGTCTAATGGTAAGCGTATGATCTATATATCCATTGTCCATAATATGGGACAAAAAATGATTTCCATCATCCGACTCAACGGCGATAATCATGCCGGTTTGAGGAGATGGGTTAAGAAAGCATTCCTTTGGGGTGAGCATAAGGGTACCAAAATTATATTAAGACAAATAAAAGAAATATAAAAATATTGAAAAGACGGTGGATTACCTACAATACCCAACACAAAAATCCCCGAATTATCTGCAACACATTATTAACCATCAAAAGGCATAAAATTTGCATAAATAAGGAAGGATTATATTAAGGGTATCTGTTCGCGAGTATGTGATCTCTGATGGTGCCTACGTTCGAAACCCATTGAGACTCGTTGACTTCTTGGAATAAGATGGGGAGATTATTTCTCACGCTAATCTTTCACACGATGGATCTTGCGCCTAGAGCTTACCATCACACTGTATGATCTATTTTTTATTTATCGTGGCACATATCCTAAAAGATGCCCCTAAAATCCTGTTTGAGCATGATATGTGCCATGTGATTTTAGGGCCATTTTTGGAAGTTATGTGGCGTGTGAAATCAAAAGCAGTTTGTTTGATGGTATGCTCATGGTCTTAAGATCTATTATGTGAAAGGTTTAGGTGAAAAACAATCTCCTTCATCCACATCTAATTTCAGCCGTTAACGGCATGAATCAAAATCTTGAAAAATCGATACGTGTTGTCCAACCCCAAAACTGATATGTATCGGTACTGGCATTACAAAAAATAAGACTATTAGTGGCAGTTTTTTGGAGCAAAAAACTACCGCTATTAATAAAAAACCTGTTAAGACTATTAGCGGCAAGGGTAGTAACGACAATTTTTTATTAATAGCGGCAGTTTTTGGCTGCCGCTAATAGTCTTGTTTTTTGTAATGCGGACGATACTTTCCGGTATTTTACCAAAAAAAAAACACACACATACAAATAAACAAAACGACAAATTGAAATTATCGGACGATACGAATGATACAGACGATAATTTGACTATTTTTTTAAGGGGCCCGGCAAAAATCCATTTTATCGTATCGTTCATGTCCAAAACCGATATGTATCGGACGATATTTTGACCCAACGGTTTCAGTGTATTTCGATCGCAGGGGCCTTCAAAATCAGGTTTGGGCTCGGGTCGGGCTTCAGGCTTCATTGGTTATTGATATTTTGTCTATAGTTTTTGGAAAAAAATTTCTGTTATAATTTTTTTTATTTAAACTAGAGAAAAATATTTCGAATTAAGAAAAAGAAAATATTAAGACCCCTCTTTATAAATATTTAAATTATTAAAATATCCTTACAATTATCCACTCAATAAATCTAATTATAATATTGAATGCTATTTGGTAATTTGATTTTAAATACTACAATATATTTTATATAAGAAGCCCAGGGATATGCACCCGGATGTAGAGATATTCCTATACCAATTGATGTGGGCGCGACACGTAGCGTCCTTTTTGTTAAGTGATGGGTGGCATAGGAACCATTTTACAAACTAGAGTTATTAAGCTTTTAAAATATTTTAATACCCGTCCAACCGTCATTCTTGACTTAATTTTTTTTTTTTTTTTTTTTTTCTCTTTCTTCTCTCTATTTTCCCAAGCATGTGTCAAACATGCTTTTTTAAGTTTATTTTAATAAAAAATATGGTCTCCTGTTAGCGAAGCTCTAGCACCTCGGCAATGAAGCGCTGGCACCCCGAAAACGATGCGCCGACACACCAATAGTGAGGCGCTACTACCTCGTTTTAGTAGCGCCGACGCTTCGTTTTAGGGGCGTTGGCGTCTCGTTTTAGTAAGCGCCGACATCTCGTTTTAGGAAGCGCCGGTGTCTCAATAAAAAAATAAAAATAAATTAATAATAATAAAATAAAAAATAAAAAAATATAAAATTATCAAAGCGTTGACGCCCTAAAACGAAACGCTGACGCTTCGATATAGAGGTGCTGGCGCTTTAGAAATATATATATATATATTATTATTATTTTTAATTTTTTTTTTTATTGAAGCGTCGGCGCCCCTAAAATGAAGCGCTGACGCTTCGATATGGAGGCGCTTGTGATAAAAAAAATTATCGGTTACCGGTTTTAGGCGCCGACGCTCTTTTTTTTTAGCTAAACGTCGTATCTCGGCGCCAGGTCTGCTTTTTATTAAAATATACTTAAAAAAGTATGCCTGACACTTTCTTAGAAAAATAAAAAAAAAAGAAAGAGACTTCAAAAAAGTCAAGAATGATGACTGAAAGGGTATTAAAATATTTTAAAAGCGTAACTCTAATTAGTAAACTGGTTCCCATGCCATCCATCACTTCACAAAAAGGACGCTACGTATCGCACCCATATAAATTGACATAGAGATATCCCTACGCCCGAGCATATTTTTCCTTTTTCCTTTATATAGTCGTATTAATATATTTACTACATAATTAAAAGTGATGCACGGGCCGGATCAAACGTACGGGCATTAAGTTGTTAAGCCCTTACCCAACCCGACAGATAGTGCGGGCTTTTGGTTTCAAGGCTCTAGTCCTACCCAGCGCCCTCTCATCTTATTTTTAAGCCCTAGTCTTAAGATTTTAGGGCTGGAGCAATTGATTTGACGGACCAGCTCAGCCCTATTGACAGCCTTAGCAGCCCTTAAATCCAGCATCGAAAATGGAAAATGGACTATTGTTGATATCTAACATAAGGTTATATTAAAATGCTCGGATTGGATGGGGCTAATTGCTGATTGAATTACATGACAGATCCCATGATATATAACCCATTGGGAAGTGGATTATATAAAATGTCCATGTAGCCCAAAATGATTGGCCCTACCAGCAACTATCTTTTGAGGTAAGTGATCTTAGAGTCGCTCATCAAAAAATTTCAAAAAGCAACGAAAATGAAAATGAAAGTAAAAAACTCTAAAACAAAACCAAATAAAGTTTTCAAATTTTCTTTATAGACATCTCAATGATCAGGGCTGTTAAAGTGCCGAGCCATCATCAGCCCTAGCCGAGCCATAGGCTGGGCTGCCATGAAGCCAGCCCAAAGCTGCGTTGCCATGTAGCAAGTCCTACGCCTGCCCTAGCTAAGGACAGGCTGCATGCTAGAGTTTACATGTATAAATTTTTTGGGTACCTCTGTTTGCGCCATGCATTCTCTGAAAGCGCTCACATGCTAGACCCCTTGAAAATCATTGATTGATCGGATCAGATGATGGAGGTCATATTTCACCCCAATCTTTCACATAATAGATCCGAAGGTCATAGCTCACCTATCATACAGTTTGTTTCTGAATCCATGTGTCACAGATCCCCAAAAAATGACCATAAATTTACGTTTGAGCGTAATGTGTCTCATATAATTCAAGGTCCATTTTTTGAGGATTTGTGACATATGGAATAAGAAATTGAGTCTGTTAAGTGGGTTCTGATCTCAAGATCTATTGTGTGAAAGATTGGGGTGAAACACTTTCTCTATCATCTGATCCAAAGCAATCAATGATTTTCAAAGGGTCTGAGACGTAGGCGCTTTCAGAGGATGCGTGAGCGCAAGCACAGGTACCCAAATCCTTTTAGCATAAAATTTGTAAGTTTTTTATTATAAAAAAAATAAATTTTACAAAAATAAGTGCAAGATTGGCAAACCTGAATATCCCGACCATCGTCCTTGAGGATAGTTAAAGTAGCCTCCATCTGTTGCTTATGAGGGGAAATTTATTAGTAGTCGTAAATGAAAGGAAGCGCCTACTTGCACACGTTTGTGGTGCATATTTTTGTGACCTGTTCGAGCAACTTAAAACACTATTTAAGCTGTCTGATTTGAAATTCATGATGTATAGATCTTTGGTAGCAAAGATTGGTATGAAACATATATAATCTCCATCATTCAATTCAACACAATCATTTATGAATCAGATGCTAGGCTTTGACCATTGGATCAAATGATAGAGATTGTGTTTCGTGTCAATATTTAGCCGCGAAGATCTTTACATCATAGCCTTCAAATCGTATAATGTAGATGGTGTTCCATGTAGTGCAGGTCCCAAAAATATCTAGTCTTTCTTTTTAAACTATGTGCATTGGAACAAATCTCTAGTAAAAGTACTTCTTCCTTAAATCTAATTTTGCCATATCCACTAAGGGTACCTTTGTTTGCTCATACAAGATTACTAAGAGCGCCTATTTTGAACCCATTGACTGCTTGGAATGTGAAGTAAGACATCTTTTTTATCCAATCTTCCACCCAAAGGATTTTGAGAACACTAGCTTATCGTCAAAAGTTATTTTTTTATTCCATGAGACAAATATTCCAAAATATGGTCCTAAAATCACATTTGAGTGTGATGTGTGTGATGTGATTTTAGGGCCACTTTAATGGGATTTGTGGCACATTTAAAACTGACTGTTTGATGCTACCCTCATGGTCTCCAGTTCCATTATGTGAATGATTGGGGTGAAATATGATCTCCATTGTCGGATTCCAAGTAGTCAAATGGTTTCAATGGGTTCCAAACGTAGGCACCTTCAGTAATCCTACAGGCGCAAACAGAGGTACCATCGTTTGAATACAAATTTCAGAAAGTTAAAGCTGTTGATCGGTTTTACTGTTGAATTCATCTGTTCAAAGTTGAGGCAATTTTGTGCACAGGGCCCATAGATTTAGATTTTCAGAGAGTCGTACATGACCCAAAATTATTTTGGGTCATTGCTTATCCCATTGGGAACAATCTAAGGCAGCGTATGGGTTGGCTCTTATAAGAGCAAGTACAGCTTTTTGCCTGTGCTCTGTTTTATCTGCTCCAGCTTCCCATCATAGCAAATGAGGCGATGAACTATGTTACCAAACGAAAACGTAGCTGCCCGCTGGAGCCAAGTAAAGAAAGAGCCACTCTTTGGCCAAAAGAGTTAATCCAAATGCAGTCTAAGTGAGTTTCGTAACCTAAGTTAATTGGTAGCGGTAAAATTTTCTAATTTTTTAAAATAATGTACTGCCATGTGAGATCTATTCTCAACCTAGATTGGAATAGATTCATCATTGGATACCTATGACACTAATTGTGATCACAGTGTGCCACTTGATGTGCAGTACCTGATGTAAAGATCTGGTTTGTCTAACTTGCATGGAGAAAGCAGCTTCAATGTCTAATTCAAAGATATTAAAAACGTTTAAAGTAAACAGTGACCATGTAACTCTTAAAAACCTATTTTAACCATTCATCTTTTTGACCACTTTGAATAACATATTTTTTCGATGTAATATTCAATGCAGCAAATCTTATCACATGTACCCCACCAGTGACCCGTTGCAATCGTTTATGAACAGGTTGATTGTCCGATACCAGCTGATATAGTATAAGCTTGCATACCTGAGCTCTATATCAATTGTTGGACTTTATCGTATATTATAAAAAAAAATAAGTTTGTAAAAGGTAGAGCGCGAGAGAGATGCAGAGGGTACCTTCAGGTGGAAAGGCTGGAGCTGCGAGAGGTGCTACTAGACTTGAGGCTATAGAACAAAATATTGAAAACAGTAGCTAATTAATATCTTTACTATTATAAAAGTGCATAAGGGAGAAAATATAATGGAAATTTTATTATATGTTTACAATTATAAAAGGAGAAGGTCGAGTGCACATTGCCCCATCTTTCAAAAAGACAATTATTTCTCAAAAATTTCTATTACATTGGTAAATCTAATTCTTTGACTTAAATACCATATTAGTATCTTTATCACAATGGAGAGGGATATTAATGGAAAGTGTGGAAATGATCGAATGATGTTGTCTATCGATGGTTCTCTGGTGAATCTGATGTATACCCGGGATGTTCGGGAGTTGCACGTGCCCAGGGACTTGGTCAGGTGCTCTAAGAGGCCCATATACCATGTCATCGGAAAATAGATTTTGATTCGAAACTTTTTTCCGTACAATCTTCGTTGCAGCACCATATGTTCAGTGTGAGTTTTTCTCTTTTTTTTTTTTTTTTTTAAAGAAGTTTTTGGCTTGCGCAAAGGTCTCATTTCTTGTGACAGTCATCACAAAAAAGGTGAGAACCCCATTTAAGAGTAAAACCTTTTAAAAAATAATAATAATTTGGGTGTCCAGTCCTCTTAAAGCAAGTGACTAAATAAATTGGGTGTAAGTACCACAGCGAAATCAGGACCAAACAACAGAGGAAAGTAGTATAGGATATTGCAATCCTTAGCTTTTAGTTGGTCATCAAATTTACGGTCTTGAATTACAATCTTTCTTTCCTGGTACAAGATGTTTTTAATGATATATGATCATTAGATCTTCTTTCATGGTACAAGATGTTTTTAATGATATATGATCATTAGATCTTCCGCTCCCTCCGATTTCGATAGCAGGATTGGATTGAAAGCACTTGATTTTATAGCACATTTGGAAAGCAGAGAAGGGTAAATGGTTTCTTTGATATCTCCTCATAGCTAAACGCGTTTTTATTAGCACATATGTAGAAAGGCATTTTATACATAAGAACGTACAAAACACGTTTTAAACCAAAAGAAAAGTTTAATTAAATTTATTTTTAATTATATATATATATATATATATATATATATATATATATATATATATATTTTCAGTTTTTCGAGTACTTTTGATTTTTAAATTTTCTTTCCGCACTCTATGCCAGAGCAAGGTTTACCTGTTTTAGCAGGTTCCCTTTCTCTATGTTAAATCATTGCTAATTGCTTTAGTAGGTCCCCGCTCTCCTTGTTATGAAATTTCGGTGTACTTTTTTTTTTGAAATTCAAATTACTGAAGAAGCAAAATATCGACCGATAATTTGCTATCTTGAATTCAATACCGAAAATTAGGAGTTTTCATTTCGGAGGCCACTGAAACCGATGTGTTTCGGCTGAAATTTTAAACCATGGCAGAATTTACCTACTCCAGCACTTCTCTCATGCTCTCTGCTCACCAGAGCTGATTTTATTTGCTTTGCAAGGGAGTTAGGAGAAAGTAGTTAGGTAGCCGCTAAAGCTAGTAAATCCTGCTTTTGCAGGGAATTACTAAGGAGAAAGGTGGCTTGCTAAAGCATGTATATCTGGCTCTAGCAAGGAGTTGGCAAAAGGCAATGCCAAATGCAGGTCTACTAACAAGACCACACAACTCTTTAAAAAGAAATATGATAGTGAATTCTTAAAAAAAAAAAAAAACACGATAATGAATTTAATGATATTCTGTCTATGGTTGGAGAAATCTAAGGACTCCACTATGTTCAATCTTCCACGAGCATAGTTAGTTACCAAGCTGGAATTCGGAAAAGCCCACAACACCGAAAAACAAAAAAAAGAAGAGAATAAACGGAAAAATTTAAGAAAAAATTGGAAAAAATTGGCAAAAGGTATTTTTGACAAAAATATAGATAAAATTTGCAGAAATAATATGTTTAAAATTCAAAAGCCACATTTTGTTTTTCAGAAGATGACGTTCTTTTTTCATTTTCTTTTTGTGTTGAAAAAAAAAAAAAGTCTCAAATGAGGAATTTTAACTTCAAGTTCAAGGACACTTGGTCCACTTTATCCGTAACTTTATTTGACATAGTACTATGGCTCAATAAGAAAAATAGTATACCCTTGGGAGCTCTAGCATCTCTATAGGAGCTGCCTACGATATTGCCGGGTGGATCATAGTTACATATGATGAAGATGGAGCCACTGTTGCACCGCACGCGAGCACAACCAAGACGAACCGAGTTGCGCCATACCACCTGGGTGTAGTGTCCGCAGACTCTGCCGCTTGCACAGGTCAGGCTTGTGTGATTATAGTCCACCTCCTCGCTGACCCATGTGTTCACCGCATCAGCGGCGGTGAGATCACGTCCCGAGCCCCAAAAGAGGTTCTCGCCGTAGGGTCCACCCGAGTGAAGAAGCTGACAATCTCCAATCCTTTGGTTGGCGTAGTTTTGTGCGTAGGCTGCTACGGTGTTGTCCCATACCATAGGGCCTACACCCACTTCAGCCCGAGCGGTATTGTGCAGGGAAAGGAAGTCATGGGGTGAGTTTTGGGCTTGGCAAGCAAGGGTCAGGGCTAGAACCATTACACACGTTAAAGCTAAGGCAGTGCTCGAGGATCCCATCTCCCTTCCTGGCTAGCTAATACTTTGATTGCGTCTTTCATACAAAGGGGAGCAAGGATTAGAACAAAAACCCTCTATGCTGAAAAGGCTAAGACTTGCATATTACAAAGGTAGACGACGTCTTATTTTTTGGTAGGTCAACTGAGGTTGATGGGTCCTCACTCCTCACCCATATATCATTATTAAAAAATTAGATAATAAGAAAAAAACTAAATGGTCTCTAAGGAGCAATAAATAAGCCGCGTATTGCGGAATATGGGCTGACGACTTGCAAAGTTGACCTTGAAGTAGACATGCTTTGAAGCAGATGGAGCAGATGGAGAGAAGGGGCGGGTCCTCAGGCTTGGTCTAATTCTGAAATAGGGCTGTTGATATTGATAAAAAATTTAGCTATGAGGGCCGGCCCCAAGGATGTGTGTCACATGAAATCAGGATATGACCGTCTGATAAGTGTGCTATGATCTCAAGATCTTGTGTCTGGAAGATTGTGACAAAAAACGATCTCCATCGTCCAATTCAAGGTAGACAATGATTTTTTTATGACATAAATAGGTGTGTTCTTCTGAGGATAAACAGGTGCAAATAATTCCACCCTTTCTAGAATTCATAACATTATTTTGATTTTAAAAAATTATAAATGGATTCAAGTTTTTATTTCTCTAGATATCTCAGTAAACCACTCTAGTGGCTGAATAAGTGGTTTGTGAGACAGATTTTAGGTTCAAACTTTCTTTTGTAAAAGGTTCTCCTTTTAATTAATTTTACTAGAGCCTATATGCCCTACCTAAGTGTGTTTAAACACACAATTGCATAGCCTCTTGGGAGAGAAATCTCTCCACACATAAGTCTGCAAATATTATAGGAAATAATTCTCTTGTAAAATTAGTTTGAAAATAAGTGTGAATTAGACAGTGGAGATCGTTTTTCGTCCTACTTTTCCACACGAGATCTTCAGATCACACTACACCTATCAGACGATCAGACTTTTTTTATTGATAATGTGTGTCCTATGGATCAGGGGCATTTGTCCACCGCCCCAACTAGACACCCCCTAGGGCTTGCTCTGAAGGCGTGACGACCCTAAAATTTTGAAACTTTTGACTGCTTTGGAATACATGTTGGGCATGGAAATCGAGGCAACCTTAAAAATTTGATAATAATAATAATATCAATATTATTATTTTGTAAGTGTGTGAAACCATGTGGCAAGTGTGACACAAATCTGAGGCTTCATTAGACCTCCTATGGAATGATACACACCTAGGTGTGGTGTGTATGCTCAACACCAGAACGGAAACTTGGAGAGGGAAATATCTAGGATATTTCTCTGTTTTAACTTATAAGGGAAGGAAGAGATTAGAACTTCACTTCTCTTCGTCTCTTTCTTCTGATCTGGTCTGATTTCTGCCTGCAAAATCACGAGGTATACGTGATTCGAGTTCTAGAGAACTCCCTTTGTGAAACCTGTGTAAGAGAAAACCCTATATTCATGATAGTCTGACTTAGAGTTTGAAGGAGTCGACGTTTGTGCGTGAACACCTCTGTGTATTAGCGTGGAGTTGTACCTTTGGTACTTCGGAGAGTTCAAAGCGGCAAACCCTTCGATTCAGATCCGAAAACTCACTTGAAACGAGAATGCCGTGAACCAAGGAAACAACCATCAAAAGCGGTGAGTTATTATGGGTTTCGTAAGAGTTTAAATGTCATAAATATGTATTTCTGTGTAATATCCCAAAAATTTGCGTTAAATGATGACCTCGAGATCCGTGCCCGACTGGTCATAAATTTGACCAAGAAGGAGTTCACTATTTGACTAGAAAAATGATAAACGGATGTGATGTGAGAATGATGTAACTATGTGGAGTGTTGTGTGAATCTGGAGTCACATACACCTATCTAGGTGTATGTGCTTAACACCAAGACAAGAGGGATATAAGGGTTTAATAACCCTATTTCTCTTTTGTTTGAACTATTGAAGAGAGAGTTAAGAGGAGAGAGAGAGAGAAGTAAAGAGGAGTTATTGAGGAAGAGGTGAATGCAAATTAAAGGGTAGATAAGAGCATTCATTGACGGATTCAAGCGATTGGGATCGTGAAGCAAGTGATAGAACCCTAGCCATTAAACCCAACAAATCTATCCCTTGAAGGAATTCATGAGGTAAGTTTTAAATTGAAGTTAATGCATAGATGTAGGATGATTAAATTCGGTCAAAAATGCTTAGAAGGATAGATTAAAGGCATAGAAAAGAAAGGATTGAGATTTGAAAGATCAGCCTGGAAGGGGACTGAATCTGGCCAAATCGATTAATTGAAATGGGAGTTCGATTAATCAATTTTGGCCAAGAAGTTGAAAAGCCATGGAAGCCCGATTTCGATTAGTCGATTTGGAAATCGACTAATCGACTAAGAAGCTCCAGCCACTAGAGGAAAGTAACCTGGGGAAATCGACTAATCGAATTGGAATTTCGATTAATCGATTTCGGATTTCGATTAATCGATTTGGGATCGATTATCGATTTTGTTATTTCGACCACTAGATTTAAGAATCGACTGCCTTATGTTGGAGAGCTCGATTAATCGATTTGGGATCGATTAATCGAATTTGAATTTCGATTAATCGATTAATCAATTTTGGTTTCGATTAATCGATTAATCGATTTTGGGAATCGATTAATCGAATTGCATTTCGATTAATCGATTTTGGAAATCGATTAATCGACTTTGATAGTTTTGCTTAAACTTTATATTTGACTTTGAGATTCAGGGAGGGTCTTGAACCTTCTTTGTTACATATTTAGTGATGAGTTACATGTGTTATGTTGTACCATAGGTGGTACGTTTGATCATGAGCACAAGGAGCTGCGTGGGACCTTGATGCTAGGAGTTTCAAGACTTGAGGTAGGGAACACCTTGAACATATACTTTAATTTCAAGAGCATGTATGTAGTGATATAATTATTAAATTTGAAGTTATTTTAATTGTGAAAAGCTTTGTGAAAATGGGTGCGTGTGTGACACTAAGAATGTGATAAAGGCATCTATGTGATGCAAGTAATTAAGAACAATAATCTAATGAGATTGAGACATCCCCAGGGGATGAGAAAGTAATAAAGGCATCAGGTATGATACGGGTATATATACATCTCAGGGATGTATACATAGGATTGAATAATTACTGTTGAGGCCTAACTGATATAAGATAGCACACTTACATGGTGAATAACTATATGTAAAGCTCATGTTATTTTTGTTATTTGAGGTTTGAAAGATACCCTATCGACGTGGCGGGATACCCATGACTGGCGCGACAGGATATCCGTGATCGGTACGGCGGCGAATCCGTACACCAGCACGAAGGTTTATCCGTGACTGTAAGTGCATCCCAAGGATGTTGTGTGATATTTAACCCCGCCGCCTAGTGAGAAAGGGGCTTGGATCGTATTCCCAGGGAGTACATTTTTTACAACTGTCTAATTAGATGACGATGAAGGGCATCTCATTGGGGCTCGATGCTATATTGCTCGGGGATTACTTAAGTTGAAGATTTAAGTTTTGCTTTAGGCCTGTTCAGTATCATTCATGATGAATCAACAGTAAAATAAAACATGCTAATAACCAGTAAACTTGAAAGTAAATTCATCAGATTTAAATTGTTTCTTTCAAAAGCATAGATACATCATGCGTAGAGTATCATGGAATATATGTGAGTTTTAACTTATATGTTCACTGTGTTTGTTCCCCATTGAGCTAGGATGTAGCTCACCCTTTTGACTATACGTCGCAGGTCCATTGATAGCAGCTGTAGAGGCTTCAGAAGACGTAGATCTGGGTGTTTCGGATTATGCACCTAGAGACCAGTTGGAGCCTCCACCTGAGGACTTCTTCTAGGTGACTCTGCTGTGTACTTTGATAGAGAGTCAGTTTTGTGAGCAGATTAGTGCGGCTTGGTATGTCGAGCCTTTATTTTTGAATCAATGTAATTAAATTGGATATTCTTTTGGCGAACCATCTTGGGTGATCTGTTTATCACCGATGGTTCGGGTCGGTTCTCAGCTCATGCACTGGCATGAAAGTAGAACTGTCTTTTGCGTATGCCAATTGGGCAAATTAACGTTTTCCGCTTTAATGAGATTATTTGCTTTATTTATTTAATTGTGCTTGTTATACCAATATTCCGTGCTAGGCTTGGGGCACAGTCTGGAGGATTGTGCTGATGACACGGGTTTCGGGGTGTCGAAATCCGCACTGTCACAGTTGGTATCAGAGCATTTTCTTTTAGAAATTCTGACATCAATCTTTTGTCAGAGCATAGGGACTTCTGCTAATGAAAACTTTGTTTTCACGTGCAGACCGTTATGTCATCTAGAGGAAGGGGCCGTGATGTGATTTTTAATTATGATATTTTACTCGCAAGTGCACGAATCAGATTGTATATAGTGGGTGCGGAGTACAAGATCGTTCCCACGATGACTAATTTTGAAAGATCTAAAAAGACAAGCAATTCCAGAAATCTACTAAGATCTAACAGTATTCTACCAGTCTTATGATTTAGGTGGTTTGATGAGATGATAATTACTGACTACAAACTAAAACTTAACTGATAATTCAAAAATAAAGATAAAGATGAAGATACTAAATCCTCCCATCTTTGGTCCGTTCTTCCCATAATACAAATCTACGGATTAAACTATGAGATATACCATTGAGAACAAATATCTTTTATGGAAGATAAATGATCAAAAACCCCGATAAGTTCCACGTTGCATCCCTGCAATCAGGACTTAGATGATTTTCATATATAGATCTGAGATCAAGGGCATGGCTCGGCACACTTGATCTCAGGTTCAAATAAAAATTATCCCCAAAGTGGGTAAAAATTTCAATAATAATACCACCATAGATTTGAAATCAAGGGCATGGCTCGACACACTCGATTTCAGATTAGAGAGTAATTAAGATAAAATTACCATTACAGATCCAAGATTCAGGGCATGGCTCGGCACACTCGATCCCGGATCATAATCGTAATTAGATCCACACGATGAAAGCAAAAAGTCCATATAACAATGATTGGGTAAAATTACCGTCACAGATCTGAGATCCCGGGCATAGCTCGGCACACGCGATCCCGGTTAGTGGCGGAGATTTCATCCGTTCTTGATAGCACAACAACCATAAAATAAGATCTCATATTTTAATCTTAAATTTATATTATTAAAAGTACATCCCTTGGATGGGAATCATTAGATCCCCATCCTTATGAATTTAGCCACACATATTGCAATTAAATGATATAAATAAATAAGGAAGAGAAAATAACATTAATTTAATGAATTAAAAATACCTCAACTTCAAAAGAAATTACTTTGATCCAAAAGTACGATGGTTTTCAGAAACGAAAATAATGCAGGAATAAAGTTGAGCAAAAATATAATAAACTGGAGGAATGAGTACTGGAAATTAAAGGAACAAAGCTCTCAAAAAGGAATAAATAAAATCTCCCTATTTCTATGTCTAACCATGAAAAAGAAAAGCAAAAAACTAAAACTCTAATCTCCTATCTCCCTAATTTCTCCTTCTCCCTCGAAGTGTTTGAGTCGCTTTAAATAGATTTCCCGTCGCAGAAGTCTCTCCAGCCGCCAATTTAGGGTCGATTAATCGACCCAATAGGGTCGATGCATCGACCCTACAAAAGAGGCTCAAAATCAGCTTTAAAGTAGTCAATTCCGTGTCAGACTCTCCTTCTCCTCGATTAATCGACCAAAAGGGTCGATGCATCGACCCCTAGAAATCCGTGAATTTCAGCACACTTTTTGTATCAGACACTACTTCGGTATTTCAGCCATAACTTTCTGTCCCGAACTCGGATTGAGGTGATTCTTACGCCGTTGGAAAGCTGACGAAAAGATCTACAACTTTTGTGTTTTAACAATGTCATAATTCGGCCGTCGGGAAGATCCATATTTAGCCGCAAGTCGCACCAAGTTCTCGATAACCCAAAGTTACAGTGTTTTGACATTATTTTCAGAATTCTTGGGCTGTTTTCCACACTTGGCTTGTATTTACCTGAAACACTTCAAATCTAATAATTCTCATCAGATAGCCTTCATCGGACAGCTAAATATAGGTATTTAGGGTTAAAATATCATCATATTTCAGTACTCTTCATACCCCCAAACCTACACTTTGCTAGTCCTCAAGCAAAGCAAACTAAAGAAAATAAATGCCACTTTCGTAAGGAACACGATTGCACTTAGCATGTGCAACAAGCCTTTAAACCCCTAGGTGATCCCTAGTGGAGGAGTTGTATCTCCTGAGGGTTTACAGTGAAGTTACCCACAAACTTCAATACATTTTTTTGAAATCATCGATAAAATTGAGTTTTCAAAATATGATTTTGATAACATATATACCATTCAAAACTCAAAATCTTTAATCAATTCAATATACGAATCCTCAATTTTAAATAACAATGTTATATTAATCATACTAGCATCCATTCAAATTAGTCTAATGCTCAAATCATTAGATAACTCATCCATTCATGCTTAAACGTGAAGTGTGTGCATACCCAAACCAAAATTCATCCATCTCAGAACTAGTTCAAACGAGAAACCATCGGACCTGTTGTTTAGACTCAATCCTCACTTTAGGTATACTCTTAAAATAAAATCACTCCGATGATAGGTAAGTTTTCGCCCACTTGTGAGAGATCAATACAAAGCAAATAAAAAGTTCTCACATGATAAATGAAACACGATGCAATCAATGAACAAAAATAAATCTCATAAGAAGATACTTGTATATCCTAAGCATGTCATATCAAGTGTCATAAGTATCACATATTCACTCTCCACAAGGCAGTTACCAATGCAAGATCAGATCATGAAGGTCTTTTTGTAGGGTTGTAATGGGGCTCAGGAAAGGGTAAGAAAGAAAGGGAAGCTGAGATTCAAAATTTCTGAGAAATCGGAAAGGAAACACCTTTTTGATTTTTCTATTTCTTTTCTTTTTCTTTTCTAATCTCTCACTATTTTTCTCAATATTCTTCTATTTTTCTCAACTTTCTTTTTCTTTTGAATTTCCTTTTCTTGAAGCACCTCATATTTTTCATTATTTTTCACAATTTTCTTTTTCTTTTTCTCCCCCATTTTTCTTTTATATTTCTGCCATACACTCTCAGTAAACACCACAACTCAATAACTCTCCACTTACTCTATTTTCGTTCACTCTCATCCCTCGTTCATAATTTCTCAGAAACAAGAAGGGTAAAGCTTGAATTTTCAGAAATGGTGAAGGGTTAAAGGTTAACGTGACTTATCAAAAAATGTATAAAGGTAAATTTTTCAATAGGCTCAAAGGGTTACTAGAAGGATAAATTTATATAAGGTGAGATATTTTAAGCACAAACGAGCCAAAGATGGCCTTCAATCATATCCTTAAAAGATGGTAACCTTGCCTATTTGTCTTGAGTAGATATACAGTACATTCTAACATAATGATATGAATTTGATTTCATGCAAAGTCACAAGCCAAAATAAAGTGTATGAGATCATGCAAAATAATTTGTATTCAAAGAAAACTCCGAGTTTATGTATTCACTCATCAATGACGGGAAATTAGCTTTAAAGCTCACCGGGTTTAATCTCCACTAAGAACCTAAGATTCAACATTCAAAACAGTTCATCGATTTCTAAGTCTTAGCTTTGTATAAGTGTAAAAATTCTAAGCATGAATTTCAAAATTATCCACAAAATATCACATTAAGCTTCATCATCTTAGATACAAGTAATCAGAATATGACATCAGTATTCTCAAAATTAAATTCACATGCATCATCAACTAAAGTTTGAAAACAATCGCAAAATAATGTGCATGATGACTTCAAAATTAATTTTCTTTATTTTTTATTTTTTATTATTTTTATAATTTAAAAAAAATTAAGTGACACAAAATAGATAACCATACCCCCAAACCGAAAGATGACAATGTCCTCATTGATTGAAATAGGTATTGCACTCCCAAACCTGTTGAAAAGTACCTCAACACAAAGATCAGGTGCAGAAAAGAGGTGCATTAAGTTGAAACATGACCAACCAACGAAACTAAAAATTTATTAAAGGTAATATGGCTACACTATTTAGGGAAATAAAAACAACCTAACTAAACTAAAATCTAATAAATCCTAAATCCTAAATCCTAAAAAGAAATTAGAATTTTTTTTTTTTTTTTTTTTCGAAAAGAAATTACACAAAATTGGGTTGCCTCCCAATGAGCGCTAGTTTAAAGTCGATAGCTCGACCTTGTGAATTAGTCAATCAGGGTGAGCAATTGGATCACTCAAAGGAAGAGTGTCAGAGAATGCAAATGCATTCTCAAGGAACGGTTTCAATCGTTGACCGTTAACTCGAAAGACATTCCTGTGTTTCGGGTTGATAATATCAACTGCCCCATTGGGGAGTATGCGAGAGATTTTGAAAGGGCCACTCCAACGGGTTTTTAGTTTCCCCGGAAATAGATGAAGTTGGGAATTGTAAAGTAGAACCTGCTGACCAACAACGAAAGATTTTCATAGAATAGAGTGATCATGAACCCGTTTCATACGGTCCTTGTACGATTTAGCACAGTCATAGGCATCAGCACGAATTTCTTTTAATTCATTTATTTGGAAACCCCTTTGGGCACCAGATTGCAAGAGATCAAAATTTAATGACTTAATGGCCCAAAATGCTCGATGTTCCAGCTCAACCGGGAGGTGACATCCTTTACCAAAGACCAACCGATACGGCGACATGCCAATCGGAGTTTTAAACGCCGTTCGATATGCCCATAGAATGTCATTCAACTTTAGCGACCAGTCTTTACGATTCGGATGGATTGTCTTTTCTAAAATCCGCTTAAGTTCCCGATTAGAGACTTCAACTTGGCCACTTGTCTGAGGATGGTATGGCGTAGCGACTTTGTGCGTGACACCATATTTCTTCATTAATTGGGTGAACACTTTATTACAGAAGTGCTTTCCACCATCGCTGATTATCGCCTTTGGAATGCCAAAACAAGAAAATACTTGATCCTTGAGAAATTTGATCACTACTCTGTGATCATTCGATTTACACGCCACAACCTCTACCCATTTCGAGACATAATCAACACCGACAAGAATGAACGTATTTCCAAACGAATTCGAGAAAGGACCCATAAAATCGATCCCCCAAACATCAAATAATTCAACTTCTAAAATTGGATTGAGCGGCATCATGTTGCACTTTGAGATTCGGCCCAGCATTTGACAGCTGTGACAAGATTTGCAATGCTGATGACAATCCTTAAAGATAGTCGGCCAGTAAAAACCACTTTGGAAGATCTTTGCGGCAGTCTTTTTGGAACTACAGTGACCTCCACAAGGCAACTCATGACAGAACGAGATGATTCGTGGTTGCTCAGATTCAGGAATATATCTTCGTATGATTTGATCAGGACAGTATTTGAATAAGTACGGATCTTCAAAAAAATAGTGTTTCACCCGAGCTAAGAAAATAGATTTCTCATTCTTCGACCAATGGTGAGGTAATTTCTCGGTGACTAGATAATTGACAAGATTCGCATACCAAGGTGGGCAATCAATCCTGAACAACTGTTCATCCGGGAAGTGCTCCAAGATCGGAACAGGCTCGTCAAATCTCTCAATAATTATTCGTGACAAGTGATCTGCCACCACATTTTCTGAGCCTTTCTTGTCCTTGATCTCCAAATCGAACTCTTGCAACAATAAAATCCATCTAATTATACGTGCCTTAGCGTCTTTCTTAGCGAACAGATAACGCAGAGCAGCGTGATCTGTGAATACCACGACTTTAGATCCTAATAAATAGGATCAAAATTTATCCAACGCGAAAACTACTGCCAAAAGTTCCTTTTCAATGGTCGAGTAGTTCAACTGGGCATCGTTGAGAGTATGACTCGCATAGTAGATTACATGCGGTAATTTTTCTATTCGTTGCCCCAGAACAGCTCCAATTGCATAATCAGAGGCGTCGCACATTATTTCGAACGGGAAGTCCCAGTTTGGAGATTGAATTATTGGAGCTTTTATCAATTCGGCCTTAATGGTTTCAAAGGCTCGCAAACATTCATCATAAAAAATGAACGGGGCATCCTTGGAAAGTAAACTGCATAGTGGTCGCGCTATCTTGCTGAAATCTTTAATAAAATGCCGATAAAAACCTGCGTGTCCGAGAAAAGATCTGATTTCTTTCACTGTCCTAGGTGGTGGTAGATTGGCAATTAAATCAACTTTGGCCTTGTCGACCTCGATACCCTGGGACGATATGATATGTCCCAAAATAATGCCATCTTTAACCATGAAGTGACATTTTTCCCAGTTAAGAACAAGGTTCTTCTCTTAGCATCGTTCAAGCACTAGTGACAAATGATTCAAACAGTCAACAAAACTGTTTCCATGGATCGAGAAGTCGTCCATGAAGACCTCGAGGAATCGCTCGACCATATCCGAAAAAATACTCAGCATACATCTTTGGAATGTAGCTGGTGCATTACAAAGCCCAAACGGCATTCGTCGGTAGGAGAAAGTACCAAAAGGACATGTGAAAGTGGTCTTCTCCTGATCCTCAGGTGCAATGACTATTTGGTTATACCCGGAATAGCCATCGAGGAAGCAATAGTACTCATGCCCGGCCAATCTTTCCAACATCTGATCGATAAACGGAAGAGAAAAGTGATCTTTCCTCGTCATCAAATTTAACTTTCGATAATCAATGCACACTCTCCACCCTGTTTGAATTTTTGTAGGGACTAGTATGTTTTCCTCATTCTTCACCGTGACTCCGATTTCTTAGGGACCACTTGTGTAAGTGACTCATTCTTGTCAGAGATGGGGTATATAATTCCAGCATCTTGAAGTTTGATTACCTCATTTCAGACCACGTCTTGCATTATAGGGTTTAGTCTCCTCTGTGGTTCCCTAGAAGGCTTAGCATTGTCTTTCAAATGGATTCGATGCATACAAACCGTGGGGCTAATGCCTTTGATATCTTTTATCGACCAACCGAGGGCACTTTTATGCTTTTTGAGTACATTCATGAGTTGGCCTTCTTGATGCGCATCCAATGTTGATGATATTATAACGGGTTGAGTTTCATTCTCCCCCAGGTAGACATACTTGAGATTTTCCGAAAGAGGTTTAAGTTCTAAGGACACTTTCTCCTCCTCTTTCGGCTTTTCCTTGATTAATTCAATTTGAGTTCCACACTCTATTTCCTTTTCTTCTCCCAAACGTGGTGTGGAGTCCAACATGTGATTCACTTCTTGGATCAGTTGATCCACATCAAAATTCTCTCCAAAATGCGCAAGACAAGCTGCTAAAGGATCTTCAGTCTCAGATGCATGAAATATCTCTTCTATGATTTCATCGAGTATGCATGCTTCTGCATGCTCATCATCCTCCATGGGCTGCTTGGCAATATTAAAAATGTTGAGTTCCACTGTCATATTCCCGAATGACAGATTCATGATCCCGTTGCGACAATTAATCAGTGCATTGGAGGTTGCTAGGAAAGGTCTTCCTAGAATCACTGGAATGTTATTCTTCAAATTTGATGCCGATTCAGTGTCCAAAACAACAAAATCCACAGGAAAGTAGAAAGAGTCCACCTTGATGAGGACATCTTCCACAATTCCACGAGAGATCTTTACGGACCGATCGGCTAACTGAAGGGTCATCGCAGTGGCCTTAAGTTCTCCCAACTCGAGCTCCTTGTACACAGAATAAGGCAACAAGTTGATACTTGCTCCTAAATCCAAAAGGGCCTGATCAATACGGTTATCGCCGATGATGATCGAGATTGTAGGACAACCTGGGTCCTTGTATTTGATCGGGAGCTTTGCTTGTAATACTGAACTAACTTGCTCGGCTAAGAAAGCCTTTTTCGGGGTCTTTCTTTTAATTGTGACCAATTCCTTCAAAATTTTAGCATAAGCCGGCACTTGGCGGATGGCATCTAGGAAATGAATATTAATTTTTAATTGCTTGAAAATCTCATTTATTCCTTCCTCATCGCGATTTTTTAGTGGTGCCATCAATCTTTGCGGGTATGGTGCTTTAGGAACAAAACTTCTCTTCTGTTCACTCTTTTCTTCTGATGTTTCTTTTGCTTGTACTTTATCATCAATTTCTTCTTTCTCCTCAGATTTCTTCTTTCCATCAGACTTTTCCTCCTCCTCTGGCAACACTACTTTGTTATCGACCTGCTTTCCAGATCTTAATGTTGTGATTGCCCGAATTTATTGTTGATCATCCTCTTGTGTTGAAGTTGATGTTTGTTCAACAACCATTTGGCCCCTTGGGTTAGGAACAGGTTGGCTCGAAAACGATCATTTTTCTCTTTCACAGAGAAAAGTGGCCAATTGCCCCATTTGGGTCTCTATTTTAGAGATTGAGGATGTGTGAGAATGAATGAGTTTCATCAGGTCCTCAGTAGAAGGAGTTTGTGTATGAGGACGTTGGACAGTATTTCCCTGTGGAATGTTAAATTCAGGTGGTGGAAATATTGGCACAAAATTTTACTGTGGTTGGTTTTGATAACCTCCCATTGGTTGTGCAAACTGAAAATTTTGGTTCATTTGCCTTGGCTGCCCAACCTGATTCTGATTGTATTGAAATTGATTCAGGTTATTGAACCCTTGCTGCTGAAATTGCCCTTGACCGTAGTTCTGCTGCGGTCCTTGGTTGAAATTTTGTTGGGGATAAAAGTTCGTCCCCTGCTTCCTGGGCTGTATTCTTTGATTCTCTTGTTTCCATGAGAAATTTAGGTGGTTTCTCCAGCTATTTGGGTTATTCTCATTGAAAACATTTCCTTGATTCCGCCCATAATTATTCACAACATTTAGCTGTTCAGATGTGTCTTCATGATAGTTCTGCATTGAAGGACAATCATCTGCCATATGCATTGGACTTGCACAAATTGAACATGGCTCAGGTTGTGTATTTACCATATGCACATTCTTCTTTAATTTCAATTCCTCCACTTGTTGAGTGAGGAAATCAATTTTAGCCATCAAATCCAGGGAATCCTTTACTACGTATATTCCTCCTTTCTTGGTTGAACTCCCGGCTTGATCACGGGCTTTGATTGGTTGTTCCCGAGTCTTTGTGAAATCTCAGTGCTGAGAATCCTCAGCAAACTTTTCTAGGAAAGCATAAGATTCAGTTTCCTTAAGACTCAGGAATCCTCCGCCATTCATTGACTCCACCAGATGTCTATTTGGTTGACTCAGTCCATTGTAGAAACACCAACCGCCCACTTTGAGTATCCATGGTGTGGACATTTGAGTAAGAGATCCATGAATCTATCCCAAGCTTCATATAATCTCTCATCTTCCTCTTGCGTGAAATCCATGATTTCACGTCTAAGGACATTAGTCTTCGCCATAGGGAAGAACTTTGACAGAAACTTTTTGACCATCTGATCCCAGGTGGTTATGGATCCCGATGGTAGAGAGTTTAACCAGGCTTTTGCTTTATCCTTTATAGATAAAGAAAACAAGCGTAGCCTAACAGATTCTTCGTTGAAGTTTTGGTAAACAGATGAGCAGACTTCGACAAAGTCTTTGACATGCTGGTATGGATCTTCTCTCTCCATGCCATGAAAGATTGGAAGGATTTGAATGACATTTGTACGAATTTCAAACCGGCCACCAGGTGTGGCAGGATATACAATGCATGATGGGGTATTTGTAGTGATCGGAGAGAACAACTCTCTCAATGTTGGTTCTTCCTCTTGTTCAAGTTGCCCATTCATGTTGTCAGTCATACTGACTTTAGTGGATGATTCCCTTGAAAATTTCTGCCTTGATCTAGCGTCTTTACGATTTGACCGGCAAGCACGTTCGATCTCTGAATTTAAAGGCTCTAAAGTTCTTTCTTTAGAAGACCTAGTGTGCATGCAAATGACGCACAGAGCAAAAGTTTCGGGCAGGAAAAATTCAAGAAAATTAAAAAATTTTTTTTTTTTTTTTTTAATTTTTTTTTTTTTTCAAATTCCTATCTCTAATTTTTTTTTTAATTAAAATTAAAATTTGAATTTAAATTAAATTTAAATTTTTTTTTTTTTTTTTTTTTAAGTCCAAATTTCAAAAATTTAAATTAAAAATTTAAATTTTAAACCTAATGGCAATCCTACAAAATCTTATCTAAAAGAGAAAAAAAAAGGGAAAGAATAAAAGATTCCTAAATTTCCTAAGGAAGGTATCCTAAAAATCTATACTTCCTAAAAAGACTCCTATAAAATCTAAAATAAGAAGCCTAAAAATTTCAACTTCCTAAAAGACTCCTATAAAATCTAAAATAAAAAGCCTAAAAATCTCAACTTCCTAAAAGACTCCTAAAAAAAAAATACTTACCTAAGAGAGAAAAATAAGGGAAAGAAGATTTTGCAAAGCAAAAATCCAAAAATTGATTTTTTTTTTTTTTTTTTTTTTAATTCGAATTTCAAAAATAAAAATTAAATTAAAAAATTAAAATATAAAATTTAAATTTCAAAACCTAAAGACAATCCTACAAAATCCTATAAAATCTTACCTAAAAGAGAAAAAGAAGGGAGAGAATAGAAAGATTCCTACAAAGCCTAAAGCAAGTAGTCCCACAAAAATTAATAATTAGATTTTAGAAAATCCTACAAAATATCTAAAAGAGGAAAATAAGGAAAATAAACTCTTAATTTTTTTTATTTATTAATTTTTTTAAAAAAAAGCAGAAATACTATTTTAATCTCCGAAAATTCCTAAAATTTACTGTCTACCAAAAATTCAGATTTTCTTAATTTAATCCCTGGCAACGGTGCCAAAAACTTGATGTGATTTTTAATTGTGATATTTTACTCGCAAGTGTACGAATCGGATTGTATATAGTGGGTGCGGAGTACGAGATCGTTCCCACGAGGACTAATTTTGAAAGATCTAAAAAGACAAGCAATTTCAGAAATCTACTAAGATCTAACAGTATTCTACCAGTCTTATGATTTAGGTGGTTTGATGAGATGATAATTACTGACTACAAACTAAAACTTAACTGATAATTCAAAAATAAAGATAAAGATGAAGATACTAAATCCTCTCATCTTTGGTCTGTTCTTCCCATAATACAAATCTACAGATTAAACTATGAGATATACCATTGAGAACAAATATCTTTTATGGAAGATAAATGGTCAAAAACCCCGATAGGTTCTACGTTGCATCGCTGCAATCAGGACTTAGATGATTTTCATATATAGATCTGAGATCAAGGGCATGGCTCGGCACACTTGATCTCAGGTTCAAATAAAAATCATTCCTAAAGTGAGTAAAAATTTCAACAATAATACCACCATAGATCTGAAATCAAGGGCATGGCTCGGCACACTAGATTTCAGATTATGGAGTAATTAAGATAAAATTACCATTACAGATCCAAAATTCAGGGCATGACTCGGCACACTCGATCCCGGATCATAATCGTAATTAGATCCACACGATGAAAGCAAAAAAACCATATAACAATGATTGGGTAAAATTACCGTCACAGATCTGAGATCCCGGGCATTGCTCGGCACACGCGATCCCGGTTAGTGGCGGGGATTTCATCCGTTCTTGATAGCACAACAACCATAAAATAAGATCTCATATTTTAATCCTAAATTTATATTATTAAAAGTACATCCCTCGGATGGGAATCATTAGATCCCCATCCTTATAAATTTAGCCACACATATTGCAATTAAATGACATAAATAAATAAGGAAGAGAAAATAATATTAATTTAATGAATTAAAAATACCTCAACTTCAAAAGAAATTACTTTGATCCAAAAGTACGATGATTTTAAAAAACGAGGATAATGCAGGAATAAACTTGAGCAAAAATATAATAAATTAGATGAATGAGTACTGGAAATTAAAGGAACAAAACTCTTAAAAAGGAATAAATAAAATCTCCCTATTTTTATGTCTAACTATGAAAAAGAAAAGCAAAAAACTAAAACTCTAATCTCCTATCTACCTAATTTTTCCTTATTCCTCAAAGTATTTGAGTCGCTTTAAATAGATTCCCCGTCGCAGAAGTCTCCCCAGCCGCCAATTTAGGGTCGATTGTCGATTAATCGACCCAATAGGGTCGATGCATCGACCCTACAAAAGAGGCTCAAAATCAGCTTTAAAGTAGTCAATTCCGTGTCAGACTCTCCTCCTCGATTAATCGACCAAAAGGGTCGATGCATCGACGCCTAGAAATCCGTGAATTTCAGCACACTTTTTGTATCAGATACTACTTTGGTATTTCAGCCATAACTTTCTGTCTCAAACTCAGATTGAGGTGATTCTTGCATTGTTGGAAAGCTAACGAAAAGATCTACAATGTTTGTGTTTTGATAATTTCATAATTCGGCCGTCTTGAAGGTCCATATTTAGCCGCAAGTCGCACCAAGTTCTCGATGACCTAAAGTTACAGTGTTTTGACATTATTTTCAGAATTCTTGGGCTGTTTTCCACACTTGGCTTGTATTTACTTGAAACACTTCAAATATAATAATTCTCATCAGATAGCCTTTATCGGATAGCTAAATATAGGTATTTAGAGGTGAAATATCATCATATTTCAGTACTCATCAGGTCGACCCAGGGGCGGCCATAGTAGAAGCTTACGTAGTCGAGATGATTTTATCTCGGACGTAAATAGAGATCCTATAGGGCAAGGAGGGGCTTCTAGCAGTGGTAGCCAAGGTAGCCAAGATCAGAGAGAGAATCAAGACCGAGATCGACAGGATCAAGATCAGAGAGAACAGGAAAGGGTCAGAGAAAGGAATGAGGACAGAGAGGAGCGTCAGAGAATGATGCACACCATGGAGACCATGGCAGCTGCTATGACTCAACAGGCATCATCTTTGGCAGCTCATACTGCGCCTGACGTGACACCAAACACCTCCGAGTGCTCAAAGACACTTGACATCATAGGATGAGACCTCCTAGCTTTTCTGGACAGGGAGAGCCCATAGTGGCAGAGCATTGGCTGAGTGAGATGGAGAAAGTTTTTAGTGTATTGACGTGCACGGAGGATGAGAGCGTCCGTTGGGTAGCCTACATGCTAGAAGGAAAGGTTGGGCCTTGGTGGAAGTCCGTTTCACAGACTAGGGCCCAGGAGACTCTGGATATATCCTGGACATGGGATGAATTTGTCGAAGAGTTTAACAAGCAGTATTTTCCAGAGGTGGTGATGAACCAGATGGAAATCCAGTTTTTACAATTGGTGCAAGGGAAGGTGAGTGTAAGAGAGTATGGAGTGGAGTTTATGCGACTCGCTCGCTTTGTGCCTGACTACGTCATCACAGAGATGATGAGAGCTAAACTATTTCAGCAAGGGTTGAGATCAGACGTGAGGGGAGGAGTAGAACCATTCCAATTGAGGACCTATGGGGAGGTCATGAGCAAAGCACTCGTAGTAGAGGAAGAGAATAATAATAAATATCGACAAAGAGAACAACAAGGAAGGTGGAACACTGATCAGAGTAGAACGAAGAGTTATGAACCGGTGAACAAAAAGCCGAGGTTCATACCAAATAATCAGAAACCACCGTTTCAGGGAGGTTATGGAAGACCGACGCAGCAGAGGAACCAGCAGAGATTTCCATTGCTCGTGTCGGGGAGACCAATCTGTCTGAGAGCCACTGCTATTACCTGAGCGCCATACCACACGAGGGCTTCTCGCGACTTCTTCCACACCTCGTGAGACTTGTACCAAGTGTGGCAAGCCTCACAAGACAGCGGACTGTAGGGGTAGGCACTCGGGGTTGCTTTCGATGTGGCAAGGTGGGCCACTTGATCAGGGAGTGCCCTGAGATGAACAAGGGAAGGACGACTTCAGCACCTATTCCACGACCGATACCAGCAAAGGAAGCCGATCGTCCAAGGAAGAGCCTACGCAGTCACAGCTCAAGAGGCTCAGAATACAAACGATGTCATCCAAGGTGAACTTTCTTTTAAATAAAGAATTTCAATTCTGGAAAATTTTAGATAGAGAAGGTGCATCTATATTTAGAAAAATATAAGAAGAAACTTGCATACGATAAATTCTAGTATAATGATAAAAACTACATATATGTGTATATGTATGATTAGGTACATTACAAATTTATAAGAAGGGAAGCGACGTGACATACGAAGCTTGAGTGTTGATAGACCCGGGGTCTACCCACTCATTTGTTACACCTCGCTTAACTAAGAGGATGAAAGTCGACCCAGAAGAGTTAGACTTCATTTTAACCGTGACGGTTCCTACTGGGAAAGCGGTTGATACCGAGAAGGGTTGCAACTCCGTGATCGTGAGGGTCATGGATGGAGACGTCTTTGAGCTACCGGCGAATCTAATCCTTTTGGACATGTAAGGATTCGACGTGATCCTTGGCATGGATTGGTTATCAAACTATTGTGCGACGGTAGATTGCAAGAATAAGGTCGTCATCTTCAGACCCAACACGAGGAGATCGTTTAGATTTTGAGGAGAGAGGTCGACACACCTACCACTTATTTCGGCAGTCAGGGCCGAACGATTGATCAAAAAAGGGTGTAGTGGATACTTGGTATTTTTGAAAGAGCAAAAAGAGGAGAAGAATGTGATCGCTGAAATAGCAATTGTGCGAGACTTCACCGATGTATTTCCAGAGGAGTTACCTGGATTACCTCCAGAGAGAGAAATAGAATTTGCCATCGACTTAGCACCAGGAACGGAGCCTGTTTCCAAAGCACCATACAGAATGGCTCCTGCTGAGTTGAAGGAGTTGAAAGAGCAGCTATAAGAGTTAATGGACAAGGGGTTTGTTAGACCGAGCGTGTCTTCATGGGGAGCACCGGTCTTGTTTGTAAAGAAGGATGGGTCAATGCGTCTGTGCATTGACTATCGACAATTGAATAAACTTACTATAAAAAACCGATACCCTTTGCCTAGGATAGATGACTTATTTGATCAACTGCAAGGAGCGAAGTATTTCTCAAAGATCGATTTGAGATCGGGATACCATCAGTTGAGAGTCAAGACAGAGGATATTCAGAAGATTGCATTCAGGACTCGATACGGACACTATGAGTTCCTAGTGATGCCGTTTGGATTGACAAATGCCCCGGCGTCATTCATGGATTTGATGAATAGGGTGTTTAAACCACACCTAGACTCTTGTGTCGTAGTGTTTGTTGATGACATCCTGATATATTCAAAATCAGAGAAAGAGAATGAAAAGCATTTGAAAATAGCCCTACAAACTCTACGTGAACACCAACTATATGCCAAGCTCAGCAAATGTGAGTTTTGGTTAGAAGAGGTTAGCTTTTTGGGACATGTTATCTCAAAGCTTGGTGTCACTGTAGATCCAGCAAAGATCGAAGCAGTAGTGAACTGGGAGCAACCAAGGACAGTGACCGACATCCGCAGTTTTCTAGGATTGGCGGGTTATTATCGACGTTTCGTTGAGGGTTTTTCGAAAATATCAGGACCACTCACGAGACTTACACGGAAAGATTCAAGATTTGAATGGAGTGAGGTATGCGAGAAGAGTTTTCAAGAACTTAAGAAGAGACTCACTTCAGCTCCAGTGTTAGCAATTCCTTCAGGCAGTGGAGGGTTTGCAGTGTATAGTGATGCTTCGTATACTGGGTTGGGCTGTGTGCTTAATCAGCCCAAAAAGGTGATAACGTATGGGTCAAGACAGTTGAAAGAGCATGAGAAGAATTATCCGACACATGACCTGGAATTAGCAGCGATCATTTTCGCGCTTAAGATTTGGAGACATTATTTGTACGGTGAGACGTTTGAGATCTTTACCGATCATAAGAGCCTCAGGTATTTGTTTACACAGAAGGAACTAAACATGAGGCAACGCAGATGGATGGAGTTTCTCAAGGACTATGACTGTTCCATACAATACCATTCAGGCAAGGCTAATGTAGTAGCTGACGCCTTGAGTGGGAAGAGTTCAGCTCAATTGGCCAGTTTAATTTTGGGTATGCACCGATGGAAGCTATTTGAAGACCTGGCCCTATACGATGCAAACATTGAGTCTCAAGTTACAGGAGCCTTCTTGGCTAAAATCTCAGTGAGACCAATGATATTTGAGCATATCCATGAACTACAGATGAAAGACCCGGCGCTAACAAAGATTCGTCAAGATGTGACGGAAGGCGTTACATCTGAGTTTTCAATCAAGGAGGATGGTTCCTTATTGTTTAAGGGCCGCCTCTGTATTTCAGATAACGCCGATCTACAGTGAACAATTTTTGATGAATCTTACAAATCAAGCTATGCTATCCACCCAGGAAGCACAAAGATGTATCAGGATTTGAAAAAGAATCACTGGTGGAGAGGCTTGAAACAAGATGTGGCAGAGTACGTATCGCGGTGTTTGACATGTCAACAAGTGAAGATCGATCATAGACACCCCGTAGGACTATTGTAACCTCTACCTATACCAGAATGGAAGTGGGAATCGATCTCTATGGACTTCATCGTTGGACTTCCGCGTACAGCAAAGAAGTACAATGCCATTTGGGTAGTGGTCGATCGATTGACCAAGTCAGCGCACTTCTTGCCTTATAACACGATGTACACAGTGGGAAGACTAGCAGAGCTCTATATAAAAGAGATTGTCCGTTTGCATGGGATTCCGAGTAGCATTGTTTCGGACCATGACCCATTATATACATCAAAGTTCTGGAAGAAATTTCAAGAAGGAATGGGAACGCGACTAGATTTCAAGATCTGACATTCCATTACATGGTGACAGACTGAAAGGGTCAATCAGATCATTGAGGACATGCTTAGGGCATGCATGTTAGAGTTACAAGGATCATGGGATCAACATCTACCCTTGATTGAGTTTGCAATAACAATAGTTTTTAGACGAGCATTGGGATGGCACCATATGAAGCTCTTTACGGATGGCAATGTAGATCGCCCATCAATTGGAAAGAAACGGGTGAGAAATTTGTTTTGGAACCCGAAATATTTGAAGATAATGCCACCTATGTTTGGATGATAAGGGCAAAACTCAAAGCAGCTTAAAGCAGACAGAAAAGCTACGCCGATATCAAGCAGATGAGTGTAGACTTCAAAGTGGGTGAACACGTGTTTGTGAAAGTGTCACATATGAAGGGGGTGATGAGATTTGGAAAGAGAGGGAAACTAAGTCCCAGCTATCTTGGACCTTTTTAAATCTTGGGTCGAGTAGGGGAAGTTGCTTACCGTGTTGGATTGCCACCGTTATTCGATGCAGTACACAATGTCTTCCATGTGTCTATGCTCAGGAAATACCTTAATGACCCTAATCACGTATTGAGCGGTCAATCATTCGAGATGCATGAGGACATGACGATGATCGAAGAGCCGGTGGAGATTTTAGATCGAAAAGAACAAGTGTTGCGAACAAAGGAAATTCTATTAGTACTTGTTCGATGGAAGCATCATCCGGCCGAGGAAGCTACATGGGAACGAGAGGCCGATGTAAAAGAACAATATCCGGCCTTGTTTCCAACAACTTGAGAGTCAATTGTACCCCCGCAAGCGTGTTTGTGGATTTAAACCATGTTTGTAATTCAATATAGATCTTATGATCAATTTATCAAGAGAAAACGACTTATCCGCATAGCGATCCTAAGTTAAATGCCGTGATGGTGTATGTTGAAGAACCAATGACCAACTGATCATAAATTTCCAAAAGAAATCAAGTAGACAGAAAATTTTGAAAATCTACAGAATCTGATAAAAACCGATTAATCAATTTTCTAATCGATTAATCGATTTGGAAATTTGATTAATTGATTTTGTTCGATTAGTCGACTGGCATGTGCCAGTGACTGGAAATTGGAGGATGATTCAGAAAATGAAAAAAAAGGAAATTTCGATTAATCGATTGGGGATTCGATTAATCAATTTTGGATTTCGATTAATCGATCTGGGGGTTCGATTAATCGAATGACTAAATAAATTTTGAGGAAATTGAAGAATTTTATGTGATTTCGATTAATTGAAGAACATTTCGATTAATCGATTTTAGACTTCAATTAATCGAACTGGAAGTTCGACTAATCGAGTTACTTAATAAATTTGGAAAAAATTTGAAGGACGGCACGATTTCAATTAATCGAAGTGAATCTCGATTAATCGATTTTGAAATTTCGATTAATCGAATTGAATTTCGATTAATCAACTGGCTCACGCCAGTGAGCTTCAGAACTTATATTCTTTAACGGACACGTTTCGATTAATCGAAATGGTTTCGATTAATCGAAATGGTTTCGATTAATCGATCTTGACTTTCGACTAATCGATTTTGGAAATCGATTAATTGATTTCGAGCGGCTTAACCTAATTTTGAAACTCGATTAATCGAATTGGAATTTTGATTAATCGAAGCAAGTCTATATATATGTAAATTGGGGTTTTTGGTGCCCATTTGAAAATTTGAAGCTTGGGCGCCATTTCTCCTTCTTCTCCGACCATCCATTCGAGCTAGGGTTTTGGACATTCTTCGTCGATTTCGGACCGAGATCGGCCATTTTCGTATAGAAATCTAAGGTAAACCCTAGAGTTCTACTTCTTTTTTGAATTTAACTTAGTAAACCCTAGATTTTTGTGGATTTGAGTAGAAATGCCGCCCAAAACCCGTTTATCTTCGAAGAAGGCAACGACCAAACTCCCGGTCCGGCGTAAAAATGCCGCACCGCCACCACCTACCCCATCATTGGTGAGGACTCCATCACCGTCGGGATCGGAGACCACCTTCGGTTCGACGAGCGCGGCTTCGCGCGAGTCTTCGCCTATGCCACCACCACCCACCAATGTCGAGCAGCCCAATGAGTGGTGGGCGGCTAAGACTTTTGAGATCGAGTACATCATCGATCAAACCCAACTTGTCATAAATTTGACTAAGAAGGAGTTCACTATTTGACTAGAAAAATGATGAACGGATGTGATGTGAGAATGATGTAACTGTGTGGAGTGTTGTGTGAATCTAGAGTCACATACACCTATCTAGGTGTATGTGCTTAACACCAAGACAAGAGGGATATAAGGGTTTAATAACCCTATTTCTCTTTTGTTTGAACTATTGAAGAGAGAGTTAAGAGGAGAGAGAGAGAAGTAAAGAGGAGTTATTGATGAAGAGGTGAATGCAAATTAAAGGGTAGATAAGAGCATTCATTGACGGATTCAAGCGATTGGGATCGTGAAGCAAGTGATGGAACCCTAGCCGTCAAACCCAACAAATCTATCCCTTGAAGGGATTCTTGAGGTAAGTTTTAAATTGAAGTTAATGCATAGATGTAGGATGATTAAATTCGGTCAAAAATGCTTAGAAGGGCATATTAAAGGCATAGGAAAGAAAGGATTGAGATTTGGAAGATCAGCTCGAAAGGGGACTGAATCTGGCCAAATCTATTAATCGAATTGGGAGTTCGATTAATCGATTTTGGCCCAGAAGTTGAAAAGTCATGGAAGCCTGAATTTGATTAATCGAAATGAATTTTGATTAATCGATTTGGATTTCGATTAATCGATTTGGAAATCGACTAATCGACTGAGAAGCTCCAGCCACTGGAGGAAAGTAACCTGGGAAAATCGACTAATCGAATTGAAATTTTGATTAATCGATTTCAGATTTCGATTAATCGATTTGGAATCGATTAATCAATTTTGTGATTTCGACCACTCGATTTAAGAATCGACTGCTTTATGTTGGAGACCTCGATTAATCGATTTGGGATCGATTAATCGAATTTGAATTTCGATTAATCGATTTTGAGAATTGATTAATCGATTTTGGTTTCAATTATTCGATTTTGGGAATCGATTAATCGAATTGCATTTAGATTAATCGATTTTGGGAATCGATTAATCGACTTTGACAGTTTTGCTTAAACTTTATATTTGACTTTGAGATTCAGGGAGGGTCTTGGACCTTCTTTGTTACATCTTTAGTGATGAGTTACATGTGTTATGTTGTACCATAGGTGGTACGTATGATCATGAGCACGAGGAGCCACGTGGGACCTTGATGCTAGGAGTTTCAAAGACTTGAGGTAGGGAACACCTTGAACATGTACTTTAATTTCAAGAGCATGTATGTAGTGATATAATTATTAAATTTGAAGTTGTTTTAATTGTGAAAAGCTTTGTGAAAATGGGTGCGTGTGTGACACCAAGAATGTGATAAAGGCATCTATGTGATGCAAGTAATTAAGAACAATAATCTAATGAGATTGAGACATCCCCAGGGGATGAGAAAGTAATAAAGTTATCAGGTGTGATGCGGGTATGTAAACATCCCAGGGATGTATACATAGGATTGAATAATTACTGTTGAGGCCTAACTGATATAAGATAGCACACTTACACGGTGAATAACTGTATGTAAAACACATATTATTTTTGTTATTTGAGGTTTGAAAGATACCCCACCGACGTGGCGGGATACCCACGACTGACGCGACAGGTATCTGTGACCGGTACGGCGGTGAATCCGTACACCAGTATGGAGGTTTATCCATGACCGTAAGTACATCCTAGGGATGTTGTGTGATATTTAACCCCGCCGCTTAGTGAAAAAGGGACTTGGGTCGTATTCCCAGGGAATACATTTTTTACAACTGTCTAATTAGATGACGATGAAGGGTATCTCATTAGAGCTCGCTGCTATATTACTCGGAGATTACTTAAGTTGGAGATTTAAGTTTTGCTTTAGGCCTGTTCAGTATCATTCATGATGAATCAATAGTAAAGTAAAACATGCTAATAATCAGTAAATTTGAAAGTAAATTCATCAGATTTAAATTGTTTCTTTCAAAAGCATAGACACATCATGCATAGAGTATCATGGAATATATGTGAGTTTTAACGTATATGTTCACTGTGTTTGTTCCCTATTGAGCTAGGATGTAGCTCACCCTTTTGACTATACGTCGCAGGTCCATTGATAACAGCTGTAGAGGCTTCGGGAGACATTGATCCGGGTGATTCGGATTACGCACCTGGAGACGAGTTGGAGCCTCCACCTGAGGACTTCTTCTAGGTGACTGTGCTGTGTACTTTGATAGAGAGTCAGTTTTGTGAGCAGATTAGTGCGACTTGGTATGTCGAGCCTTTATTTTTGAAATAATGTAATTAAATTGGATATTCTTTTGGCGAACCATCTTGGGTGATCTGTTTATCACCGATGGTTCGGGTCGGTTCTCAGCTCATGCAGTGGCATGAAAGTAGAACTGTCTTTTGCGTATGCCAGTTGGGCAAATTAACATTTTTCGCTTTAATGAGATTATTTGCTTTATTTATTTAATTGTGCTTGTTAAATTAATGTTCCGTGCTAGGCTTTGGGGCACGGTCTGGAGGATTGTGCTGATGGCACGGGTTTCGAGGTGCCAAAATCCGGGCTGTCACATTCTGTATGTGTGAATGATCTGTGGAGAATCATAAAATTTATGGAAGAAGTAGGTTAAAAATCAACGGAATGCATTTATGACAGAGACTGTCATTTTCGATTGATCAAATTGAGTATTTGATCGATCAAATTATAATTCGATCGATCAAATTTGATATTTGATTGATCGAATTGTATAACCCCCTATAGAATAGGAGGGTGCTTTTTAAGAGGTTCATGGCCGATATGTCCAATCGATCAAAATGGGGATTTGATCGATCAAATTTAAAACTGATCGATCAGAATATGAAGTGATCGATCAAGTGTGAATTGATCAATCAATTGAGAATTGATCGATCGAACTGTGAGATTGATTGATCAAATTTTATAAATAACTTATATAACAGGAGGTGTATTTTTCTAAAATTTTGACTTGGAATATCTGATCGATCAAATTGAGGATTCGATCGATCAAATAGAGAGATTGATCGATCGAATTTTCTCTATTCTGTAATGGTGGAATGTTAGTTTTGATCGATCAAATATGAGAATTGATCGATCAACTTGAGAATCCGATTGATCAAATAGGAAGTTGATCGATCAGAGTTCCTCTGTTATGCCTGTAAAGGATTAAGGCATCTGATCGATCAATTGAAGTGATTGATCGATCTGATGTGAATCTGATCGATCAAATGAAGGAATTCATTGATCGAATTCCCTGTTTTGGCCTATCTTAGTTTTCTGAGAAAACCATTACTGAGTAGTGTACCAATTAGTATTCTGACACTTCTGACACTTAGTACACTATACATTTGGTCTAGGTCAAGACCAGGACACCTTAAATAGCTTTGGATTTGCTTAGAAAGATCTGTTCTAAGGTAGGAGAATTCAACTTAATTTGGATCTGATTATGACTGTATGGTTTCCTAGCATTTGTATCTGATTTCTTCTGTTTTAAAAGCATGTCTTGCATATAAATGAAAGCTCTGTTATATCTGTTCTCTGCAATCTGATTCTTGTCATTTGTTCTCTATAAATTCTAATTTCTGTATCTGTACTTTGATATCTGATTCCTGAGGTTCTGTATATGTATTGATTTAAAGTTCATATAACGAATCCCCTTGACGTTGTAGGATACTCACGATTGAAACGGCGGGATATCCGTGTATCTGATTTATAAACCTCCTAGCACAAGTTACTCTCCTTTGAAGAGGCTTAATGTAAACATTTGTAATTGTTCATTGAACGACGATGGTCGGGGTTACCCATCGGCACACATCTAGCTATCACGTGCTATATTCACGAGAGTTATTTAAGTACAGAATTTAGTCACTAAATACTGTATGTATGCATCTGACAACTCTGAGAATAAAGTCTATTTCTGATAATTCTGCATCTATTTTGTTCTTTAAAGTTCTGCATCCAATATCTAATCATCAGTCTCCATCTACTTTGTTCTGTCTGCATTCTCTGATTTAATCATCTATTCTGAGTTATATTCTATAAACCATGTTTTACATTTTAGATGTAATTTATTTGAGTTTTCTTCTATTGAGCTTAGATGGTTAGCTCACCCTATCTCTATATAATAGGTTCTGAGGCTAGGGTTCTTGGCACTGAGAGTGATCTTGATTACCAGCCCGAGGCTAAGGCTGAGAAGGAGGACACTGACACTCCTGCTGACGAGTTTTATCAGTAGCTTGGATATTAGTTTTGTATTTTGGGTTCTATACATGTATTTTTGAATTATTTGTGTGCCTGATGGCCACCTTTTTGTATTATTTACTATAGATGTTTTACTCATAGTTTTATATATTCTATAGGAACCACTATTAGGAATCATTATTTTGGGTGATAGATGTCCATCACCAGTGGCTCTTCTTAGTTCCTTTTTGAGGATGTATATTCTTTTGATTTACTTATATGTATTGTTTTATTTATTTTTTTATTTTAGAGCCTTATATGATGACTCGATCTGCCACTATAGATAGTGTCTGTTTTGATTTTCGCTAGATAAGCAGACATTCTTTGGTTGGTTTCGGGGATCATCCAGAGTTATGATCCTGATAGCACGGGTTTCTAGGTGCAAAAATTCGGACTGTCACAGAAAGGCAAGTACAATTTAAGGACTTCAATTGGCTAGGATGGTGGTGAGAAAGAGATGAGATTCCGAAAGAGAGAAAAGTTGAGAGGCACTTTCTGTAGAATTGGCATAGTGGAAAATAGGGCAATGCTTCACATCTTTATGTGTGCAATGCAAAATTCTCCTAGAATTTCGACAGCGCTTCTATGCTATATCACCAAAGGGAAGTGGCCCAATATTTTGTCCCGATTGGATGCTCACACCACACACTACACTTTAGAGGGAGGAGAGAGAAAGTGCGGGTTTAACGGTCAACACACAATTTAATATTTCATATTTTTATTAAAAACATGAGATAAAGAATACAAGATCCATATAGCCAAGTAGATGATACACCTATTTATAGATGTGTAGCCGACCCATGCAACCCTCTAAAATATGTGGCCTAGATTCAACCACATTTGCTTGATGTATATCCAACCAGCTTATTTCTTGCATTAACAAAAGGACAGTGTTATACAGTGGTCAATTTTTTATAGATAATTTTGCAGGCAACTTATGTGGCGTGGCGTAACTGGTTGCATGCATAATAGGGCCCAAGCACTGCAGCTAGTCATGTCACGGCACATAAGCTGCCTGTAAAATTGTCTACCACATGTACACCTACTTAGATGTGACTTTATGAATGGCATGCAACACCGACTTAGAGAACAAATGACAAAACAAGGATGTGGCTTGATGATAACCACATGTACCAAGTAAAATACTTTGCCCTTCATTAATACAAAGGTACAACTTGATGGTCTCTTATTTATTTTTTTTGATCGGTAAGCAGGGTTTTAGGTTCCCTACCCTTTATTATTAAGAAAGAGAAGATTACAGACGTGTGTAATTACAAATCAAATCTTCTCTGAGATGGGAGAGTAAATCAAGATCGATATCACCTAAGTTTAGCCAACGCAAAATCGTGGATTTGTTGGTACCCTTCTTCGCTAGAAAGTCTGCAGCACCATTCACTCCCCTCCAAATGTGAGAAATACTAGCCGAACAAAATCTTTTTATCGATTCTCTACACTCTTCAATAGCAATCCGACTTCTCCAAGGAACCTAAGATTTCTTTAAGATATTACTTACAACATTCATAGAGCCCGATTCAACCAGAATATTTGTAATATTAAGGTCAAATGCCATCTTTAAACCATATCGAATGGCTTCCACCTCAGCCCTTGATATATCAGTAGCCACAATAGGACCATGAAAGCTTGCAACATGATTGCCATCTCCATCTCTAAACACTCCCCAATACCAAACTCGCCATCAACAAGCGACACATCCATATTTAACTTGATGAATTTTTCCTTCGGAGGACTCCAATGGCAAGAAACCATTGTCTTCTTCTTGCCTGCCTTAATATTCCATTTGCTCATGATCTGCTCCTCAGTCAGTGTGTCAGTATAATTTTGTAAAGAGTTTAGGATATCTTCGCCTTCCATTAGAATAACAATGTCTTCCACAATCCTCCGAAGGATAATTTTCTTGTGGGTACTACTATCTTTAAAAATTCAACAGTTTCTCTCCCGCCATAGATGCCAAATACAAGTAGAAAAAGCAATCGCTATCATATAGCTAATTCTCCTTTTCCCTTGAGCCTTCTTCATACAGAAAAGAAGTTCCTCTTCGAAGTTGTAGGATTGCTTTTTTACAAGTTGAAGTCTTCCAAGGATCTACTTCCATATCCACCTCGAATACGAACATTTGAAGAATAGGTGGTCATGATTTTCCACATCAGCCCAACATAAGACACATCCTGATGGGATAATGATTCCTCTTCCACAAAGATTATCCATGGTCATAAGTTTCCCTTGAATTGCCAACCATGCACACATGGAATGTTTAGGAATTTTCGCTGAGTGCCAAATGAAATTCTTCCAACATATCTTAGTGCTAATTGGTTGAAACAACGCCCATGCCAACTTGAGAGTAAGACCTTGAGGAATTACGACATCTTGAACCACCGTCCACGCTTCCTCCATTTTCCTTATAGATGGCTGAGGGAGATTCCAACTTTGAATCTCAATCACATCAACAACCTCGGCTTCTTCCGGAATACCTGACTGATACATGATTCTTCTCCCATATCTCTGCATAAGGGTACCGCCTTTGATTCAAGGATCCCTGCAGAATTTGGTTGACATACCATCTCCAAGTACATAAAAATAGTTGGACTTTATGGTATCTCTCACTCTCATTATCCCTCTCCAAGCCCAAGAGAAAGGTCTAGGCAGATTGCAGGTCCACGCATCACTCGTATCAACATACCTCGACCTACTCCATTTAACCCACATCGACTCGACCGATACAAGGTTCCAAAATAGTTTCGCCAACCCTGCATCATTCCATTCAACCAATCTTCTCAACCCCAAACCCCCTTCATCAACAGGTTTGCACACCCTTTTCCAACTAATCGGGTGTAGAGATTGAGCAAGAGATGGACCCCTCCAAAGGAATTTATCAAACAAGCTTTCAATCTCCTTTAGAACTTTCCTTGGGAGAAGAAAAATTCTTGACCAGTAAAGCTGAAAACTATTGAGCACCGATTTGATAAGTTCAAGCCGCTCCGCATAAGATAAAAGTTTCCCTTTCCAGCTCTCTAGTCAACCCCTCATTTTCTCCAAAAGAGGTTGACATAAAGAGTAAGACAATTTAGTAGAGAACAACATAAGCCCCAGATATTTCAATGGCAACTCCCCCTCCTTGAATCCCACGTTCAGAATGATATCATCTTTCAAACAATAAGTCTTATTATAGACCACAGTGCTCTTCATTTCATTAACTAATAAGCCAGATACTTGATAAAACTCATTCAACACATGCCTAATCTCTCTAGCAGTATTTCCATCATCCTTCGCAAATATGAGCAAATCATCTCCAAAAAGAAGATGAGAAATCATAGGAGCATTATGAACGATATGCGGCACAATCTTCCCCTCTTCAATTCTAACATGCTGGTGAATGCTTCCATGACTAGAGTAAATAACAATGGGGAGATTGGATCACCTTGTCTTAAACCACAAGAACTAGAGAAATATCCATGAGTACCATTTACAAGTATCGAAAATCTTGTTGTGCTCAAGCATTCTTCAATCCGCTTAATCCACACCTTCCCAAACCCAACTATTTCATAATTTCTGAAATAAAATCCCACCGGACCTTGTCATAGGCCTTGCGAAGATCAATTTTAGTACAAAAAACCTTAGGTCCACTTTCAAGATGAAAATTTCTCACCAACTCGGGTGCAAGAAGAACATTTTCCCCAATCTTCCTCCCCTTGACGAAAGAAGATTGGTGTTGGCTCACCAGACTCGGCAAAACCAAAGCTAATCTATTAGATAGGATCTTCGTGATCACTTTGTACAAAAAATTGCAAAAGGCAATAAGGCGGAGTTTTTCAATGGCGTTTGCACCAACTTCTTTAGGAATTAGCTTGATAAAAGTAGAATTTAGAGCACCCAGCATTTTCGTAGTGCGAAAAAAGTAGCTTATAGCTTTAGTAGTGTCCTTTCCAACAATGTCCCAGAACTGTTGAAAGAAATCGGTGCTGAAGCCATCTGGGCCAGGAGCTTTGTTTCTCGGAGCATCAAAGATCACTTTCTTAATCTCATCATCAACCACATCCTGCGAGAGAAAATTCATCATATCTGGAGAAAGCTTCCGCTTGAACGGGATAGAAGGGATCTGTTGTGCACTCGGAGGAGTGAATATTTTCTTGTAACGCAGAATAAGGGAAGTAGCAATATATATCCTCCATAGACTCCATACGATCTCCATTAGGGAGCTCAAGCTCATTAATACTAGTACTCGCAATTCTCGAGGCCATCTGATGCATAGAAAAACTGAGTATTTCGATCACCATTAATAGCCCATTGCACCCTTGACTTCTAATGATAGAATTTCTTCTCCACCAATAGTTCCTATCTATATTTCATAGAAGCACACCTTACTTCCACAACAATATTAGTGTTAAGAGGATTTGATTGAAGCTTTATTTGAGCACGCTCCGGATGGGCTTTAGCTGCATCCCTTCGATCATGAATTGAGCTAAAAGTAGACCTATTCCACACTCTGATCTCCTTCTTTAGTTCTCTTAGCTTGCATTGGACTACAAAAATTGGATTACCCCTGATCTGTTGATTCCAAACCTTTTGAACTAGATCACGGAATCCAACTTGCTTGCACCAGAGATTAAAGAACTTGAAAGGTTTCGGACCCTTTTGCAGCTGCTTGTTTATTTTAATAAGCAATGGTGAGTGATCAGAAATAGATGGGTGCATGTAATCATCGGTGCTATTAGGGAATAGATTACTCCAGTCTGAGTTCACTAGCACTCTGTCAATCTTGCACATTGGTCTGGGGCCGATTGATTTATTATTCCAGGACCATCTTAAACTCGTAGATCTCATTTCTACCAGTCCACTATTCTCGATACAACGATTAAAATCATTCATACGACATGTAGAAGGGAGCAGCCCGCCCACCTTATCGTCTATGCATCTTACCGCATTAAAATCACCACCAACAATCCAAGGCATAGAATTGCTACCACCCATGTCTTGTAAAAATTTCCACAGGGACCTTCTATCCACAATCAAATTTGCCCCATACACAACAGTTAGGGTAAACTTGAACTTGTCTTGAGTTCTCATCACATTACAATGAATCACTTGATCAATTTCTGCAATCTTTGAAATTGTGTACTGATCAGAACTCCACAGTATCCAAATTCTCCCAAAATGATGAGTTTGATAGTTATCAATGGCTTGAAATTCACGACAAATTCTTTTTTGAATATTCCCAGCCATTTTTTCACGTAATCTTGTTTCTGCAATACACATAATACCGATATCATAGTTGCGCACAATATTTCTTATCTCCAGTTGCTTCTCACGATGACCAATGCCTCTTATGTTCCAGAAACACAAACTCATTGACAAATTGATGAAGGCTAACTTTGACTAGATTTCTTTCTAGTAATCACAGGCTCCTTTTGGAATGTTTCCTTAATTTAGGGATGCCTTTCTTATTAACTCTTTTTCGATTTCTGTTCTTGCTGTCATCTACCAATTATTTTAGCGATTTCTCCTTGATTTTTGGACTAATCAATCCTGTATCTGTTACTGGAGGATTTATAAGTCTATTCTGGGACGTACTTTTATCACCTTCACCGCCTTGAAAATCATCAATCATATCATGGAGAAGTTCAAATGCATTCGACTGTACAATATTTATGGGATTCAACTACACGAGATTAGGAGATTCCCTAACTGTTTCTATCTCTTCTAGTTCTTCATGCCAAGTTTCCCCAAAACTCAGGGTTTCTGACACCCCCTCATCATAATCAGACCTTGTGGCAGAGCCTTCGGGAACCATGCCGTTCGAATCAGTTGCAATAGATTTCTCCTCCACTTCACTGCTTCCTCCATCTTCTTGTCTGAGTGTTCTCGTTAACTTCCTGTGAATGATTAGGAGTTTCCTTTGATGCATTATCTGCATTACTAGTCCTAATGGTATCTTCTCTATTTGGTCCACTATCCTGTGCTTTCTTCTTCCTTTCCCCTTCAAGTTCCCCCTCAGTAAGATCAACAGGATGATCACCCTTGTCTAGAGTACTACTCATTTTTTGCGGACCTTAATCTGTCTCGAAACCTTGCTGCATTTGTTCGACGCATGTTCAAAGGATTTACACTGCTTACAAATAGTGGGTTTCCATTCATACTCAACCTTCTACATAAATTGATCACCATCCTCCTTTGCAGGATAGCGATCGGTGGGAAATCAAACACCACATCGATTTCAATGCACACTTTAGCATATGCTAATCTAGATCTATTAGAAGTTGGATTATCCACATGAATTGGGACTCCCAACATACTAGCAATTCTGCTAAGGATATTAGGGGACCAGTGCTGAATAAGGAGTTTTGGAAGACGAACCCAAATAGGCACTGAGGCCATCAATTCCCTCTTTGGCTTCATCGAAGGCTCCCATTTTCTCAAGATCCTCGGTCTTCCTCCTATCGTCCAAACACCAACATCCAAAACCTTAAGCAAAGCCTCATCATATTGGAATTTGAACAAAAAGAAACCATCTTCAATCTTGATAACATGCACAGAACCATGAATCTTCCAAAGTCCCTCAATCACAGTTTTAAGGTCCTAGTAATATGGCCTCATACCAAGAACATTTCCAACCAAGGTGTTGCGCCATCAAAGCGATTCCTTCTAAATCTCCACTTTGTTGGAATACACCAACTAGGATTGGAAGAAGATGGCACTCTAAAGAGAAGAAAGTTGTTCTCTTGTATAGAAAAATACAAAAAATGAAGACTAAAGTGATATACTACTTAGAACCTTTTAAATTTCATTCTATGACTTGTAAAATGAAAATACATGAGTGATAAAAATAGCCCAAAATATAACTTCGGGAATAAATAAACATATACGTCCAAAGCAACTACCTAGCCTAGAAAAAGATAGAAAATTACATTCTCAAAGTATATTCTATATTCTCAAGACACTATATTAAATACACCAATTTTCTACGACAAAAAAAAGAGTTTCATGATTGACCAATATAATTGCAAATGGGCCAATGACCCAAAAGACAAAATGGGCCAAATGGGTCGGTCTAGCTTATAATTCTAACAGCCCCCCTTGAGCTAGACCGATTGAACGCCGAGCTTTTCTTTGATCTCGATAAAGGTTTTTTTCTTCAATGCCTTTGTAAAAATATCCGCTATTTGATCTTATGATTTGCAAGGTTTCACATCAATTTTACCATCATTGATCAAGTCACGGATGAAATGATACTTAATTCGAATGTGCTTACTTTTGTAGCGAAAAATGAGATTCTTGGTTAGTGCAATGGCTGAACGATTATCACAAAATAAAGTTGTAGCTTCAATTTATGGATGCTTAAGTTTTTCTAAAACCCATCTTAACCAAAATTCTTGACAACCAGCCAATGCTAATGAAATGTACTCCGCTTTGGTTGTAGAGAGAGCAACAACTTGTTGTTTCTTTGAAGTCCATGAAATTAAACTCGAACCAATATGAAAATTATAACCGGAAGTGCTTTTGCCATCATCTATACTTTCACCCCAATCACTATCACAATATTCAATCAAACATGAATTTTGAACCCTTTGGTAATGTATACCATCATTAATGGTACCACATACATATCGCAAAATTCTCTTTCCGACATTCCAATGACTTCTTCTAGGTGATTTCATGAAATGGCTAATCATGCTAACCGCAAATATAATATCCGGTCTTGTGGCGGTCAAGTACATGAGGCTACCAATAAGACTTCGATAAAGAGTTTCATTAACTATTTTTTCATTATTATTTTTGCTAAGTTTCAAACCAACCTCCATTGGAGTGCAAATAGGATTTGCATCTTCCATTTTAAACTTTTTCAATAAATCTTTTGCATACTTCTTTTGAGATATAAAAATTTCATCTTCATTTTACTTTACTTCAATGCCAAGAAAGAAATGTAGGAGACCCATATCAGTCATCTCAAATTCAAGCATCATGGATTTTTTAAATTCATCACATATGCTTGAACTATTATCGGTGAAGATTAAATCATCAACATATAAACAAACAACTAAGAAATCACATTGAGTATTTTCTTTGATGTAGAGAGAGTGTTCAAAAGGACACCTTTTGAATCCATTCTTCATAAAGTACCTATCAATACGGCTATACCATGCCCTTGGTGCCTGCATTAAACCGTAAAGTGCTTTCTTCAATCTACAAACTTTATGCTCTTTACCCTTTTTCACATATCCGGGAGGTTGATCAACATAAACTTCTTCTTCAAGAATGTCATTTAAGAATGCTGATTTGACATCCATTTGATAAACCTTTCAATTTTTTTGAGCCGCCAATGCTAAGAATAATCTAATAATCTCAAGCCGAGCAACGGGAGCAAAAACTTTATTGAAGTCTATGCCATGTCTTTGCTTGTAGCCTTTCACCACTAACCGAGCTTTGTGCCTTTCGACTTCACCTTTTGTATTTAACTTACTTTTATATATCCATTTTACACCAATGGATTTGTGCCTATTTGGAAGTTCCGTTAACTCCCAAGTCTTATTTCTTTTGATGGAGTCAATTTCTTGATTCATTGCATGTTTCCACTTTTCTTCTTGAGATGCTTCTTTAAAAGAAATTGGATCGGCATCGGCATATAGTGCAAAGTTAATCTCATCTTCATCAAAAAGTCTTTTTGATACTTCATAAATTTCATTGATACTTTTGGTCTTCTTTGGAAGAGAATTAGAACTTGATGATGGTGATGATGATGATGGAGAGGAAGTTCTATCCTCTTCATGCTCGCAATTTTGAGCTTCTTTCAATTCTTCTTCATTGACACAAATAGACTTTTGTGTCTTTTCTTGAAAATTTCAATCTCAAGCTTCTTCTTCATTAAATTTTACATCTCTACTTATGATAGTTTTCTTGGTGATGGGATTAAACAATTTGTATGCCTTTGAAGTTTCACTATAACCAATAAGAACATATTTTTCAGATTTATCATCCAATTTTTTTCTTCTTTCATCCGACACATGAGAATATGCAATGCTAACAAATATTCTTAAATGCGCAACACATGGTTTGTGTCCATTCCATACTTCTTGTGGTGTCATGCCTTCAAAACTTTTGGATAAGGTATGATTTAAAAGATAGTTGGCACATGAAACGGCTTCGGCCCAAAATATATTTGGCATCCCTTTGACTTTTAACATACTTCTAGCCAATTTCATAAGTGTTCTATTTTTTCTTTCGGCAATACCAATAAAAGATAGTTGGCACATGAAACGGCTTCGGCCCAAAATATATTTGGCATCCCTTTGACTTTTAACATACTTCTAGCCAATTTCATAAGTGTTCTATTTTTTCTTTCGGCAATACCATTTTATTGAGGTGTGTACCAAGTGATTAATTGATGCCGAATGCCATTATCTTTTAAGAAATTCTTAAAATTATGAGAAACATATTCACCACCTTTATTGGTACACAAAGTTTTCAACATAAAATCACTTTACTTTTCAACCAAGGCCTTGAATATTTTGAAGTGGCCAAATACCTCCGATTTTTCTTTGAGAAAATAAGCCCAAGATTTACGACTATAATCGTCAATAAAAGTAAGGAAATAACGATTACCGCCAATAGAAGTGGTGTGCATAGGCCCGCATAAGTCCGAATGAACAAGCTTAAGAGGATTTGATGCCCTCCAAGCTTTGCCAATCGGAAAAGAATTTCTTTGATTCTTTTCGAGTGCACATCCTTCACAAACTTGATCTTTGCGATCAATATTTGTCATGCCTCTCACCATGTGATTTTTGCACATGAGAGTCAAAGAGCTAAAACTCAAGTGGCCATACTGAAGATGCCATAGCCATGATTTATCTTGGATGATGGAATTGAAGCAAGGAAGAACTTTATTTTAAAACTTAAGCGGAAACATCTTGTTTGGAGTCATCTTTACTTTGACAATGAGAGCGTTGTTCATATCCTTGATTTCACATGCATCTCCTTTGAAATAAATATTGTGTCCTTTCAAAAGGAGTTGTCCAATACTTAGAAGATTGTGCTTGAGGCTGGGTACATAGAAAACATTTGAGATGTGTTTGATGCCTTTCTTTGATTGAACAAGAATATTACCTCTTCCCTTTACGAAAAGTCGTTTATCATCGCCGGTCCTTACTTCACTTTGAATAGATTCATTCAAAGTGACAAATACGCCTTTATTGCCCGTCATGTGGTTACTACAATCACTATCAAGATACCAATCTTCATTGAATGCAACTTCTTGAACATTGCAAGCAAGAAAGAGAATATCATCTTCCTTACTTTGATTGTTCTCTTGAACAAAATTTGATTCCTTTTTTTCTTCTTCCGCCAATCTTTTTCTACAAAATTTTATGGTGTGACCATATTTTTGACAATGATAACATTGAATATTAGAAAGAGAAGATCGGTCTCTTCCTTTTCCCCTTCCTCTTGATGACGAAGATGACTCATCTTCATCTCTTTCTTTTGCTTGATATTTTCCTCCATTATGTCTTTCTCGTCCGCGATTAGAATGTCTTTCTCTTCCACCTCTAGTACTTTTCTTAAAGAAAATTTAAGTTTGAAAAGCTTGCTCTAGAGGAGAAGAATCAAATTGCTTCATACGAAGTTCATGGGATTGAAGCGATCCCAACAAACTTTCCAAAGAAAAAGTAGATAAATCCTTAGGTTCTTCAATTGCAACAACAATATATTCAAACTTATGAGTCAAACTTCTAAGAATTTTCTCTACAATTCTTTGATCTTGAAGATTTTCACCATTAATCCTTAATTGATTAACAAGAGAAATTACTCGATCGAAAAAATCTTCAACCACTTCCGAATCCTTCATTCTTATAGAATCAAACTCACTTCGAAGAATTTGGAGCCGCACCAATTTGACTTTGTCTTCACCTTTGTATGAAGTATTGAGAGTATCCCATGCTTTCTTTGTCGATGATACCGATGAAATTCTTTCAAAAATAACTTCATCCACAACTTGATAGATGAAGAACAAAGCCTTCTTGTCCTTCTTGCGATGTTCTTTCAACTCATTGAGTTGAGTTTGTGTGAGAGCTACTTGATCCTCCGGTTCTACATATCCGGTCTCAACAATATCCCACAAATTTTGAGACCCATATAAAACCTTCATTTGAATTATCCATTGATTGTAGTTCTTATCGGTGAAACGAGGAAGTTGAGGTTGCAACATATTAGAAGCCATGAATCTCAAGCTTTGATACCACTTTGTTGGAATACACCAACTAGGATTGGAAGAAGATGACACTCTAAGAGAAGAAAGTTGTTCTCTTATGTAGAAAATACCAAAAATAAAGACTAAAGTGATATACTGCTTAGAATTTTCAAATTTCATTCATATGACTTGTAAAATGAAAATACATGAGTGATAAAAATAGCCCAAAATATAAAATCGGGAATAAATAAACATACACTTCTAAAGCAACTACCTAGCCTAGAAAAAGATAGAAAATTACATTCTCAAAGTATATTTCATATTCTCAAGACACTATATTAAATACACCAATTTCCTATGACAAAAAAAAGAGTTTCAAGATTTACCAATATAATTGCAAATGGGCCAATGACCCAAAAGACAAAATGGGCCAAATGGGTCGATCTAGCTTATAATTCTAACACACTTCAGGGCACAATACCACACCTTTTTCCAAGCTTGGAATAAACTCAAGCTTCTCAAACGAATCTAAGATCTTACTCTCTGTGAATAAAGAAGCCCACATACCTGGTGGATCTGGAGGCTTCAAGGGAACCTCCATGGTGAAACCAATCGACTCTCTCTCTCTCTCTCTCTCCTCTAAGAGTAATTTTATTGATCTTGATGGTCTCTTCTTCTTGGTCATCAGTCAAGAGTCGGTGATGACTAACACTTCTCATCTTTTTTAATTTCCATATCAGTCGGCTGCACTTTGCACTTCATCCACATAAAATCTATCCACCATATAACACTGCCCTGCGTTGAAGGTTCTCCTTGAATTCCTTCGTTTAGTACCTTTCTTCAAAATCTTCATAAATTTCCAAGAGTTCTAATTTCCTATGAGGAGATATACATTACATACTCTCTCATACCATTTACTTCCTTTAAAACTTTGGATGGATTCCTATATAAGATTTAAGGCATCTTCTTCATTTTTGTTGTTCTGTTGTGACCCTAACTTCAGTTATACCTTTGGAGGTATGGTGAACCCAAGCAATAACAATCGGCCGATACCAATGTGTATCGTCGATATGTATCAGTTTTTTAGCAAACCGATACGTATCGGCTCCGATATGTATTGAGTATCCAACTTGGTATTGATCGATACGTATTGAGTATACGTATCAGCCGATACATATATTTTCTCTATTTTTTTCAATCCACCTATACGTATCGCACTACAAAAATAAGGTGTTTCAGTGGCACTTGCTATTAAGGCAGTTTTTGGTAGTGGCCGGACTAATAGCGGCAGTTTTTGGTAGCGACAAGATTAATAGCAGCAGTTTTTTGTTAAAATAATGGTCGCGCTAATAGTCTTATTTTTTGTAGTGTTGGTATCGGCGATACCAATATGTATCGGTATCGGCCAATTTGTATCGGTCCTCCATGGACTAATACCCGATATCGGTACTCGATTTGACTCCTTGAGTGGACCCGAATGTTCTTATTAATAGAGAATCTGTAAGGTTGTTTATAGAGTTATGCACATGTGGAACCAAAGTTTAAGATTAGGATTAAGATCTTAAGATAAATTTGTTCTTTGAGATTTTGCTTAATTCATTATTGTGTAAATGGAAGTCTATTGGTAGACACACTAAGACTAATGAAATTAATTTAAGATTTCCGCAATGTAGGCTCTCCTGCAATGACTCTTCTCTCTTTCATCTTCTTCTTATTTTCTTTATTTTAACTATTTAATTAGATTTTCAATACTTATTGAGAAGGGGTTTATTGATGATACTTGGATTTCTTATTCCTCTGATTCAAAATCCACAAATGGATGAATTTTTATTGGCAGAAGGAGTAGTATCACGGGGTTCTAGAAAACAAACATGTCTTTCTGATTCAAGTATGAAATCATAGTATATAGCATTGTCTGCAGGAATAAAAGACGCAAAGTGACTTCAAAGCTTTATAAGACATTCCTTTGATTCAACATATATATGCAATTAATATTTATTGTGATAATAAAATTATTTTACAGATTTCAGGTAATAAAAAATATAAAGGGCAATCAAGGATATAGATCTTAGATATAACTTCATTCGGCCGATGTTGCGTGATGGGGTGATTGTGTTGGATTACATACTAACTTCTGAGATGCTTACGCATCTGCTTATAAAAACACTGCCCAAGGATACCGTGTTGAGAATATCGAGAGGGATGGGCCTAAGACCGATATCTTAAAGGCACAGTAGTTGAACATCAACTTAGTAGAGTTGGAGATCTCAAATTTTAAGTTCAACGAGATAAGTAACTACTTCATGACCCTTGAAAGTGCACAAAGGTATGTTGCCTATCGGCTATCCCTATGGTGTTAAAAATTTCGTGCATATCTCTTGCAACGTGCGTGAGTGATTTTAACTCTTAATGATTTTGTAGGGATTCGTTTGATGGGGTGATAAAGTAGTTATAAGAGCACCCATGACAGATTCACTTATATGAGTATGGAAGTGAAGCCGCTTCAACAAATATTTGGTCTTCTCTCTGAGATACTCATGAAATCATGATTTTAGCGCATGCCTGTAAAGTGTAAGCCTTATGTCACTAATGATTTAGGTCATAGTAAATATATATGTAATTCCAGTTTGTTAGACATATTTTAAATTCAAAGCTATAAGCTACTTAAAGTCCTTACAAACTTTCAGTTATATGTATGAGTCAAAGGTTCAAACCGAATGGTACCTCTGATGCTGTTTAGTCTAATCACTCTGATACACATTTTTTTTATATTTTGAAACAAGTGGGTGAATGTTATATATATATATATATATATATATATATATATATATATATATATATATATATATATATATATATATGTGTGTGTGTGTGTGTGTGTGTGTGTATTTTAGTGTAGTAATATATATTTTATTGTTTTAAAATTAAGTCTATCATTATCATTATAAATTGATAATAATTCGATGACAAAAATTATTTACTTTGTGTGTAAATAAATAAGATTTTTTTAAAAATATATAATATAATATGTATGTATGTATATGCAAGAAAGAAAGAAAAAAAGAGAGAGAGAAGCCCAAGAGACATGGGCCAAAGGCCCAACGTCTTTAAGCGCAATGAGCGGGTGGCTTCCAATGGTCTTACCCCCAACAGTTACCTCCAACGCCGAAGAGGCGCTACACAATGACTAAAAGATTTAAAACAGTCTTTTCGTAGTGTCTTTTCACATTTCTCTTCGAAGAAGTGCCTTTTCAGATTTTGGTACATCTCTTCACCGTAAATTTAAAAAGACAATAAGAAAATCAATTTATTTTGTCTGAAAAGACACAAATATGAAATCTCTTCACTGTCATCTGAAAGGACACAATTGTTCAAAATTTTCTCTATAAATAAAAATAAGATCTTAGTTAGAAATATACAAGACACAACAAAAATAATAATCTTTCTACGTTCTTATATTCTTTATTTAAGAATTTTTTTGTGTATCAGAAAATCTGTGTGACACCTTCTTTTTCTATAAAGTGTAATCTTAAAAAAAAAATGGTTCTTGGCAAAATCGGGCTCTGTTTTATCCTGAAGGCAGATGTGACAGCCCGACTTTTCTCACATGAATTTCTCTGAAAGGCCATGTCGTCAGGTGACAATCCGATTCTTCCTACACGTGAAACCTAAGAAAAATCGGGTCGTCCAATGCTTTTTGATTCATACGTACTTAAACAGAAGGCAAAATAAATATCATATGACACTATTTCAATTCCAGTTCTATACATGACATAAATCAAAACTAATAAAATAACCACCGGCGACGGCCAACCATCACCTAAATAGTGGTTCCAAAACTATACAAAATTGAGTAATTCTTAGTTTAAGTATTCTACTTGCAACCACCAAAATGAATTGAGTCGAAATCTATCATATTGGACTAAGGAAAATATTCTTCAGGCCGCCTCGGGATTGTAGTCAGGATCATCTTCTAACTTAGAATCCCGATTAGTGGCGGAACCAAGATTCTCATCTAGGTGGGGCACAAAATGAATTAGAGCTAGATAAATTTTGTACAATGAATATAAATTTAAATAAATTTATATTATAAAATATAATTTTTATTAAAATTACATTAAAAAAAAAAGAAATTTGTAACAATAAGACATTGACAATTGTGTATCATTCATCTACAAAAAAATCAAACTTTGAATCTATTGTCAACTATAAAGAAAATTTCTTTTAAGGCAATTGTCCTCATGATTTAGTATTTAAACTTTAAATGATCTAAAAAAAAAAAGCAAACTTTTTATAAGCAACAAGTGATCTTTTTTATTTACACATAGATACTTTAATAATAATCATCACAATAATGACTATTAGCCTATCTTCTTTGGGGTTTTAATTCCTCAATTTACAAGTTCAAAGTACATAAGCAACTATGATATCTATGAAGGAGAAATAAATGAATATGGTAATCTCCTGCCATCACATCAATCTTATCAAAAGGCAGAGAAAAGTATAATTTAAAAATCAATATTAACCTGTTTAGGTAATTTATCAAACAGTCCATAAGAGTCTTTTAACATTGAGAACATATATAATTTTAAAGTCCGATCTTCAGAACATGCCTATTTTCTATCTGATATGTATTTAGGACTCCCAAATAATCCCTGATTGCTTATTCATGCATTCAATTAAATAAACCTAATTTATCACAAGGTACCTGTTTTTGCAACCAAAGACTCTTGTAGTGTCTCCAAGTTTTCATGTGCGAAAACAGATGTGCGCCAGTCTATACTTCCATTCTAAGTTTCTAACGCCACAATATAATAATAAATTAAAAAAAAAATCTCTTTTCTTTGTCCTAAAAAATTATGATAGATTGATAGTATCTGTAATATCCCGAAAATTTTTGAAAACAGAACCTGATCACCTCGGTGTGCGTGCCCGAGCGAGTTGCACAATGACATCTTGAATTTTAGAATAATTAATTTGAAAGAATATCTTTAGTGAAAAGTTGAATTAAATGTCTTTAAGACCATTGGTTTGAAATTCATATGTTGAATTATATATGCTTGCTCAATACTCAAGTAGGACTTAATGCAAGTGGATAGAGTTGTAAAATAAATATCATGATATCTATGGAAATATCAAGATATTTTGGGCTTGGTTTTGCATTATAAAGAGGGAGAGTGAAGAGCAACTCTCACTACTCTTTCTTGTGAGAACCAAGTTTTGAAATATATTGCAAGCTTTCTTCATCTTCCTCGCAAGGATCGCTAAAATTTACAATCGCTCTTACGATCTTGATCGTAGAAAGGCTTTGGAATCCGTAGCTGTTTTGCTTGAAGATATTGAAAGAGAGTATTGTTGATAGTGTGTGAACCAATCATAGTAAATGTATTATCTGCACGATGAGAAGGTGAAGTGATATCTTTGCTAGAGTGGAGCTCGTTCTGAGATCTGCCGACGTTGGATTTCACATGATTCAATCTGACACCTTGGGATAGAACATCGAAAGCCACGAAATCGGCCTTAAAAGGTTAGCTCGTTAATATTTTATATGTGTATTTCTTAGTCTTAATTTAGACTAGTTAGTATGTGAAAATAGAAAAAAAATCGGTTTAGTTTTGGAGAAAAACAAGTCAAGGAAGAGAAAACCCGAAGAGTTGTTGAATCTATAAAATCGAATGTTTGAATTGAAAATCAAACGTTCGAATATGAAATCGAACGATCGATTTGGGAATTGATCGATCGATTTTGGCATAGCCTAACAAGTGAAATGTGACAGCCCGGATTTCCACGCCCGAAAATCCGTGCCATCAGGATCATACTCTGGATGATCCCCAGGACAAATCACAGAGTGTCTGCTCGTATGGCGAAAATCAAGCAGACACTGTCCAGCAGTGCTAGGTCGAGTCATCATGCAAGGCATTTAAAATAGAAAGAAACAATAATAAAACATGTATTTAAATATATCAAAAGAACATACATTCTCAAAAAGAACCAAGAAGAACCACTGGTGATGGACATCCATCACCCAAAATAATGGTTCCTGATAATGGTTCCAATAGAATGTATAATAATACAATAAAGTAAAATCTACAAAAATAAATACAGAAAGTGGCCACCAGGCACACAATAATTCAAGGTTTATATAAAATCCCTAAAACATCATACTAGTATACCCAGACTATGGATAGAACTCGTCCGCCTGGACATCGATCTCCTCATCCTCAACCTCTAGATCAGACTGGTAGTCAAGGTCGCTCTCGGGGCCGGGAGCTCTAGCCTCAGAACCTATAATTATTGTAGAAACAGGGTGAGCTAACCATCTAAGCTCAGTAGAAGAATTTCAGTTAAAATTGCATCTTAATTGTAAAACATGGTAGTAGAAGATATAGTCAGAATTGAACAGATGCAAACAGATGTTTCAGAAATGCAGAATTTATCAAAGCAGACAAATCGTATCAGAATTTACGGAATGTGATGCATATAGTGTTTAATGACTTAGAATAATAAACTTAAATAACTCCCGTGAGTATAGCACGTGGTAGCCAGATTTGGTCAGATGGGTAATCCGAACCATCGTCGTTCACATGAACAATTTCAAGAAATGCAACAATGCCTCAACTATGGAGTGTAATTGTGCCGAGGATTTTTAAGCAGATGCACGATTGTGCCAGACACGGATATACCGCCGAGTCGGTAAGATTCGTCAGATTAATAAACCTCAAATCACATGCAGACATATTATATTTTAACAGAAATCAGATGACAGATGACAGGTGTCAGATAGCAGGAGTCAAATATATAACAGAGTTTCCACACATGCTAAACATGATTGAAAAGTAAAATCAGACAATGCAGTTAATCCATGAGATCAAGAATAAATGCAATTTTCATTGAATTCCCCTACCTCAAATCAGACCTCTTTCTAAGTAAATCCAAAGCTTTTTAAAGTGTCATGGTTCGATCATAGACCATAAATATTGTATACCAAGTGTCAGGCAGGTCAGAAAGTCAACTGGTATGGTGTCCAGTAGCACTCAATTCACACAACCAAAACAGGACAAAAACAGGGGTGATTGATCGATCAACACCCTTATTGATCGATCAATCCTCCTTGTTGATCGATCAATAGCCTCATTGATCGATCAATACCCTCAACTCAACCTACCAGTAACAGAGGTAGTTGATCGATCAATAGCCTTTATTGATCGATCAACACCCTTCATTGATCAATCAATACTTTAAATTGATCGATCAATACTGCCCTTTTCTTCACACTCTGTCATAGCCAAATTGATCGATCACCAGCTTGCTTGATCGATTAATGTGTCTTGTTGATCGATCAATGACCTCATTGATCGATCAATAGCTTAAATTTTCAAAATTCCCACCTTCTGTTCACATTTGTAATTTATACTGATTGATCGATCAATGCCTTCATTGATCGATTACTACACACCAGTGATCGATCAATGCCTTCATTGATCGATCAATACCAGTCATTGATTGATCACTCTCTCATTGATCGATCAATACTCAGGATTGATCGATCAATTCACTAATTGATCGATCAACACCCTTCGAGCATTGAACTTCCAAGAATTTCAATGTGTCTGCTCCCTTCTTTGTCTTATACGAATTGATCGATCAATGCCTCATTGATCGATCAACACCCTTCATTGATCGATCAATCTAGCGTTGATCGATCAATAATGACAACACCTGGGTCATTAATGGAGGTCACTTCTTGACCTAATTTCCATCTCTTTCATTTATGGTTTACAACAACCATTAACACACACACACCAATACAAGCCCAAAGGCTTCAACCTTGCCCATTTTAAATGCACAAACATACCTCTATTTGGGTCCTTTCGTGGTTCCGGTAAGAAGATTCGAAAGAGGGCTTCGGATCTGGAGGCCGGCTGTATCGCTGGTGTGACTCCGATACGTAATGTATCGACTCCGATTCAGCACGCGGAGGTCTCACACGTATCCTGACTATGCTTGAGTTCGCTTTATTGAACTCACCCTACTTCATCTCATACCGATGCACGATCTCCGCATCTCTAACCCTATTTCTTCACAAAACACGCTCAATCTTACCTAGCCACAAATTTCTTTGCTCAAGAACAAGAGGAAGAAGAAGAAGAAACTTCTCTCCAGGTCTCTCCCTTCCTTTATAAGCTACCTAAACTGAAATATCTTTGATATTTCAGTTTAGACCCTAGTCTAAACTCCGGTGTGGAGCGCCTTCACGATCTCTACGGCGTAACACGATCCACTGAGGCTCTACTAGTCTCGGATTCATGCGAAAGTCTACATCCGACCTCATCTATCTACAAGCTAATATTATATCAAATAATATTAATTATAAAATTTAAAATTTGTCTCGATTTCTGTGCCAGGCACGTATATCGATGCAGTCTGATTCTTGTTCGAATTTTCAGGGTCGTTACAATATCTGGGGAAATCGAACAGTCAATTTCCAAAAACATTCGATTCGGAAATTGAACGTTCAAATTTGAAATCAAACGATCGATTTCTCCTGTTTCTGGCTATTTTTATTTTTCTTTAGAAAAACTCTGGGGAATTCTAGCTTTCAGTTTTCGATGCTATTAACACATAGTGTGGTACTAATTAAATCTAGGTTACGAGTAGGAAACCATTGGTGAGGACATTTGGGTACCTTGGAACGGATCCGAGTCTAAGGTAGGGGAACCTCAATAAGTATTGCACTTTTGTCTACAATGATGAGTAATTTGCTGCAATCATCGTGAATTAAGATAATATGAATTTGCTTGCAATCATGAACTCCGAATTTAATTTGAACCTGCCTTGAACTTGATTAGCATGAACTCTAAACGCTGAATTCTAAATACATCTTGAATTTGCATATGAACCCTGAAACCCAGAACTCCGATTCTAATTATGTATTAAATTACATTGAATTATATGTTAGCATCTGCATTTGATTTAAGGTTCACTAGAATGAACCCCTAAATTCCTTGAATCGTGTTGACGGTAAATCCGCCTGGCATAGGTTACCCTCATAACGCAGGGGCTTGTTGCATTTCCTGAAAATGGTTCATTGAAAGACGATGGTTAGGTAAGGGTTCCCATCAATATTATTCCTGCTCTCATGATATAGTAACTTGAGAAGAAATTTAAGTTATGATTTAAGTTATTAAACCAAGGAGCATTGCATGAAAAATAATCCGAAAATATTTAAAATCTTGATTGTTCGAATCTCGTTCATGACACTTTAATTGAGATTTGTTCAGAAAATTGCATCGGATATAAATCGTCAAAATTCAGTAAATGAAACTGCTTTGGAATATATGTTTTGAAAACACATATGCTTTAATTTCAGTCTTTGAAACCATATTTATTATGATAAAATATAATATAAATTGAGTTTCTTCTGCCGAGCTTAAACTGTTAGCTCACCCCGACTATACGTCACAGGTGTAGATACTCAGAACTAGGGTTACGAGAGTGATCCGGACTACGTCCCAGAGGAAGAGTCTGAGATTCCTCCTGAGGAGTTCTTTCCTTTGACTTAGATTTGTGATCTTGGTATAGTTATTTTTGTGATTTTTGATTTAGATACTGGTTGGATTGTGGGTCTGAGGTCCTATTTTTTGGATTATTGTCTATGTATCTTAGGGAACCATTTTTTTAGTTGATAGTAGGCTATCACCAATGGTTCTTCTTGGTTCCTTTTTGAGCTATGAAGAAATGAGATATATCTTTTGTTTGTTTTGACTAGGTTTAGTTTAATATTCTTATTTGCTTTGTCTTCTACTTTTATATGAATGTATCGGTGCCTTGGTGAGCCGACCTTTCCGATACTCTAGGATTGAAAAAGTCGGGTCATCATAATATCATACCTATAATGGCAAACGAGTTCTCGTCCGACACCAAAGACTCCAGCAGTCCAACCACAACACGTCAACACTGTCGCATTTGGTTTCGCCGGAAGGCCAGGAGAGGGCGATGCCAGAGGTTTAGCCGTTTAGGGTTGGGTACTTGGGTTTTAGAGAGAGAGGGCACCAGGCCACCAGATGTTTTAGAGAGGGTTTTAGTTTTTTAGAGAGAGAAAGAGAGAAAATAGAGAGAGGGGGCTAGTTTATAGAAGGTTTTAGTTTTTTAGAGAGAGAAAAGAGGGAGGGCGTTGGGTTTAGAGAGGGCGACAAGGGGGTTTAGAGAGAGAGAGAGAGAGGGAAAAGAGGGAGGGGTTTAGAGAGGGTGCAGGTTTGGAGAGGGCTTGGGCTTAGAGGGGTTTAGAGAGAGAAAAGAGAGGAGGGGTTTAGAGAGGGTGTGGGTTTAGAGAGAGCAAGAAGAGAAGAGAGGTTTAGAGAGGGTGTGGGATTTGGGGGTGACGTGTTTTGACTTGTTACTTCAGTACTTTTATAATATAAAGAAAAAAAAGGGTTTTCGGTTTGAGTGCGTAGTTCCGCCACTAATCCCGATCCACATATAAACCTATGACATAAGATGTCGGGATGAGCTAACAGTTTGGGCTCACTAGGAAAAAGATCAATGCCAATTTACATTTCATAATTTCAAACATAGATTCAATGACTGAAGTCAAATATTATCATATCAAAACTGAGTTAAACAATATGCTTTCAAGTGTCATTTCAAGTTCAAATGGAATTCAAAGTGCTTAAATTTCAACTCAAGATTTAAATAAAATTCGGAATTTCGTATGATTTCGGTTTTCTATCCCTTTCTCATCATGCAATACTGATTTTCAATGCTTAAATCGAAGTTATAACATATAACTAATTTCAGGGTTTCATAGATTCATATTCGTCAATTCGAAGATTTCCAATCGATAACCGCAATGTACTAATTCATAGTTCAAAATTCTAAAGGTTCTAGCATGCATTCAGATTCATATTCAAATTTGTATTGGTCACATCAAATGAGTCTATAAATTAAATTCAAAACAGAAAACGTGCATTGAGTTTTCCCTTCCATACGTTCAGTGCAAAATGAAGGTCCTTACCAAATGCGAAGACTCAATGTTCCCCTGCTCCTAACCTAGATCACACCGAGATCGTATACTACATGTTAATGATGGAGAAATCCGATGGCTCGAAGTTTCTCTGAGTTTTTTCAAAGAAAAACTGAAGTATTGATAAACAGGACAAACTAATCGATCGATTTCCAAAGGCAGAGAAAACTGATCGATCAATTTCTCCAAAATTTTTACACTTCCCTATTCTGTCAAAATCGATCGATTCGATCGGTTTTGACAGACTCTGTAGCCCATTCGGGCTTGTTCTTCTTTGGTCCATTTTTCTCTCAAACTTCAAATAATCTTTATCAATTTTCACACACTCATTAATCTAAGCTTAAGGACAACAATATCAAGCGACAATGCTAAGATGCTCACCTCTTCTTGGTCGTTCATGCGTCTTGCGGTGATCTTTGCCCAAAGAGGGATTCAGAGTAATTCTTGCGGGTTCTCGTGGCGATCGAGTTCAAAACAAAACTCAACACTAAGACTCATGCCTGCGTATTGATCTTGACCTTCTCAATTCGCGGATGACGTATCTACGATGAGCGATTCTCGCTTGCTCGAAACCACACTCCCTCACGTTCCTTGATCTAAGTGTTGTCGGAGTTCAAAGGTTTCTCACAGTCGGGATCTACGAAGTGCTACCGGAATTAACGATGATTCTTGCTATGAAGAAGACGAGGAAATTTACGGAGCGATCTTATGGCTTTGGTCTCACTAGAGGGTTTGAGGAGAAATTGAGCTCTTCTCTCTTCTCTCTTACAAAACAAAACAAAACAAAAGCAAAGAAAAATAAATATCTTAGATATTTATTTCCAAGCCTTATGCACTTGACTTAAGGAGGCATATTGGGTAATGAGCAGGTACACCGTACTTTGGTGCAAGAGTTCTTCACTAAGGGCCCAATTAAGATTCTAACTCCCTTTTTTTTGACACAAACTATATTTTTATCAATTATTTATTCTAAAATTTCAAGGTGGTATCGGTCGCCGTGCTGAACATGCACACGTGATCGGTTGCATTTGGGTTCGGAATTTTCGGGATGTTACAACAAATTCGTTAGGAATCCAATTACATCTTCCTTTATCAGACGGAGTGGGGGCATCCATTGTCTTTAAGACAACGCAGTGAACTACGTGCATCGGAGCTATTTTCAACACCATTTTTTCAACAAGAACTTGGGGGTGAACTATGGTGCAGTAATGGAGCTGGGCTTGTTTTGGAATGGATTCCAAAAAGGGAGGATAATTGTAGTGTTTACGAATTGAGAGGCGGGCACTGCAGGTATAATACGAGTACATCTGAATTCTTATGCTTTTTCCCGGATAGGCCATATTTCAGAAATTGCCCTGAAAGTAAGTTGTTGAGATCACTTTTTTTCATTTTTTATCAATTATATTTCTTTACTCGGTAAATACACAGAGTAGGGATCAGTTCATGGGTTACTTGGAGAAATTTGTTTGTATTAATCAGTTTTAGTGTTGATGTTTCAATACGCGATTTTTTTTTAAAAAGTTGTTTTAGTATTATATAGAAAGCTGGACAAGAGCCTCGGAAGGACCGATAAAAGCCCAAGCCAACACCACAAGCACTGTACTTGGAAAATCGGAATTTCCAGAGAAAATAAGAGTAGGTACTTGGGTACAACGTAGGAAATCCTCGCACAAAGGGAGAAACCTATGTAGGAGGAAACTGAAATGTCCGGAAAAAAACCTCCGAAAAAGAAAAAATCTCCCAAAAGGTGTAAGAGGCCACCAAAACAAGAAAACCTGAAATTATTCAAAGTTGTAAGTTTATAATACAATGAGACACATGTATGATGTATCTAACCCATAAACTTAAAATGTAGAAAAGTACTTAGCCAATCAATATCCATTAATAAAGACCCGGGGTTCAAGCGGACTTTTTTGTAATATCCCTGATATTCCGAACCAGAATTTGACTGACCTCGATGTGTGTGTTTGGCACGGTGATCAATGTTGCCATAGATTTTTGTTAATAAATCATTAAATAATGTTGGGATAAAATTGTGCGGAAGGATTAAGGTTTAAAAGTTGATTTAAGCCTTTTGTGGATAAGCCGTATACCAACTCACCGTGTGCCGCTTAACACCGAAGTCAAGTATTAGAGATAAGAGGATAGAATTTGCAACTAAATATCCTTGATATTTAGTTGGGTTTCATCCGGTTATAAGAGGAGAGAAGGGTTGCAACTTAGCCACTTGAAAATTTGAAGAGAGAGAGAGAGACAATCGAACACCATTGGGGCACCATCACCTTCGAATCCCCTCGTGAGATTTCAACCGCACGATTGTGATTATGTTGAAAACACCAAAAGCTCTGCACTCAATGGGAAGCACGTTGTGCTGGCATCGTTTGAGTTCCGCCGTTATAGATTCCAAGCCATTCAAACCCTCTTTTTTTAAAAACCCCGTTTTCAAGAAGCGTTCCATCTCACGAGTTAACCTTGCTTTGATGAGGTAGAGATCGATCTATGATCATTGGAAACTTCACCATGAGCTCGCTGTGACCGATCGCTCTGAAATCGCCGTAGAAATCCAAAGGTTTCGCTTTGAAACCCTCATTCAGCAACACTTCTAATAAACCCCGGATTCGATCGGTGAAAGGTATGATCGAATTGATTTTTAAATGATTCTAAATATCCTAACATGTATGTGTATGTGTGTGAGTGAATTGTTAAAAATTATTAAAGATCTGGGTGAAATTTGGGAGAAAATAAACCAAGAAAGATGCTCGAAGGGTTCTGAACCCGTCGAAATTCGAACCATGAAATTTGGTATTCGATCGATCAAATCTGGTATTCGATCAATCAAATTAGTATTTGATCGATCAAATTGATAGTTCAAATTGTGATTCGATCGATTGAATTTGAAATTTGATTGAATGTGCCGATACATCTTTGGTAATTTGGCCATAACTTTTTACTCTGAACTCCAATTGATGCAATTCTTACGGCGTTGGAAAGAGGACAACGAGCTCTTTCCAACTCATGAATCAACTAAATTATGAATCAAATGTTTTGAGGGTCAAAATTAAGTGAAAAGTTGGTCAAGTTCTGAGTCAACACAAACTTGCTCATTTCTACCTCGGTTTTGAGAGAACACTTAAATACATCAAAATTATTAGTAATTATAATTAAGTCCTTAATGCATCATTGTATCTGTGATGTAGATTGGGAATGGGGAGCCGTGGATTTGGACCGTTGGATTGCTTTGAAGGCTCCGAGATTTGAGGTAGGAGAATCTGATCATCAATTACATTCTATTTTAATTCGCATGACTATTTTACAATGATTTGAAAATTTGAGTTTTGCTTTTGAACATGATCTTGAAACCTTGCATATGAAATCTGAAATTTGCATATGAAATAAGCTCTGAATCTGAATTAAGAAACTCTGAACATATGAATCTGTCTTGAATATGAAACTTAAAGTCTGAAATCTGAATCCTGAACTCTACATCTGAAATCCTGAACTCTGAATCCTGAATCCTGAAATATGCTTATGAATTATGTATTAGAAATCTGCATCTGAAATATATATTAGAATCTGCATCTGATTTAAGGTTCATATGACGAATTCCACCGATGCGGCGGGATATTCGTATATCTATTCTGTAATCTGCCTGGCACAAGTTACTCTCATAATGCAGAGACTTGTTGCAATTCCTGTAAATTGTTCATTGAACGACGATAGTAGGGGTTACCCATCGGCAAATATCTGGCTATCATGTGCTATAAGTTAGACCTTTAAATCATTTAATAAGATAAGTTGCATGCATAAGTTAAGACTGAATAAGAATCTAAAATAATCTGAAAACCTGATCTGTTTGCATCTGATTACATAATCTGCTTGGAAACATTGCCTATAAAACTATATCTAATCACTGTATTTAAAATTTCATCTATTCTGTTTTGAATATTTGCTTTGAAATTTGTTGATTCCGAATATATTTTGAAACCATGTCTGTTAAAATATGATGTGATTGAGTTTATTTCTTCTACTGAGCTTAGTTGTTAGCTCACTCCGACTATACGTCACAAGTACTAAATTGGTGTCTGAGGATCGGGAGCTTGAAGGCTTGGATTACATTCCTAGGGACGAGTCTGAGGTTCCTCCTGATGAGTTCTTTCCCCGATTGGGGACTTGGTCTTATATTTTGGATATTTTGAGAGACGGTACACTTGGGCTTGGTATGTCCAACTTGTATATTTTGCGCATGTACTTGTTATGCCATTCTTTTTGTGAACCATGTTGCGACGATGGTCTGCCATCACTGGTGGTTCTTTTCGGTTCTCTTGCCCATGATTTTTGCTTGGGGTTAGAACCGTTATTTTGTCCTGCTTTCTTTATAGAATTGGAGCTTCCGTTTGTTGTACTATGATATTTGTTTAACTGTTCTGTCCGGCTTATCGATTTATTGATAGGTTGGCGAGCTGGCCTTTCCTATACCTCAAGGATTGGAAAAGTCGGGTCATCACATTTTTCCTATTAAATAATTCATCTTCTAATATTAGGAGAGGAAAACAATGTTGAGAACGGAGGAATTCTTGTAAAAGGGAGCTGGTTCTTCATTACTTGCACATACAAAGTTGGCCCTTGCACATAACTAAAAGAAATACTTGATATGTTTGAAAACTTGTGCCATGTTAAAACACCATCTAAGCTATCTGATTTGAATGCCATGATCTAAAGATCTTTGGTGCAAAAGATTAACACGAAATATAATCCCAATCATATAATTCAACACAATCAAAGGCCATCATTTGACTCAACAGTTGATTGCATTGAATCATATGATAGAGACCATGTTTGTCACTAATCTTCTATAACAAAGTTTGTCACTAATCTTCTATAACAAAGGTCTTTATATCATAGCCTTCAAATCAAAAGGCTTAGATGGCGTTTCCACATGACAGTAGTCTCTAAAATACCAAGTATTTCTTTTAAATTGTGTGCTTGGGTCAACTTTATTATGCAAGTAATGGCTCCTCCTGCTAAAATGATAAAAAAACTGCTAGATAATGCTAAGGGTACCTTTGTCCTCGCCCACGCAATTTCTGAGAGCGCTAATCGGAACCCTTTGAAACCTATTGATTTTAGGGCAATTTTTTTGGGACATGTGAATGTGTGAAATAAAAAATTGATCGTCTGATAGGTGTGACATGATCTCAAGATCTATTGTGGAAAATTGGGGTGAAAACCGACCTCCATCATCTAATTCCAAGGAATCAATGGCTTTCAACAGGTTTGCGATGTTAGCGCTTTTCGTAAATGCATTGGCGCCTTTAGAGGTACCCATTTTTTTAATAGGAGTCATTACTTAATTACTTGCACACACAAAATTAGCCCAAGCACAATCTATAAAAGACTTTGTATTTCGGTGACATGTGCAATGTGAAATGTGATCTAAGCTGTCTGATTTGAAGGCCATAATCTAAAAAATTTTATTGCAAAAGATTGGCATCAAACACGATCTCTATTATACGATTCAATACAGTCAACGACCATCTTCCGATGCGACAATTGACTGCATTGAATCATCTGATAAAGATTGTGTTTCATACTAATTTTTTGCCCCAAAATCTTAGATTGTGGCCTTCAAAATCGATGTTTCTAAGTAGCACCAGTCTCCAAAACACCATGTCTTTACACCAATGCATGTGCAAGGGCCAACTTTGTATGTGCAAGTAATGGTTCTCATTTTTACTATGGGTGCCTCAATGCACGCCAATCATGTAAACGGTGGCGCCAACACTGAAAGTCCATTCACTGCTATTGTTTTTCACTCCAATCTTCTACACAAAAGATCTTAAGCCCATGGTCGTACCATCAGACCAATACTTTTTTGGACAGTGTTATATGGAAGACGAATTTTATGCAGACAAAGTACAGGCGACTGATGTGGCGTGATGTAATTGGCTGCAAGTGCGGTGGAGCTCAATTAAAACAGGTCGTGCAATCAGTCATATTGCGCCACATCCACTGCCTGCATTTGTCCTCAACAAACCTTTCCTCCATTTATAATTTTCCTACTTTTTTATACCATTGGCTTTGTTTGGATTTGTGTCCCATGGTTTCAAAAGGTGTGTTTTTGGATAGGTGTGGTTTCAAAAAGTGACCGTTTGATGGTACCCTGATGGTCTCAAGATCCATCGTGTTTAAGATTGGAGTGAAAAACGATCTCTACCATCAGATTTAAAAACAGTCGATGGATACCATTTTAATAGTGCATGAAAGTTGACACTACACGTTCTTAACATGTCATATTTGTTCTTACCAAATCAAGAAGAAATTATATTTATAGCCTTGTGAGTTGCGTTTCACAGTTATAATTGTGACGTTGACCGTCGTTTGATAAAGCACTAGATAGCACGTTTTGGATAACTTTTGGGTTTATAGTTACCGAAAATGGATATGAGGTATGACCCTCATATCCGCTCTAACGAGGCGAGCTGGCGAGCTCTTAAACGCGTCGTCGCCCGTCAAACGTGCCAACGTCTTCATCTGGCCCCACTTCAATTATTACCCTAACGTTTCAAACAAGCCAAACCTCATTTTCACGAGAGACTCAAAGTCAAGAAAGGGTGAGTGAAACTTATGGCAGAAGGGCTCCACAAGACTTTTAAGTCTTCAGTCAATGTCTACTATGCAATCTGTAAGGACATTATGATCTTCCCTAGAAAAACACAGGACTAGAAAAAAAAATCACACGTCCACATGCAACATTATAATCTCCCTTCTTATTTCCATAGAAACTTTAAAAAAGCTCTATTAAGTCTAGGGTAGTTCTAAACGTGCCCACATGTTCTCTGAAAGCGCTTACATCGGAACCCTATAAAAATCATTAATTGTTTTGGATAAGATGATGGAGATCCTTTTTCACCGAGATCATCCACGGAAAGGATCTTGAAATCATATCGCACTTATCAGAGGGACGGTTTTTTTTCCACGTGTCACATATCCCAAAAATATGACCCTAAAATCATGTTTGAGCGTGATGTATGCCATTGCACACAAGAGGCATTTTGTGAAAATCCGTGACATATGAAATAAAAAATTGACCCTCTGATAGATGCAACATGATCTCAAAATCCTTTGTGTGGAAGATTTGGGTACGAAACACAATCTCCATCATCAAATTTGAAGCAATCAAGGATTTTTAGGGTTGCACACATGGGCGCTTTCATAGACCGCGTGGGCACGAACAGAGCTACCCTTAAGTCTATTGTACATGGCTATCTTCTCGTGGCTCATCTCTATGCTTCTCGTTTTTTATCCTCTTTAGCCTATCCAATGCGGAGATAACCAAAAAATCACTTCCCATTTTCTTTAATGTTTCCCATTGCTCCTACGGGTTATATAAAATCATGTGCATTCAGTTCAGGCCTACTATCCAAATTGGAGAGAGCCGAAGAAGTTACACTGTTATGAACATCTCATACTGAGAAAGGCAGATCGTAATTCAAGACCGCCAACATTATGACCGCTTAGAAGCTAAGGATTGCAGTTCACCTATAAAACTTTGCTCCTGATTTCTCCATGGAAGTTACAAGCCATCTTCAGTTGCGAAAAAGACACTGCCCCTCCCCAAGGTTCATTTGAGATTCATAATTATACAGCAAGCAAAAACTTGGTTCTTTAAAATACCCCTTGGCTTTACCACCTCCGATTCCTCCGTGAGAGTGTTCAGTCTTTCAAATTTCCTGCGTTTGATTTGCAATCACTGTTTAGTCTGAATTCGATGGAGGGTAGACTACTATCCTTGTTTAATAAAGGTTTCACTCTGACATGGGGGGCTCTCAATTTTTGTGAAATATGTCGAGACGAAGTAGGCTTTTGCTGGAAAAGAAACATCACAGGCTTTAGTAACTAGTGTTGCAATGAGGACTGTTAAGAGTCCTAAATCCAATTCTTCAGGATTATTCAATCTACAAAACCCAGTAATTTTTTGCTGTTTTGGTACCATTACATGTGTAGTAATTATAAAATAGAATGAGTAGGAAACAAAATTAAGAGGGTTGAAGTAGCAAATTTTGTTGGTATTAACCTTTAGGGGTTTCACGCAAAGCAAAAAGCTTGAGTTCGAGTAGCCCCCTTGAGGCCACTGTAGGGATTTATCCTGTGCTGACCCAACACGTGCTAACTTGGGGTAAGAGGCACACACGCCCAGGTTATAAATTTTTTTTGTTGGTATTCACTTGCTAGATAGGTGATTGTCAGGCATATTAATATGAAATCCTTCTCCCTTAATTCTATTAATTTGAACCATTTAATGATTATTGCATTGCAGGTGACAAGAACAACAAGAAGTTGAAGATTACTACAATATAGGTAAGCCACCCTTCTCAAACATACTATATTTTTTAAAAGTTGAACATGTTAATAACCATTTAAAAAAAACTGATCCAGTGAAAATGGGTTACTCTTTAAAAATTCAAGTCTGGAATGATCAAATCCCAAGTACCATTATTGCTGTGCCTCAATTTGGCGAAGAATCTACCATTTCTTCTAGACATGATTTTTATTCACTTCTAGTGTTATTGGAGCAGTAACAATAGTTATTTTACAGCTCTGGTTGCCGAGGAGAAATTTTGTTAAACAATATATTTATGTGGAAGAAGATGGAGAACTCCTCCCGTAACGTGGAGGTATTTTTGAAGGCTTACAAATCCATCGGTCCAAAAAGATACGGTTATAAAGAAGTGAAGAAAATGACGAAGGCCTTCAGAGACAAACTAGGCCAAGGAGGCTATGGCGCTGTCTACAAAGGGAAGCTCCTCGATTGTCGTTACAAGGCCACGAAGTGAGACAAAACGCAATGGAGAAGAATTCATTAATGAGGTTGCAAACATTGGTAGAATAGAGCATGTTAATATAGTCAGCCTTCTTGGTCTTTGCTCCGAAGGGCATAAAAGGGCTCTTATCTATGAGTTCATGCGTAAAGAATATCTCGAAAAAAATTTCTACACCAAGGATACACGAACATAGTGTGGCTGATCATCCGAAAAGACCAGCTAAGCATCATTGGCTTGATCAGCCTTTACCTGACCAACTACCTAATACTACGCAGGCTCATCAAACCACACTTAGCTTTCTTTAGGATTTGGCCTTCAAGACATTGGTTGGGAACAACTATACCTGATTGCAGTTGCTACAACTTGCAGGTTGGAGTACTTACACCTCAGGTGTAACACTCGAATTTTACATTTTGACATAAAACCTCATAACATCTTATGAGACCAAGATTTCTTTCCGAAGATATTAGATTTTGGGAGTACCATATTGATGCATGATGCAAGAGGCACAGTAGACTATATCGCACCCAAAGTGTTTTGTAGAAACTTTTGAGGAGTGTCATCAAAATCTGATGTCTATAGTTACGGAATGATGGTATTTGAAATGGTTGAAAGAAGAAAGAACATTGAAGTAGGTGTTGACAACACCAGCGAAATATTCTTCCCTCCTTGGATTCATAAGCGTCTCAACTGCAACAAAGATCTAGGGCTGGGAGAAAATTTGACTGAAATGGACGAAGAAATTGCGCGAAAGATGATCATAGTAGGTTTATGGTGCATTCAGCTTTGTCCAGCTAATCGGCTGTCAATGAGTAGAGTATTGGAAATGTTGGAAGGAAGCCCGGAAGGTTTGCAAATCCCACCTGAGCCTATTCTCTCTTCTCCTTACAGATCAAATGAAGTTACCACCACCACATTGTGATTAGGAGAAGGTTTGATATATGTAAAAAAAATTTTCTCAACTAAGTGAATGTATTATCGTTTATTTAATGAGTCTATGTTGTTGATAGGAAAAAGTTGAGTAATTAAAGACACAGTGAAAGGGACTACCTTATATTGAGTGACTACTTTATATATGTAATAGGTGACTAACTAATTTTGAAAGGGAAGGATGTTCCTCTTTTTGTTTCATGTATTCTTCTATTAATTCGACAAAAAGTTTATGATTTTTATTTGCTTTGAAAGGGAAGAATGCATTTGTCTGCTTTAAGTGGGTTAGTTTGGGAATAGTACGTAGCATCGTCACCAAGTCTGGGTTCGGCTATAATTCGGCAAAATCCGGAAAAATTTGGAGAGAAAAAATTATATTTTTTTAAAAGTAAGATTAAAAATTATAAAAGAGTTTAAGACATATTAAAGATTGCAATTTATTGAAATAAATCATGAATTATTTGTGAATTATTTGCGATAATTAAAAACACAAATTTTTCTCAAAATTCACGAATAATTCGAGATTAGTTTGAAGAACCTCAAATTCTCAAATTATTCGTGAATTTTTAAAAAAATTGGAGAATTTGGTGACTATGAATAGTAGTGATGAAAACACAGAGGGAAAAATCATTTAGGGAACATTTTGTCATGGTGTGACAGCTGCTCTAGCAAAGTCGCTTTGTTTGGTAAATTTTTTTTTATCTCGGATCTTGATCTTATAAATCACAGAGGCCACCATGCACAAAAATCCGTGAAACCCAAAAAAATGAAAATGTATTTGAAAAAACTAGGTAGAGGTTTCAAAATATGAAGATCTGTTTAACTTCGTATAATGAAAGGTGAAGAAAAAACATCACTCTTGAATTTCGAATTTCTTTATTTTTTGACAAAAAATTTTTTAAAAAAATTATGCTTCTTTTTATTCAATACATAAATATAGTACCCGATGGACAGTTTGAACAAAATAAGAGAGAGAGAGAGAGAGAGAGAGAGAGAGAGAGAGAGAGCTATGTAAGAGAACAAAACAGGTAATTGAAATTTCGGATAATTGAAGATCTTAGTAATAATGTGAATAATAAAAAGAGCAATCACAACCACAAAAATAAACACATCGATTTTTTACGTGGAAAACCCTATCACAGGTAAAAATCACGGGATCTATCTCAGATCCAAGGCAAGCAATCCACTATGAAAAAATTAAATTCTTACGCTTTAAGAATGAAATGTCCTATCACTCTTCTCACCAACAAAGACCGCGTCTCACGATCATTCCTTCCCTAGTGTAAAGCAATCGCCTTCAACCGTCGTCTCTTATGTGGTCCACTCGTTTCACACGAGCCAACTATCTTAACCTCAGATTGTAGAGGAAAAGGGACTTTTAGAATTAGATCAAATATGAATAACACAGTTTTCTCAAAGAGGAAAAAGGGAAATCAGAAGTAATTTTTCGAATCAGAAATTTTTTTCCAGAAGTTATAACTTCCCGAAACTGAAATCCCATTTTATACTGTCAAGGCACGGACGCTCGTGAATCACTGTCCGGATGTCGTATAGGTTGATTCTGATCGTCATCCATCAAAGGATGTGATAATTTTGTCACACCTATTGTACTTGGCATTCATACACATTTTGAGAGCTTTACTAGGTTCGATCATGATTTTGGCAAAATAACTTATAAGAAGCAATCACAAACTAGAGAAATTTTATTTCTTACCATAGAGGAGCTTTATAAGAATAAAAATAAAAAACTAGAAAAAAGGAGTATGCCATGGCATACTTTAGTACGCAATGGCATACCTTTATGGTTTATGTGAGTTATGATATAAGCAATCGCATAATCTCTTGTGCGATCATATATGACAACATTGGATGCTGATTAGGCTGGTTCAGTGAGCAACAAAAGATTCACCACGGGCTACAATACCTTTCTTGGAGGTAGGTTAGTCGCATGAAAAAGTAAAAAGAACATGTTATATCAAACTCGAGTGCCGAAGGTGAGTGCATGGCCATGTCTCAAGCGACTCATGAGGGTGTGACAGCTAGGATTTTTCCGATACAATTTTCTAATATATATATAACCAACTGAGAAAACCCGGACCACCAGATTGTAGATCACAATTTGAAAACAGGATTTACTTGGTACATCCACACACATGCGCAAATCAAAGCAAACAATATATATGGAAAAAATTAATACCTCAAATTCTAATCCAACAGGAACAATATCTAAACAACCCACTAGTGATGGCCGACCATCACCCCACAATGGCATACAAAATGTCTTTACAAAGCTAATTCTACACAAAACGTTGGACGTACCAAGTCCAAAACCCAAAACCCAAAACCCAAAACCTTACTGAGTTTGAATCACTACCTATGAATAATTCCTTAGGCAGAAGACCTTCGTTTTCCGGTTCGTTCATAAGCTCTGAGGTTCGGATCGAAATCTACACCTGTGACGTGTAATCAAGGTGAGCTAACGGTCTAAGCTCAATAGGGAAAACTCAATAGCAATTACATTTTTATCAGATCAATGCATAGATTCAAGGGTAGTTTTCAAAGCATTTCAATATCAAAGCGGAATACATGTTCATATCAAAACAGTATTCATGTATTTTCATGTCAAACGAAAAACAAAACAAAATTTCTTATTTCTTATTTTCTAGGATTCGGGTGAATTCATAGCCAAGGGTCAAGTTCGAATCAAGGTTCAAGTTTGGATCAAGGTTCAAATTATCCGCCCTAGCGGTCCACAGATGCACATATAATCCGCCCTAGTGGTCCACAGTGTGTACTTATAATCCGCCATAGTACTGGTCTACTTCAAATTTTCCCGACTTATAGTTCAATTCACGGATATGCCGTCGTGCCGGTTCGATTCACGGAGACTGCCATACCAGTTTGATTTACGGATTAATTGCCGTACCAGTTCAATTCACGAATTAACTGCCATACCAATTCGATTCACGGATATGCTGCCGTGTTGGTTTGATTCATGGATATGCCGCCGTGTCGGTTTGATTCACGGAGACTGCCGTACCAGTTCGATTCACGGTTATCCACTGTGCCAATTCGATTCAGATTCAATTTCAATGTTTCAAGTTCGGATTCAAGAACGAATTCAAATTCAAGCTTGAAGTTCGAAATCAATGGATTCAAGTTTCGAACTTAGAGTTCGGATACAAGTTCTAAATTCCAATTTACAGTTTGCATTTCAAGTTCATTTTCGAAGTTCCAATTTCAAGAATTTAAGTACAAGTTCAAATACATGTTCAAGGATTCAAAAACTTTCAATTACAATTTGAAATCACAATTATAAGCATCTATGAAATCAGAGTAAAAATGCAATTGAGTGTTGAATTTTCCCCACCTTAAGTTCGGAGCCGTTCAAAGCAATACCAAGTCCTTATCGACGGTCTCTCGTTCCCAATCTACATCACACATACAATGATGTATTAAAGACTGATTCTAATTACTAATAACTTTGACGCATTTAAGTATTTTTTCAAAATCGAGGCGGAAATGGGCAAGATCGTGCTAACTCAGAACTTGAGCAGACTTCCCGCTCAGTTTTGACCCTTAAAACTTTCTATTCACATAATTATTAATTCATATAAGTTATAGGGCTCGTTGTCTTCTGTCCAACGCCATGAGAATCACGTCAATCGGAATTCGGAGCAGAAAGTTACGGCCAAAATATTGGGGCTGTGTCGGCACCATAGTTCAAAATCGAACGATCGATTTCCAAAATTAATCGTTCGGTTTCTCCAGTAAATTTTTACAATCTCAGGTGTTAGAAAATCGATCGATCAATTTTGACAGCTTCAAAAACCATTCGGTTTTCTTCTTCCTTGATCCAAATCACCCAAAACTCATGGCACACAATCTAACCCAACATAATTTACGTTTCATACACATTTAAACTAAGGTAGTTACCTCTTAGATCGGGCGCACGATGTCTCCGATGATCGTATCCAAAATCGATGCCTTCGAGATCAATATTCTTCCGCCGGTTTAAACCCTCGATTATTTTGCTTGTGATCGCAACGGAGTCGTAAATCGAGTCCACACGATGTGCACGATGACCCCCAAAGGCTCTCTTGAGCGAAATTAAAGGGTTTAAAATGGAAATCAACGGAGTTTGGTGTTCCTAAATAAGAGAGGGTTTGGAACGGTGGTTTCTCTCACGTTCTCGTCGATCGTAGTTGCGTCACGACCGATGCTTTTCTTCTCCCAAATTTTTTTTCTTTTCTTTTCTTTCTATTGCAAATGAAATGGCTCACATGAGAAGCCTTGTATCTAACTAAGGGCTTGCTTCAATGTGAAGCAAACACACCAAATGTATGTGTTAGTTCTCATCCAAAACGGTTTGGGTTTGTTGTGAAGCTAACACACCCAAAGTAGGTATTAGCTCCTTATCCAAAGGAAGGCTTGGTTCGGTGTTAAGCGCGCATACTAAACATGTGTATAAGCTTTTATTCAACGGTTCTGAATGAGATCTAATCCACTTAACTTTTGAGACCTACTTAGGTGCTAAGCCAGTACACCGTGAGTCGGTGCACGGGCCTCTTATCAAGGGTAAAAAACACAAGGTCCAGTCTCACTATTCACACGAAATTTCATTATTATTAACTATTTATCCTAAAAAATTCAAAGCGGTATCATGTGACATGCCGAACATGTACACTTAGTTGGGCGCCATGTGATAAGTTGGGTTATTGGGCTAGGGTTCGTGTGCAACATGCACAAACGCGCATACGCTCTACATAGGGTACGAGTTGGGATTTAATGCGCTTGGCATGTAACTCCAACCATTACAAGTGGGGTTTGGGGCCACGTTACTTAGGTTAAATGTTTGACTCAGGTCAAATCAATCAAGAGGTCGCAAATTCGTCAAAGGTCAACGATTCAACATTTTCAAAAATTTTGGGTTATTACATTCTTTCCACCTTAAAGAATTTTCGTCCTAAAAAATTTACGTATCCTCAGTCGAAGAGGTGTGGATACTTATTAGTCTTAAACAAAAGTAGGCATATTCTCTTCAAGAGTTAATGATTGAGCATCAATAAAAAATCAAAAATCAAAGTCATTACACTCTCCCATTCTTAAAGGAATTTTTGTCCTCGAAAATTCATACGGATCATTTAGCTGCAATTACACAGTACCTAGCTAAAGAGCATAGCAATTGATAATGGTATTCACACTAAGAGTACAACAAAATGGTCATACTAACAAGATATCCACATAACTTCATGAACTCCTGACAAGATATCCACAACTAAGGTATCCATTCATGCAATAAGTTTTGCAGGCCATTAATGTATCTCGGATAATAAGGATTATCAAAAATGATAATTAAGGAACTCATTCGAAACCTATAACCAGTTAAAATACTAAACTCAACCACAATTATCAATATAGTGCATTAGACCATTCCATAACATAACCATTCCATAAACATGGGTGCTATTTAAAGCATTTCCCTACAAAAACTCATTATAATTTAAGCTAAGACCATGATCCTGCAATTATTTCTCATTTACCATTTGCATCATCAAACAACAATCATTACTAAAACAAGCTAACCACAATTGAAAACCATTAATCTCCAAAACCAATGACCATTTCTAATATATATTCAACCATCCACAAGAGAACCAAGATAAATTTACAATATATATTCAACCATCCAACACCACAAAAATCTCACCAAACCAGGTCCGCTTCACTGACCCGTCTTCGCCTTGGGATAATCTTTTATCCGATGTCCTGATCGGCCACACTTGAAGCATGCGCCCGTGACCCACCAACACTCCATCGTCCTGTGTTGCCCTCCACATATCGTGAGCAGGGCTCAACCGGGGTGGCTAAAGCAGTGTGTGATGCTCTACTCAAAGGAAGGTTCGACTGAGTGGGCTAACGAGATGTTGGCATCAAGAGTCTCGGTCTCGTAGGTGTAGATGTCACCGGCCCTGAATACATAACCCGAGTAGGCTGAGAGGGCTCTGGCGTCAAGAACCTCACTTTCTTGCTTGCCTCCTCGGAGGCATAAGTTTACACTTGACTCTCTATACTCTTGTTATGTTGTTCTCCCCTCTTAAACATCTTCTCGATATCTTTCTCAGCGATAAGGGCCTTAGCCATTACCCCAGCATACGTTTCTAGCTCAAATAGTGAGAACCTCTCTTAGATATCAGGCCTTAGGCCACGTTGAAACTTCTTAGCCTTCATCAATTCTGTGGCCACATGTTGAGGTGCAAACCTCGTGAGTCTTGTGAACTTGGCCCTGTACTCGCGTAGAAACCTCCGATCTTGTTGTAATTCTATAAACTGGACTTCCCATTGATTTCTCACTACATTGGGGAAGTACTCGTCCTTGAATTTCTCAACAAACTCTGTCCAAGTTCACGACACATTTGGAATCTCTTGAACTCTATCTCTTTGTACTGCTTTCCATCAGGGATTAGCCTCTCCATCTAGTTTGAATGCTGCCCATCTCACTTTCTCATCCTCAGTGCAAGGAAGTACACTGAAGATCTTCTCCATCTCGTTTAACCACTTCTCGGCCTCAAGTGGATAAACTTGACCCGAAAAGTTCGAAGGATGCATCTTTCTAAATTCTGAAAAGCCTGAAGGTCGTTGCCTAGCCGCTAATAGCTCGGTCTGCTGTGCCATGGATGTTGTCTGTTACGCCATTGCGTTGGCCATAGTCTCTAACAATTGTCTATCACTACCATTGTCACTACCTCCCAACAAAATGGTGTGAGGACCGGTGGCGATTCCTACACCATGCAATGCGCCCTTGCCTTCAGGGACATCCGTCATGCGAACTGTCCTCAGTCTGCCTTACCTCCTCTGACACGTGGGGCCATACTTGATATGTCACGATCCAACAAAGATTTAATTAGAAGTGATCGTGAAGATACAAAGCCTTAATCATAATCAAGTAAAATCTAAGCCTTTCTATACTCCCTATGTTTTGTCAAAACCTAAAGTCATAACCTCGAGTTTCTCACAATACCTAAAGCTTGGACTCCGATACAATCTACTGCCATAGCTCTGACATCAACTGTGACACATGGTGTCATAGATGACCTGCTCATACGGTGTTCTTCAGGATCTAACACCATAACTCTGATACCAACAGTGACAGCCCGAATTTTCCCGATACAATTTTCTGAGATATATATATATATATATATATATATATATATATATATATATATATATATATAAACTAATTGGAAAAACCCAAACTGGCAGATCATAGATCACAATATGAAAATATGATTTACTTGGTACATCCACACACATGCGGAAATCAAACCAGACAATACATATGGGAAAAATTAATACCTCCGGTTCTAATATCCAACATGAATAATATCTAAACAACCCACCAGTGATGGTCGACTATCATCCCACAGTGGCATACAAAATGTCTTTACAAAGCTCATTCTACAAAAAACGTTGGACGTATCAAGTCCAAAACCCAAACCTTACTGAGTCTGAATTACTACCTATGAATAACTCCTTAGGCAGAAGACCTTCATTTTCCGTTTCGTTCACAAGTTTTGAGGTTCGGATCAAAATTTACACCTGTGACATATAGTCGGGGTGAGCTAACAGTCTAAACTCAATAGGGAAAACTCAACAACAGTTACATTTTTATTAGATCAATGCATAGATTCAATGACAGTTTTCAAAGCATTTTCATATCAAAGCGGAAAACATGTTCATATCAAAACAACATTCATGTATTTTCATGTCAAACGAAAAGTAAAACAAAATTTCTTATTTCTTATTTTCTAGGATTCGGACGAATTCACAGCCAAGGGTCAAGTTCGAATCAAGGTTCAAATTATCTGCCCTAGCGGTCTACAGATGCACATATAATCTGCCTTAGCGGTCCACAGTGTGTACTTATAATCTGCCATAGCGGTCCACTTCAAATTTTCCTGACTTATAGTTCAATTCACGGATATGCCGTCATGCCGGTTCGATTCATGGAGACTGTCGTACCAGTTCGATTTACGAATTAACTGTCGTACCAGTTCAATTCACTGATTAACTGCCGTACCAATTCGATTCACGGATATGCCACCGTGCTGGTTCGATTCACGGAGATTGCCGTACCAGTTTGATTCACGATTATCCGTCGTGCCAGTTCGATTCAGATTCAATTTCAACATTTCAAGTTTGGATTCAAGAACATATTCAAATTCAAGCTCGGAGTTCGAAATCAACGGATTCAAGGTTCGAACTTAGAGTTCGGATACAAGTTCTAAATTCCAATTTACAGTTTACATTTCAAGTTCATTTTCGAAGTTCCAATTTCACGAATTCAAGTACAAGTTCAAATACATGTTCAAGGATTCAAAAAATTTCAATTACAAGTGCAATTACAATTTGAAATCACAATTATATCAAAGCAACTATGAATCAGAGTAAAAATGCAATTGCATGTCAAAGTTTCCCCACCTGAAGTTCGAAGCCGTTCAAAGCGATACCAAGTCCTTATCGATGGCCTCCTGTTCCCAATCTACATCACACATACGATGATGTATTAAGGACTGATTCTAATTACTAATAACTTTGATGTATTTAGGTGTTTTATCAAAATCGAGGCGAAAATGGGCAAGTTCATGCTAACTCGGAACTTGACCCAACTTCCCGCTCAGTTTTGAACCGGAAGTTGGGTTTAGGGCTCGTTGTCTTCTTTCCAACGCCGTGAGAATCGCGTCAATCAGAGTTCGGAGCAGAAAGTTACGGCCAAAATACTGGGGCTGTGTCAGCACCACAGTTCAAAATCGAACGATTGATTTCCAAAATTGATCATTCGGTTTCTCCAGTAAATTTTTACAATCTTAGGTGTTAGAAAATCGATCGATCGATTTTGACAGCTTCAGAAACCCTTCAATTTTCTTCTTCCTTGATCCAAATCACCCAAAACTCATGGCATACAATCTAACCCAACATAATTTACATTTTATACACATTTAAACTAAGGTATTTACCTCTTAGGATCGAGTGCACGATGTCTCCAAGGATCGAATCCAAAATCGACGCCTTCAAGCTCAATATTCTTCCACCGATTTAAACCCTCGATTCTTTCGCTTGTGATTGCAACGGAGTCGTAAATTGAGTCCACACGATGTACACAACGACCCCCAAAGGCTCTCTTGAGCGAAATGGAAGGGTTTAAAATGGAAATCAACGGAGTTTGGTGTTCCTAGATAAAAGAGGGATTGGAACGGTGGTTTCTCTCACGTTCTCGTCGATCGTAGCCGCGTCACAACCGATGCTTCTCTTGCGGTAATCGATGAAAATAGTGAAGTTTGAGCGGAAGATCAACAACGAAATCGGGATCTCGGTGTGCAAGGAGGCTCACGTGATGAGCAAAGCCCTTCCTCCCTTCTTTCTCCCAATTTTTTTTCTTTTCTTTTCTTTCTCTTGCAAATGAAATGGCTGACATGAGAAGCCTTGTATCTAACTAACGGCTTGTTTCAATGTGAAGCAAGCACACCAAATGTATGTGTTAGTTCTCATCCAAAAAGGGTTTGTTGTGAAGCTAGCACACCCAAAGTAGGTATTGGCTCCTTATCCAAAGGGAGGCTTGGGTCGATATTAAGCGCGCATGCTAAACATGTGTATAAGCTTTATTCAACGGTTCTAAACGAGATCTAATCTACTTAACTTTTGGGACCTACTTAGTTGCCAAGCCGGTACACCGTGGTTCGGTGCATGAGTCTCTGATCAACGGTTAAAAACACAAGGTCCAGCCTCACTATTCACACGAAATTTCATTCTTATTAACTATTTATCCTAAAAATTCAAAGCGGCATCATGCGACCTGCCGAACATGTACACTTGGTTGGGTGTCACGTGATAAGTTGGGTTATTGGGCTCGGGTTTGTGTGCAACATGCACAAACGCACATACGCTCTATATAGGGTACGAGTTGAGATTTAATGAGCTTGGCGTGTAACTCCAACCATCACAAGTGGGGTTTGAGGCCACGTTACTTAGGTCAAATGTTTGACTCGGGTCAAATCAGTCAAAAAGTCGCAAATTCGTCAAAGGTCAATGATTCAACATTTTCGAAAATTTCGGGTTATTACAGAGGGTATGTGAATTCTTGGTCAGCCTTGGTATGCATGGGAAGCGCCCTATGACCTTTACTGTGATGATGTAGTTGTCATTTACATTACAAAGAATCATATTTATCATGAAAGGACCAAGCACATAGAAGTTGATTGCCGCTGCTTTATAAGAGAAAACTGAAGTAAAGAATATTCTATTCCACAAGCTTGAAAGGATCAACTCCTAGACATTGTTACCAAGAGTATTGGAAGAGATTGATTACGTGACATCACTTTCAAGCCGGGCATGATAGACAGGAGAATTTTGGTAATGTCAGCGTGCATGTGTGTCCATCTAGTATATTTTTCTGGGTGCTTAATTAGTAACAACAAAGGTAGGATATATACTAATGAAGAAGGGTATAGATAATAACTCTTACAACCATAATTTAACTTCTCTCTCTACTGGTGTCAATGTGCTCTTAGCTCTTGTACCAAATTACAATGTATAGAGTGAAATAGAGAAATAGATGACGACAAGAGGGAGAAGAATATCGGAAGAAAAAAGAGGGTTTTTGGTCAAGATAGCTTAGTGTTGACATGACCCACATTCTAGCAATGATATAAAAATTATAAATATACTCTTATAGGGTAGGGTACACACCAACAACAATGTTAACTAATGACACACAACATATATAAAGACTTCAAGAATAAATAGAGAGGGAGAGAGTCCCGGGACAATGCATTTGAATGCATAGCTGAGTCGTGCATTGGAACTAGTTGGGTGTCACGGCCCACGAGGCACCGAAACTAGGGATTGGGTGCCACAACAACATGCCTAAGGTGATCAGGCACCATTTAAAAAAATGAAAATAGCAATTTTCTACCGACGAATTTTGGGTCAAAGGTGCAAAATTTCAATACACTGTTTTGGCGGCAACCCACAAACTTTCACCTTGGTTTCAAAGCGGAAAAAGTCCCAATATTTTTTTTGAAAAACTAGGGAACTGTCTGAACCCATAGAGGTATGAGGTAGATCACGATCACGTGCCAAGTCGCACGGGATCTAGCATTCAAATGCATTGTCCATATTTATATATATATATATATATATATATATATATATATATATATATATATATATATATATATATTGTTACAGATATATTGTACAATGAAATAGTCAGCATATAACTAATAGAGATGGAAATAATGAGTCTTATGAGGACAATTAAGGTACAAAAAGTTGATCCGAGAAAAAAAAAATTGCATACAAAATGTAAAATTGAATGAAAGAGGAACTAAATTATACAAAAATAAAATGTTCTGGTCATGTGGGTGGTGGTCTTCTATCAACAATTATTGGAATAAATTAAGTTTATGATACACTTATACTCATGTTACAAAGCGACAACATGGGCATAATAGGAAATTAGGAATGCACCATGCATATGGACTGAGGTTTTGGCTCGGGCACAGGTACAAGACTTGTTTTGGAGTGCCCGATTCATATTACTTATTGACAGCTACTGTTTTACGTGCTCGCTGAATAGTCCTTCGGGGCAGCTACCGCTTTAAGATAGTGGGTATAGGTACAGCCCCAACTCTGCAGGACACAGCACAAGTGGTGTCCCATCTTTTCGAGCTACGTTTACCCAAGGCGTATCCAATGGCCTCATTGCTACTATAGGTAGTATATGTTACGTCAATAGTTGTGAGACTGGCCCCTTTGTTCAATAGTGGGCATAACATGCACAAGTTTTAAGGCGGATTACCCAACAGGGTCCACAATTTTTACTTTCTACCTGACAGGGTCCAATCTTTCCCAGGGCATCTATTTTTTCTTTAAAAAAAAAAGACGCAAAGAGCAACTATATATTTGACATCTGCTGAAATTCAGTTTAAGTGAAAAAGTAGGTTTGAAGAAAATGTTCCTAGGTCCCATATGAGACCGATCAATCGGTTCCTGTATTAAGACCGATTGATTAGACTCTTATGAAACCAATCAGTCCACTATAAGACTGATTGGTGGGGTCTCATATGGGACCCATCGGTCTTATAGTGGATTGGTCGGTCTCATATGAATAAATATGGAATAGTTGGAGACCCTCAGGCAAAAAAATCCTAAAATTTCAGTGTGCAATACTATAAATAATTAAATATCATGCCATAGTTTCTCTTAGCCCTTACCTGGCCTGATGATTTCCTCTGGACTTGATTTTATCAGCAGCTTTCTTCCGTCAAGGTGGGTTAAGATATACTGGAAGCAGCAAAGGGCATTTGTCAATCCGAGTGTGTGGTCTACATAGAGATTGTCTTTCAGACGTTTGAACTTGGGATACTTCTTCTCTTACACCATAAAAACAATATCTCCAGCTATTGTATCGGGCTGCAAGTAGAAAACACAGATTTTCCAGTGTCAAATATTGAATCAATAAGGACATGTTCACTTCAATTAAATGCCTGCATATGTAAAATGCACTTCACAGGTAATAAATTGGGGATGATGTATTTGTCCAATTTACAGGGACACAAATCAGGTACTAAATATGAGCTATATCAAAGTACAATCAGCAATTCATAAGCAAAAAAACAAAACCAAAATCCGAGTTCTTCCAACACTTAACAGATACAAAATCAAGTAAGTTCACAAGACACTTACAGACAGAATCAGGGAACCAAATTACTTCACTCACCAAAGCTTTTCCATGTGATCTCTCAATCGATCAGCTGAACGTGTTCAGGCACTAGCTAGTTCCTGTTCTTACATTTTTCCATAGCCCTTGGAGCTGCAGGTCAAGGCCAAGAAGATATTCTAAGAGAAGGTAACCAACCACCAAAATGATTGAAGAAAAAAAATGGGCCCCTATGCGTCTTTGATCAATATAAATTGTCATGGCTAAATCCTTGGGTGGAAAGTGCCATGTGGCACACATCTTTGATCAATATAAATTGTCCAAGTCACAATCTATCCTTGGAACAAGTGTCAACCCAAAGAAACATGCCTGTAAGTGGCTGTGAACCATCCGATTGATGAACTTTAATATCAACCATTAAAACTAAAAACAACAGTTAATATTGTAATCCACAGATCTGATGGTTTAAATCTCCCTAAAACACAATTTTTGGGCCTGTTGCACTTCATTTTATGATCTATTATTTTGACGGTACGGATCACCCAAATCTTAAAAGATTGTTGTATTATGTTCTCTTCCTAATAAATTGACATCACAATTGGCAAAGAACATGCATCATGAAATCTCTTCTTGCATGACTATGATTAACGCATCCATTGTCAGGGAAAATATCGCTGATTCTCTATACCTAAATATTGTGCATCTATATCTACTGTGATTTTCTGAAAATCTATGTCCAAATAAAGCATGCATAACCGGAAGATTCACATATGAATGATAGGTAAGAAGTTAAAAAATGGATAGCATGTAAATGAAATAAACCAGAACTTACTCCCAGGGGACATCTCCGATGAGCATCCAATCACCATCTCTATCCTCGTAAGAGAGCACGTACTCTGATATGTGAAGAAGATCCCTCAGCTTGCTCTCATTTCGTCATTTCCCTCCCTGGAACTCCATGAGGCCCACACTGACCTGGAAAGCATGCACAAAAAACAGTAAATAAGTTCATGCTAATATACCTCGAATAAATTAGAACACAAACTCTGGTAGCATAATAGAAATATTGAATTTGAATAATTTTAAGAATCGGAACTGAAATAACTGAGGTAAAACCACTGAACATTTTCTCAAGAGCCGAAGAGAGATCGAGATAAGTAGAGCAAGTTCTCAGGTCTACCTTCCTCAACTAAGGAGCACCATCCATACTGACCTTGACAAGCAAGGGCAGGGAGCTCGGTTTTCCATCAACTTCTTCATTGTTTTTTGAATTTGTTGCCAAGGTGTTCTTTCTGAATGATCTGATTGGTGGCCATCCATCAACTCATTCATTTTTTTTTGAAATTGTTGCTAAGGTGTTCTTTCTGAACTGATTGGTGGCCATCCCACAACCTGTGCCCTGCAATAAATAGGAGTCCATTTGTGTACATGGATAACCAAAATCATCATTGGAACTCATCATTTGTTCCCCTCTTATTTGTGGGCAAGGAGGGCTTCAACCCATGACCTTATCTTACTAACACACTGACTAGATCAAAGGCTCAAACCCTAAATTAAAAATAATAAAAAAACGATAAAATCATGAGAGTTTACAAGCAAGATGTCTGCTCCAGTCCAGTTCTCCAACCATGAGGCAATTTTCTCTTCCTTTACTTTGTAGAGGGAAAATAACACCATTTCCCCCTATCGAAGGGCATAAAGAGGTTGGAGCACGAACAAAATGTCAAGGGCATCGATCGAGAAGGGAATTTACATAGACATTAATCCACAAAAAAACAAAAAGAAAACTCAATCAAGGATCAAAGTAGCTGACACCTCATTGGAGTTGAGAGATGAGCATTGAAGTGAATCCTCTCTTGAAGTGGGAAGCAGCAGCACAAAAGAGAGCTCCTGCAAGCTCCTTAAAAATTGTTTAAAGAATTAAGTTGTCAAAAAAGAAGAGAAAATAGAATATATTATATATGAAGGGCAGAATTCAGCCAGCAAGGAGCTGCAAGAGTCGTACGAGCATCCTTAAATATTCATCCCTAATCGAAACCGATTCCAGACCGACTGAACCCATGAATAGTCCTAGTTGTAATTCATTCACACTAAAATTTGAGTTTTTGAAATTTAAATCTAATTTTCTTGTTTTAACTAGCCTAATGAAGGATTTACAAATCCCTAGGCCAAATCCAAATACACATCTTAAACCACCAAACAAGAGATTTGTAAATTAAAATATTTCAAATCCTAGATTTGAAATGCTAGAATTTGAAGTTCCTAAATTCAAATACTCATTCCCAAATGCACCACCCTTAGCTAAATATAAAAAGCTGACAACTAGATACAGCCTGCTATGGCCGGGCTTGGGCAGTTGGGTTGAGTGCTTCAAGGAACGAGTTAGGGCCAGGCTAAATAAAATCTTAACTCAGCCTGAGTAGGGCCAAGCTGAGCTTAACCTTAACCCGACCCGTTGCCCCATTTAAGATCTTTCATGCTTTCTGTTTAATTTGGAATGAGTTGGTATCCGACCTGAGCACCCGCAACAGTGCTTGTATCCAGAGTCTCCAAATCGGGGTTCAGCAATAATTCGGCGAGGTTTAAATTCGGAAAAATCCGCAAGTTCAGGGAATTATTCGGAGGAAAAATCAGTGATAAAAAGTTAAAATTTGGGAATTATTCGCGAATTATTCATGAATTTTTGTGATCAGACAAATTTTCGAAAAATTCGCGAATAATTTAAGATTAATTTGAGAGACCTTAAATTCGCGAATTTTTTTTAAAATGGGCGAATTTTGTGACTACTTGTATCCATCTCAAACCAAAAACCTTATAAATGCACTAATTTTTTGGGCCCCAACTTAATCAAAAGTCAAAACAGAGCATGCATTGATTTGCATCCTCTGAAATATTTGTGTAGATCTCGAAGCTGACTTTGATCAAGACTTTAAATCAAGTAATGCCACTTGCGCTCAGCTCCTGCTATCTAATACCACTAGCTCAACGATTAAAACTTGACAGGCCGCAGGCGCACGGATATTAATAACCAATCAATCAGTGAGAACACATTTTCTTTTTACTTTTCAAACATATTATGCTAAAGTATCAAGTATGTATGTTTTTTTTCGTCTTTCAATGTTGGCCACAGGTTAATCCATCTTCAACCATTGGATTGTAAGTCTTTACATTCCGCTTTTTTTAACGGCAGGATGCGACCTTTGGGCTAAAATATTGGACGGCCCAAATCTAATAAAATATTGAAAAAGTCAAATTTTGAAAACAAAAGAGTGAATGAAAAACAAAAGAAAGCTATTATTTGTATACTACTTTTTTCCTTCCTCCAAACTTAAATAGAAAATAAAGCAGTGTGCAAATAGCAAAAGTTGGAGTCTAGGTGTGCACCCAGCAGATATATGTGCACTCATCCTTAAATATTCATCCCATATTTCTCATTCTTCTCTCTGAAAATAAAGACAAAAACCCAACCTCACCCTATAATTTCTCCATACAAACAGGATAACTTAATACCTAAGCAATTTCTGCAAAAAAAAAAAAGGTTACCTTTTGATCCCTGTAAATACAGAACCATCAAGGAGATCAAGGAGCCCACATCCTCAAAAACTGCATTATTAGAAAGATACTGATATACATATACGAAGCAGCCTGCAATATACTAAAAACTGTGTTAGCAACTCTCTTTACACTACATATCAGAAAGATACTGATATCATGCTATCATATCTGAAATGAGGAATGCACCAACAAAAAATAAGACATTCACCAAGAAATAGTGTAAGCATATTACATCTTGACATGTATACCATGGCAATGGAATCAAGACCCCAAGAAATACTACTCATCTTCACTATAATAATGCCAGCACGCCAAATCAGAGACTAAGGGTACATTTGGTGTGCCTCAAAAATGTTAATTTAGCATAAATATAAAAAATACAGTTTCCTAAATAGTAATTTAATAATATGACCTGCTTAGAAGTTAAAATAGTAATTCTAATTTAAATCTGTGAAAGTGTGATTTCAGAAATTCTATTCAGCTCCCTCCCTCACTCACTCACGCTCTCTCTCTCTCTCAGTCCGACCCTTGACTGCAAAGAAGGGGGCAACTAGAGTTACAACCACTTAATCACTCAGTTAACTCGGTAAAAAACCTTTGCCTGGCATTCCACTTTTCTCCCCCTTTGGCTATGCAATGGGTTAGGATGCCAAACCATGTGGATACTGAAAGGAACAAGGTTAGGTGTCGACGGAAGAAGGTGCGATTTTCTAGGCACCAAGTCTTACCAATTCGACATGTTGGATCTCAATCTGTTACATAGTCAGGTTCAGATTAGCCCCAAGTCTTACCAATTTAATGTTTGGGAGTGAGTCAGGTTGATTTCGTCTCCAAAATAGAGCTCACACGCTTGTAAACACTTTACACTGAAGTGCACAGTGCACAAACCCTTAACACTTAGCTAGCTTGATGAAAACTGTGGATCTAAGCAGCTCTCAAATGGTTCAAATATTGCCTCCATGCCCTAGTCAGACCACTTATTTATTTTTATTTATTATTATTATTTTGTTTAGGTAAGTTGGGATTGAACTTGTGACCTCAAAAAAATAATTTTTACATTATTTTCTCCACTTCGCTCACCATCTTTCAAGCCATAACTCTTGAGCGCGAAAAAGTTTTGCAAAGGAAGGCATGACAAAAAATATTTTTCAGAATATTAATGAATTATCCATGCTCCATCTATCCAAGGGTTGTAAAACTACCTAATTAGTAATTTAGGATATTTATTAGATGAATCCCTAGAATATTACACATAGGGGCTAGTCCAAAAGCCCAAATGCCACCCATGTCACCATGCACTTACTATTTTCCTAAACCTCTTTCTCACTCAATCATATAAGCTAGGCCAATGACTTATGTCAAGAAATTATTAAAATTATAATTATCAATAAAATAAGTATAGCCCTTTTATTTTTTTATATTAAAAAAAATTAATATGTGAAGATATTATCTATCAACTATATATAACAAAATTATATGTCAGATCTAAATCGGGTTTGGAGCGGTTTTGTTTTTGGGTACAGGTCCAAAATCCAAAGAGCCGGACCCAGCCGAAATATAACTCTGGACGTGACTCATTGGCACCCCTTTTGGGCTAGAAGTGCGCATTAGGCCAAACCTAGCCCATTTACACCCCCTTATCTATTGTAACAAAAGATTGACATATTATTAGTGTAAGAAAGTAGGAGAAGCAAAAGAGCACTGAAGAATTTGAGTGTAAAAAATCATGAAAGGTGAAGCTGTGAATATCTTAGCGGAGTCTAGACAAAGGACTCCTATACTCTGTCACAAAATTCTCCGAATTAATAAAAAAAAAATGGAATAGGTTGATAAGGTTAACGATAGAAGAAGAAGAAAATCTCTGTTGTGTAAACTATCACAACAGAGAAAGTATTGGGCTATGCTAAGAAATTTATGTGATGGTCCAGTACAATCTGGGTTCTTTGCAAATTTAAAAGTTCTAATTGTGAAAGGGTGTAACATGAATCGACGCTTACCAAGTTACCAATTGGTCTACTGTCACGAGTTCCCAATTTTGAAAATATTGATGTCTCGTCTTGTGATGAATTGCGAGAGTTTTTTTACTCTACGGAGAGCTGAGAAGATGATGTTGTGCTTACCAAGTTAAAATTGATAAACTTGAAAGGATTGAAAATTTTAACCACAATATGGAAGGGGCACATACCACGTGGAAGCCTTCAAATCTTAGAGAAGCTCGAAGTTGAACAGTGTAACAAGTTAAGCACTCTTCCCAAGCAATCTGCTACAAAGGGGTGCACAAATTAGAAAACATTGTAGTTTCTTCTTGCCATGAGTTACAAGAGCTTAAAAATGCTATACTTACCAAGCTAACATGGTTATAGTTGAAGAGTTTGAAAATTTTAACAAAAATAGGGAAGGGGCACATACCACATGGAAGCCTCCAGAGCTTAAAAATGCTCGAAGTGGAGTTTTGCCATCGCTTGAGGTATCTTTTGACACCCACTTTAGGGCAGACAATTCAAGCTCTCGAGTCTCTCAAAATATATAATTGTGATCAATTCAATAGATTAATCTGATGTGAAGCAAGAAATCCCCTCAGATTGACAACACCTCCATTAACCTTTCAAAACTTAAGACAGCTAAGAATAGGTGGCAGCGAAAGCCTTGAGTACATTTTCTCGTGGAAGTTGGGACGTGCGCTCGGAGAACTTGAGGAACTTTACTTATCCTATTGAAACAGAATGCAAGCGATAATTACAGAGGAGGAGAAGGTGGAAATGCTGGATTCGTGTGTGCTCCCGCAGTTAAAGAAACTTAGTCTAGATTACCTACCAAATTTGTGGTGTTTCTGTCAAAGACGAGCACTTTTTACTATGGCTTCATTGGAAGAGATTTTAGTGAAAAACAGTTGGAGTCTAAGGAGGCTTCGTCTAGGACTCCAAAACACGCCCAATTTAAGGAAAATTAAAGCACAGGAAAAATGGTTTGAATCGCTGCAATGCGGAGACAACAACCTCACAAAGTCAAGATTGCAACGTTTCTTTGAAGTTATACCTAACAGGCATGTAGTAGCTCTATTCGCACTAATGTAAAATTATAACTGGAGCTGGCAACTGACCTGATCAGTAGAGCACAAAAAGCAAGTCATTCGCCGCATGGACCTTGAAACGTGTTGATTACTAGAGCATGAAAATCTGTGCACATCTAAAGGTCCATGCAGCCATCCCCCTGTTTTTTTTCCTTTTCAGTAACCTGGATGACGCGGGACGGAGACCCTAAAATGCGGAATATGATTTTTATGCAGATTTTGCCGAAATTAATGAAATTAAATCAGGTTTAATCGCAAAATTATCTTTGATACCTTTAGCATTTTGCAGAATTCAGATGGATAGATCACACGAGATCCAGGTAGGGTCCAGTCCAACGCGCAAGTACTTTTAGAGTCGAGGCAAGATCGGCCTAGAGATAAGACTCTAGCTTTTTCAAGCTTAGGCGCTCGTCTTCGGTCCGATGTAGATTCATGGATTCCAAATTAGGTTGTCAAAGGGAATTAGGGTTTGTAAAAGGCTTATGGCTGTTAGATCGGTTTATGGTTTTGGAAAGGGTGTTGGCTATGTTTGATTTAGGGTTTCAAAAGGCTCAGGGTTTTGGGATCGAAAGGAAACAATTAGGCTACGGTGTAGGGGAAGCAAACACCGATCGAGAGATAGCAAATTTAATAGAGAAAATAACAATGGCCTTGGGAATCACTCCCTTGGCCTCACACCAAACCTATCTCAAGCATAAAAGCATTCAAATAATCAATCAACTAATTAAAAAGTGTTTACAAGCCTCTATATATAGACCACCAATAATTAAACTCGAAATAAAAAGTCTTAATACTCGTAAAACACTAAAAGGCAACTTTCCGCATAAAATTAGAAATAAAAGAAAACTAAAATCGTTGGTGGCGGCGCGCTGCGGCACTGTGACAGTGCGCTGCTGTGGTAGTGTGCTGCGGTAGATGTCATGGCGCGCTGCTGTGGCGGCTTGCTGCGGCAGATGTCGTGGCGTGCTGCGGTAGATGTCACGGCGCGCTGCTGTGGCAGCTTGCTGCGGCAGATGTCGCGGCGTGCTGCTGTGGTGGCGTGCTGCGGCAATTGTCATGTGTACTGCTATCATGTATGCTCTCTTGGCCGGTTGTCATGAGCGGCGTGTTTTCTTTACTTTACTCTTTCTCCTCTGGGATTCCTCTATGCTTCTTCCGACGCCGGTAAAACTGATGTGATCCAAATTTGATGTCCATATATACGTCTCCGTCAATTTTTCCGAACCAAATAGGTTTCATCACCGATGAAACGCGCTCGTGGTAGGTGTCAATCAAATAGGGGTTTAAGCAGCGGACCTCATTCTCGTGGATCCAAGTGTTTTCGGACTCCGGTTTTCTGACCCATTTAACCAAGTACTTCTGTAATCCCCCGTCATGTGTAAAGACGGCATGATCATTGATTATATCCTCTAATTTCATCTGTTCTCTGTTTACTTGGGGAAGGAAGAGGTATAGGTTGCAAGGTTGGATTAGGGCTGGGACTAGGAGGTGGCTGGAGTGGGTTTTCAGGAGGTGGGGTGAAACCTAAGTAAGGAACCAATTCCTCCACATTAAACGTTGAACTAACCCCCATACTAGGAGGAACCTCGAGCACGTAAGCATTAGGACCACTCTTCGCCAAAATTCTAAAAGGCCCAGTGCCTCGAGATTGGAGCTTCTTTGCGGATCCCGATGGGAACTGCTCAGCCTAACCCGGACCATCACATAATCACCCACATTAAATTCTTTAGAATGCCTGTGAGCATCTGCAGATAATTTATATTGATTGTTGCTTGAATTAATTTTCTGTTTAATTTCGGCATGTAAGCTATGAATGTGTTGTGCAAATGTATCGGCAGACTCTGACACTGTGGGATGCAGACATGGGGATCAAGTCTAATGGGGTCCTAGGCCTATGACCATGCACTACCTCAAAAGGACTCATGCCTATGAACCTATTGACAGAATTATTATAGGCAAACTCAGCTGTGGATAAGATGGTATCCGAGGTCCTAACATGATCACCGACAAGACTACGAAGGAGATTCCCAAGGCTCCCATTGGTGCTTTCGGTTTGGCCATCCGTTTGAGGGTGGTAAGCTGTCGAGAATTGGAGCAATGTGCCCATCATGTGCCAAAGGGTCTTCCAAAAATAACTAGTAAATTTAACATCCCTATCAGACACAATGGTTTTGGGTAACCCATGAAGACGCACTACCTCCGCGAAAAATAATTTAGTAATATGAGATGCATCGGAGGTTTTGGAACAAGGAATGAAGTGGGCCATTTTGGAAAATCAGTTCACTACAACAAAAATGGAATCGTGCTTCCTAGGGGTCTTAGGAAGTCCAAGCATGAAATCCATAGAGAGGTTTTGCCACGGTGTGTGTGGCACGGGTAAAGGAGTGTACAAGCCAGTATTTTGTTTGGTCTGTTTTGACACTTGGCAAGTACGACAATGTTTGACAACCCGAGCGACATCTCTCATTAGGCTAGGCCAAAAGAACCTATCCTCTACGAGCGCAACAGTTTTATTACGCCCGAAATGTCCGGCCATCCCTCCAACATGTAACTCCCAAATGAGAAAGTCACGCAGTGAAGTGCGAGGGATGCAAAGGCGATTGCCTTTAAACAAGTACCCATCCTGGATGGTGTACACAGAGTGTGCGCTGGTCGGGTTACTAAGGAGAGTAGTGTACTCAACCCCAAAATCTGGGCACTCGGGGTACTCATCCTTTAACTTTTCAAATCCAACGACGTCGGTGCTCATTGTGCGCAAAGTCACCACTCGCCGACTAAGTGCATCAGCGACTCTATTTTCAGCACCGGCCTTATGCTTTAACACGAATGTGAATCCTTGAAGGTAGTCAACCCACTTCGCGTGCCTTGGGTTCAACTTCTTATGTGAAGCAAGAAAGCGTAAGGCTTCATGGTCAGAAAACAGCACAAATTCCTGCGGTCTAAGATAATGTTTCCAATACCAAAGAGATCAAACGACCGCATAGAACTCCTTGTCAAAGGTGGAGTATTTTTGCTTCGCCTCATTAAGTTTTTCACTAAAATAGGTCATGGGGTGACCCTCTTGGCTAAGCACTCCTATGCCTACATCCGATGCGTCGCATGCGACTTCGAAGACTTTGAAAAAGTTCGATAAGTGCATGACGGGTGCACTACTCATTTGTTGTTTGATCTCAGCAAAGGCTTTCGTCGCTGCTTTGCCCCATTTAAAGTTCCCCTTTTTCATGCAATTAGTGATTGGGGCCATGATGGTGCTAAAACTTTTGATGAAGCGACGATAAAAAATAGCCAAACCATGGAAGCTACGGACATCGTGTATGTTCTTAGGCTCGGGTCACTCCACAATGGCTCTAACCTTTTCGGGGTCCGCGACCATTCCACTGGCTGATATAATAAATCCCAAGAAAACAACAGAACGTTGCATGAAGGTGCATTTCTTGAGATTTGCAAACAACTTTTCGCCCTTGAGGGTTTCACAAACCAACCTAAGGTGGGTCAAGTGTTGATCCTTGTCGTGACTATAGATCAAGATGTCATTGAAATAAACAAGGAATTTGCTTCGAAACGGCCTCAACACATGGGTCATGAGTCGCATGAAAGTACTCAGGGCGTTAGAAAGCCCAAAAGGAATGACCATCCACTCATAAAGACCATCCTTAGTCTTAAAGGCGGTTTTCCACTCATCACTGGGGCGGATGTGGACTTGATGGTAGCCACTCTTAAGGTTTATCTTTGAAAAGATAGTAGCACCAACCATCATGTCAAGCATGTCATCGAGCCTTGGTATGGGAAACTGATACTTAACCGTAATTTTATTGATTGCACGGCTATCCACACACATGCGCCATGTACCATCTTTCTTAGGAGTGAGTAGGGCAGGTACGGCACACGGGCTCAGACTCTCTTGAATGAACCCCTTCTGAAGGAGCTCATTGACTTGCCGAGTCAACTCGATGTGCTCAACCAGATTCAACCTATAATGGGGCAGGTTCGGTAAGGTAGATCCAGGAACCAAGTCTATAGCGTGTTGGATATCACGCAGGTGAGGGAGTTCGTTTGGTAAGTCTTCAGGGAAGACATTCGTAAACTCTTTTAAAATCGGCTCAACCTCCTTGGGACACTCGCTCACCGACTCGGGAACACTCTCTACGGTGACAACTACATACACCACACTCTCTTCTATCGATGCTTTCTCGAACTCAGAAGGGCTCACAATATTAATGGATTTAGAAGACTCGCCCTTCTTTTCGACTGTGCTGGTCGATGGTGCTTTGGGAGGAAAAGGGTGTAAAGTGATCTTTTTGCCCTGATGCATGAACGTGCATATGTTTGTTCGACCAGAAAGAGTCACGTCCATGTCGTAGAGCCACGACCTTCCCAAAATGATATGGCCCACATCCATCGGCACCACATCACACCACAAGGTGTCCGAATAAGAGCCTAACTGAATTGATACACGACACCTCGACATGGGAATGGATGAAGAATTGACCCATGCGACTTTATAAGGACTCAGGTGGGCTTCGGATGTAAGCTTTAAGCGGCGTACGGCATGAGTTGATATTACGTTAGTACAACTACCGCTATCCACGATGACCCTACAATTCTTTTCACCAAATCTGACGTAGGTGTGGAAGATGTTCTCCCTTCGCCAGTCATCCTTTTCATCCCGTTGAGGCTGCGTAAGGGCACACCTCACAACTAAAGCATGACCAATAGCATCACCCTCCTCATCACTAGGTGTGCTAACCGGTTCAAATACTTCCTATTCAACCACTACCTCATCATCATCCTCCTCTCCCTCAATGAAGAGTCCTTTGGGGTTCTTTCGTAGGGCGTTGGGCGGCAAAGTGTCCCATCTCATGACATTTATAGCACTTTACTTCAGAATTAACCTTTGAGGATTCTCCGACTACACCTTTTCCCTTTTCAAACTTGGAATTGGCAGGGGCGGGTTGTGTAGGTTTGGGAGGAGGATTGAATCGTCCCTCACCGGATCATTGATTACTATATTGTAGCTCGGTTCTCTTCACCACCGTAGTTTTCAAGTATCGTTCAAGATCTTGCACAACGGCATAACATCTTTCAAGAGTCTCTACGAGGTGAGATATCAACTCTTTTTGCAAATCAAGTCGCAATCCGGTGTGGAATCTAGAGAGAGTGATTTCAAGGTCTTCTGATACTTTTGCCCTCATCATGAACTCTTCGAATTTGGCAATGTAATCTGTCACGGGCATACCACCTTGACGTAAGTTTTGCCACTGGTCGAGGAGGCGTTGGTGGTATAATAAAGGAACATACTTTTCAGTAAGCTGTTCCTTCATGTCGTCCCAACGGGTAATGGGAGGACAACCCGCGTTCACCCTAATGCGCTCAACATTGAGCCAGAAAAGTCGAGCTTGACCAACCAACTTCATCTTAACGAGTCTAATGCAACGGTCATCATTCATGACATACCAATCAAAGTGTTGGTCCATGTCGGAAAGCCAATCGAGGAAAACGATAGGGTCCATTTTTCCATCGAAAGTCGGAATCTCAACTCGGACATTCCTAAGGAGTTGAACTTCGGGGTCATAGTCATCTCTACGATGATCCCTACGGTTCCGGTTATCTTGGTGACCATTACATTCAAAGTGTGGACACTCACGCTCTTGGTGTTGATTTTCCAGCCCACTCATCGCTTCCAGTTGGTTGATTCGATCACGTAATCTATCATTACCAACTCCTAGGGATGTTTGGGCTTGCTCAGTGGTATTCAGACGTGCACTAATCGCACCCAATTCTTCTCGCATAGCTCTCAGAGTATTAAGAACCTCATCCAAAGCCATGGTGATCACAAGGTCTATTAGGGTTCTAATATGGAATGCAATATGGACTCACAAAAAGAAACAATGCAATAAAATAAATATGACAAGCAAAGATGCCCTAACCTAGAAAACCTAGGGCTCTGATACCAAAACTGACGCGGGACGGAGACCCTAAAATGCGGAATATGATTTTTATGCAGATTTTGCCGAAATTAATGAAATTAAATTATCTTTGATACCTTTAGGGTTTTGCAGAATTCAGATGGATAGATCACACGAGATCCAAGTAGGGTCCAGTCCAATGCACAAGTACTTTTAGAATCGAGGCAAGATCGTCCTAGAGATAGGACTCTAGCTTTTCCAGGCTTAGGCGCTCGTCTTCGGTCCGTTGTAGATTCTCGAATTCCAAATTAGGTTATAAAAGGGAATCAGGGTTTGTAAAAGGCTTATGGCTGTTAGATCGGTTTATGGTTTTGAAAAGGGTGTTGGCTATGTTTGATTTAGGGTTTCAAAAGGCTCAGGGTTTTGTGATCGAAAGGAAACAATTAGGCTACGGTGTAGGGGAAGCAAACACCGATCGAGAGATAGCAAATTTAATAGAGAAAATAACAATGGCTTTGGGAATCACTCCCTTGGCCTCACACCAAACTCATCTCAGGCAAAGATTACTCAAGCATAAAAGCATTCAAATAATCAATCAACTAATTAAAAAGTGTTTACAAGCCTCTATATATAGGCCACCAATAATTAAACTCGAAATAAAGTCCTAATACTAGTAAAACACTAAAAGGCAACTTTCCGCATAAAATTAGAAATAAAAAAAAATTGAAATCGTCGGCGGCAGCGCGCTGCGGCACTGTGACAGCGTGCTGCTGTGGCAGCGCGTTGCGGTAGATGTCACTGCGCGCTGCTGTGGCGGTGTCCTGCGGCAAATGTCGCGGCACGCTGCTGTGGTGGCGTGCTGCGGCAATTGTCACGGTGCGCTGCTGTGGCGGCGTGCTGCGGCAGTTGTCGCAGCGCGCTGCTGTGGCGGCGTGCTGCGACAGCTGTCACCGCGCGCTGCGGTGCTGTTCCTTGTATTTCCTTTTCCTTTTTCTCCTCCGGGCTTCCTCTACGCTTGTTCCGACGCCGATAAAACTGTTGTGGTCCAAATCCGATGTCCATATATGTGGTGTCCCCGTCACTGAATTTCCAGGCCTCTTATAGCACCCAACTAATCCCAGTGGTACGTGCATGCCCCAAGTTAGCACGTGCCAAGTCAGAATAGGATATAAATCCCAAGGGTGGCCTCAAGTGGGGGATTCAAACTCAGGTTCCCCGCTTGTTGAAGCGGTTACCTGGCCATCACACCAAACCCCTCGAGGTTTATATGCTAGACCTTATGTCTTAGAGGAAACTAGTTGTTTGGTATACTATGTATAATGGGTCTTCTAAGTTCATAACAGAGTTTTGAAAATTTTAGGAAGAAGAGTATTGCGGAGCGGCGGAAGTTGAAACTGAGGAAAGTGATGCTTCACAGATTGACAGGGAAATTGGGCATAAATATGAAGCTGAAAGTCAGCAATGCTACAGAAATATACAACCTTGCTGTTCTTGAAGTATTTCTATTTAATTTTCATATATCTGAACTTTTCGCAGTAGTAGGTACTCAACCGATGCAATAGTGGCTGCGAACAGGTCAATATCCCTCCACTGAACTAGTCAAACATTGGAAGATTTGCAGATTAGTTAAAATAGGGCTAATTGGGTGCTTCTCATCATTTCACTTACTGAGTAATGATAACCTGACTCAAGTCACGCATGACTCGAGCCAGGAGACCGTTTCGATCTCTGCAGTCAACATTTGACCGCAGAGATGTATGGTCTCCTGGCTCGAGATACGGCGTGAATCTGAGTCCGTTGATCACAAACCCAATAAATAAATGCCACAAATAAATAAATCTCTAATATCCAAAAAAACTAAATAAATCTCTAATAAAATAAAATTCAACTAGCACAACAGAGAAAATATAATTCAAAAAAATAAATACAATCTCTAATATCCTAAATATTTCGGACTTAGAACCAGAACTAGTTAGACCTGGAGATTAATAACAAAAAAAATTGAGAAAGAATTCGGGATCTAACCTTAGGTTGAATAAGAGCTCTGGAGAGCGCCTTGCTGAAGCTCTCGCCTTGCTAAAAAATCGCATAATCGAAACAAAACGTATATCGGAACACAGAATCGCAAACTAGAAGATAGAGATATCAGCGATTACGAACAAAAATCAAATCTTAGAACCAGAACAAAAAAATGTCAAATTTATGACAAGACCTGAGGTGATTTTTGAGCAGCTGTTTTCAGGTCTTCCACAGCTCCCTCCCAATCTTCTGTCAAAAGTTTGGCTTCACCTTTCTGCAACAAATAAATAGGCATGTCAGATAATACAAACACGACATGATTCAACAGCAAAACTATTTGAAAATGGAATCTTCGCATTCCATGCAAGAGGTTCTGAAAACATATTTTTCATATTATCTATGAACAAATAAATATATGCATAATTTAGTATGTCTAATGGTATGTGTGTATCCAATTGCTCTGTGCATTACAGCTCTCCAAGTGACGTAATATAGAGAGAGTTGGTATTAGGTACCTGACCCGGTTTTCCAGCCATGGAATTCGGGTCAATCCCCTTATCAAATGGCCAAGCCTCGGGAAGTGCTCAGCTATTTATAAGCACACAAATCAGTGAAAGTACGCTTTTGACCTTTCACTGATTTGGCGCTCCGTAAGAATACAGATACCCAATTAGAAACTATGCTAAAAACAAAAAACCAGCTTCTTTACATAATCTTCTATGTACACAAACAACACCCAATTAGAAATTATGCTAAAAACAGAAAACCAACTTCTTTACATAATCTTCTAAGTACACAAACAACCAAAAACATGTCAACTTGACAGCAGAAAAATTACAAGTTCCCATGAACGGATTAGTGAAGACACATAGTCATTACCATGGTTCAAAATCTCGGTCTTCCAGTACATATCGACCAGCACCAAAACCGGTACGTATCGGTTCCGGACGATACATTGGTATGTATTGGCTGACAAACACCGATACATACAAAAGTATATGGGTTGATATATTCAATGTATCCACCTGGTCTGCTCTGAAACTAATACGTATTGGTTTCATCTGGATTTTGAACCATGGTCAGCACCATATGTGGCATAGATTTAGCATATGCGACCCACTATAGAATCCTAGAGATTCTTCATATTCCGGCCCCAGTTCATCTACTGATTTCCTCTAACTATTACACCACAATGTTGAGTAGCTGCCTGATTATCCAAATTACGTGTCCAATTAAATGCCAAAATGGTAATTTTTCTTATAACTAACTGTGGGGCCACTTCTGATTTCAGAAAATGATGCATCTTTGTCACTTGAAGTAAATAGAAAATCAAAACTATGCCATTAATCGGTTAGTATAGACACATCATATTTAATGATACTACGGAATTTAATAGATTATTCTTATAACAGCCCTGTTCACTTAGTAATTTTCCTTATATACTAAAACACAATATAGGATATTCCGCTTGAACTATCGATGCCCAAATTAAATATCCCCAAAATTTAGAAGACCGCATAAGCCAATTAGATTGCGTACAGGTGCACTGCACTGTACAATCTCAGATTTTTGATGAGATCAGTGTGCGTGTGTGATGACCCATGAGTGAGTGTGAATGAGTGTGTGTTGAGTTAGGTGTATAGGATTTGCATAAGAAACAAGGACAAGTTCACATATACACATCTAAGGGTGCATGAGTTTCACACTAAGAGGGTAAGTGGATAAGGTTGACACACATGTTGTGTGTAAATGCTTCACAAGGAAGCAAAGACTGGTTTTGGATATGTGAGGGGTGACCTCACGTGCGAGCCATTTGCAAATTTCATCTTTTGTTGCCTTATTTCTTAGAGAGAGAGAGAGTGAGAAAAAAGGTTGTGAAGGAGAGGAGAGAGATTGCTAGATCCGAGTACTCCGAAGTTTGGAACCTTCGTGAAATTGAGCGAGCATGGTTGACGGAAAAGTAGCTGTCAATTGCGACGATTGGGAGGATTTCGGAGCGTGGATTGTGACCGAATGGGGTTATGAAACTCATTTGCTTGTGAAGAGAGGGAACACTCCGATTCTCGCACGATTTCGATAAGTTTAGAAGGTACGAAATCGACCCATTAGAAGTCAAATTTGTAGAAGTGCTTTGAAAATTGTGTGAAAAGTGAAGGTGTGAATGGAGAAAAAATTGCAAGAAGATCGAGTTGAAAAAACTCATATCTGAGGAGTTTCTGAAACTCGCTTGGACGAGGAGCCTTCAGAAATGCTAAATCGTGCCTCACGCGAACGAAAAGGGAGACTCCAGTGAGCCTCTAAGATTCGCTCGCGCGAGCTGTGAGGTGCTATTGGACTCGCTCGTGCGACCCTATTTCTCGCACGCGCGAGATCCAATGTATGTGAAATATTAAGCATTCTGTGTGTTGTCGCTTGCCCGAGTTGTAGGCTATTTTCACTCGCTCGCGCGAGATTCAAAGTTGAGGCATTTTTATATGTTTTTTAGAGTTTTCTTCGGAGACTTTGACCGTAAGGCTTCCTTAGACATTTCTAAAAGGTCTTTGGATGATTTGGTTAAAGTGATAAGAGTCCATGAGGAAACTCAAAAGGCCATGTGTGATTGTGATTGGAACATGACTTGAGGTAGGGGAAACTTAAAATCATTTGATCTGATGTGCTTTGTATAAATTGAATGATGTGATAAGATAAGCCATGTTGTGTTATGTGCATTTAAATATGATAATTTCGAATCTACAAACAAGTTTTGTGAACGTGATGCGAAATGCGATGTGATAAGTGTGTTTGTGTGAGCTCCGGATGTAGTATGAATATTATTTTTTCAAAAATAGTATAATGTAATCACTTTACACGGTGTGAAAACTATAAGTTAGACTTTGCACTATGATTTAAGGTTCATGTGAAACGAATCCCTTGTGCTCCGGTACGACGGGATATCCGTACATTTTCTACCGGCCAACAGTAAAGCTTCGTTCGACACAAGCATCCCTCACAACGCAGGGGCTTGGGTAGTTGCGAAAATGGTTCATTGAACGACAATGGTTAGGGATTCCCATCGGTATATATGTGGCTTCTGATGCTATATGTGCTTGGAATAGTACTTAAGTTATTGTTTTAAGTTACGTTGATGCGGGACGGGAACCCTAAAATGCGTGATTATGATTTTATGCGATTTTGCAGAAATTAAATAAAATTAAATCAAGCTTAATCTCAAAACTATCTTAAATACCTTAGGGTTCAGAGAATTCAGGTTGGTAGATCGGCGAGATCCAATTAGGGTCCAGTCCGATGCACAAGTACTATTAGATTTGAGGTAAGATTAGCCTAGAGATAGAACTCTAACTTTTTCCAGGCTTGGGCGTTCGTCTTCGATCCGACGTAGATTCGCAGGCTCGAACTAGGGCTTTAGAAATAGGTGTATGGTTTTGTAATGGGCTTATGGTTTGATTTATGGCTTAGAAAAGGGTTTTAAGTTCTGTTTGATTTGGGATTCGGAAAGGGATTTATGGTTTTAGGGATCAAGAAATCAATAGGTTAAGATGTAGGAGAAACTAGCAGGGATCAATAAGGTAAAAGATTCAAAGAAGACGGTGATAGATAATAGAGAAAATAACAATGGCTTTTGGGAATCACTCCCTTCGCCTCACACCAAACCCATCGCAGGCAAAGAATATTCAAGCATAAAAGCATTCAAAATATTCAATAATTAATTAAAAGTCTTTACAAGCCTTAATATATAGGCCATCAAAAATTAAAATTCGAAATAAAGAGTTCTAATAGAAATAAAACACAAAAAAGGTAAGTTTTCGCAAAAAAACTTAAAATCAGGAAAGCCCGTCATGACGTCCACGAACATTCGTAGTGCCCCACGGACGTCCGTAGTGCCCCACGGACGTCCGTGACCTATGGACAGATAGGGGGCAAAATCACGGATGTCCGTCACTGTTCATCACGGACAGTAATTTTTTTTTTTTTTTTCCTGGGCGTTCCCCGTCATTCTCCTCCACTCAAAATGTTTCATCACCGATGAAACACGCATGTTGTACTCGGACTCGGGCTCCCTCTCCTCTTCTTTCGACACCGGTAGAAACGATGTGGTTTGAATCCAATGTCCATGTATGTGGCGTCCCCGTCAATTCCCCTGAACCAAAAAGGTTTCATTCATCACGCCGATAAGCGGCTGGTAGATGTCCATTCTCGTGGACCCAAGTGTTTTCAAACTCCGGTTTGCCGACCCATTTAACAAAGTACTTCTGGAATCCCCCGTCATGTGTAGAGACGGCATGATCGTTGATTATATCCTCTATCTCATCTTATCTCTGTCTGCTTGGGGAAGGAAGAGGTATAGGTTGCAAGGTTGGATTGGGGCTGGGGCTTAGGTTGCAAGGTTGGATTGGGGCTGGGGCTAGGAAGTGGCTGGAGTAGGTTTTTAGGAGGTGGGGTGAAGCCCAAATAAGGAACCAAGTCCTCCACATTGAACTTTGAACTAACCCCCGTGCCTAGAGGAAGCTCGAGCACGTATGCATTAGGACCACTCTTAGCCAAAATTCTAAAAGGCCCAGCACCTCGGGATTAGAGTTTCTTTGCGGATCCCGATGGGAACCGCTCAGGCCTAACCCGGACCATCATATAATCACCCACATGAAATTCTTTATAACGCCTGTGAGCATATGCAGATATATTGATTGTTGCTTGAATTAATTTTTTATTTAATTTCAGCATGTAAGCTATGAATGTATTGTGCAAATGCATCGGCAGACTCTGACACTCTGTGGGATGCAGACATGAGCATCAAGTCTAATGGGGTCCTAGGCCTATGACCATGCACTACCTCAAAAGGACTCATGCCTATGAACCTATTGGCAGAATTATTATAGGCAAACTCAGCTATGGGTAAGATGATATCCCAAGTCCTAATATGATCACCGACAAGACTACGAAGGAGAATCCAAAGGCTCCCATTGGTGCTTTCGGTTTGGCCATCCATTTGAGGGTGGTAAGCTGTCGAGAATTGGAGCAATGTGCCCATCATGTGCCAAAGGGTCTTCCAAAAATAACTAGTAAATTTAACATCCCTATCAAACACAATGGTTTTGGGCAACCCATGAAGACGCACTACCTCCGCAAAAAATAATTTAGCAATATGAGATGCATCGGAGGTTTTGGAACAAGGAATGAAGTGGGCCATTTTGGAAAATCGGTCCACTACGACAAAAATGGAATCGCGCTTCCTAGGCATCTTAGGAAGTCCAAGCACGAAATCCATATAGAGGTCTTGCCACGGTGTGTGTGGCACGGGTAAAGGAGTGTACAAGCCAGTATTTTGTTTGGTCTGTTTTGACACTTGGCAAGTACGACAATGTTTGACAACCCGAGCGACATCTCTCATTAGGCTAGGCCAAAAGAACCTATCCTCTGGCGCAGTTTTATTACTTGAAATGTCCGGCCATCCCTCCAGCATGTAACTCCCAAATGAGAAAGTCACGCAGTGAAGTGCGAGGGATGCAAAGGCGATTACCTTTAAACAAGTACCCATCTTGGATGGTGTACACAGAGTGTGTGCTGGTCGGGTTACTAAGGAGAGCAGTATACTCAACCCCAAAATCTGGGCACTCGGGGTACTCATCCTTTAACTGTTCGAACCCGACGACCTCGGTGCTCATTATGCCAAAGTCACCACTCACCGACTAAGTGCATCAGCGGCCCTATTTTCAGCACCAACCTTATGCTTTAACACGAATGTGAACCCTTGAAGCTACTCAACCCACTTCGCATGCCTTAGGTTCAACTTCTTCCGTGAAGTAAGAAAGCGTAAGGCTTCATGGTCAGAGAACAGCACAAATTCATGCGGTCTAAGGTAATGCTTCCAATACCAAAGAGATCGAACGACCGCATAGAACTCCTTGTCATAGGTCGAGTATTTTTGCTTCGCCTCATTAAGTTTTTCACTAAAATAGGCCACAGGGTGACCCTCTTGGTTAAGCACTCCTATGCGTACACCCAATGCGTCGCATGCGACTTCGAAGACTTTGGAAAAGTCCGGTAAGCGCATGATGAGTGCACTACTCATTTGTTGTTTGATCTCAGCAAAGGCTTTTGTCGCTGCTTTGCCCCATTTAAAGTCCCCCTTTTTCATACAATCAGTAATTGGGGCCATAATGGTACTAAAGCTTCTGATGAAACGACGATAAAAAGTAGTCAAACCATGGAAGCTACGGACATCATGTATGTTTGTAGGCTCGGGCCACTCCACAATGGCTCTAACCTTTTCAAGGTCCGCAACTATTCCATCGGCCGAGATAATAAATCCCAAGAAAACAACAGAATGTTGCATGAAGGTGCATTTCTTGAGATTTGCAAACAACTTCTCGCCCTTGAGGGTCTCACAAACCAACCTAAGGTGGTTCAAGTGTTGATCCTTGTTATGACTATAGATCAAAATGCCATTGAAATAAACAAAAAGGAATTTGCCTAGAAACGCCTTTAACACTTGGGTCATGAGTCGCATGAAAGTGCTCGAGGCATTAGAAAGCCCAAAAGGCATGACCATTCACTCATAAAGACAATCTTTAGTCTTAAAGGCGGTTTTTCACTCATCACCGGGGCGGATGCGGACTTGATGGTAGCCACTCTTAAGGTCGATCTTTGAAAAGATAGTGGTACCAACCATCACGTCAAGCATGTCATCGAGCCTTGGTATGGGAAACCGATACTTAACGGTAATCTTGTTGATTGCACGGCTATCCACACACATGCGTCATGTACCATCTTTCTTAGGAGTGAGTAGGGCAGGTACGGTACACGGGCTCAGACTCTCTTGGATGAACCCCTTCTGAAGGAGCTCATTGACTTACTGAGTCAACTTAGTGTGCTCAACCGAATTCAACCTGTAGTGGGGCAGGTTCGGTAAGGTAGATCCGGGAACCAAGTCAATTGCGTGTTGGATATCACGCAGAGGAGGGAGTTCGTTTGGTAAGTCTTCAGGGAAGACATCCGTAAATTCTTTTAAAATCGGCTCAGCCTCCTTGGGACACTCGCTCACCGACTCGGGAGCACTCTCTACGGTGACAACTACGTACACCACAATCTCTTCTATCGATGCTTTCTCGAACTCAGAAGGGCTCACAATATTAATGAATTTAGAAGACTCGCCCTTCTGTTCGACGGTGTTGGTTGATGGTGTTTTGGGAGGCAAAGGGTGTAAAGTAATCTTTTTGCCCTTATGCATAAACGTGCATATGTTTGATCGACCAGAAAGAGTCAAGTCCATGTCATAGAGCCATGGCCTTCCCAAAATGACATGGCCCACATCCATCGACACTACATCACACCATAAGGTGTCGGAATAAGAACCTAATTGAATCGGTACACGACACATTTTCGACACAGGAATGGATGAAGAATTGACCCATGCGACTTTATAAGGTCTCGGGTGGGCTTCGGGTGTAATCCCTAAGAGGCGCACGGCATGAGTTGATATAACATTAGTGCAACTATCGCTATCCACGATGACCCTATAATTCTTTTCACCAAATCTGGCGTAGGTGTGGAAGATGTTCTCCCTTCGCCAGTCATCCTTTTCATCCCGTTGAGGTTGTGCAAAAGCACACCTCACAACTAAAGCATGACCAATAGCATCACCCTCTTCATCACTGGGTGTGGTAACAGGTTCAAATACTTCCTCTTCAACCACTACCTCATCATCATCCTCCTCTCCCTCAATGAAGAGAGTCCTCTGGGATTCTTTCGTAGGGCATTGGGAGGCAAAGTGTCCCATCCCATGGCATTTATAGCACTTTACTTGAGAGTTAACCCTGGAGGAGTCTCCAACTACACTTTTTCCCTTTTCAAACCTCAAATTGGCAGGGGCAGGTTGTGTAGGTTTGGGAGGAGGATTGAATCGTCCCTCACCGGATCGATGACTATTATAATATGGCTCAGTCCTCTTCACCACCGTAGTTTTCAAGTACCGTTCAAGATCTTGCACAATGGCATAGCATCTTTCAAGAGTTTCTACAGGATGAGAAATCAATTCTTTTTGCAATTCAAGTCGCAATCCGGTGCGGAATCTAGAGAGAGTGATCTCAGGGTCTTCCGATACTTTTGCCCTCATCATGAACTCTTCAAATTTGACAATGTAATCGGTCACGGGCATACCACCTTGACGTAAATTTTGCCACTGGTCGAGGAGGGGTTGGTGGTATGATAAAGGAACATACTTCTCAGTAAGTAATTTCTTCATGTCGTCCCAACGGGTAATGGGAGGACAACCCGCATTCACCCTGATGCGCTCCATCGAAAGTCGGAATCTCAATTCGGACAGTCTTAAGGAGTTGAACTTCGAGGTCATAGTCATCTCTACGATGATCCTTATGGTTCCGATTGTCTTGGCGACCATTACGTTCTCAGTAAGGACATTCACGCTCTTGGTGCTGATTTTCTAGCCCACCCATCGCTTCCAGTTGGTTGATTCGATCACGTAATCTATCATTACCAACTCCTAGGGATGTTTGGGCTTGCTCAATAGTATTCAGACGCGCGTTAATTGCACCCAATTCTTCTCGCATACCGTTAAGGGCATTGAGAATCGCACTCGAGTCCATGGTGATCACACAGTCTATTAGGGTTCTAATATGGAATGCAATATGGGCTCACAAAAAGAAAATAATGCAATAAAATAAATATGACAAGCAAAAATGCCCTAACCTAGAAAACCTAGGGCTCTGATACCAAAATTGACGCAGGACGGGAACCATAAAATGCGTGATTATGATTTTATGCGATTTTGCTGAAATTAAATAAAATTAAATCAAACTTAATCTCAAAACTATCTTAAATACCTTAGGGTTCAGAGAATTCAAGTTGGTAGATCATGCGAAATCCAGTTAGGGTTCAGTCCGATGCGCAAGTACTATTAGATTTGAGGTGAGATCGGCCTAGAGATAGAACTCTAGCTTTTTCCAGGCTTGGGCGTTCGTCTTCGATCCGACGTAGATTCACAGGCTTTAACTAGGGCTTTGGAAATAGGTGTATGATTTTGTAATGGGCTTATGGTTTGATTTATGGCTTAGAAAAGGGTTTTGGGCTCTGTTTGATTTGGGATTCGGAAAGGGATTTATGATTTTAGGGATCAAGAAATCAATAGGTTAAGATGTAGGAGAAACCAGCAGGGATCAATAAGGCAAAAGATTCAAAGAAGACAGTGATAGATAATAGAGAAAATAACAATGACTTTTGGGAATCACTCCCTTGGCCTCACACCCAACCCATCTCAGGCAAAGAATATTCAAGCATAAAAGCATTCAAAATATTCAATAATTAATTAAAAGTCTTTACAAGCCTCAATATATAGGCCACCAATAATTAAAATTCGAAATAAAGAGTTATAATAGAAATAAAACATAAAAAAGGTAAGTTTTCGCAAAAAAACTCAAAATCCGGAAAGCCCATCACGACGTCCACAGATATCCGTAGTGCCCCACGGACATCCGTGACCTACGGACAGATAGGGGGCAAAATCACGAACGTCCGTCATTGTTTCACGGACGCCCGTCACTGTTTATCACGGACAGTATTTTTTTTTTTTTTCCTTGACGTTCCCCATCATACGTCCAAATTATTCTTTTTAAACAAATAATTGAAGTTTATGTGTGTGTGTGTGAGTAAAGTACAACATATGGAAATCTATGTGAAATTGAAATGTGCATATGAGATCAATTATGAGAATTTATGCTTTGAAATATGAGATAAAATGCTACTAATGTTCCCCTATTGAGCTTAGACTGTTAGCTCACCCTTCGATTATACGTCACAGGTGATGATTTAGAGAAGGACTTGGATTAGGAGAGCGATTCGGAATACGTTCCTGAGGAGGAGGTTGAGCCCTGCCTAAGGAGTTTTTCCCTAGATAGGGATTGTGTTAGAATTGGATATTTTGTCTGTGCTTAGGGCTTGGTACATCCAGCCACTTTGAATTAGAAATGTGAATCATGTAATATATTTTGGATTATTATTTTGTGAACCATTGTTTGGTGATGGTTGTCCATCACCGATGGTTCGTTTCGGTTCTTTATCCATATATTTGACATGGAATTAGAACCGTCATTTTGATATGTTTTGGAATATAGAAATGGAACTTTCTTTTACTGTATATGATGACTCTATCTACTTAGTTAGAGATATTCGCTCTGTTTTTCTGCTTTGTGTGGATGTGCCAAGTGTTCGATTACTCATGGATCGCCTTAACAGGTGATCCGACGGCATGGGTTTCGGCTTAGTGAAATTCGGGCTGTCACACCAGGCATCCCCATGCATGAGTGCATTTGCAGCAAGACAGGCTGCAGCATTCAAGATGTTTGAAACAATCAAAAGGATTCCAGAAATAGATGCATATGAGACCAGTGGATGAAAATTGGATAATGTTCGGGGAGATATCGAATTAAGAGATGTCTCCCGGCCAGACCCGACGAGCAAATATTCACCGGATTCTCTCTCTTTATACCAAGTGGCATGACCTCAACTTTGGTTGGAGAGAGCGGAAGTGGAAAGTCAACAGTGATCAGTTGGATAGAGAGATTTTATGACCCACAAGTCAGCGAAGTTCTTACAGATGGTATAAATCTCAATGAATTTCAGCTGAAATGGATCAAAGAGAAAATTGGGCTTGTTAGCCAAGAACCGGTGTTGTTTGCTTCTACTATTAAAGACAACATAGCCTACAGTAAAGATGGTGCAACTCTTGAAGAAATTCAACCTGGAGTGGAACTTGCCAATGCTGCAAAATTTATTGACAATTTGCCTCAGGTCCTACTTTTATTTCAAGCTTTTTAGTATTTTCTATTTTCTTTCTACTTTCATTTATTCTCTCTGATCTTGATTAATCCCATTACCGTACATCACCCTTATGGTACATCAAACAGTGGCTATTCCATCTGTACGATGTCCCAAAGAGCAATCCCAAGCACAGCCTTAGAAGTTCTACAATGCTATTCATTCCCTCCGCACATATATATGAATGGGAATTCATTAGGGGTAAAACCTTAAAGGAGAGCAAGGTGGTCATCCACAAAGGAACCCAGTAGCATTACAAAGGAATTAGCCTATGCCTTCAGCAGGCGCAACTGCCCCAGCCCCAGCCTTGGCCTTCAAGTCGGCCGAGCGTCTCACCCAAGAAAAATTTACAATTTTATCAGACATCATAGATCTAACTTCATCAATAAAATTCCATATTCTCCACGGGGAAGAAGAGATGCCAGAGATCCAATTAATGATACCATTTTTGCCTTCCATGAACAAGGAGAGGAGCAAAACACCTTGATGGGCTGCTCTCATTCCAGATTCATTGTCCGAACCAAAGCTGTAAAAAGAGATGAATTCCGCCAACATTTGGCCTACATGGTCCCTGATAATACCACCATCTCTGTTCATTTATTCAAAAATATCAATGCCTGTAATTAGCTCAGCCACAGGATGTTCAACTTGAAGACGAGTATTCATTCAACATCAATGTGACTTGAAGAGCATGGGGTAACTATATTTTGTCTTGTATATATAGTTGCCACAACATCCATGTGTATTTAAAATGAAATTATTTATTTATTTAAATATTATAAATAAGCTTATAGTTTATTAAAAATACCAAAATATCTTTATTTAGTTTATCGGTTTGAAGACGTGGCTTAACTATAGTCACAGATTGAGATTGAAGATGCAACCTATAAGATACAGAAAGAGATCACATCATCTATTTTTGTACCTCTATTCTCTCATTTATTGTGAACAAATGACCCTATCTTTTATGAAAATACAAAAAATACTCCTATTTGTAACACATGGCTTAACTATAGCAACAAATTGAGACAAAGTTGGATCTTAACATAGCTTCCGAACTCTTCTAAAGATTGGTAGGAAAATTAAACATAAAAACCTTCATAAGATTGGCATATACCTAAAACACAATAAAAGATAAATACAAAAAACTACGAAGGCAATCAAAGAACTAATAAATCATATAAATTTAATGGATTTTTAGAAAGTTTTCATCAAATTAATTTCAAAATATTAATTCATCAAAATAATTAACTGGGAACTTCTTAGGAAAACCTGTACAAGGCTGTGTTGTAATGGATAATTGAATTAGATGAAAATAATGATCTGGAGATTAACAAAATAAAATTCAACTATCACAGCAGAGAAAATATAATTCAAAAAAATAAAAAATATCTAATATCCTAAATATTTCAGACTTAGAACCAGAACTACTTAGATCTGGAGATTAATAACAAAGAAAATTGAGAAAGAATTTGGGATCTAGATCCTAAATTCTTTCAGAGAGAGGCTAGGGTTTGACACTCGAGAGAGAGGAAGAGTGAGAGAGGCTACGGTTTCAAAGAGAACGAAGAAGTCTAAGGGAGATGAAGAGGGAGGTGGTTTTGTTAGAGAGAAAAGAGAGGTATATAGTTTTCGAATTAGGGCTTCTTCTGGTCCACCCCCCACACTGTCCAATAATAACCCATCTTCCCTCTTAGTTGTTTTTTATCATGAGAAAGTGCTAGCATATAGACCCACCGCCGGCTCAATATCATTTTCTTCTGCCCATTTTCCCTAAAGTGGTGTCACCATCCAATATTGGGTCATCAGCATTTACTGTATACTTTGAGGAGCAATAAAACAACTTCACTAAAGAAAAGACACAAGTGCCTTTACCATCCAGCTGAAAAACCTACTGAACTTAAAGAGTTTCCTTAATCACTTTATAAGGATTCTTGATATGTCCCACCCAGCTGATAAGATGCTTTCCTCTTGTGGCATAAGAGTTGGCAACTAGAAGATCTCAGAGGTGTGTCAATGGGCTGGGCTGAGATAGGCTTAAATGGGTTGAATATTTGGCTGATATAAAATTAGGGAAAGTCCAGCCAGTTTATTAATATCATTCATCAATACCTCTTTCATTGTCTGGTAGTCCATGACAGATACTGGGCGTTAGACAAAATATAACTTTTATAGTTACCAGTTAAACACCACTGCAGTACAAATTTTCAAATCAATCCTCAAGAGCTCTTTCATTGGCTGTGAGTCCGTCCCGGACACTAGATGACAGATACAATATGCTTAGTGAGCAGAAACACTGACATGTCTACTAAATTATATAATATTGGTGAGAAATACATGCATGCCCCTATACAAATGGTAGTCCATGCATGTATGGAATATATAAAAGTATGTTCAGATAAATAGGAACACATTAGAGCTATATAATTTGTAGAGAAATGATTCTGTGCAATAAATGAAAAAATAGTTCAAGTTTTATCTTAATAGCAGACAGAGCACAGTTTTGAAAAATGGAGCCTCCCTGTAAGATTATAAACTGTTATTGGTTTCTTCGGGCACACATACAACTTGCAGGTAACATCTCAGGAGAGTAATAGCACAAAAGGAAATTTATCTTCCCATGGATATTTGATTGAAAACTTAGCTGCAAATGTAGTTTGCACCTAGAGCTTACTGTAATTGAAGATAGTGATTCTGGAATCGGGATGAGTAGGAAAAGAAAATTTTCGGCTTGAAGAACACATTTCATCTAGAATCATTACCTCTGAGAATCTTTTAGGACTTCCCTGTTAGGTTTAGATATTGAAGGATACTACTTACCACACATGAACATATTTGTTCTGCCATTTCATATCATTTATCATAAAAAATAATTATCTAATGTAAAAGGAAGTAACTATTGTTTCCAAATTGGAAAAAAAGCTGGGTAAAGATTCTAATAACTCAAATAAATAAGCAGGAACTATTTAGATTCACAATTGTAACGGGGCTCAGGTAAGGACTTCATCTAATGAATGGAAAAATACAGGTTGTGGGCTTTCAATGATGACATTTTGAGTTTAACATGAGTGCTACAAGGTACTGATGACACACCAAGGATAGATATATGAGTTGGTATTATGAGCTGAAGAGGCCTAATCATCAAGGGGACATCTATTGGACATGTTACATAAATAATCATCACTATAAACTATGCAGATCCCAGTCCACCATATAGATGAGCCTATTTGCACAAGAGTCGAACACTCGGACAATTAAGATTAATGAAAATGTGTGCTATGCATATAGGTTCGATGACCCTAGCACCTAATAGTTGCACCCAACCCAAACAAGTCACCTGTCAGCTCCCTAATGTGGTCCTTAGCTGTAAGGGAGATATACCCAAAATTGAAGATTAAAATCTAGAAAACTCAACTGCCACCAATGAAATATGAAAATTTAAAAAGCTAACATGGAAAGCAGGTACATGCAAATGCTTGTTATATTAACATGCACATGCTTGTTATAAGAACATATTTAACATGAACACCAAGAACTATATGGCAAATGGAAAATGACCACCTCTTTACAGATTTGGGGTTGAGAGCCCCACATTTGGGCTGAATGGAATATAATTTTAGGAATTCAATTCATGAAGTGGGTAACTCATACTGGAACATATCATAGATCAAATGATCACATTCATTCTGGGATTTGAACCATTCTATATATACATTCCATCTGATAGGGATGGTTGTGCATGCTTTTTCAATTGTTGATATTAAATGGCTCCAAGGCTCTTCTAAGCTTTTGATTTATTTTGCTAGATATGTCCTAACGATGGGCTGCTAGTTGGACAGCTTGGATTGACCAACAGTTTGTGTCACGTGGTGTAGAAATGGGTTGTCATGACCCAAATCTGTGTATATGCAGTCAGTTTCTTAGTTTTTTTTTCTTCCCCTTGCTTAAAGAATATGAAATCATATAAAATGGGCTGACAGTTCGGATTAGAAAGTGCAGAGATCATATAGTTACAGTCATCTCATAGGCAAGATTCTTTGTTAAGACGTGCTAATGAAGTGCTCCAAATTAATTACTTGGGTGATAAAAGATCTGCACCATATGGTTGAAATCGAGGGATGTTACGACCCTAACTATGCACTTTTGATCAGAAAAGGCAGGTCTCTTTTTTAAATTATTAATAGAATTATTAAGAATCAATCAAATAAAAAACTAGTTCTAGTTGACCACCACCAAACAATAGATTGAATGTATAAGTAACTCCTTAGGAGGGTGGCACCTAGAAAGCTGGAACCATTGAAGTTAATGATGTTCCAGTATACTTGTGGATGGGTGATCGGTTTTAAATTGTACCCTTGCAAGTGCACAAGATCTATTGAAGCACTGTGAAATCAAGGGTATCGAACCTACAGGGAAGCGTAAAATTTAATTAATTTCTAGAAGCATAAAACGAACCTAAGGAAGTACCAAAGGTCAGATTTTGTAAAAGATGAAGAAAACTATCAACTACACAAAAAGCAATTAATGAATCTAAACAAAGCTTATGCAAGGAAAGCAGTGATTAATCAAATAACAATGATAAGATGATCAAGGAGTCTGCTAATCCTAGTTTATAATTTTTTTACCAACAATCAATCACACATTTCAATGTCAAATTATTTACCACCTTTTACTACAAGCAAAATGAAGCGAAAGGAATGTGATTATTAATCCGGCATACCCTATCCAAACACTATGACGCATCCAATCACGGCATGAATCATGCGAAAGGCATAGCGTATCTAAAATTCGAAACCACAACATTAAGATCTAATCGTACCGCCTGAAAGCCGTAAGATTCAATAATTATGACAATGAATACAAATATTAACCCTCATTTTACTACAAGTAAAATAATTCGAAAAGAATATGATTATTGATCCGACATACCCTATCCAAAAACTATGACTCATCCAACCACGACATGAATCATGTGAAAGGCATAGCATATCTCAAATTCAAAAGCACAACATTAAGATCCAATCGTACGGCCTGAAAGTCGTACGATTCAATATTTGTAAAAAGAATTGATTGAATGAAAATAAATTAACTACTTATCTAGGGGTCGCTTCCTCCTTGAATGAACAGTTTTAGCCGCTCATCTCCGATGCACACGCAAGGCACAGATCCAAAACCATTATAAAAATGCTCTTTGATTTATCAAATGCTCGGATCTTTTAGGAAAAGATCCGGAACCTTACAAAGCTTTGGTTCCTAATTACAATCTAATTAAAAAAAACGACAGCTAAAATAAAATGAAAAACTAAGGAGAAAAATCCTAAAGAAAAACTACCAAAAATTAGCCAAAAAGGCCCAAAAAAAGCATGCCTAAACACTGCTCTGTTTATATAGGGTTGGATTGAAAATTTGCCATATATAGGTCAATCAATTGAATCCCAAGATTCAATCGATTGAATTCAAAATCTGAATTTTTGGCGAAATCATTTGAATTTGAAATAAATCAATTGATTTTAGAAAATCAATCAATTCGAATTTAAATTCGAATTTGAGAGGGAAATAGTTGTCAGCCAACTCAATCGATTGATTTATGAAATTCAATCAATTGATTTTGAATTCAGATTTTGGGCGGCAGAACAGTTGCCTCAACCTCAATCGATTGATTTTCCAAAATCAATCGATTGACTTTGACATGTGACATATTTAGTTCTCTTCAGCAATGACGGGATTAATCGATTCTTCACGGATTTCAGTGCTTTCGTTAGCTTCATAGTGCAATGTTTCTATGTTATCCCTAATTATGCTCTTTTATGCTTCTGCAAGATTCAATAGAAGAAAATAGCTGAAACCACTAAAACTACACAACAATTGTTAGAATGCCTTCATCGAATGGACAAATGTTAGTTTTAGGGTGTGAAATATAGTCATATTTCGGCACAGATCACACCCCCAAACCTACACTTCGCTAGTCCTCGAGCAAAGAGAATGATAAATATGTCAAAGCAAGTAAAACTAACATCGTAAGAAAATAAATGCTACTTTCGTAGGGAGCACGATTGCATTTAGCATATGCAATAAGCCTTTAAATCCCTAGGTGATCCCTGGTGGAGGAGTTGTGTCTCCTGAGGGTTTACAGTGAAGATACCCACAAACTTCCAAAACTGTTTTCAAAATCATCGACAAAATAGTTTTCAAAAATCGGTTTATATAATATATATACCTTTAAAATAAAAAATCTGTAATCATTTCAGCATGCAAATATTCATTCTCAAATAACGATGCTATAATAATTCTATTATTGCTTATTCCAATTAACCCAATGCTCCAATCCTTAGACCAATTTTTCATTCATGCCTAGAGTGTCGTGTGTGCATGTGCCAATGCTTAAATCGTTCTATCGCAGGAATAATCCAAACAAGGAATTGTTTGATCCTAAGTTTCGACTCAATCCTCACCTTAGGTATACACTCAAAACAAAATCGCTCTGATGAATGGTTCAATTTTTGCACACATGTGAGAGAATTACAACACAAACAAAAAGGTCTCACATGATCTAGAAAACACGGTGCATCGAAGAATTACAAGAAATCTCACAGTAAAAGATATTTGTATCCTAAGCACGTTATACCAAGCACCATTGACATTGTGCTATCACTCTCCACAAGGCATTTACCACTTATGATTGGATCAAGGTCTTTTTCAAGGTTGTAACGGGGCTTGGGTGAAGGTTAAGAAAGGGAAATCGGGGATCAAATTTCTCTGAGAAACCGGAAAAAGAAACACAATTTGATTTCTAACTTTGCACTCTTTCTTTCTCGGATTTTTCAGAATTTCTCTTTTTCTTTTTATCAACTTTTCTCCTTCTTTTCATTTCTTTTTTTTTTCTTTTTTTAAACCCACCTTATGTTTTTCACATATTTCTCATTTCTCTACCTCTTCCACAAAGTTATATTTTTTTCTTTTTCTCTCTTCTTTTATTCACATATTTTTCTGCTATATGCTCCTTGCAAGTATTATTGCCATGACTCTCCACTTTCTCTTGTTCTCATCCCTCTTTCCCAATTTCTCAGAAATTGAAGGGTAAAGTTTTGTATTTTTTTTTTCAAACTGGTGTGGGGTATGGTTAATATAGCTTAACAAGGAATATTTAGGACAAAAATTGTTCAATCAAGGCTCAAAGGAGGTGCAAAAAGATAAATCAATATGAGGTGGGGCATTTTGGGCACAAACGAGCCAAGGATGATCATTTCCTTTCACGATGGTAATTATGCCTATTTGTCTTAAATGAGTTCTAGCACAATGATATAAAGCATGCGAAATAATCAAACCGAGATAAAATATATGAGATTTCAACAATTAAGCACGAATTTCAAAGATACTCCGAATTTATTTTAGCACTCTTCAAGAACGAGGAAAAAGTTCTAAAGCTCACGGGGTTTAGTCTTTCTTAGGATCCTAGAATTCTAAATTTGAACTAATCTTTTGATTTTCGAACCTAATCATAGTGAAGGTGAAATTTTTTTTTCTAAGTATAAATTTCAAACCAATCTTTAAATGTTCACAATGGAGTTAATTATCGTAAGCAACAGCAGTTTTACTATGACATGAATATTTAAAAATTAAAATTTTACATGCATCAGTGACTAAAGTTTGAAAACTACGCCAAAAATAAACGATTGTTTTTTTAGCGGTTAAATGTACACTGCAAAATTATGAACCACGCATTTGAGCACACCACCCCCAAACCTAAGTGGTGCTATGTCCTCATTGCACAAAACCACAAACATTAAAACAATAATAGGACAGTCAGAAAAATATGATAACAGATCGGCCCAAGCACCAACAATGCTAGCTCAATGTCCCTTTCGAAGGAGGAGGGGGCAAAGGAGTTAGAAGAGCTAAGGTCACTCCCCCTTTCCCCTTTCTTTTTTTTTAAATTTTTTTATTTTATTATATAAAACATGAAATGAAAATCCAAACAATTTACCTCCTCAATCGATCGATAGAGGTTGGTAAATCAATTGATAATTGATTGAACAAAGTCAGACTCTGTCAATCAATTGAAATAAATCAATCAATTGAAGTAAACCAGCGAGAAAAATCTAACCCAGCTTTTTGTTCCTTGGTCAATCGATTGAAATGGAGCAGAAGGCAAAGTTTAATAATTCGGGCCAGAATTCAGAGTCAATCGATTAATTCTATGAAATCAATCGATTGACTGACAAACAATGTACGGTTTTTAGAGTTCGAGAAGAAAAACACAACAGAATTTATTTTTTTTCATAAAAATCATACTAATTAAATCTAATAAAAAGAAAATAAAATTCCTAAATCAATAATGTACAAGGGGCTTGGGTTGCCTCCCAAGAAGCGCTAAGTTTTTGTTTTGTGGTCTACAGTCGGACCACCCTCAAACTCCGATAGGAATGAGAAAGAGTGGTTCATCTAGTTTGTTTTGGTTGCCCTTTCTAAGAATTAGCAGCTTGAGGCTTTTGGTGCGTGGATTTTCAACAAACCTATCCACCCCGTAAACCATGAAATATTTGGTTCTAGCGCGTGTTGGCAATTTGAGAGCACCAAATAAATTATTATTTACAACCAATCGACTTGAAGGTTCGTCAAAGCATTGTAAAAATAGATCAATACGCACATAAGGTGCCTCATATGTAATGCTTGACTGCTCAATCGATGTAAAACAAGGAATTGTGTCCTCCTCATTCAAATGATCTTTTGGTATTAGAGGAGTAACACAAATTGGTTGGCCATCCGCCGGTGTTTCAATCTTATATGAGCCAACAACATCTTCCTTGTAATCTACCTCATGCCCGCCCCAAAGGGTCATGGTCTCAACCTCAGGTTCATGGGCGGGGGTAGTTTCTCCTTTCAACTCCTGGTCATGCAGGAAAGTTATAGGTTGGCTAGGCAAGATATCTGCTTTCCTAGTCATGGTAGCGAACCACTAGTCCGTTTGGGATTGGAGTTCTTTTAACATTTGATCATGAAAATTAGACCACATAGTTAAGATTCGGTCTTCGAAATCGGGACTCAATTGGGATTGTGAGTATTGTGGGTCAAACTAAGGTTGGTCTGAAAATTTTTGCATATAAGGCTGATTTAAATCACAACCCTGATTTGGTTCCCACCAATTAGGATCATTCTCCCCATATTCATCCCATGGGGATTGTGAATATTGTGGGTCAAACTTAGGTTGGTCTGAAAATTTTTGCATATAAGGCTGATTTAATTCGCAACCCTGATTTGGTTCCCACCAATTAGGATCATTATCCTCATATTCAACCCATTTTTGGAATAGAGTTTCATAATTAAACTCATCAAAAGATGAGGGCATCGAATTTGTAGGAAACTCCATATCACAAAATCAAAAACTAAAAAATGAAAATACAACTACAAAAACCTAACTAAATTTAGAAACAAAGGTACGTACCTTGGCCTTTCGCTGGCGTCCCCTTCAAAGCTTTGGTAGATTCGGACCTTGATCTCTAAATCTGGCAACAAGTAAACTATAATTATAAAATTACTAATACAAATAATCTAAAAAGGCAATAAACTTTAAGAAACCTACAAAATCTAAAATCAAAAATTCAAAATCAAATTTAAAATTCAAATTCAAAAGTCAAAATTCAAATTCAAATTTCAAATTCAAATTTTAAATTTTAAATTCAAAATTCAAATTCAAATTTAAAATTCAAAATTCAAAATTTTACAATTTTAGATTTCAAAATTCAAAATTTTCAAAATTCAAATTTCAGAATTTAAATTTCAAAATTCAAAAATTCAAAATCTAAAAAATAATCCTACAAATCTTAAACTAGAAATCCTAAAAATCCTACACAAGAAAGGAAAAAGAATAAAATCCTACCAATCCTACAAATCTTAAAAGGCAATAAATTAAAAGAAAATTCTACAAATCCTAAAACAATCCTACAACTCCTAAAAAAAATTCTACAGATCCCCTACAAGAAAAGAAAGAAAATCCAACAAACCCTACAAATCCTAAAAGAAATCCTATAAAAAATCCTACTTAAGAAAAGATGGAAAGAAAAGAAAAGCCTACAAATCCTAATCAAGAAAAGGACAATAGAATAAAATCCTACAAATCCTAACAAATCAAAATTCAATTTCAAAATTCAAATTCAAATTTTAAATTTCAAATTTTCAAATTTCAAATTCAAATTCAAATTTCAAAAATTTTAAAATTTAAAAGAAACCTACAAATCTAAAAAAAATCCTAAAAGATTTTTTCTTTTTTTAAATAAAAACAAACTAGTCTGTTCACAATTCAGAATCGATCGATTGATTTAAATAAATCAATCGTTTGGTTTAATTCACAAAGTTGGCAAGCTTCTGCTTCTCAATCAATCAATTGATTTTCAAAATCAATCGATTGACCTGTCACAGAGCATAGAATAGTACTCTGATTTTGTGTGTTAGTCGATCGATAGAATTCACAAATCAATTGATTGACTGACAAAACAGTGAACAAAAACTACAGTCCGAGCCATTTTTTTTTTAAAAAACAAAACTAAACACTCATAAAAATTAAAAAAATTCCGATGCTTCCCCGGCAGCGGCACCAAAAACTTGATCGATTTTAAATTGTACCCTTGCAAGTGCACAAGATCTATTAAAGTACGGTGAAATCAAGGTGTTGAACCCACGGGAAGCGTGAAATTTAATTAATTTCTAGAAGCGTAAAACGAACCTAAGGAAGTACTAAAGGTGAGATTTTGTAAAAGATGAAGTAAACTATCAACTACACAAAATGCGATTAATGAATCTAAACAAAGCTTATGCAAGGAAAACAGTGATTAATCAAATAACGATAAAAAGATGATCAAGGAGTCTGCTAACCCTAGTTTATAATTTTTCTACAAACAATCAATCACACACTTTAATGTCAAATTATTTACCATCCTTTTACTGCAAGCAAAATGAATCGAAAGGAATGTGATTATTGATCCAGGATACCCTATCCAAACACTATGACGCATCCAATCACAGCATGAATCATGCGAAAGGCATAGCGTATCTCAAATTCGAAACCAAAATATTAAGATCCAATCATTTTTTTTTTTATCAGTAATAGAAGATTATATAGAAAACCAGCAAGGCGCTGAAACCGTATACAATCAAGCGACATAGATCAAAAAAGGAGAACACCAACTAAGGACAACAAGCACTACCCACACCCACACCGCTCCGCCAAACAGGCCCCCTTAGCCAGGCTCCCAAGGGAAATTAACGGTGCGGTCCCCCTGACCACCACGGACTCCCCAAAAGGTAACGAGCTCGAAGATCGCCCTAATAACCATTCCAACAGGTTTGGTTTGACGTTCGAAGATTCTGCGATTCCTCTCATACCAAATACACCAGAAAGCGGCGAAGAGCGCAGCCATCCAAGCTCCCCTAATGTCCCCCTTCACCGTTGCCGCCTCCCAGCTCACCATGAAAGCATACGGGGACTGAGGCATGACCCAGGAAACCCCGAAGGCTCGAAGAATAGCTCCCCAGACCTCAAAAGCCACACGGCAATGAAGGAAGAGATGCGAGAGACTCCATCCATCGAACACATAGCACATGCCATAGGGACATCAATTCCCCTCCGAATTAGCTGGTCCCTGGTACGAATTTTGTCCTTACAAATCGTCCAAATGAAAAATCTGATCTTGAGAGGAAAAGGTTCCTTCCATAACCATCTGCCCTCGAAGCTGATAAGCGGGCGCCGAGATAGCCAGCGGTATAAGGCTTTGACACTGAATTTCTCCTCCCGACTGAAGGCCCAGATCCTCTGGTCAGCCCTTAGAGGGTTCCGCTGAGCCGCGTGAAGCCTCCTCAACAACTCCACATAGCTCGCCCTCTCACCGTCCCTAAGACGTCTCCTGAGGACCACCTCCCAGGTACATCTATCACTCACACAGCTCACAAATTCATCAATCCTACCACCCTGATTCAAAGAAAGGGCGTAGATAGCCGGGAACCTAACTCTGAGCGGACTCACATCCACCCACGGGTCTTCCCAGAAACGAATACGGGACCCACAACCCCAACTGTATCGCACCCCTCTTGCCCATATCTCCCAGGTACGTGAGATATCTCTCCACCACAGCAAACAGTTCCTGTGGGTGGACACTACTATCCCCCAATTCCCCCTGAAAGGCCATACTTGTCGTGCAATACCATCCACCAGAGGCAACCTCTCTCGTCCACCCTTTCCGCTCTCCAAATCCACTTCCCGAGCATCGCCAAATTTGTTCTCCTGAGACTCCGAATCCCCAACCCTCCATAAGCAGTTGGTAGCTGGCAAGTGTCCCAATTGACGAGGTGGTACCTCCTATTCAGACCAGCACCCTCCCACAAAAACGACCTTTGAATACGTTCCAATCTGTCAATGATTTTAGCGGGGCACCTATACATGGAGAAGCAGAAGATGGGTATCGAAGAGAGGACCGCCTTAACCAAGACCAACCTCCCCCTAGCACTAAGAAGCCTGCCTTTCCAAGCCGACAATCGCTGCTCAAATCTCTGCACCACCGGAAGCCAATCGTGGCTCGTTGGCTTTCTGAACCCGAGCGGCATGCCCAAGTATCTGATGGGTAACCCCTCAATGCGACACCCAACCGAACCAGCCAAGGAAGTCAGGACCTGATTCTCCACCCTTATACCCGATATTATGGATTTAAGGAGATTAACCTGTTGGCCCGACACCGCCTCGTACATTGAGAGCACATCAGCCATTGCACTTAATTTTGTCCCATCAGCCTTCCCGAACAGAATCGTGTCGTCCGCATACTGAAGGTGCGTAATAAACCTCCCCTGGTCGCCGACTCTGATGCTAGTAAGCATACCCAATCCCCGAGCCCGCCCGATCAATCCAGATAGAGCCTCCCCTACCACATTGAAAAGAAAGGGGGATAACAGATCACCCTGCCTGAGGCCCCTTGAACTCTTGAAATACCCCGCTGGTGTCCCATTAATCAATACCGAGAACCATGCGGAAGAAACACACCCGCGCATCCATCTCCTCCAAGTAGCACCAAAACCCAACCTTCCCAACATATAATCTAAACACTCCCAACTAACCCGGTCATAAGCTTTCTCCATGTCCACCTTCCAGATCACAGCCGGCCTACGAAGAGCATAGGCCGCGTTAATGGTCTCATTAGCAACTACCACAAGATCCGTCAGCTGTCTCCCAAGGACGAAAGTTGTACGCCGTGGTGGAGAGATATCAATGACGGGATCAATCGATTCTTCAGCAATGACGGGATCAATCGATTCTTCACGGATTTCAGTGCTTCCATTGGCTTCATAGTGCAATGCTTCCATGTTGTCCCTAATTATGATCTTTTATGCTTCTGCAAGATTCAACAGATAAAAATACCTGAAACCACTAAAACTACAGAACAACCGTTAGAATACCTTCATCGGATGGCCAAATGTTAGTTTTAGGGTGCGAAATATAGTCATATTTCGGCACGGATCAATGGGCTATAATCAGCCCATTTTAAAATTTTAGAAAATTATAATAATTATAAAGCCATGGTGAAAGTGGGGACCTATTTGGTATTATATTAAGTCATTTCCAATACATTGGCCAACACGTATTAGATGTGGTCGATATCTAAACCATGATGAAACACAATCTCAATCAACAGCGAGAACACAAGCCAATGTCGCAGATCATCTAGTGGGTTTAATTCAACAACCCATATAAAAGCTTACTTACATAACCCATCAAACACATTAACGATGCATCTCGATATAACTCATTGACAACTATAAATAGGATTTAAATAAATAAAACTTAAAAACATATTATGAAAAAAATAAAATGTTGAGAGGCCCAGAGCAATTAGTTCTACACTAAATCCAGCTGTCACAATATAGATCACTAGACCAGCAACATAAAAGAATCACCAAAACATTCCAAAGTTGAAATCTGTTACACCAACTGTACCACTAAATATACATCAATGAAGACACCATCCCAAAAAAAGGTTTTTCTCAAGATCTCTTCATTTATCTTTAGAACTCCCAAAAAAGAGGCAATAACAAGCCCATATAGATTGAAACAAAAAAATAGATAATAAAATCTCAATTCTCCATTATGCACACCACAAACTCCATTAATTAAAAATAAAATCCCTAAAACTCCTGAGACGCAGATCTAATCTCATCCTTCCTTTTTCCCTATTTCTTTCGAAACAAAGTCTGATGAATGTTGGGCAAAACCCCACCATTACAAAAAGAAAAATCCCTAAAAAATAATTGCCTCAGTTTTTTATTCAAAATTCCAACAAAAAAAAACCTAAAAACAATTTACCTTTAACGGAGCTGCTTCTTTATCGGTCTCATAATCGTCTTCAAATTCTTAGAGGAAATCTAGATCTTAGAGGAAATCCAAACCTTTGAATCAAGCAATAAAAAAACAAATCCTTCAAAAAATTCCAGATCCATAAGTAACTATACACAGTTCCATCGAATTTCCAAAGATAAACAGACTCCACTCGATTTTCCAAAAATCAGAGCCCTAAAATAGTAAAACAACAAAAATCTCGGCCAGATCCGAACATTTATATCAAAATGCATGGGAAAAAGTTACATTTGCCTGAAATCCACTCATTTTAACGAGAAAAACCAAGATCTAAACCCCCCAAAGCAGAAAAAGGTAAAAAAATCCAAGATCTATGGAGAAAAAAGATGAACTAGATAGAGATATACGCACCTGGTAGAGTAGTTTATCCCCATAGTTGACCATGTATCGGATTTCTGCTATAAATCTCGATTTCCATCAAAAACAAGCTCCTAGAGGAAGGGTTGAGAGAGAGGAAGACGAGAGAGAGGCTAGGGTTTTAGAGAGAAAAAGAAGGAAGGGTTGAGAGAGGCGTTTTGTGTTAGAGATAAAGAGAGAAAAGAGAGGCTTGGGGGGTCAGCCCGCTGGATTTGCACGTGATGAGAGGATGATTTATTAAATCAATTTTTAACTTAAAAAATCATTGCTTTAACTTTAAAAACTATGTTTTAGGCTGTGAAATATTACACCACTATTTTAAGCAGTAGTTTATTTTATGCTGCTACAGTGGTTTTTCCCTCATTTTGACGTAGTGGTGAAACCCGAGTCGAAAAGAAAGAATCATTGGTTGTAAATAAAGATAGCCTAATTACCACATGACTGAACACAATGCATTTATGACAAGGGAACCTTTATTTGCATAATTGAATAAGAAGAAGAATCTTTGGTTGTAAATAAAGGAGCACCCTAGGCTGAAAATCATTGAATGGATCAGACGCTAGAGTTTTTTGTCTCAATTAATCTTCCACTAACATCAAGCGGCCAATTTTTATTCCTTGTGACACAAATACCAAAAAGTGATTCAGACATCACGTTTGAGCGTGATGTGTGTCACGTGATTTTTGGATTAATTTTGTAGTAACAGTAAATAGGTCGTCTAATGGTACACCTGTGATATCAAGATCATTTGCGTCTAAGATTGGAATGAAAATGATCTCCAACGTATGATTCAAAGCACCCAATAGTTTTAGGCATAGGTGCCCTCCAAGATTTGGTAGACGCAAAAATAAAGGGTACCCTTGGAACCATAGTGACCAAACCCACGTTTTTTTAGAAAAAGTGAAAAAAAAAATCAGGAAAAAAACATTTTTTTTTTCTAAAAAATCCCTTTTTTATTTAAAAAAAACCATTTTTTTTTTCGAAAAATACCTTTTAAACCCCTTTTTTCCTGCTTAAAACCCTCGTTTGGTCAAAACATGTATATTTTTATTTTTTAAAATTATTAATATATTTTTTATTTTCGTAATTTTCCTGCTTTTTTCCCGAAATTGCCAAAATTTACCATTTTTTTCGTATATTTTCGGAGCCGTTTTATTCTCGTGCCTATACTTGGTCACTATCCTTGTGACAACCATTGAGAGAAGATGAAATACTCTTGTTGTCCAATGGTAACTCTATTTACAACCCAAGATTTTTCCTTCTTAACCTGAGTTTTATCCGCTTTAACTGGTGGCTGCTTTAAATCAGATGATGAATATCGTTTTTCTTCCGAATCTTCCACACAATTGATCTTGAGATCATGAGCCTACCATCGGACAATCAGATTTTTATTCCAGATGGCACATATCCCAAAAAGTTAACATAATCATGAGCAGACATCAACATGGTTCTTAGACCACTTTCCGAGATATTTGTAATATGGAATCAAAATTTAATATGTTACCACGCGCACTACCGCTAGTATGTATAAATGAGGACTGAGACTATGCGTCTAGATGCAGCCTTGAGGACTGCGACCTTATCAACTAAGTGCCATGTGGCACCCATCATGAGGATCGGATGCCACGCCAACTTAGACAAGATCAATTAAGTACCACCCAAAAAAATGGGCATGATCCAATGCATATTTACCGTGAAAATGTCATCAAAGGTGCCCAAAATCAATGCACCAGATTGGTTGGGCATCACCTGATCTATGACCCATCAAATGGAGGATAAATTGTTTTTTTTTTTTAAATCACATGCCCCATGGCTGACTAACCCAAAACGGTTGTTGTTTTGGGTTGGTCATGAGCGTCCAGGTGCAGCCTCTCTCTACATATGTGTGTGTATATATATATATGGGGATATGTGCCCGGGTGTAGAGATATCTCTGCGCCTATTAATAGGAGCTCGACACGTAGGTCCTCTTTCGCTGATGCGACATTCCCTCCTTTCCGTCATTTAACTCCACTTTAACCATAGTTACCACTGATAGAATCAGAAAGGTAAAGCATGGCGAGGCGCAGGGGTACGCGTTTATCTTCAAGCACTTACGCCCATGAAGGAGGCGCGCTTTGCTCTATATCGGGCGCTTCATTATTATCAAGGCGCCTAGCTTAATATCAAGGCGCTAGCGCTTCGAACAACGCCCAACAAATGACACGAACCGACGTCTGACGTAATATCATTTATTATCGTTGTTAGAACATTAAATGAGAAGCGGCGCATGACATCGTAGTTTACAATTGGAAATGGCTTCCTATACGGCGCCTCTTCGGGGAGATTGCTTGTGTTCCATGCGCTGACACCTCAGATACATGCTCCATTCGCTTTGTATTAGATGAAAACATGCTTCTTCACGGGGTGCTAGCGCCACGATGTCGAAGGCTAGCACTCCATTAGGTTATGGAAGACTCCTTCCATATGACACACAGCACAGTTTTGTGCGAAGAGACGACCGACCTTACTTCATTTATTACAATCGTCAGAGCATTAAATGAGAAACGGGGCATGACTTTGTGGTTTCAATGGTAATCATTACCATTTGAAATAGCTGTTTGAGGCACCCCTTCGGGGAGATCATTTGTTGGCCGAATGTTTAGCATTTATTGCTCGCATTAATGGCGCTTCTGTTAGAGGATGTTTGGTTCTCTGTGAGAAGCACTAGCGCTTCGATAAGAAGCGTCGATGCTTTCTTGTGCTTGAGCTTGTGCTACAAACATGAGGCGTTAGCGCTCCGTATATGACATGAAACGCCCCAAAATGTTGACACGTAGCACCATTTTGCACGAAGCAACGACGGAATGTATGTCATTTATTACCATTGTTAGTACAATTAATGAGGAGTGGGGTGAGGCAGACGATATTATGGCGAGTGACATCGTGGTGTGCAATGGCCATCATTTCCATTCAAAAAAAATATTTAAGGCGGCAATTTTGTGAATTACAAATTCACAAATTACTTTTCAGCTTTGCCCTCCCAATTTTCATCTTCTCAGAGCGCATTAAGAAACATCAAAGCGGAACCCTTTTCTTGCATCGAGTAAGGAAGTCAGTGTCCTTTTTTTCCGCTCCGCTTTAGAAATGCAAAATAGGAAGCGTCATCCCTTTCATAGAAGAAGCATTTGCGCCTCGAACAGGGGAGTAGACGCCTCAATGCACAAGCGTCGACTCCAACATTTTAAGCGCTAACGACTCTACATGGAAGCGACGTCGCTCCTGTTCTTACTATCTTTTTCTCTAAACTTCTCATTTTTCTGTTTCACATATTTTGAAGATGGTTCTCAAGACTCCGACGACTAAGTGCACCATTGTAAAGTGTCGTGTCATTTATGAAGAGGCATCTGAGCAGAGAAAAAATATGCTTGAGCAGTCGGTCTTCGGGGCATTTTTTGTGGCTCCAAAGGATGCAATAAGCATCAACAGCCTCCTGAACACAATGATGAGCAACATTTGGGATTTTGGGAAGGGCCATATCAAATTTCGGCCCTTGATTTTTCCCTTAATAACTGAGGTCTTCGAATGACTGTCTCCCCTCATTACCCTACCCCCACGAAGCTTCCCAAAGAACAGACCATTCGATCTAGGTCTTCTAGTGACCTTAAAACTGTAAAGGGGTCGGACATCATTGATGCCATTAACAAAGTCGAGGACAATGCTGACGACGGCTTTTTGAAACTCTATCTGTTTTCGTCCTCACCACTGTCCTCTTCCCAAACACGAAATTAACCCTCGAGGATGACTACCTCAAGCTTGTTGATGATCTCCCCAATTTCAACGTATATCCGTGGGGCGATGTCGCATACAATCACTTTCTAATGTGCGTGGACAAAGCGAAGAGGAACAGGGATATAGCTGAGAAGGCAAGGGCAGACTAGGATTACAATATTTACGGTTGTACTATTGCCCTGCAGGTAATGTCGTCTCCTAGAATGTCCTGTTTTATTTCATACAAAGCACTAACGATTAAAAAAGTCATCAAATTTTTATTTTACACTTCTCATATCTGAGCGTATGAGATTAACCACAGGGCGCCTCAGTCAAGGTTCCTGGCCACGCCTGCTTCCCAAGGCTACTGAATTGGACAACGAATGATAATACGAGGAAGATGTACATCCCGGACTTCGAGAACAACGTAAATTCGATACAATACGACGCGATATCGCATCCAAGTATAGGCGTTGTCGCTACAATGCACTTCTTTGTAAAAGTGCACCCGCTTCCAAAGGAAGCAATGGTGCCTCTAATATAAGCGCAATTGCTTCCTAAATTTTTTATCAATCGAAAATAATGTGGAATATCTATCATCTTGTAGGGCGTCCGGAATGTCGAGGCCACACTCCATGAGGAGAGACAGCTTGTAGTATTAGCCCTATAGTGAACAGGGCAGAGACCTGTGTTAGCAGGTGAAGGACCTGCGGTCCCTCCCATTACTTTGTGGAGGAAGAAAATGGACATTGATGTTGTTAACGTGGAATCAGAGGAAGAGGAAGAGGAAGAACAAGAAGAAGAAGAGGAAGAAGAAGAAGACGAGGAAGACGAAGAGGCTCCCAAAGCCCGTAAGTCCTCGCAATCGCAGATTGATGAAAAATGGAAGCAGTTTGTCAATTCAAAAATTGCAAACTGCCAGAGGTCAATCAGAGAGCAGAGCAAAAGACTTCGACGACCTCAGTCTAAAGGTTCTCCAGCTGAAACAGGAGAACCGGGAACTAAGGGACCGGAATGCCAAGATCTTGAAGGATCAGGGTTATATTATGCGTCAGTATGCCGTCTGCCAGCGGAATCAGACGTCTTTGAACACGATAGTGAGAAAATTATTTGAGGTATGCTTCTAAGCTATGCATTTCGTAGGCTGAATAAGAGAAAATCCAAAGAAGAAGAGCAGATGCTTCTGATAGGAAGCGTCAATGCCTTTACATGAGCCTTTACATGACATGTCAACGCTTTGAATATGAAGCGCCGACGTACGCTTTCGATATGAAGCGTCGACACCTCTATATCAGGCGCATACGCTTCGGACATGAAGCGTCAACGCCTCAACCCGAGTCGTCGCAGCTCTTCTAATGACCCGTGGACGCTTCTTTATGAAGCGACGAGGCATTGACTATGATGCGTTGACGCTTCGGATATGAGTAAACATTAACTGATATTCTTATCATATTGCAGGCTCGCAATGTGACGGGAAGTCCGTTGGGGAGCGTTAGGGATTTTCTAACATCTGTTCCCCAACGGCCAAGGTCTGCCTCGACCCCATCCTTCGGTGATGTGCATCGCCTGCCCAGACCCCAAACCCAGCCCCGATACTAGCCCTAAGCCCCAACCCCAACCACAACCCTAACCCCAACCCCAGCCCCAACCCCAAACACAGCCCCAACCCCAGGGCAAGCCATAACCACAATCCGACTCCCAACCACAACCACAACCATAACCACAACCACAGCCACAACCACAATCCGACTCCCAACCAAAATCATAACATCAACCCCAGCCCCAGCCCAACCCAATCCTCCTACTCCCTCCAAACCGGAAGCCCTTACCCAATCGAAAGTCCAACCTCCACCTAAGTCCAAAACCCAACCTCCTACAAAGGAGAAACCTCATCCCCAAGCACAACCTCTGCCTCCACCACCACCACCTCCTATTGCATTTCATGACGAAGGTCCTAAGATGACCCTTACGCAACCATGCATTGAGGAGAGGTCTTCGGTGCAAGAAGAAGAGGATGACAAAGTCTCAGTCGTCTTCAGGAGAAGTGAGAGGAACCGGGGTAAAGGCCTCACGATTCCTCCCTCACAACCTCTCTCTAAAAGAAAGGGAGAGCTGGTCTCCCAACCCCGCAAAAAGAAGGCCAAAGCGGTGGTGGCTCTGGCCGATGATGCATCACCTCAGGCCTATATGAATGATATTTAGGGAAAGCCCAACAGTGAGAACGAATAAGTATGTCCCTGGTTAGAACTTTTAACATCTATTTCGAAGCGTCGTCGAAGTGTCATCGCCTTTAGGTGACAACCCCCCACACGCTGGAATTGTTAGCGCATCATCTAGCGCGTCTACTTCAAAGCGTCAGCGCCCCATATTGGTCTAATCCACTTGTGTCTTAATTTGAACGTAGGACTGTCATCTCCATTGTTGGGTCCTGGCATATTACCGTCGAGTTGATGCGCTACCTGCGATCCAAACAGGAAATAGAAGACCTAGTAAGTATTAACCCCTATTCAACCCCGTCGCTTCCCTGATTTCATATTGATATTTACACTTTCGTATGCAGATAATGATCGCGTACTTTAGGATCATGGACAAGCAGGAGGACATGCACCCTGGAGAGAAGACTTTTCGGATGGCTGCCGTTAGACTCAAATGCATGAGCTTGGATTTTAGAGCATTTGAGAAGGACATTAAACATAATGCAAAATGCATGCCCTCCGACATTGTGGGACGGAGCATGTAGTACCTCGACCATTCTTTAGTGCAACATGGCACGAAGTCGTTGCAGTGTTTCCTCATAAATAAAAATCGCGCCTTGTCTGCGATGGACTATGAAGTTTTTTTATTCCAATTCACATCGACGAGTGATTAGTCACAGAATGTACTATTTTATCACCCTTAACTTAGTGATGCTAGACCTTAGTTTGCTACTAATGAGATGCATGTGCAGATATTTAGAACAGACAACAGAATAGAATGAAAAGTGTTAATCTTTGCCAAAATGAACTCAAAAGGCAGTAAGAAAGACGATCGTACGAAAAGACAATCCCAAACGTATTTGGAAGCCAGTCAAAAGAAGAAATCGTATTCACGATAGGACGCAACAGAAGAAAGAAGAGAAATCGTCTTTACGATTCCTCAGAATTCGCTTGAAGACTAGATGCAGTGAAACGGAGATACGATTAAACGAAAAGAACGAGCAATTGTGATTACGATTGTATACTATTGAAAGCTCCTGTTACTGCTGATCACGTGAGAGCCATGCTAAAATAGAAAGATCTGAATTAGAAGAATGCTATATCACGGATCTAAGAAGATTGGCGAAAGAATCCTGAAGATCTCTGCTACTGAAAATAAGGAGAAAAATCCTGCGCGCATCTACCATCTAAAGCAAGGAAGAATTAGGATTAGATGTATAGTTATTTTAGGAATCTTTTGTTTTAGTAGTTTACTTTTTTTAAAACTCGAATAATGTAAACTGACCCCTTATGAGCTATAAATAAGAGGGTATAGTAACTACAATTCTTTATCGAAGGAACTCTCAGCATCAATTGACGACTGAGGTTGGGTTTTCTTCCGATCAAAGTAGAGTAGAGTAGTTTAGATATCCAAGATTTCTCAAGAGCAATTGACTCCTGTGATCAGGAGCTGGAAGATTAAAGTAGAATATCTGTAGTTTCTCAGGAGCAATTGACGCCTGTGACTGAGAGATGAAGGATCATTTTATTTGCATTCTAGTTTAGATTTTTATTTGCTTTCTTTTACTGCTTTGTAAACATCTAAAAGTTCTTGATTTTAATTGACGACTAAGATTGAGAATTTACATATTAGTGTATCGGTTTTTATTTTCCATCATCAATTTTCTAGAGTTAGATTGATGCCCAAGTTTCTGGGAGGTTGTTGATTAGTATAAATCTATATTGAGGAATTCTAGTTTCTGATTGATGCCCAACTTCTAAAGGACTGAGATATAGCGTAACGGTATTTTAAATTTGTAAACATCCAAGAACTGAAGGATTGTGATTGATGACCATAATCTGGAAGTAGGAGGATTTAGATTTATTTTCTTGCACAGTAGTTTAGTAAAAATAAGCATTTTTTTATTCTTTAAAGACAAATAAAAGTTTTCAGAATCTCGACTTTCCTCGTGGGAACGATCCTATACTAGTGTTACAATTTCCATTGTGCGCTTGCATTAGGTTAAGATTGAGTACACTTTTAAGTGCGTACCAAGTTTTGGCGCCGCTGTCGGGGAAGTGGCAGATGTCTGAAAGAAATTATTTTTTTTTCAAACCTCTTTCTTTTCTATTTTTATTTTCTTTAATCATTTTTTTACCTTTTACAGGTTTTATTTCGGAGGAGTGAATCAAAGGTTTTCAACACTTCTTCTGACAATAGAAGCTAGAGGCTCAGATTTGTTCTCTCCCTACTTTCTAAAATAAAAATCAGATAAAATTAAAACGAAAATAGATATATAATAATCATTCTAGCCGCCTTCAATTCAATATGGCGGGAAAAGACCAATTTGTGGTTAAAACGTTGGGAGAGTATTATGCATTGACCCCTCTTCACCTCCCTCATGTATTCAATTACCCTCTGTAGCCGGTGATGGAACCTTCGAAATCAAACCCAGTGTACCCCAATTACTTCCTATCTTTTATGGGTTTGGTGAGGAGGATCTGTACATGCACTTAATGAGTTTTCTAGATATCTGCGCAATCCTTAAAATTCAAAACTTGTCAGAGGACGTCACTCGTTTGAGGCTCTTTCCATTTTCTCTTAAAAAGAGGGCAAAGCAGTGGCTGAACTCCTTACCCAGCAACTCAATCGCTAGTTGGGAAGAGTTGCAAACCAAGTTTATTACTAGGTATTTCCCAATTAGCAAAACAAATCGAATCCGGAAGATTATCACAAAGTTTCATCAATTTCCGGATGAATCTTTTCAGGAGAGTTGGAGGCGTCTTAACGAGCTTCTGAGCAAGTGCCCTCATCATGAGGTTCCGCGCTAGCAAATAGGGCTTGATTTCTACGAAAGCCTTAATGAACAAACCCGGCACATTATTGATGTTACTTGTGAGGAATGTTCCGAACATTGACTACAAAGGACGCTTGGGAACTTTTTGAGACCCTTAGCAAGGAAGCGGTGCAACACCATGCATCGAGTGGGACTGATTCGGAGACTTTAAGGAATATACCTCCTAAGCGGGGAGGATTGTATAAATTAAAGCTAAGGATGAATTGTCACCCAAAGCTGAAACTTTGGAAAACAAAAATTCAGTCACTGTTAGGTATAAAATCGTACCCAACATCTCAACAAGGAGAAGCTTGTGGTCCTAACCATGGCCCAACTCAAGTAGTTCCTCAGTATCCTGCTGTCCCTTTTTACCCCACAAGAGTCCAAGACCACACTATTGCCATAAAGGGCGCTATGCTACAGACATGCAGAAATTGTCAGCAGCATGGCCAGAACCAATTGCAGCCACTCTTCTCCCTTCAGCAATCTATTTGTAAGTTAGAAACTCAAGTTGAGACTAACTATTTTATTAAAGAAGAGAGAGAGCAGCTACTCTTCATCATGGCCAGTTGGCACCCGACGAGGACATATCTTTATGGGAGGCACATCAACTCCCCCTGTGGATAATTGAGTTCCTCAATAACCCATCGTGCTACCGACTCATCCGTAGCAAACCTTTGTAATATATGTACAGTATTTGATTTTCTTTGCAAAGTAGGAAGATTCGTTAAAGGGTACCCTACGACCTAAAGGGTGTTGAAACACATCCAATCGTAAGGACTTCTCTTGTGTAATTTATTCGTTGTTGAACATATGGACTTACGATCACTCGTGACTGTTTATAGTCGAATCGCAGCGAGTACGATTCAGTTGTATCAGAGTCCGTTAGATCGAAGTGCTGCAACCTAGAATCATAATTTACAATTCTAAGGAACAGGTGAATCCAGTGACCAGTCTTATCGGTTACCTTGGAATTTGAACCCATTTACATTGTAGAGGAAGCGGCATCGCATTCAATATTGTCACTTGCAACCACCCACACTTAAATGCCTACACCTCGACATTCAATTCGAAGTGACAGTTCAAAGCTCTAGCCTTTTCCTTATAAATCCATACCCCTTCACAAACTTTTACCATTCCAAAAGCTTTCGTCTTCCTTTCTCAAAACCCTAGCCCTTATGGTGAAGGAACTAGACCACGACGATATCAGTAAAAGATTTGACCGAATTCTCGAAATACAAAGGGTCGAGCTCCTGACAACAATAAAAAGATTAGAAAAACTGAAGCACCAACGACACATACCAGATGTTGAATCGTCCACCGAAACTACCCTTTACCCTAAACCTAACCCAAATCCGAAACCTTCTTCCTATGGCCCATCTTCCCCCACTTCCTAACTATTCTACCATCACAACCCTCCCTAAGTGCGAATTCATTTATGATGGCGACGGGTTGAAAACTTCCTCGCCACCCCTCTCCATTGCTCATACTTTCCCTCCCCCTAACTATGTTGTGTTCTCTTCATAGAGTCTTCACAGGGGAGTAGTATAAGCTATAGGAGGATAGAGATGTGTTCACTTCCTACTCCTCAATTTCTTCCCCTGCGTGCTTTGCATTTCCTTCCTGCGGGAGATAAGTGATGTGCTTTGTTTGGGGGAGATATTTGGAAGGCAGTGAGGAGTGACAGTTCAAAGCTATGAGAAGCCAACCGAAAAATAAATCAAGAAGTTGATTTCATGTACCTATTCATCCTCAGCATAATTTAAGTCGATATAACCAATGACCACAAGCTCACTCGACCTCCCGTAAAGTAACAAGAAATCTTTGGTTCTTTGGAAGCATCGTAATATTTTCTTTTTGACCCTTCTCCCAAATTATCATTTAAGAATGTTGTCTTTATGTCCATTTGATGTAACTCCAAATCGTAACGTAAACTAATAGCTAGAATGATTATGAGAGAACCCTTGGATGAGATTGAGGAGTATGTTATTGAAATTAACACCTGGTTTCTATCTGAAACCCTTCACTACGAGTTGACCCTTGAGTCTCTTCATCCGGCACTCTAAATCCCTTTAGGTCTTAAAAACCCATTCGCATCCGAACTTCCAATGGTTCTTTGGAAGAATTGTAAGATCCCAAACACCCTTCTTTTTCATAGATTAGCTCTTGTCTCATGACCGCGTGCTAATGTTGACATTCGTTGCTTTCCATAGCATCGCGAAAGTGAGAGGGTCATCAATGTCAAGATAAACAATTTCATCCTCTTGCAAATAAACAATATAATCGTCAAGGATCACAGATCTGTGTTCTCTTACGGGATTCCTAGTAGTAATTGGCTGCTCTTCATGAACAGGAGCTATTGTCGTGGCACTCGATGGAGCAACATCATGTGGAATCGGCATCGGCTCTTCAAGGCCTCCAATGGGAGTATCAATTGGAACAATTGTAAGGTGTTGCATAGTATTTATTGAAAAAATGATTTCAATCGCACTGCACTATTCCTAAAACTTATTGCATAGTTTTATACTTTTGGCTCTCAAATTGACCTGTTAATTGAAATCCTCAACCTGGCCTGATTTGGAAGAACTCAGGTCGGATTGGGCAAACATAAAATAAAAGGTAAGTAGTCAGGTCAAGTTGGGTTTCGGTCAAGAAATATGAACCTGACCTAACCCAATGAGTCAAAAAATTGAACTCAAACTCGACACAGCAAGTCAAGCGATTTGGCCTGTAGGGCTGACTTGACCCATTCTTCATCTAATAAAATACAAAATAAAGACAAAAACCTACAACGAATCAGATGTATTGCAGATGGTGAACAAGCGAGATGTTGATAGTTTTCAGATAGAATCGACGATTTGAGAGGTTTCTTGTGTAGCTGGGATTCAGCCAGACGAATTTCTGATGAAAGCAGTGTGAATAACAGAGAGAGAGAGAGAGAGAGAGAGAGAGAGAGAGAGAGAAGCTACAGAAGACAAGAAAACAAATTCTTAGAGCAAGATTTGCAAGAAAAGGATGATCAACAAAATCCAAACATCCAAGTCTAAAACTGAGATAAGTCAAGAAGTCACTATTGCCTTCTCCAAAATTACCCATCATGAATGCAGGTTGTGTGCCATCAATTGCAATCAACCCATGCCTATCATCCAAATTGACAAAACATCCTAAGAAACTTAAAACTCTACATCGCAGAAATTGTTTTTCTTATTTTTCATTATGAAGAGAAGCATCTTTAAATAGAGGTGAATACGATCAATTAAGATCTCATGAGAATTTTAATTATTTAAAATAATTCCTAAAATAATTATAGAATCCTGATCAATCTCAGTCTTGTCAAAAATAAACGATACACATCATATGATGTGTATCTCTTTATTAATCCTAAATATTCTCTATTAGATCTTACATTGTTAAGAACATCTAAACCTCTAAAACAGGATCACAATGAAAGGCATCATTACATGACCAACTATACGCTATAGGATTAAAATTTACAATGACCAAAAATCCTCATATCTCCAACTAACTTAAGAACCCCTGCAATCAACTTAGTTATTTGTGAACAGTCAAAATATGCCATCTCTCAACTAAATTTTTTTAGTTTCACAGGTTGCAAAATGAGACTACTGATCTCAAACACTAAGACTATATTTTACACAGCAACCAAAGACTTTACCAGTACAAAAACTTCAAGAATTGCATCAATAACTGTATGACCAACCGCGTAGAATCAATAGCCGCTGGGCTCACATTTTCTTTGGATATTGATTATTAACTCAAGAAATAACAGGGCCATATTGGCAGTTTTTCATTAATTTTGAGAGATATCGTTTGATTAATATATATTTTCATGATAATTGATGTCACAGGTACCTCAAAAAATAAAAGTAAGATGTGGAGGGCTGCAAGAGGTAATGCAACTCCACACCTTATCACTTCCAATAATGATCAGATCCAAGTACTACTAAAAGTTTCTTCAATTTGGATTTCATATCAACTCCTTTAAAATGTTCAGGTGGGGGGTGTTTGGATATAACAATAACAATATGTCTAATCCTCTGTTTAATGAGAAAGAAATGTTTGAAGAAAAAAGAGACTTTTCAGGATGTGGAGGCATTTTTGAAGAGCTATGGATCCCATGGTCTAAAAAGAAAAACCTCCAGAGATCTCATGAAAATGACCAACTCCCTCAAAGACAAACTCGGCTAAGGAGGCTATGGGACTGTCTACAAGGGAAAACTCCACGAAAGTCATCTTGTGGCTGTAAAGGTCTTGAGCGAGTCCAAAGGAAATGGAGAATAATTCATTAATGAGGTATGCCAGCATTGGTATAATAAAGCAAGATAATAACGTCAATCTTTTAGGTTTTTGTTCTAAGGGGCGGAAAAGAGCTCTTATCTACGAGTTCATGCCTAATGGATCTCTTGAAATGTTCATCTACACCCAGGAACCGAGAACATCTAATACGCTCGGTTGGGAAATGATATCGCGGTTGGAACTGCTCAAGGGTTGGAGCACTTGCACCACAGTTGTAACACACGGATTTTACATTTTGACATAAAACCTCATAGTATCTTACTAAACAAAGACTTCTGTCCAAAGATCTCAGATTTTGGGTTGGCCAAGTTATGCCCTGCAAGACAGAGTACCATATCTACAATTGATGCGAGAGGAACGATCGGTTACATGGGTCAAAATATCGTCCGATACTAATACGTATCGGTTTTGGACGTCACCGATACGGTACACTAAAGGTACCGTATCGGTGCCTCTCATACAAAAATCCAAAATTTTGGACGATACATTGAAATTTATCGTCCGATACATATCGTCCGATATGTATCGTCCGATACGTATCGGTTTTGGGGCTGGACGATACGTATTGTTTTTCCGAGATTTTAACCCATGATCAGTTATACTGCCCCCGAAGTATTTTGTAGAAACATTGGACGATCATACAAGTCAGATGTTTATAGTTACGGAATGACTGTGCTTGAAATGGTTGGAGGAAGAAAGAACATCGATCCACATGTTGATAATACTAGCAAAATATACTTCCCTCACTGGATTCATAAGTGTCTCAATCTCAATGAAGACCTGGGACTGAAGGAACTTTTGACAGCATACGATGAGGGAATAGCGCGAAAGATGATCTTAGTAGGGTTATGGAGCATTCAATCATATCTGCCTAATCGACCTTCTATGAGTAGAGTGGTGGAAATTGTGGAAGGAAGCCTGGAAAGCTTACAAATGCCACCCCTTTTCTCTCTTCCCCTTATAGATCAGGAGAAACTACTTTAACCACGAAGGCTTCACCTTCGATAACATATTTGAATTAGTTTCTAAACTAAGAACATGTTAGCTTGAATTTAAGTAGTGTTTATCATTTATGTATTTATTTTATTTTGATCGGTAAACGATTTATGTATTATATTCTCATGTGTTAGTCCCATGATCATGATGGGCATTCCATTGATAAGTGAAAAAATTTCAAATTTATGCATTTATTATGGTAAATTTTAGATACGAACAATCTACAATTATAAGGATAACATCTATTTCAAATGGACTTCCCACATAAAACCAAGACAGGACTATATTATGCAATAATTTCCTCAATCTTTAGAGCCATCTAAAATATATAGATTAAAGATTTTATTTGACCATGGTTTACATCTTGGCCGATGTGTATCAGGTTTGGTCCCAGCCGATATGATATACGCCCCCGATTAGATATGGGGTTAAATATTGGGTCCAACAAGACAAATATCGGTCAATATCAGCTCTTATCAGGTCATAACAGCCCATATCGGCCAATATGTATCCAATATGAACTGGAGGTAATACCAAAAATGCCCTTCAGGAAATTTTTTTAAATGTTTTATATTTATATTATCTATATATTTTTTAATAACAGGAGGACATAAAAAGGACAGCTGAAACCAGCACCCACAAACCAAAACGACAAAAGGCAAGAGTGACCTCCAAACACAAAAGCCCACACTTTAAGGTCCATAGCAATTTCAGTGATAATACCTGAGCTGGTCTTGAACTTTCCTTCCAATAATCTATGGTTGTGATCCTTCCAGATTGCCCAGAAAATCGCCACTGGCAGCACTAGCAACAAAGTTACCACATGGATTAGGGCCTTGAAAAAATTTAGCGAACTCCTGGAGATGTCTAAAAGGGATCGGAAACCTGAGTCCTAACCAACATTGTTATGATAACAACTTGGATGTAAACTTTTTCATCAATTGCAGTAAACCGTTTCCTCCTCCTCGTAGTTCCCATAATATTTCTTGCCTTTCCAACACCACTCATTACCATTTTAATAATATTAGGACCTCCAATTGAGTACATAAATTGCAATTCTCACATTGTCATGCCAGTTGTAAATGAAGAACAATTTAGTTTTATTTTTTTATCAGTAAGAAAGCTAATATATTTACAAAAATGAGAAATTACAAAGACATATCTGAGGCTAGCGAGATGCTAGAAAGGAGAAGAAAACAAAACAAAAAGGCTGAGACACATACATAATAGTCTCTGGAAATAAGCATATCAACAATCAATATATGGGCTCTATAAAATATGTAGAATTTCTTATGGTTCAATACATTACTTGAATCACTTGAGATTATGCCAAGTTAGAATTATATAATACAATTAGACACACATATAAATCACCTCATGTTTTAAAATCTATTAATTATTTATTTCAATTTCCCATACATGTAGTTATCATTTAAATTTTTTATTTTTTATTTCACAAAAAGTTCCATAACCTATTTGTCTTCATAGCAAATATGAACAAAACTGCAAAGTTATTGTGATCGTCGATATGTTCTGTCCACTGATATCATCGTGATCTCTTCGTCTCTCTGTTTTTTATTTTTTCCGTTATGGACCTAATGATTACATCATTTTCTCAGGGTTCTATCTTTAATTTCTTTGATCTTGATGACAAATTAAGTAATCTTTATTTAATTAAAAAGTAATTCTAGTTTAGTACTCGATATCATGGGTTTTAAGCCCAACTACAATTATAAGAAGTTCAATTGGTTAAGATGGTGGTGAGCAAAGAGATTAAATTCTTAGATAGAACAAAGTTTTACTTGCTTCTCAAATACAGACATTCATTTTCTTCAAAATATCACCCTCGCCAAAATAAAAAGATTTCTTCATATAAATAGGCACATATATACATCATATTCTTGTTTTAAAGGCTATATATTATTCATCTCAATTTTCCTTACTTTTTTGTTATCTATCATATTTTTTATTTTTTATTTCTTCCCAATGTTTTCACATCATGAAGGCTTCAACTATATTTAGTATCACAAATTAAGTCTTCATTACTGCAATCACATAGAATGTGCTCTCCAACAATATTAGCAAGATTTCTTCTGCTCTGTTTGCTTTTCTTTTTTATTTCTTTTATGATTTTATCATTTTCTTTGAGTTCTTTAGTCTTGATTCCAAACCACGTAAGCTACATTTCGTATTAGAAAATTATAATTCCATTATTATGCCTAATATGTTGAGATATATGAATAACAACACTTGTAAGCAGCTCAATTGCTAAGGTGGTGGTGAGCAGAGATCAAATCACAGAGAGAAGAAAGTCCTACCTGATCATCTAATTATATACATTCCCATCGTCACAGAAATTGCCGCAATATAAAAGATGATCAGTGAAGATTGATTTGAATTTTTCCCCTTTTTTTAAAAAAATTTATTTTAATTTTAATTAGGATATTTTGGGTGCTTTCTCTCCTTTAATGATCCCTATGTAGATTGATTTCAAAGAGGCCTTGGGCCCAGAAAATATCCCAGTGGAGCAGAATCCGGCTGGATCTTTTAGGCCCATTATAGGCTCGGAAGACTGCTAAGTCGGGCCAGCGCCAAGCCCAACCTGAACTGGCCCATTGCCTCCACTTATTTAAACATGTCCTCTTCTCACTAGATCAGTCTTTTTTTACCAAATCAAGTAAGAAACATATATTATATTACAAAAAAAAAGGACTTCGAAGAAAATAATAAATATACAACTTGTCTATCACTACTTACCCCTATTCCCCAGACATCTTTGACTTTTCTTCATCATATGTTGCCAAAGTCTTCTAAGTTCCAAATAGGAGACTGCAAATCGATGAGGGAAGGAGATGCTTCAGGGAGAAGGGCTCCACAATCTTCCAGGAGACTGAATCTTCACTCAGAGTCAACTGCCAAGTCTTTAGAACCAAGCCTATTAGAATAAGCTTAAGAAAAGCTTTGTGCTTCTTCGGTCCTTATATAGAAACCTATAAGAGCTTTGTGTGTAGCATTCTAAGTCATGTAGACCCTAACATGGCTACTTTCTCTTGTCTCTCACCTCCATTCTTCTCTTCTCTTTATCCTAGCCATTGCTTTCAAATTGGACTTTGATAACAATAAAAGAGGTCATCTTTATAATTGCAAAGACATCAAAGAAATCACTTTACCCTTCTCCAACATCTTGTTGGTACGTGTGGCCATGGTGCCTCATAATGGCTATGTTAACAGAGAAATAACATTTTCATTATACACAATTAATTAGGTCAAATATAATTAAATATTAAGATGATCCGAGCATGCCTTGGTTCAAGGTGATCACTAGCCTCACGACATTCCCTCATTGATCAAGTGACAGTAGGCGATCAATCAATGATCACGATTCTACGGTACCCAACACATCGCACATTCCGCATTAATATTGGATATCATCAATTGCAATCCATCCATGCTTACTATCCAATCAACGAGAGTGGAAGATCTTATACCGTTAAGGGCTTCTTAAAGTCTGAAAAACCATTTCACAATTCAGGATCGCCAACTTCGTGACCACTTACAATCTACGTCATGGTGACAAAGTTGGGCGTCAACAACAAATTGGCAAGGGTCTAAGTCGACAAAATTCGGTCAAAGTAGAAAAAATTGGAAAAATTAAAAAAACTCATAAAATATATCATAATATCTTTCAAGTTAAAAATAATCGTTTAATGATTAACATAGTACAAAAGAGGTAAAAAGCAAAGGTTTTTTTGAGCAAAATGAACAAAATAGGACAAACGTAAAGGTCTTTTTCCCTTTAAGTATTAGTGAAAAAAAGGACAACATCACAAACATTGCCTATTAATCGGCCAAGTCACCAGCTCGGCTGTTTAATCGGCAACGTTGTCGGGACTCGGGATGACTGCAAGTCGCCGACTTTTGCCAATTTTCTTAAAAAGTCAGAGACTTTTGTGACTATGATCTACAAAGTGCATTTTTCATAGAAGTTTACAAAACCAAACATCTTCTTATCTCTATTGAACTCACCACCCTGATTTTTTTGCAAAAAAAATCAACATTAAATGATAATTTTTTTAAAAAAAGTGAAAAACAGAGTAGGATTGATTATAACTTAAAAGTAACTTGAATCACAAATCAAGTACTTACTATACACATTACTTCTGTGATATAACCCAACTACTACCAGGCATTCTCTTCACTCTCCTCTCCCTCATCTTGCTTCTCACCATCTCCGCCTCCTTAAATTTACCCGCACCTATATAAATGCTCTCCAACAACACAAAGTTTCCTGCATTATCCGGCTCCATCTCAAACAAAACATTTGCTACAATCTCAGCAAGACCCACCTCTCCATATTTTCAACAAGCCCCCAAAAGAGCCCCCCAAGCTTTCGCACTTGCTTTCATTGGCATTTCTCTTATAACATCATATGCCTCATTCAATCTCCCTGCCCGACTCAAAACATCAATCAAGCACGAATAATGATCCACTTCTGCTTCGACATTGTAATCCATGTGAAATACTCCTTCGCTTCACCCACCAAACCGGCATGACTACACGCTTTCAAGACACCAAGAAACGTGATTCCGTCAGGACGAAATTTCGCTAATTCCATTTGTCGAAAAGTAGATAACGCACTTTCGGCTTCCCCGTGTAAAGCGTATGCCGATAACATTGCGCTCCACGTAACTACATCTCTTTCGAGCATTTCATCAAACACTCTACGCGCATTGCTTAAACACCCACATCTCCCATAAGCCTCGACGAGGCCGCTACTTAAGTGGGGATGCTGGTGAATATGATTCCTAATTGTAAAGCAATGCATCTCTTTGATAAAATACAATGAACCCAATTCGACACAAGCAGGAAGAAGACCACAAACTGTGATTATATTTGGCTTTACGGCCGATGTTTGCATCTGTCTATAAAATTCAACAGCATTTGATCCCGAAAGTGCTGAAATAATCAAGCGTAGAGCGGCAGAGACGTTGTTGCTTCAAGCGTAGAGCGAGATCATAGTGTTCCATACGACTACGCTTTGGTGGGGAATTTCATTAAACAGTTGACGGGTGAAGGGAAGGGAGGTGCATTTGGCATACGCATCGACGAGAGCGGATGCTACGAAGAGGTTGGAGAGAAGGGCGGTCTATGGTGTGGGCGTGGATGGTGGCCGCATGGTGGGGGGCGTGGAGGGCAGCGCAGGATTTGAGGGCGAGCGGGAAGACAAATGGGTCGAGGTGGAGTGTTGGGGTTGAGTGCATGAGGTGGAAGAGTGTAAGGGCTTAGTGATGGTGGTTATGGTTGACGTAGTATGATAGGATTTTGTCTGAGAAACTAGCCGTTGGTGGTTGGCGCCAAGGGACCTCATGGAGTTTGAAATTTTGAGTAATTTGATCGGTCAAAATTGCATCTTATTCGTTATTTCAAGTACAGTGTTATACAGTGGGCAGTTTTTAAGACAATGTTGGAGACAGCTTACAGGGAGCGACGTGACTGGCTGTGAATATTGTAGCACTACAGCAGTCAAGTTGCCCCACGGAAGCTGTCGGCAACATTGTCTCTAAAAACAGTCCACTTTTTATAATTTCCGTTCTTTCAATGAATGGCAACGAGGCAAGCCGAGCTTTGAGCGGCTAGGTTTGTAACGGGGTTAAAAAGTAGATCCCACCTGACCCATTTATTAATTGGCTGAGGATTCGCCCTGATCACTAATCGGGTCTAATGCCTTAGCCCGAACCTTGCCTGAATTGGATTGGGCTGGGCCACGAGCTACCCTAACATTTAAGGAGTATGGTTTGGTCGAGTTTGCGGGTTTAGATTGTTATATATTTTTAAAGAGTTTTAAATAATTTTTTCTTTGATTTATTTTCAGAAATCCTTCTTTAGTAGTACTTAAGGTAACTTTCTCTATGTATACTTATTTTGTACTAAAGTAAGGGAACTTTCTCTATACACTTAATTTCTAAATGACATTTATTAAATAATTCTTTAAATCTAAACAGCTTTTTTAAAGACATGTAAGTTGTACTCTTTTAAGATCCTTTTCTTGGAAAAGTGTCTTAACGATTAGTATCTTTTTTCTCTAAAAAAGTATTTTAACAGCTAGTTTTGTCAAAAAGTTTTGACGACTATTTTTTATTTTAATGTCTATTTAAAGATATTTATTTCTACCTTTTTACATATATAAGAAAAAAGACATAAGACAAATCAATTTTCTTTTTATCGTTTTGGGCATATACCTATTGTTAAAAAAAATCCTCTTTTGTGAGTACAAACATAAAGGCGAATTACAGAAGGCTGAGGAATATGATCATCATGCCTATAAGTAGAAGTGAGCTATCGTGCTGGCCAACTTTAATAATCCCCATTAAAAACTAAGAACAACTCTTAATATCAGCTAGAGTGCACAAATTGGATGGTTCAAATCCCCGAAAATGTGTAATTCTTCCACATTTGATGCCATTAAATGTATAATCCATCTTGTGGATGTTTAATAGCGTAACATTTGTGCTTTTACTATTGGAAGACAGACCTATACAAAGTTGCGGTATTATTATGTATAAGAAAAAAGTTTCATCCACCAATAGAGGTTCCCTATGGAGCCTCACGTGGCATTAAAAATATTGTTTGGGGGCCACATGAAACTCGGTTGCATTGCTCAAATCATTATTGAAAATAGTTTGAAAACTCATATCCATGCTGTATTTTTTAGCTTCAAATCTAGATCATCGAAATCATTCCATATTTGACTTGTTCATTTTAATTTATTTATTTTTAATAATTTAAATAATGCCCTCATGCTCCACATGGCAACCAAACAGTGTTATGAGTATCACGTGGAGCTCCACACCGACCTTCCTTCAAAGTCACCATCCAACATTTGAGGGCAAAACTAGGATCTGTAATATACCCTTGACTAGACCCAACATGATCAGCCCCTAATTTTTGGGTCAAGTCACTAGATTAGGTTACATAGAAGCCATTGAAGGGATCTTTATTATAGCCAGCTCCTCCTATCAAACCTTAAATCTTCCTAATATGTAGTTTCTTTTCCTATAGTAGATTAAAAATCAAACAAAAATGACAGAGGTGGATGCTAAAAAGTTGAGTAATTATGGGTCAGGCTATAGGATCAGATCATCAGATTAAGTGGATCAAGTTGGGCAAGATCAAGCATGTCTACTTCACCCAACTTGATCCATTGCCACTACTAATTAGCAGTTTAAAGAAGGTTGACCTATGGATTGATCAAGAGTTAAATAGGGACATTGTCACTACCCGAAATTCTATCCCATCCCGAGGGCTTAGAATTCCTAGTTATGACCTGCACATATCCCAGATATGCTAAACGGGCATACACCTAAGCAGAGTTTTTGCGCAATCTGATTCCACGAAATCTGTGAAAGCCAACATATAAAGATAGAATATAATCCAATCATAAAAATGGAATAAATACAATAAAATACCATAAATTCACAAATAAAATGTAACTCAAGTTGGAGACAAATCAGATAAATGGAAACCATAGTATAAACAAGAATAAAATAAGACCAACTCAATACTGACTCTAAAAAGGTTAATATCCAGCACTCGGGTCAAGATCAACACCGAAGTCCTCCTGATACTCAGCTACGTCACCCTCCTAAGGCCCTCGACACTCTGCGTCTATACGGTCAATGTACTCAACACCAGTCCAGTCAGAGAAACTCACGTCCACTCCGTCAAGATAGTTACCTACAGTTGTTAGATTGTCGTGAGATGAGTTTATTCAGGCACGTAAACTTAGTGGAATACACCACCAATCCACCCCATTCTACTCAGGTGTATCGTTCGTGCATCATGTGAATGATAAATATAGTATCTCAAAACAACTTAAAGAGAATATAATCAAAACATGTGCATAATGTAAAACTCATATTATAACATAAATATAAGAACATAATCTAGACACTCATATCCTAACGTACCTTACCATATCTTATATCTTATCATACCTCATAACATACCGTATTTTATTATTCTCGTACATACGTCTGTACATCGTATGAACGTAACTAATATACTCATAAACCCTTTACGACCTGTGTCAGGGTCGATGCTCGAGTTACAATATGTAGGTCGCTATAGTATCATACCTCCATATATATCATAATCTATCTAATAGCCCTCCTTATCCTCCGCATACTTCCCACCCACCTTAATGGGGAGACATAATGGCTAAACATAACTCATATCATACTCATACGCATAATCATACTCATACTGTCTCTCAGAGATCCTTCTTAGCTGTAAGATGTCGCCCTTACTGTGGTTACGCAAAGAATGATACATACAGACTTAAGTTCTTAATCTTTTGTTGACTTACACAACGATGTCTTATTATCGTACTTATAACTTATCTTATACTCATACTCATAACATACTCTTACAATTTAATTCTAAGACGAGCTATAGTAGGATAACTTCACTAAATCACACTTTTCAAGAAAAATGATTCGTAATAACCTAGATGTACTTTGTGTAGCAGCTCATACTACCATAGAGGGTTACATCTGTACATAGACGCCAATATTTCGACCTTCACATGACCGTAAAAGAAATCTTACTGTAACTAAGGCCCAATGCGCGAATCTCATATCATAACTCATATTTTATCCTCTCATATTAAAACTCAGGGTGATAGGGTCAGTGTATATGCCACCTTATATATGGTTACACTGAATTCACATTCACCCTACTCATCATAATATCTCATACCACTATAAGTTATAAGACATGTTAGTATGATATATTTCTCGCTTTAATACCATCTCGGCGAATCATCACGCCTAAGTGTACGCATGATCTTATACACTCGCATACATATGACCTAACATGTTCATAACCCATATATCATGATCAAGATAAAAGCATAAAACTATCATACACACAACGTAGATTTATATTTAGATTTAGTTATATTTATACATATATTTATTTATATTTACATAAATATAAATATAAAATATGATACTTATTAGTGTGATTTCAAAAACGTGAAGGTCAAAGTTCGATTTTCACGCGGCATCAAATTTCTAACACTTCTTATTATCGAAGAGGTCGCGTTGAAGAGATAAAATTAATATAGGTATATATATATATATATATATATATTATAATTAGATAATTAAATTAAATAGTATTTATAATTATTAAGTTATGATTTATCATGATCATCGATCGAAAGACCTTAAATAAGATATAATATACACAAAAATTTTGGTCATGAAAATTAGAAAATAGCACTAAATTCGTGCAGCCTTGGGTCATTCAAAATTGAACCCGACTTGCTGCTCTATTTTTACCTCTAAAACGTCAAATTCGTGAAATGACCATTTCACATAAAGTTGTAAAGTTTGTTGTTTTCTTTTCAATTCAATAAGAATTGCATCAATTCGAGGTCGGAGTAAAAAGTTATGATCAAAATATCGAGATCAGTACATTGATGATTGCGAGCTCGAGTTCGTAGCCGCGAATTTAGGTTTGTAACTGCAATTTCGGGTTCGTAGCTGCGAGTTCGGACCCGTAATTTCATGATGGTGTAGTCTCAATATTTTTTAATATAGATTTCTATCTACTAACCCTATTAAAATATGACATTGGATTGTCAATCAATCAACATTTTTCATATAGTCTTATTGGCTCAATATTACATCAATCTTACAGATTCAAAATAAGATCCAAGAATAATAAGAAAATAAATATAATAAAATTATATTTAGGGTTAGTCATGTTCATCTTTTATAATAATATTCATGTATATAAAAAGAGAGAAATGTAGGAAGGAATAATTAACAAAAGATCTTAATTAAGGAGAAAGAAATATACGGGAAAATAATTAACATACGATCTTAATTAAGATAAAATGAACTAATTAAAATAAGATTCTAATTAGGTATAAAGAAATATACGAGAAAATAATTAATATAAAATCCTAATTTGAGAGAAAGAAATATAAGGGATGGTCAAAAGAGACAGATTTACCTAGCAAATCAAATTACAAAAATTAGTAAATTAAAAGACAAGTTTACAATGTTTAAATCTATAAAATATACAACTTTCAAGGAAAAATAATATATTAAATATGCAGATCTATTAATTTATGAGATATTAAGATTTAAATAAAAATTTTAAACATGTTGATGCGCGATTGAACGCATCCTACGCGATGGGATCTGAGAAGAATAAGATGGATTGATGGGTACCCACCTCTTGAAGTGTGAACGATAGATTTACGACAGTTCGAATTGAAAAGGCTGATGTCCAAGGCTTCAGTTCGTCTAAGTCTTGGAAAATAATAATTTTTAATTATAGAGAGTAAAGAGCTTTTAAAGTTTTATTTATAATAGTAGGAAGTTTTAGGTTAATTCTAATTAAGACTTTTCGTAGAAGATTTAATAAAATAGAATTTTTTCCACGCAATAAGAATTCATAAGTGACTAGAATTGCTTGATAAAAAGGTTTCATTCCATCACTTTGTATAAGCACCGAAGCAAATGGTATTTCTCTTTCGAAATTATAGTTATATCCTTTAACTTGTTTCATCACTTAAAACATGAGTAACTTTTTATATTCTTATCGAAAATTGATAAATTATATATTGTTGGAATCGTATCAACGAGCACTTTGCAATTAGTCGAATATTGATATAGAAAAAAAAAATAGAACTTTCCTAAAAGATGGTGGGTTCCAGTGTTGAGCTTTAACACTGTACACGGTGTATTACATCATCTACACCGTTAAAAAGAGTAAAAAAATCCAGGTTGTTATAGACATTGTACCCCACATCTACGTATATATTATGACCTATTCCCATCACCAAACTCTACCTTCTAATTAATTTGATTCTAATTACTAGCTCTCAATGGACTTCTTGGGTTTTGGGCCCAAAAATAATAGGTTTTTTGCTTATGTAGGCTTGGGCTAGGACCCAACCCAAGATAAGCATGATCCTGCCTGGGTTAAAACGGGCTGAGCTTGGACTATGAACCCCAACATGCGACCCGACCCCATCCCAATTTTTTCATATAAAAGTATATAATATAAAATGATACTTCATATATATAGTTATAATAGATTTTCCCAAGATTTTAATGGAGGAGTCTGGTATGTCGTCAATAACAGGCTAACCGTCAGTTTTTGGATCAGTTTTCAACCATTGAGAACCCGATTTCCAGCCATCTGTACGTTGAGTAGAAAAAAGCTGGTTGTCATCGCTGATTGCGTTTCTTTACAAAATGGGGTTAGGAGCTAGGAGTTGGATCTCCGTCGCGATTTGAGACCCACTAAGGAGCTAGGAGTTGGATATCCACCGCAATCAGAGACCCGCTGAGGAGCTGGAGTTTGATTCTCTTTTGCAAGAGTTGTCTGATGCTCCTCCCCTTTCCCAAGGTATGGATGCGAGGGTGTGGTTGGGGAGAGTTGATGGGTCCTTCTCGGTGCACTCAGTGTACAAGATCCTTTGGTGTAGGCCTCTCATTGATCGCCCTTAGACGGGCATTTGGAAAGCCAAAGCTCCACCAAGATTAACCCTGTTTGCTTGGTACGTAGCCCTTAATCGTATCAAAATGATAGACAGTCTTATTCATAGAGAGGAATGACCATTCCAAATAGATGCATCTTGTGTTACTGCCACGAGGAATCCACTGACCAAGTGTTCATCCATTGCGTATCAGCTGGTGACATTTGGAATGTGTTTCGTTCTAGATGGACTATCATTGGATGCATGCCTCGTTCTTTTGGGAATATTATTGGCGAGTGGTGTCATTGAGGTAGCCCCAAAGACGACATTGTTTTATACTCTTTGCCGATTGTAGTCTTTGTTGCCATTTGGTGAGAACGTAACTGCAGAATTTTCTGAGGGCAGATTCAAGACATTACCAGCCGTTTGCGAAGATATTCTTAGAGATCTGAAATTCTGGGGCCGCGTGTGGTGTATCCCTCAGTTACTGGATGACACTAGGGTTGGCATAGGCTAAGGGCCTTCTTGCTGTTCTGGTTCTTTTGTATTGCCCTCTTTTGTTTTATTCTGGTTGAGATTTCGTTTGCCTTTTTTGCCTTCTATCCGAGCATCTCGCTTGGGCTCTGCACCCTTGCTGTATTTTTATTTTTTTAATGAAAATACTCTTTAGTGTTCAAAAAAATAGGTTTAGGTAAAGGGCATTTTACTAAATTGCCCTAAGATTAAAGCATTGAATCATTTAATCTTTGGGCATTTTAGTTAAATAGAACCAAAGCTAATACAAAATTGTCAAAGAGACTTTGATTTATACTAGAATAAAAAGTTGAATTAAAAGACTTTTTAGTTATAAAAAAACTCGCAACCCGACCCGGCCTGCTAAGGCCGGGCTGGTACTAGGTACTTCTAGGCCCGGATTAGGGCCAGGTTGATAAAACCCTAACCCAGACAGGATAAGGTCGAACCTGGTTTAACCCTAACTGGTGGTAACCCGGCCCATTGAGAGCCCTACTTATATGAGTCAAGATTGACGTTTGCCACTAATGGTCAACAGATTGACCTTGGTGACAACCACAAAACTAGAGAAATATCTAACATAAATGTAACACAATTTAATTTCATTCACTACGGTAGTTAACATTAAAGTAGCATTCAATTGTATTTCTATTTTTTTTAAGAATTTTTGTATTTCCATTCTTGAAGTGTAAATAAACCTCAAATGGTATTAAATTTTCGTACATAACAAGTTGTTTATATAGGATTAACATCTGCCACTTTGCCCAAGTGGTTACAATACAAACAATTTTCAACCTTAAGGTCGCTGGTTTGATCCCAACTTACCTAAGATGATGAATTTTTTTTTGTTTTTTGTTGTTTTATAATGAGGATCTGGCTTCTAAGAAATCCCTGAGATGGACAAATTCTCATAAGAGGAATGTTCTAGGTATTTGGGTTCCACACCTAATACTTTCCTATTAAAAACTAAGTTTGACTAATGTCAACCATTACACCTTCCACGTGCAACTCAACTCAACCGGTTCTAACGATACTAAATAGAATAGGATGAGAGTGTTGGTTTGTGATTATGCAATTATGTACAAATTGAAATTTTGTGTAAACTTCATTCACAGGGCTTCTGTGATGGGTAAAGAAACCTAAGAGATTTATATAACTTAAGGACATCGTCCCCTCCTCATCTTAACATTACAGTGACCTCATTTTTGGCATAAGAAAGAGAGAGGTAGCGTGTTATCTAAAAAGAAGATCAACCGAATCGGTGCCTGGTTCACTACAAAGAACATATACAAATCAAGGCTCATTAAGAAGCAAGTAAAAGTTAATTGTTTAATTTTGTCTGTAGAGTTTATTGATTTTTATACTCTTCAAGATCCATTAAACAATCCAAATATTGTTATAGAATTCAACATGTGGTTGAGAAGTAACTTCATTTGATGTGGAAGGAGAGAAAAAGCTTGGACAGTTCCTCATCACCACCAAAATGGAAGGCTGACGATACTGCAACCTCTAGGTCACTAGTTAGAGCCAACTTACCTATATATATATATATATATATATATATATATATATATATATATATATATATATATATATATATATAGTCCGTCAAGAAAAGGGTATCTAAGCACTAGTTGAGAAAAAGCAAACTAAATGTAATGGATAGGCAAACCTTCACATAATAACAATATGGGCGAGGTAACATCATTCAATCTATCAATAAAAAAAATTAAAAATTAAAATTAAAATAAAAATAATAATAATAAATCACTAGATTGAGAAAGAGAGTAAAAGCTAGGCTGAGCTATGTGATCCTTCTTGGCTTCCTTCTGCAATGTCCACCACTACGGTAGCTTCATTTGGTTTGGAAGGAGAAGAGAGAAGGGGCTTGGGTGGCATTTGCAAGCCTTCGAGGCTTCCTTCCAACATCTCCAGCACCTTACTCATCGAAGGTCGGTTCGCCGGATACAACTGAATGCACCATAAACCTACTATGATCATCTTTCGCAGAGTTTCCTCTTCCTCTTCCGTCAAATTTTCCCCCAGTGCTAGATCTCCATCAAGATCGAGACGCCTATGAATCCAGTGTGGGAAGTATATTTCACTGGTATTTTCAACTAGTGCATCAATATTCTTTCTTCCCCCAACCATTTCAAGCACCATCATTCCATAGCTATAGACATCCGACTTTGATGAGACTCCTCCTACATTTCTACAGTACACTTCAGGTGCAATATAACCTGTCGTTCCTCTGGCATCGAACATCGATATGGTACTATGTCTAGTAGGGCATAGCTTGGCCAACCCAAAATCGGAGATCTTAGGGCTAAAATCTTCGTCTAATAAGATGTTATGAGGTTTTATATCAAAATGTAGAATGCGTGTGTTACAACCGCCGTGCAAGTACTCTAACCCTCGGCGTACCAAGCGCAATGTATAATTTAAGCCCATCCGAGGGCATGAGATGTTCTTGACTCCTTGTTGTATATGATCTTATCAAGAGATCCATTAGGCATAAACTCATAGATTAGAGCTCTTTTACGCCCTTCGTAACAATAACCTAGAAGATTAACAATATTAACATGTTCTGTTCTACCAATGCTCGCAACCTCATTAATGAATTCTTCTCCATTGCCTTTGGACTCACTAAGTACTTTCACGGCCACTCGGCAGCCATCGGGGAGCTTCCCTTTGTAAACAGTTCCAAAGCCTCCTTTGCCAAGTTCGTCTACCGAGGAATTGAACATTTTCTTGACATCTCTATAGTTATATCTGATTGGACCAGGGGGTTCATAGGTCCTAAAAAAGTTATCGACAATCTTGGAGTTCTCTTCTTTCTTCTTCATCAAGTACTTTTTTCTCAACAGATCAAGACGAGAATTATTGCGACTATTCCAATAGTAATGCTTATAGCTGAAAGAAAATAAAGGAGTTAGAATCTTGTAGTTTCACTCTAGCAAAATTATAGGGTACTGTAGGGCTGGCCCTGACATTTTGGGGGCCCAAGGCGAGTTCCTAAAATGGGGCCCCTGTTTCATATTATTTTATAATATATAAAAAATTCGCCACAATTTTTTTTGACAAATAATGCATGCGGTGGGGCTCAATTAATGCAGGTCGGTGCAGCGCCGCTCTACGTCAGCCGCCTGCACTTTGTCCTCAACAAATCTGTCCTACGTTTATAATTTTTCATAAACCATATTGTACTATTTAAAATCAAATTACTGAAATAGCACTCAATATTACCATTAGATTTATATGACTATTAGATTTAAAATATTACCATTAGATTTATCAGGCGGATAGTTTTAAGGATATTTTAGTAATTTAAATATTTATGAAGGGAGGTCTTAAGATTTTCTTTGTCTTCATTTGAAATATTTTTCTCTAGCTTTAATAATAATAAAAAATTAGAATTGACAAAAAAATTACAAAAAAATTAGTCAAAATACCAATAACCAATGAAGCCCTAAACCCAACCAGAGCCAACCCCAACCCGCCTAAGTTAGAGTTAGGGGTAAGAATATCAAAGCCCGCCTAAGCTAGGGCCGGACTAGCTTTTGGGGAGGCCTGTCCCTAACCTGGCCCATTGAAAGCCCTAATTCTGTGTGGTTGGCATAATTTTTGTGTCACAATGTTCACACCATCACAGTATATTAGCTCACTTAAACCGCTATTGTTTTTCAAAGGGAGTAACTACCTGCACACAAAGATTTGTTCCATTGCACATGATTAGAAAGAAAGACTTGGTAATTTTGGGACTTGTACCGCTTGAAACACCATCTAAGCCGTCTAATTTGAAGGCTATGATATAAAGATCTTTGGTGTTAAAGATTGACACAAAACATGATCCCTATCATCTGATACAACACAGTCAACTATTGACTAAGATGGTGAGCTTTGAATGTCCTTAATCACATGGAAGAGATCTTGTTTCATGCCAATCTTTGATACCAACAGATCTTTACGCCATGGCCTTCAAATCAAACGGCTTAGATGGTGTTCCACGTCGCAAAAAGTGCTAAAAATATCAAGTCTGTCCTTTTAAAGTATGTGCAGTGGTACAAATCTCGTGTGCAAGTATTTGCGCCCTTTTCGAAATTGAGGGGATCTCATTATCTAAAGACACTTGATGAAAGACAAGCAGATCCGAATATCCGTGAATCCTACGGTTCATAGAGTTGGCACACCATTTCTAGAGTGTAGTTGAAGCTTACCAGATTCAGTGGAATTAGGGAGAGAGATTTGATAGCGGAGAAGTGATAGAGAGCGGTTATTGTAGTGTAACTGATTTACTTTAATGCCCCTTTCTTTAACATTAAAGCACCTGTAGGTAAGGTTATTTGTTTTCCTTATTTAATAGGTTAGGGTTAATTTGAGGAATGCGTGCGAGAGAATATAGGGGATGCAATTTGTTCAAATTTTGTTTTCCATATATATCTCTACTATATATATCTTATACGCCCATTCACATTGGTAAACAACGATCGATTCTTTCCTAATGTTTCTCATCTTGTTTTTTCTCTTTAAAAGTTTCTCTTTCTTCCCTCTTGCTTTTTTCCCTCCCTTCTCTGATGCTCGAATCTCCACTGAGAGGCGCAGGGGAGAGGGTTTGGAGAGAGGGGCTGGAGAGAGAGAGGGATTCAGGAAAAGAGGAGAGAGGGGTTGGAGATTTGGGGGCCCCTGAAAATCGGGGGCCCTTTATATACAAACTTTTTTTTTTTTTTTTTTTTTTCAAACCTAATTTTCAAAGTGGATTTTTTTTGGGGGCCCCTCAAAATCGGGGGCCCAAGGTAGCCGCCTGGCTGGCCTTGGTCCAGGGCCGGCCCTGGGGTACTGTTATACTCATCTAAAAAGTCTGCTTTCTCACTATCTCTTCCAACCGACATGTATTAACTGCCTTTGAATTAGATGATGGAGATCATTTTTCAACCCAATCTTCCTCACAATGAATCTACAGAAGAGTCTACCATCAGACGGTCAATTTTTTTATTACAAGTGGCACACATCTCAAAAAGTGACCCTAAAATATGCTTGAGTGTGATGTGTGTCACATGATTTTAGGGTCACTTTTTTGGGATGTGTGCTACTTGTAATCCAAAATTGACTGTCTAATGGTAGGCACAGGATCTATAAATTCGTTGTACGGAATATGAGATGAAAAGTGATCTACATCATCTGATTCAACGGTGGTAATCATGCCTGCTGGAGAGTGTGGGTGAGTAAGCAGTCTTTTGGGGTGAGTATAAAGATACCCAAAATTATGTTATGACAAATATAAGAAATATTGAGGATGAAATGTATTACCTAGTGCAATCATCTTTTTGCCCGGACGATCTGCAACAAATTATTAGTCATCAGAGGCATAAAATTTGTATACATAAGGAAGGATTATATTAAGGGTAGCTCTGTTCACGACTATATGATCTCTAGGGTGACTACGCTCGAAACTCATTGAAACCCATTGACTGCTTGGATCAAATGAGGAGATTATTTTTCACCTCAATCTTTCTCACGACGGATCTTGAGACTAGGAGCTTACCATCACTACAAAAAAAGGGACTTTTGGAGACGGTTATTAGAGACGACTTTTCGAAGCCGTTTCCAATAACTATTTATTGAAGACCGCCATTCAAAAGCCGTCTCGGATGCTTTTATTAGAGACGGCTAAAACCGTCTCCCTATATAAAATAATATATAAAGACACTTATAACCATCTTGATATGATTGATTTAAGGGATAAGTGGTGAAAACTTTAGAGACTAAATTAAAATCCGTCTCTAAAAGTTACGTTAACATGAAGAGAGACGACTTAAGCCGTCTCTTTCGTTAGCATGTCTGAGACCTTAATAATCCTTATAAAGCCTTTGGATAATATGTACATCGTTCGTAATCCTTATAAAGCACTTAATAAGTTCTCTTCTCCTTAAAACCTCTCCATTCTCTATTAAGAGACGACTTGAGACGACTTGAGATCTTACGAGCTCTTAACAGAGAGCGACTTGAGAGATCTCTATTGATTTAAAACGAAAACCTTCTCCATTCTCTATTAAGAGATCTCCATTTCTATTCCATTTCTCTATTCAAAACCATTTCTCTTGTCGAGCTCTTAAGAGAATGGTGACGGTTTAACCTTCACCTTCGCTTTCCATTTCTCCAAGGGTTTGAGAGGAATAAGAGGTTTGATCTAAATCGAGATCTAAGGTTTGCGTTTGGGTCGAAAGGTTGGCAGATCGAAATCGAGAGCTAAGGTAGGCAGATTGAAATCGAAATCGTTTGGATAGGGTTGGCGTTTGGATCGAAATCGAGATCTAATTAGATCGTTCGTCTGATTTGGTAGGGATCTCGAATAGCAGTTTAAATCGGATTTGGTAGACAAAGTTCAAATCTAAGGTGCTTAAACGATCGTTCATCTAATTGCTTAAATCTGAGTAGACAAAGTTCGGATCTAAGGTGCGAGTCAAACAAAGTTCGGGATCTAAGGTGTGGTTCAATTTCGATTTCCATTCAAGTGCAGATTTCGATTATGATTTCGATTGATTAAAATTCTTGATCTGATTTTGATTTCAAATTTTGATTGATTGAATTGATATTTATTGTAAGTTGATTTCAAATTTTGATTCGATTTAGATTCGTGATTCGCACAAATGACTTAGAGCATCCAGCTTTATGACAATATATTTATAGAAAATTTTGCATTCAGTAGAAAATTTATAGATCAGTTTTATGACAATATATTTGGATCCAGATTGCATTATTGTTACAATGAATTTTATTAGGCTATGCTCATGAGTGTGTCCTTGGTTTGCTGTTACACATAATTTGATTAGTTGTTTTGTAATTCGTTGCTATAAATTTATGGTTCAAAATAGAATGATACCGATATATTTGTTGTATCGTGCTGATGCATTCAATGTATCAACAACACCCGATGCATATTGTCTCAGTATCGTTGGGGATGAGACAAATCGGAATTTTAAACCATGTAAATATCTGAGATGAGAGATAGAGAGAGAGCAGCATCCACTTTCTTCGTTATCAGACATTCGGACCCGGCGAACTTTCTTTAATAGTTAATTACTAATAAGCTGGTGCTCGACAGGGAGCTGTTTTAAGTGATAAAACTGCTCTATCTTAGAGCAAGTTTTATCTGTTCTGACAGAGAGCTGGTTTTTGAAATTAGAAATTAGATATTTTATTTTGATTTCGCTCCTCAAAAATGGAGACTCTTTTCATGGATATTGATAAATGTCTCAAGTTAGCAGCACTTAGATGGCTAGAAACCTTCTTCGAATTTGAAATTCCACTGGTATCTAAAATCTAAAAAATTTAGGGCATGTTTGGCATTCTTCTTCCAAAAAGCACGTCCATCATTGCTGTATTTGTACTGCATCCAGCACCAGCTTTTCCATCTGCAATCACAAACAAATTGGTCGGTGCCTGCTTCTACAAAATCTTGTTATTCTTGTTCCAAAATATGCAAAACTTCTCTGGTACTGAAAGAATACCAGCAGTTATTATATCCTTAGGCAAGATGATATTGTTGGAAATGTTGATGGGATTATTCTCGGATGCAATTTGCAGTAGAGCAGCAACTACATGGTTATCGTGGTCACTTGATGATCCAAATTAGGCTATCTTATACTATTCATCATAAGCAACTTGACCCAAATCATGATCACATCTGTTTCAACTTTCAAGTAGTGCTGCCTTTGATGATTTTAACTTAGAGGCAGCATCATTAATCTAATATAATTATATTTCCAAAATGTAAATGACTTTTCGTTAAGTATTACTATAACTGTTTTTGTTTAGACAAATCAAAAGTAACCTTAAATCATGATTTGAGATAAATTCTTCACTTCAAATAAAAATAGATAGTTCAATTTTTTGGACACTTTAATCTTTGTTGCAGAATTATAAGGTAATCTAAAGCAATTATGCTTCCAATAATGCTTTTTGTCTAAAATTTATTTGTATTGATTACATCGCCAAAATCAATGACTTGCAATTTAGTTTTATTTTTCCTAAATTGTCGATATTCTTATTCTAGCATGTCGCTAATAGATAAGTGTAAAACAGGGCATGCGCTTGCACTAGCTCATTTTCTAATTTTCTTTATTACATAGATGAAACTAGATTTATTATATAGTTGTGGTAAATGTCATGTTAATATTACTATGCTTTCACTAGCTCGATTTCTTAGAAAACCACGCTTTTTCACATCTCATTTATCTTTGAGCTTTTATTTAATTATTCAGCTGATTAATCTATAACTTTTGTTATAGATTAATGGTTAATATATAGTTGAATACATATGAATATCATCATACAAAATAAGTGCCCGTCTGAAAAGTTATATGTCGAATTATGACATATAACCTTTCGGATTATCTATCTGAAGATAGATAGTTTGGGAATATCATGTACATTACTTGTTCACTAATATGATTTCAGAGTTTTCTCAAATGATTTCGACAATTTCTCCTTTGTTCTTCGGATACGTACTTTCATATATTATTTTGTATTTTTCATTGTCCATTGTGGATAATGAAAAGTATAAAATAGTATGAAAAGTCTGCGTATTTGAAGAACTACGTGGAGATGCTGTCGAAATTTTTAGAGAAACTCTGAACTCATATTATGTGAACAATTAAATGACTTGATATTCTCGAATGGGCAAAACTAATGAATATGGTATAAGAAATATAAACCTTTATCATTTAAAAAAATATTAAACTGTACATTTCTTATACTTTTAGGGGTTTGAAACTTTTATATGATGGAAAAGAGTTGGGTAAAAAAGTCGAGATATTCTAGAGAGTATGACAAAGGGTTAGCTGCATTTGTCGATCACGGTTTAGCCCATGGAATTACTTGCAATGGGAGGCTCAAGTGTCCTTGTACAAGATGCTGTAATTGCGTTTACTTAGAACCCAACTTATTGAAGGAGCATTTGGTAATAAACGGGATGATGAAAAGTTATGTTGTATGGACTTATCACGGAGAGAAGAGAGGCCACGCCTAGACATGAAATTGTGGTAGATATTGGAGCCGATGACAACGAGAACGTTTTGGTTGATGACATCAAGGGGATGGTGCAAGATGCTTTTGGATTTCCGGACCCAAATGAAGACGCAGATGGTTTGGAGCAGGAACAAAGTGATGTACCCAATGCTAGTGCTTCTGAATTCTACAAATATGCGCATAATTTGGGGAATCCCTTGTATCTGGATGTAACACACATCATCTGACGTTGTCTTCGTTGTGAAACTTTGGCATATCAAGGCCCTTGGTGGATGGAGCAACAACTCTTTACGTTGTTGCTTGACTTACTAAGGGAGGTTTTGCCTAAAGAGTCGACGTTGGGAAAACTTCTCACAAAGCAAAAGATTATTTCGCTTGGGACTAAATTACAATAAAATCGAGCATGCCCTTACGATTGTATGTTGTCTTGGAAGGAGTCCGAGAAAAAGAAAATGTGACATCTGGGACATCGCGATGGAAAATCATGAGATTGAGGATGACAAGAAGACGCTGCAAAGATTCTTCGTCACTTCCCTTTAAAAACAACGATTGCAAGCGTTTGTATTTGTCATCAAAAGCTGCGGTGACATGAGATGGCACGATGAGAAACGCACTAAAGATGGGGTGTTAAGACATCCTGCAGATTCTCCAAAGATGGAAACACTTTGACAAGATCAATCCAAAGGCATTTGCGAGGAAAATCGCAATATAAGATTGGGTTTAGCAAGTGACGGTTTCAACCCATTCGGACAATGAGTATTATGACACATGGCATGTTGTACTTATCCCATATAATCTGCCCCCTTGGTTGTGCTTGAAGAAGCCGAACATGATCCTCTCATTGCTTATACCGGGTCCGACAAGTCCTGGAAATGACATCGATGTATACCTGAGGCCTCTAATAGATGAGCTAAAGGAATTATGGGAAGAAGGGTTGGAAACATACGATTCATCAAAGAGGGAGGTTTTCAAATTGCGAGCGGGCTTGCTTTGGACAATTAGCGACTTTCCAGGATATGCTATGCTTTCGGGTTGGAGCACTAAGGGATATAAAGCGTGTCCTTATTGCCATGAGAATACATGGTGAACGGTTGCCAAATTGTGGGAAGCTTTGTTATATGGGTCATCGCCGATTTTACCTTTAGATCATAGATTTGAAAGAATAAACGGTGGTTCGATGGAAATATTGAAGAAAGAGAAGCTCCAACCCCACTAACCGGAAGCAAATTTTGGAGAATTTAAGAAATTATACCTTTGGCAAGATCCCCAAACGACTATTCGTGAAGAAACCAAAAAGAAGAAAAAAATAACAAAAATGCACCTCCTATGCCAACAATGCCAAATAAGCGGAAGAAGTTGAGTATATTCTTCGAGCTATCATATTGGTCAGAAAATTTACTAAAACACAATTTGGATGTTATGCATATCGAGAAAAATATATGCGACAATGTGGTTGGTACACTACTGGACCTGGAAGGAAAGTCAAAGGATAGTTTGAAAGCACGTCTTGACTTGATGACAATGAACATAAGACATGAGTTCCACCCAAAAGAGCATGCAGATAAAAGAATTGTATCTACCATCGCATGTTACTCTATGGATAAAAGTGAGAAGGAGATATTACGCCTAATCACGAAGAGCATGAAGATTCCTGATGGTTATGCCTCTAACATTTCAAGGTGCGTTAACGTCAAAGATCGAAAAATATCCGGGCTCAAAAGTCACGACTCACACGTTATTATGCAACAATTTCTACCTCTTGCTGTTCGGAAGACCGTGCCAAAAAATGTCAGTTCTGCTCTAATAGAACTAAGCACGTTCTTTCGTGAGTTATGCTCTAAAACATGTCGAGTTGAGGACTTCAAATGTCTACATGAGCGCATACCATTGATTTTGTGCAACCTAGAGCGGATTTTTCCACCTTCATTTTTTGATATTATGGTCCATTTACCCATACACTTAGCATCAGAGGCAATGCTTGGTGGCCTGTCCATTACATTGGATGTATCCCATTGAAAGGTATGATCCATACAATCTGCAATTATCTTTACTTTTATAAATTATGTTTGATTTCCCTTAATGGAAGTACATTTATTTCTATGTATGCAGATACTTGTATACACTTAAGTCATATGTACGCAATAAAGCCTATCCCGAAGGTTCCATTGCAGAAGGATACCTCGCTGATGAGTGTCTCACATTTTGCTCAAGGTACTTACATAATATTGAAACACGATTGAATAGACCCGTCAGGTATGCTGAGGACACTGCAATTGGAGGTGCCGAACAATTCATTCTCACCAATATCGAACGTAAACAAATGCATAACTATGTATTGTTCAATGATGATAGCGTCGCTCGATATGTGAAGTAATAACTCCCAACCTCTTTATATTGTCGGACCATTTGAATTCAATCCATTATACTCACCTCACATCCATTTAATGCAGGCAACATAAATCATACATTAACTTGAAGTATCGTAAGCGTAAAACTGATTACGAGAAACAAAATATACACAAAGAGCAGTTTAGCGATTGGTTTAAATCACATGTAAGTGTGAGGAGATAATTATTTTTATACACTTAAAAGAGGCACTAACTTTGTTATCTGCATCTAATAGATTAAATCAATGATCGAGGCCAATAGTACGTTGCCGGTGAGACTCGATTTACTCGCTGATTTTCCATACACTCATGCAAGAAGATTCACTGGATACACTATCAATGGTTATAAATTTCGAACAACTAATAAGGAGAGGAAGGCTACAACACAAAATAGTGGTGTGATGGTCATTGCAAGCACTCCAAGCTATTCAAGTGCAAAGGACAAAGAACCAGTTTCAGGGGAGATCACATATTACGGACGTCTCGTGGACATAATTGAGTTGACTTATCGCCAAGGGTTGAAATTAGTGCTATTCAAGTGTGACTGGGTTGATGTTGGACAACGCAAAGGTATTAAAACAGACCAATCAGGGTTCACGCTTGTGAATTTTACACATTTATCTGCATCTCAGAAAGACGAACCCTATGTGTTGGCATCTCAAGTAAAGCAAGTTTTCTACGTCGAAGATCCAACCGAACCAGGCTGGCATGTTGTCATCAAGAACAAGCCCAGGGACACTTTCGATATGAGTGGAGGCGACAATATACTACTAGACAGTGAGCCATATGGTAGCCAAGTTCAAATTGGTACCCAAGAAGATGATAGTACTTTCAATATCGTGAGGGAAGATGTGGTTGGAGCAATTGTAGATGCACCTTTCCAAGCCCCTTGTACCCGAAAACGTCCTTCCGATGGATTCATTGATGACGAAGAAGATGAAAATTGATTTTAGATTGATTTGTAATGATTTCAATTCTATATAGATGGAGCTTTCAATCCTTTCGCCTATTTGATTCTAGTTTGTATTTCAATGAGTTTTGATGTGAATGTGAGTAAATTAGGTAAACCCTCTTTTTTTGGTGCTTTCAATGTATTTCAATGAGCTTTCAATCCTTTCGCCTTTCGCCCATTGGAGCTTTTTCTATATAGTCAACAATGGGCAACAGAGTGTAGTTTCTGTTGAAAAAGTAGACCCTCTTTTTTTGGTTGTGGTTTCTAAGAGTGCTTTTCTATGAGCTGCTGCTACATGTGAGTATACAACTTACGAGCTGTTGTTGCTACGTGAAATGATTAATTTACTTGCTCTCAAAATATATGTTGTCACTCTTAGATTCAAATGCTCAATTCTTATATTTTTTGGTTCTTTTGAGATGCTCAATATTTTATTGTTACCTATATATATATATATATATATATATATATATATATATATATATATATATATACCTAATGCCCAGGGTACATGTATTTTGAACATGTTGAGATTTAATGAGATTATTTGATATTTTTATTTGTGTCAGATGACCGACGTAGATCCACCTACCCCCACCCCACCCCTAACGTTAAGAAAGGGCGAGGGAAAGCAGTACTTGGTTTTAAAAATAAAATGAAAGGAGGAGAGAAAATTCTTGTGCTATTGTATAAGGGGCATGTCGTAGGGGATGATCAAAGTAAGATGTCCTCGATGATTGGGCAAATAGCGAAGGATTGCATTAGATTTCCTGTAAATGTTCCAAACTTTACAGATATTCCTAAGGAGAGCTTCAAAAGTGCTTATGAGGAGTTGATGGTAACAAATGACATAGTTATATTAAATAATTAAATTCTTTATTTTCATATTCACATTGATTGATAATCAATTTTGTTGATTAAATGTAGGAAGTTTTTGACATGCCTTCCTATGATGACATTTATCGATGGCTGCACTATACCTTGCTTCAGAGATGGAAGGCTAATCGATATCATATAAAAAAAAGGCACTTCGACCCCTACACAACTACGGGAGAACGATTTGCCCATTGCCCCGATAATGTGGATAACGACCAGTCGATTGTTCGCATCGGGAGTGTGAGGAGTTTAAGGTAAATTTCTAACTCATTGTTTATTTAAAAAAATTCTTTTTATTAATATAACATATTATAATTTTGTATGATATAGGTAATTAGTGAGCATAATAAAAGAAATCGCGCAAAGCTAGCCGTACCGAGTACAACCAGAAACATTACTCACATAAATAAATTTTACAAGGTATTAACATGCAAATATAAATTATAATTTGTCAATAAACTTCTACTTTTTATAGTTTACACATTAAACTCGTTATTTTTTATAGTTAAAGCAGGTAGAGGGGAAATCACCCTCAAGGATGCGGAACTGGAAGTTGAATCACACAAAAAAAGATGGTAAACCGGTGAGCAGTTGAGAGATAATGGTAAGATGATTTGTTAATTTATAAGATTTTTTAAAAATAATAATTAAATATTTAATTTATATGAAAAAATTTCAGCAAAAGATAGATGAACGACTTGCGGAGGGCTCACAAGAGTCCACTGGACGAGATGATGTATTATCTCAGGTATTAGGATCAGACACACGTGGTCGCGTCCGGTGCTTTGGAGGGGCAGTGACCCCAGCAAGCATTTCTGGACCGTCGTCGTCTAGGGGAGGGGGGCAGGAGGTCCGCCAATTGAAAGAAGAAGTGAGCACCTTGAGAGAAGAGCTTGAAGCAATGAAGTGGTTGATCACTCGATTGATCGGAACAATGGTAAACATTACTTTAAAACTTCTATACAAATTTTTCTCTTGTAGTTTTCTATAATTTGTCATGCTAACAAACATTCATTTTCTTTCTTAGCCCCTCCATCTCCTCAACAATAGGCTCTCCTCCACAACACTTTGAATGGGTACACATTTTGGATGGGTATGTTATTTATTGATGAAGTTATTGATTTTTAATCTTTAAAAGACTAATTTTGGGGAGCTTCAAGATAATTTTGTTCATAACCTCCAAATTATCTTGCTTCATATGTTTAGATTGTTCCTCGTTATCTTCTCCATATTCTAAGTTAATAATGTTGTGCTTTTTTGCATATTGTTCTTGATTTGTTATTCTATTGGGTGATGGGGTGACGACTATTGATTTGAGTAATTCATTTAGCTGTTTTAGGTTCTAAAAATGATCAAGTTGAAGAGGAGATTGGAGTAGGTGAAGCTGAAGAGACTGAAGCAGGCGAGGATGATCGTGCTGATGTTCATGAAATGGTGATAACGTGGAAGAGTGAGGATGGTAATGGCAGTGTTGGTGTTGCTAATGGGAAACCTAGTAAGGAATGCTTAGCAGGTTTGATCCAAACTGTTGGGCTTTTTTTTTTTTTTCCTTTTGTATTTTGAGTGTGTGTGAACAGAACAAGTTAAGAGAAGAACTGGAGATGGACCATCAATTGCCCAGGGAGGTGGTGAGGGAATGGATCTATGAAAGCAAGAATGAGATGAGAACAAATACAAAGCTTTTGAGATATGTGTGATGTTAAAAGTGGTAGAGCACAAGAATGAGATGAGAACAAATATATTGCTTTGTTTCATATTTGTTTTCTAAGCAGCCAATCAATGGCTATTTAGCTTTGCAAGTCCCTATTTTCATTATCGCCTTTTAAAGGTCTCAGATTTATTAATTAATAAATAGTCTAAAAAAGAAAGTTTATACAAGGCTTGAAGATTCTCATTTTAAAAAAGGAGGACACAGATTGTTTGGTTTTTCCAGTAATAGCATTTGATTACGAATCGGTCTTTGATTTGGTACTACGTGGTTCATGGGGTATCTTTTAGATCGTGTTGAAGCTAAGATTGCATTGAAAACTACACGCACTTTTGTAATTGGCGACCTAAAAGCACCACAAATTTTAGCTATACTTTTTCATCAAGCTTCCTATGAATGCTACACTTATGACTAATGATATAAGTGATACAAATCCAAATTAAGAGTCTGCTTGTACGCTTTGTCTAAGACTAACTCATATGTCGCTGTTGTGTGTATGCGTGTGGGTCACTCCTCAACTTTTATTTGTTTATTTACATATTTTTTAGCCTTTGTACTTCTATATAAACTCGGTTTGAGTCAAGTATCTGCTTCTATGGTGTCGCTTTTTTAGGGACCGTGACATTAGTATATAGGTCGGCTTATCTCTGGCCCGATGTAGCTAAGGGACCCTTCATAATGCCAAACATTGACATCAAGTATATTCTTGAAGGAAGTTTTTTACTTGAAATTGGCAAACAACCAATTCTCAAGCTCATCCTTGATGTCAATGTTTCATTATAGATATATTGATCAACAATTTGTGATATGCTTTTGTGTTTATGCATTTGATTCATGCCATATTAATAGAAAATTTGGATATGGAAAGTGATGCGGGATGATAAAGGGCTGCGTAGGGGATTCGGCTTTGTATCCTTTTCTGATCCAAACAAAGCAAAGAAAGCTGTCACCTCACTCCACGGTAAGCAAAGGCATGTCTTAATTCTATTTTTCATCGTACAATTTTGTAAGCTCTTGAAATAACTTCCTTTTTTTTCTTAAATCTAGAGGAAAAGAAAAACTGGATATCTGGATACCTCTTTTTTGTTTATGAGAACTACATATAAGTAGTTGTCCATGGCCATTGAGCTCCATTAAGATAGTTCTGCATAGTCCTCTTAGGGTCCAATTTGGTTGCTGGGAACCAGAAATTAATCCGTAGTATCTTCTTATGTAATATCCTGAGCTTACATGTAATTTTTGCCACTTATATGTCGCGTTTGTAGCTGGTCACATATTTAATCTTTCCAAAAGATTTTCCTCCTATATACAAGAATGTTAATTGTTTACTATTTTATGTATGACTTGCTAGTTTATACCACGCAGTTTTGGAGATCACAGTGAAAAGAAAACAGAAAGACACGGTCGAAGTTCTCTGTGGAAAACTTCTAGTTGATCTTGCTGGCAGGTAGATAAATACCCTTATACAACTTCTCTTATTTCATCATTCCCTACCGATTATGTTTTATTTCCACTAAGGAATACAAAAATAATATCATAACTCCTTAACTTCCATTGATCATGTAATAACTCATTTTCAGTGAGAGGGCTTCTGAAACAAAGAGTGGAGGTCACAAGCTTAGAGATGGAGCCAATATTAATCGGTCACTTCTTGCTTTGGCAAATCAGATCAATGCTCTTGGAAAACAAATGTAAGAAGGTCTTGCATATGTTCCTTATCGCAATAGGTATCCAGTTGATTATTGTAGCGTAAAATCTGTTGGACAGGATAGCTAATGCCAAGTTTTTTTTGCAGCAAGCTGACACGAATCCTTAAAGATGGTCTGAGTGGTAATTCTCAAACAATCATGGTTGCAACAATCTCACCTGCAGACAAGGTAAAAATACAGTATATAACTATATATATGTAAAGATTAACATACACAAATTCTCATATAAAACAGCTCATCAATGATTTAATGTACAACTAAATACAATGATGTTTGGATGATTCCTATTGTTGTCCGAACGGAAGAGCACTCTCCTAATATTCTTCTTGAAGGTTTGCCTTTGTCCGTGTCGGATCATTAGTTTACTGTGCCCAAATCCTCCATTGAACAATGATATTGAACTCTCTATTTTTTAATCTATTTTTTTCTGAGGTAGATTGAATTTTGTTCCATCTGCATCAACATGTATAAAGCTAAAGATTTGGGGGTCCCCAAATGGCTCCATTGTAACATTATGATCATGCTTCATTGCTTGTTTTTTGGGGTGTCAAAATGCATTTTTAACTATTTCTGTGCACGTTCAGTGATTATCTGCTCAGTTTGTACTAGAAATGAAAACACTGCTCTTATAGTCAGTTTTTGTCTGACATCAGATCATAACATAACCTTAGTGGGGTTTTCATTTTAAACATCTTTTAGTGACAGATGAAGCCTTGTGTAGGGTCGCCTGATTACCGGATAGTTTCCTTTGTAGTGAACCCTAGGATAATCAGTGCAAAAATTGGGTGTTTCCAAATAGCTAGCATTCTCTCATAAATTTAGTTAGTTTATCCTGATATCAATTGCCTTGGGTCTTTGATGAATTATTGATTTTTTTTTTCTTAACACACTTAATTGTTATTCTGTGTAATATTTTTTATATTTATTTTTATGAATGTATTTAGTTATTTCTTATGACCGAACCTCATTTTTGAGCCTAATTTGAATGAATATGGAATGGTAATAGATTTAACTCCAAGTCCCGTTCTTCGACCATCGAGTACAAGAAGCGGGCTCTTCCCCAATATTTAAGTTAGATATTAGTTTAATCACAAAAAAGACAAAGACGTCCAAGAACACTTTTCCATCTTCCTCGATTATCGATTTTGGAGCGCCATGGTGCACCACCAACCTCAAAGAACCCCAAGCAAATGCGAGTTGTTTCTGTCATTGGAACCTTTGGATATCTCGCCCGAATCGTAATGTATGGAAAGGTTGACGAGAAGGTAGATGTGTACTCCTTTGGCGTTGTCCTTTTGGAGCTTATCACCGAAAAGCAGGCCATCCAAACAAATCGGGCATCCGTGGTGAAAGCTTACTACTTTGGGTAAGAGCGACTACACCGAATTCATACTGCAGCTTAAATTTCTTCACTACCCCATCTCTCAAGAAGCTACATCTCAGATCAGGCAAGGCCTTTACTAAGCTACGAATCATGTGACCGATTGATAGACCCCAGCTTGAACAATGCCTATGACAAAGACGAGTTGCAAAGGATGATGGTTGCAGCACGCCTCTGCCTCATGCACTCATCACAAAGCAGGCCAACAATGGAGATGGTGCCTAACCTCCTCTTTTCGGACGATAGGGGATGCAGAGTGTTGCTTAGAACCACAAACATTGATGGTGGAGCCCATTTCTACCCAGGAAACGGTGCATGTGCTCATAGATTGTAACGGTCAAATCAATAGGCCAAAAGTCGTCTCTAATAAACACATTGATTGCGAGTAGAGTTTGGCATACTACCGACTTTGGTGGTGATAAACACCACGATATTATTCACAATACAGCAATTTTCTTTGATGTTGTTATTCATAATCCAAGAGCTCATTGATTGGCTGTTAAGTTTTCTAATTCTTCAAAAAAGTATATGTGAAGGTTATGATGATATGGTGATTACGATTCAACAAAGTGCATTAAAATTGTCGACGTAAATTTAAAAAAAAAAAATATATATATATATATATATATATATATATTTTAAAATTTTCATAAAAAAATCACTGCCAAAATTTTTTTATAAAAATACCACTGCCAAATATATTTTTTTTAAAAATATATTTAAAGAAAAAAAAGAAGTTGGAGACGGCTAAAAGCTGTCTCCAATAATAGGAGGTCACTTATTGGAGACGGCTTAAAGCCGTCTCCAATAAGTATTGGAAATGGCTAGATGACTTATTAGAGACGTCTCTAACATATCTTTGGAGACGGCCATATGCCGTCTCCAATAACCTTGACTATTATGGACGGCTTTCATTTGGTCTCCAAAGACAATGGAGACGGGACTATTTGAGACTACATGGAAGCCGTCTCCAATACTATTGGAGACGACTTAGACACCTTTGGAGACGGCCAAAAGTCGTCTCTAATAAACACATTTTTTGTAGTGCATCACACGGCCTGTTTTTTATTCCACGAAAGCGTATATCTCAAAAAATGGTCCTAAAATCTCATTTGAGCGTGATGTGTGTCATGTGATTTTAGGGCTATTTTTTACAGATCTGTGCGATGTGGAATAAAAAATAGACCGTTTGATGGTATACTTATGGTCTCAAGATCCATTGTGGAGACATTGGGTGAAAAACCATCTTCATCATTTGATTCCAGTAGTCGACGGGTTTTAGTAGGTTTCAAATGTAGGCGCGAACAGAGCTACTCTTATATTTATATTTTTATTTTAATCAGAGGTACCCGTAGGTTAATCTACCCATGTAGAATGGAGGTGAGGCTAATGGAGAAAGGAGAAAAGGTTAATGGAGGAGAAAGGAGAAAAGAATGGTATAATAGAGTTTTTTTGTATATACCCCCCGTGTTATGCTAATATTATAAAAAAACTCCTGAGTTATGGGTATTTATTCTGCAACCCTACTTTTATGTTTCTATTTCATATAATCCCTGCCGTTAACTAGCCGTGAGTTTATGGACGGAAAGCTTATTTTGCCCTTAATAAAACCAATATTTTAAAAATACCACCATTCTAAAAGACCCTTCATTCATCTATATTTACAAGTCATGCCATTAAAGTTTATCACCATTCTAAAATGCCCTTCATTCACCTTTATTTACAAGTCATGCAATTATAATTTACCACTATTATAAAAGGAGTACCTTTAAATTCCCCCACAAAATCTTTGAGTTCACCCACGCTGAAACTGTGACAGCCCGGACTTCGGCACCCCGAAACCCGTGCCATCAGCACGATCATCTTGACCGTGCCCCTCAACTATGCACGGAACACTGGTATATCAAGCATAAAATAAATAAGAACAACTTGCGGAATTTAAATCTACATAAAAACACTTCTCAAAAGACAGTTCTACCCTCATGCCTCTGCATGAAGGGAGAACCGATCCGAACCATCGATGATAACCATCATCATGGATGGTTCGCCCAAAAGAATACTCTGATATCCATATACACAAGGTTTAATCAAAAACCAGGCTTGACATACCAAGCCGTACAATCTCCAACTAAAACTCCTCAAGGTCGCATGCCAGAGTCCTCTAGAAGAAGTCCTCCGAGGTGGCTCTAACTCCTCACGCCGCAAGGTCCGACTCACCGGTCGGCTCTCCCAAGCTAGGGTGAGCTACATCCTAGCTCAATAGGGAAATGTAACACAATTGAACATATAAAATAAAAGTCACAAGTAATCTATGATATGCATGCATGATATGTCTATGCATTTATTGATGAAAAGCATTAAAAACACTTCAATTTCTAGATTACTCATGTCTTTTAGTTAATCATGAATGATGTTGAGAAGGCCTAAAGCAAAACTTAAACTTCAACTTAAGTAATCCCGAGCAATATAGCATCGAGCCCGACGAGATACCCTTCATCGTCATCTATATAGAGCTTTAAATGTATTCCACAGGAATACCAATAGTACCAAGCCCCTTTCCTTGGGGATTGGTGGCGAGGGTTTCACATCTCATCAACACCCACGGGTGTGCTTACTCAGACTGGATAAGCCTCCGTGCAGCTCTACGGATTAGCCAGATCGGTCCACGGATATCCCGCCACGGTCGTGGTTATCCCGCCACGTCGGTGGGGTAACCTATCAAACCTCAAATAACAAAAATATCGGTGCCTTACATATAGTTATTCACCGTGTAATTGTGCTATCTTATATCAGTTAGGCCTCATCAAGCATGATTCAATCATGGATACATCCCTGGGATGTATCCATTCACTTGCATCACACCTGATGCCTTTACTTCTTCACTTCATCATCCCCTGGGGATGGTTCATTTAAGTTCTCTCCTGAATGTCACACACGCACACTTTTCATAATCATTGAGTAGTAAAAACATTTGAATTGAATTGATATCACTACATACATGCTCTTGTAAAATAAAGTACATGTTCAGGGTGTTCCCTACCTCAAGTCTTTAGCTGATCAATGCATCAAGGTCCCGCATGGCTCCTTGTGCACTCGTTCTCACGTACCACATATGGTACCATATAACATGTGAAACACATCACAAAGGATGCCATAGAGAAGGTATAAGATCTCCCAAAAATCTTAAAGTCAAACCAAAAGTCAACATAGTTCACTACAGTCGATTAATCGATCTCCAAAATCGATTAATCGAATCTGATTCGATTAATCGATTTCCAAAATCGATTAATCGAAAGTCAATATCGATTAATCGAAGCAATTTCGATTAATCGAAATTCTCCTTTTCGCAAAGTCCATTCTCAGTTCGAACAGTCGAATTGTCATTCGATTAATCGAATCTGATTTCGATTAATCGAAATTCTTCTTTTCGCAAAGTCCATTCTCAGTTCGAACAGTCGAATTGTCATTCGATTAATCGAATCTGATTTCGATTAATCGAAATTCTTCTTTTCGCAAAGTAAATTTCGTTGAATACTGAAGTTTCCATTCGATTAATCGAATCCAATTTCGATTAATCGAATCCTTCTTTTCGCAGCGTACCCTTATTTCAATAGTCGATTTTCACAAGTTGATTAATCGATTCCAAATCGACATCGAAACTAAATCGATTAATCGAAATCCCATTTCGATTAGTCGATTTTTCCTTAAGTTATTTCCTCCAACCCCTGGGGTCCACTGGAGGTTCTCAGTCGATTAATCGATTCTCAAATCGATTACTCGAAATCCAAAGTCGAATAATCGAAATCCAAATCGATTAAACGAAATCGGGGTTCTCTGACTCTTCAACTTCCTGGTCAATTTCGATTAATCGAAACCCAATTTCGATTAATCGTAATTGTCAGTATCAGCCTCCTTCTACCTGTTCTTCCCAATCTTTTTCTATACTTTTTCTTTTATCTTTCTACGCCATTATCCTATGATTTAACCCACATTTCTTGTAACTTAACCCTATAATCTATGCATCTTATTTACAAAAATTTACCTTGGATAGACCTCAAGTTGATTTCTATCAATAGTTGGAAGGCTAGGGTTTCTAGCTCGTTCTAACGGATCCTCGTCGAATCCGCCTCTTTAATGCTTGACTCCTCTTCTAAAACAGCTTGATAACTCCTCTCTTACTCCTCTCTCTTTTCTCTCTTTACTTCTCTCAACCACCAAAACATGAAAGTTAGGGTTTTCAACCCTTTTTATCTTATCTCTTTTTCTCGGCGTGGAGCACATACACACTCATCAGTGTATGTAACTCTACAACTCCTCTATCTCTCCACTCTTCTACACTGATTCACACATCACTTCTGCTCATCTCACCTTAAGTTCATCAATGAACTATCTCATGGTCAAACCTAAGACCAATCGGGCACGGATCCCGAGGTCATAGTTCAATGTGATTTTTCGGGCTATTACAGAAACACATCGACTGCATTGAATCAAATGATGGAGATTTTTTATCGTCCCAATCTTTCATGAGATCGATCTTTAGATCATGGGTGTACCATCAGACGATCGACTTTTTATTTCATGTGGTACACACTCCTAAAAGTGACCTTAATATCAATCTTAAGCATGCATGTGATGTTAAGGTCACTTTTCTGAGATGTGTGCTATGTGAAATAAAACACTGACCGTCTGATGGTACGATCATGATCTCAAGATCCATCATGTGAAAGATTGGGAGGATAAATGATCTCCATCTTTCGATTCAATTCAATCAATGTGTTTCAGCGTGGGTGAACTTAAAGATTCAGTGGGTGGATTTAAAGGTACTCTTCTAAAAGACCCTTCATTCACCCATCAGATTCAAGACTTATCAGATGGGTGATTCTCCCATTAAAGCATGCCAACGTTTGGACAAATACTCAACCAATGGAGGATTTGTGGCAAACGATGCAATTATTCTTAAAAAGAAAACCTTCAATCTACGTGTTCCACTCAAAATACTCGTCCCTCCAATTTCCTATATGATTCATGACCCATTTTTAGGAATTGGATTGCTTAGCTGCGTCTGCTTCCATCCACCGAATCTTTGAGTTCACCCATGCTAAAACACATTGATTGCATTGAATAAGACGATGGAGATCGTTTAGGCATACCATTAGATGATCAGTGTTTTATTTTGTGGTACACATCTCAGAAAAGTGACCTTAACATCACGTATACGATTAAAATTAATTTTAAGGTCATTTTTTTGGGTGTGTGCCACATGAAATAAAAAATCAACCATCTGATGGTGCCACCATGATCTCAAGATCTATCGTGTGAAATGTTGGAATGATAAACAATCTCCATCGTCCGATTCAATGCAATCAACCGTATGATGGTGCCACCATGATCTCAAGATCCATCGTGTGAATGGTTGGGACGATAAATGACCTCAATCGTCTAATTCAATGCAGTCAACTGTCTGATGGTGCCACCATGATCTCAAGATACATCGTGTGAAAGGTTGGGACGATAAATGATCTCCATCGTCCGATTCAATGCAGTCAACCGTCTAATAGTGCCACCGTGATCTCAAGATCCATCGTGTGAAAGGTTGGGACAATAAACGATCTCCATTGTCCGATTCAATGCAGTTAATGTTTTTCAGCGTGGGTGAACTCAAATATTTGGTGGGTGGATTTAAAACTACTCTTTTTTGTAAGTGGATGGTAGATTTAAATTACTCTTACCATGTGTAGAGGGTGACAATTTAGTAATTTAATTTTAAAAAGGATAAATATGGTATTTAGACTATTCTTTAACGTCTGATTAACCATTTAAAGTAGCATCCGTTAAAGAGGGTGTTTTATAAACACCAAAATACTAACTCAGGGGTTTAAAGCAAAAAGCTATAACTGGGGAGTTATTTGTAATATCAACATAACTCAGGGGGTATTTGCAAAAAATCATTTTTTAAAAAAGTTTCAAACCCTTTAACTAATGGAGGGTTAACTTAGTGCAATGGTTAGGACCATGCCTAAAGAAGCGAGGTTCTAAATTCAAATCCCACCCTTTGTTTAAAGAAATAACAAAATAGATATTTTTGTAACAAAAATAGAGAACAATGGGGAAAATAACGTATAGATTGTGAAAATGTAAAATTTATTTTTTCAAAATAGAAAATCTAAGTTTTGAAAAAACCCATTTGTGTTACCAAGGGTTTTATGGAAAATATGTGTTTTAAACATTTTTTTTAATGCCAATTTTGATTACTAGGGTAAGGTACTACTGGCACGAAGTTTGATCAAAGTATGGCACTTGATGTAAAGATCAGGTTTGTCTAAAATTGCCTAGAAAAAGCAGCTTCAATGTGTAATTCAAAGAGGTCAAGAACCTTTAAAGTAAGCAGTTATCATTTAAATCTCCAAAACCTATTTTAATCATTCACCTTTTTGACTACTTTGACTAACATGTTTTTTCAATGTAATATTCAATGCAGCAGGTCTTATCACATGTACCCCACCGGTGACCATTTCCAATCTCGTTTACGAACAGGTCTATTACCAAAATACTAGCTGATACAGTATAAGCTTGCATTACCTGAGCTCTATATCAATTGTTGGACTTCATTGTTTGTAATAAAAAAAAAGCTTGTAAAAGGCAGAGTGAGAGATGCAGAGAGTACCTTCAGTTCGAACGGCTGTAGCTGCGTGAGGTGCTAGAGATGAGACTACAGAACAAAATATTTAAAACAGTATAGTCAGTTAATATCTTAGCACTACAAAGTGGAGAAGGGAGATAATAAAATAGAGATTTTATTAAATCTTTCCCACTTTGATAGCAAGGAAACTCCAAATAGGAAATGAAATGAATTTCCTAGTTGATTTCTAGGGAATTGATTTCCTCGGAAATGGATTTTTCACTATTTGATTAGTGTGTTTGAGAAATGATTTTCATTGGAAATTGAGTTATTTTGTTTGATTAGTATGTTTGAAAAAGAATTTCAAAATGAGTTTTTAAGTTTGGATCAAAAGTATATTTAAAAATGATACTTTTTATGTTTTTTAGTTTTATGAAAGTAGAAGTTAGTTTAAATAAATACTTATTGAGAAAAGAAGAAAAAAAATAATTTAGGAAAATACCTAACTTATCACTTCCTTTTGCACTAGTCAAAGATTGACTATTTTTAATGATATTCTATTACGTTACAAATTAGCACGATAATAACCACTATTATTATCAAGTTACACAAGTCAGAGTTTGAAAAGTCAAACTTAAATAAAAAGTCAAATTTTGACTAAACTTAAAATTTTGATCAATAAAAATGTATAAAGTTAAATAACAAAGTTGTAAATGCTAGTATCTACTGTAAGGTTATATGTTGAAAGGAAATTAAATTTTTATAAAAGACAAATTTTGACCATGAGAAAATTTTACAATGTACCAACAAATTACAAAAGTCTAACTATAAATTAATATAACAATATTCGTATCCATCGTTAGGTTACACTAGTCAAAATTTTATCAAATATCCACTTTTAATAAAAGTCAATCTTTGATCAAATGTAAAACTTTGATCAATAAAACTTTTTAAGACTAAAGTAGAAAGTTACATAGTAAATGCTAGTATCTAATGTAAGGTTAGATGTTGAAAGAAAAATAAATTTAAAAAAAAAATCAAACTTTTACCAAAATTTATAATTATAACCAATAAAAAATTTGGTAATGTACCGCAAAGCTACAGATTAACATAATAGTATTTATATTCATTGCTACGTTACACTAGTAAAAATATTGATAAAATATCAACTTTTAAAATGTCAAACATTGACCAAATGTCCAAAAAAGTAAAATAAAATTTGATAATGTACTACAAAGTAATAAATTCATAAAATGATAACCTTATTGGGAGTACAAAAGTTTGAAAAAATTAAATTGTGTTACAAAGTCAAAGTTTAACCAAATATCAAACTTTGATTGATAAAAATTTACATTACCAAAATACAAATAATAACAGTAATGATTAGTATCGACTGTTAAGATACACTTCTCAAATTTTGACTGAAGTCAAAATTTGAATAAAAGTCAAACTTTGATCAATAAAAATAAGGCAATATATTTTAAAGTTACAAACAAAAATAATTATAGATATTTTTAATTATAATATTCTACTAATTAAAATTTATAACTGTTTATAGAAAATCAAACTTTGAGAAAGAGTCAAACTATGACCAAGGAAAAATTGCATTGATACGATATAAATTTATGTAGTAGTCAACTCTATCTATAAGCAAGTTTCGAGTTTGACTAAAAATAAATTGTGTAAAGTCAAAATTTGACTAAAGGCAAAAAAATTGACTAATAAAATTGAGAATCTAGTATCACAATATAGATCAACATGATAGTATTCTTTTTTCGCCATCAAATTATTAAAGTCAAAGTTTAATAAAAAGTAAAATTTCAATTAAAAGTCAAAGTTTGACCTTAAAGTCAATCTTTGACCCCTAAAAATTTGTTAATATATCACTAACTTATACCTTATTATCATGTTTCAATAGTCAAAGTTTGATCAAAAGTCAAAACTTTAAATAACTTATAAATTCTGTTAAAGTTTAATTAAAATTCAAATTTTTACCAAAGTCAAATATTAGCTAAAAAGAGTATGATATGAAAAATGTGATAGTTACAGTGATCATGCTGGTATGATGGTTATAGATATTGAAGTTACTTTTTAAAAGTCAAAAGATAATTTTTTTGTTTTTAGGATTTTTTATAAGTAATTTTAGATTTGAAATGACAAAAAATTATAATTTTGTTAGTAGGAAACTCAATTTCAACCACTTAAAAGATTGAAATAGTTTCCTCCTAAAATGACTTTGGGGTATGGAAATTCAATTTCTATGCAGGACCCTCTTAATTTTATTTCCATCTCCTTACATAGCTATCAAACAATAGCAATTAAAAATTAAATTTCATTTCCACCTATGTAATTACATTTCCATGTTATCAAACAAGGACTTAATGTAAATAGTTAGCATGTAAATTTTAAAAACTTATTTTAACAATTCACCTTTTTGACCACTTTGAATAACATGTTTTTTGGATGTAATATTCAATGCAACAGATCTTATCACATGTATCCCACAAGTGACCTGCTCCAATCTCGTTTACGAACGGGTCGATTACCTGATGCCCTGATATAGTATAAGTTTGCATACCTGGGCTCTATATCAATTGTTGGACTTTATCGTTTGTTATAGAAAGAAAAAGCTTGTAAAAGGTGGAGTGAGAGATGCAGAGGGTACCATAAGTAGGAACGGCTGGAGCTGCGTGAGGTGCTGGAGGATCAACTACTGAACAAAATATTGAAAACAGTAGTCAGTTAATATCTTAGCACTCTACAAAGTGTAGAAGAGAGATAATAAAATGAAGATTTTATTATATATTTACAATTATAAAAGGAGAGGGCCGAGTATCACATTGCCTCATCTTTCAAAAAGACAATTATCTTTCAAAAATTTCTATTACATTGGTAAATCAAATTCTTTAACTTATATACCATACTAATTAATATCTTTATGACAATGTAGAGGGATATTAATGAAAGTGTGGAAATGATCGAATGTTGTCTATCGATGGTTCTCTGGTGAGTCTGACGTATACCCGGGACGTGCCGGAATTGCACGTACCCAGGGACTTGGTCAGGTGTTTTAAGAGGCCCAGATACCATGTTATCGGAAAATAGATTTTGATGCGAAACTTTTTTCCATACAATCATCATTGCAGCACCATATGTTCCATGTGAGTTTCTCCCCTTTTTTTTTTTTGCCCTGTGCAACGACCTCCTCTCTTGTGATTCTTCACAAAAAAGGTGAGGCCACCATTTAATAGTGAAACCTTTTTTAAAATTAATAATAATTTGGGTGTGGAGTCCTCTCAAAGCAAGTGACTAAATAAATTGGGTGTAAGTACCACAGTGAAATCAGGACCAAACAACATAGAAAAGTAGTATAGGAAATTGCAATCCTTAGCTTTTAGTTGGTCATCAAATATACGGTCTTGAATTACAATCTTGAATTGCAATCTTTCTTGCATGGTACAAGGTGCTTTTAATGGTATAAGATCATTAGACCTTCGGCTCTCTCCGATTTCGATAGTAGGATTGGATTGAAAGCACCTGATTTTATAGCACATTTGGAATGCGGACAAGGGTAAATGGTTTCTTAATTTGATATCTCCTCATAGCTAAATGAGTTTTTATTAGCACATATGTAGAAAGGCATTTTATACATAAGAATGCACAAAACACTTTTTAAACAAAAAGAAAAGTTTAATTAAATATATATTTAATTTGATATATATATATATATATATATATATATATATATATATATATATTAATTTTTGATATTTTCTTTTCTACTTTTAGAGTACTTTTCATTTTAAACTTTTTTTTTCAATTTTCTTTTCGTACTCTTCCCGTACTCCAAAATATCATCCTTTTGTCTTTGTAGTTTAGGTGTTTTGCCGCTGTTTTTTTTTTTTTTCGTATTTTGCCCTTGTACTTTAAAATTTCATGCTTTTGCCTTTGTTCTTTATGTTCTTGGTGACTATGGTTGTGTTTGGTATAGCTCTATGCCAAAGCAGGATTTACCTGTTAAATCCCTGCTAACTGTTTTAGTAGTTCCCCTTTCTCCTTGTTAACTCCCCGCATAGCGAAATTTACGTATTCCAGCACTTCTCCCCTGCTCCCTACTTGCTTCTTGCCAAAGCTGATTTTATTTGCTCTGTAAGGGAGTTAATAGTGAGCAAGTAGGTAGCTGCTAGAGCAGGTAAATCCTGCTTTACATGGAGTTAGAAAGGAGAAAGGTGACTTGCTAAAGCAAATATATCTAGCTCTGACAAGGAGCTGATAGAGAGCTATGCCAAATGCAGGTCTACTAACAAGACCACACAACTCTTTAAAAAGATACATGATAGTGAATTCTCAAAAACAAAAATAATAAAAGAAACACGATATTGAATTTAATGATGTTCTGTTCACTGTTGGAGAAATTTAAGGACTCCACCATGTTCAATCTTCCACAAGCATAGTTAGTTAGTTACCTAGCCGGGATTCGAGGAAATTCGGGAAAAATCGGCAACACAAAATAGAAAAAAAATTGGCAAAATTTGAGAAAAAGTTGGAAAAAAGTATTGATATTTTGTCTATATTTCTTGGAAAAGAATTTTTGTTATAATTTTTTTTATTAAAATTAGAGAAAAATATTTCAAATGAAGAAAAAAAAAAAACTTAAGACCCCTCTTTATAAATATTTAAATTATTAAAATATCCTTACAACTATCCGCTTAATAAATCTAATGATAATATTGAATACTATTTTGGTAATTTGATTTTAAATACTACACTATATTTTATATAATTGTATTAATATATTTAATATATAACTAAAAGTGATGAACGGTACCAGCCGGGCGTACAGGCTTTAAGTTGTTAAGCCCTTACCCGACCCGGTAGATAGCCGGCTCTTGTTTTTGAGGCCCTAGCTCTACCCAGTGCCCTCTCACCTCATTTTTAAGCTCTAGCCCTAAGATTTTAGGGCCGGGACAAGCGGGCTGACGGGCCATCCCAGCCCTATTGACAGACTTAGTCCCCTTAAATCCAACATCGAAAATGGACTATTGTTGATATTTAACATAGGGTTATATTGAAATGCTCTGATTGGATGGTGATTGAATTACATGACAGTTCCCATGATATCTAACCCATTGGTAAGAAGTGGATTATATAAAATGAATCATGTGGCACCACGTAGCCCAAAAATTTTGGCCCCAAGGGCAACTATATTTTGATGTAGGTGCTTAGAGTAACTCATAAAAAATTTTGAAAAAAAATGAAAATGAAAATGAGACTGAAAGTAAAAAGTTAAAAAACGAAACCAAATAAAGTTCAAAATTTCTTGATAGACATCTCAATCAGGGCTATCAATGTGCCGGGCCATGGTCAGCCCTAGCCCAGCCATAGTCTGGGCTGCCATGAAGCCAGCCCTAAACCGCGTTGCCATGTAGCAAGTCCTAGCAAGGCCTGCCCTAGATAGGGACAGGCTGCATGCCAGAGTTTACATGTATAAATCTTTTGGGTACCTCTGTCTGCGCCACACATTCTCTGAAAGCGCCCATGTACCAGACCCTTAGAAAATCATTGATTGGTTAGATCAAATGATGGAGGCCATGTTTCTCCCCAATCTTTCACACAATAGATCTTAAGATCATGAATCACCTATCAGACAGTTAGTTTTTGAATCCATGTGTTAGAGATCTCAAAAAAATGGCCATAAATTTACATTTGAGCGTGATGTGTGCCATATGATTCAAGGGCCTTTTTTCACTGTATCCATCATCAAATTCAAAGCAATCAATGGTATTCAAAGGCTCTAGGCGTTTTCGGAGAATGTTTGGGCACAAATAGAGGTACCCAAATCTTTTAAGCATAAAATTTGAAGGTTTTTTATAATAAAATAAATAAATTTTACAAAAATAAGTGCAAGATTGTTGGATCTATTTTCAAACAGAGTGTGGGATCTATCTATAATAAAAATTAATATTATTTTTTCACTAATATTAAGGGCCCAAAAGAGTGTGGGATCTATTTTCAAACCAAAGTCAACTTTTAGTGTATTAAACCATTTACCCTTCTCCGCATTCCAAATGTGCTGTAAAATCAAGTGCTTTCAATCCAATCCTACTATCGAATTCGGAGAGAGCCAAAGATCAAATGATCTTATACCAATAAAAACTTATTGTACGATAAAAGAAAGTTTGTAATTCAAGACCGTAAATTTGAGGACCAACTAAAAGCTAAGGATTGCAATTTCCTATACTACTTGCCTCTGTTGTTTGGTCCCGGTTTCGCCGAGGTACTAACACCCAAGTTATTTAGTCACTTGCTTTAAGAGGACTCCACACCGAAATTATTATTTTTTTTAAAAACGTTTAACTCTCAAATGGTGGCCTCACCTTTTTTTGTGATGACTGTCACAAGAAAGGAGGCCTTTGTACAAGACCAAAAAAAAAACACGGAGAAAATCTCACACGATACATATGGTGCTGCAACGATGATTGTGTGGAAAAAAGTTTCGCATCAAAATATATTTTCCGATAACATGGTATCTGGGCCTCTTAGAACACCCAACCAAGTCCCCGGGCATGTGCCCGGGTGTATATCAGATTCAACAAAGAACCATCGATAGACAACATTCGATTATTTCCGCACTTTCATTAATATCCCTCTACATTGTGATAAAGATATTAATTAGTATGGTATAGAAGTTAAAGAAGTTGATTTACCAATGTAATAGAAAATTTTGAAAGATAATTGTCTTTTTGAAAATCGGGGCAATGCGATATTCGGCCCTCTCCTTTTATAATCGTAAACGTATAATAAAATCTCCATTTTATTATCTCCGTTATGCACTTTTATGATAGTAAAGGTATTAATTGGCTATACTGTTTTTAATATTTTGTTTTGTAGGCGCAAATATCACAGTTACAGCCTTGCGACCTAAAGGTACCCTCTGCATCCCTCGCACTACCTTTTACAAGCTTAATTTTTTTATAACAAACAATAAAGTCCAACAATTGATATAGAGCTTTGGTACGTAAGCTTATACTATATCAGCTGGTATCGGGTGATTGACCCGTTCGTAAACGAGCATGGAACGGGCACTGGTAGGGTACACCGTACACATTGAATTACATCGTAACTGTTTACTTTAAAGGCTTTTTACCTCTTGGAATTACACTTTTTTTTCCTATGCAATTTTAGACAAATCAAATCTTTACATCAGGTCTCTCACATCAAGTGGCATACTGTACTCCAAAGTAAGTCCTTCACATCAAGTGACACACTGTGCCCAAAATTTGTGTCACCGGTATACAATGATGAATCCATTCCAATCTAGTTTGAGAATAGATCTCACTTGGCATTACATTATTTTCAAAAATTAGAAAATTTTACTGCTACCAACTTAGGTTAGAAAACTCACTTAGACTGTGTTTGGATTAACACTTTCGGGCCAAAGAGCGGCTCTTTCTTTATTTGGCTTCAGCAGGCAGCAATTTTTTCGTTTGGTAACATAGTTCCTCAACTCATTTTCTATGATGGGGAGCTGGAGCATATAAAACGGAGAACAGGGAAAAAGCAATATCTGCTCTTATAAGAGCAAACCCAAATGCAGCTTTAGATTGTTCCCAACGGGATAACCAATAACACAAAATAATTTTGGGTCATGTACGACTCTCTGAAAATCTAAATATATGGGCCTTATGCACAAAAATACCTCAACTTTGAACAGATTAATTCAACAGTAAAACTGATCAATAGCTTTAACTTTCTGAAATTCGTATTCAAATGATGGTACCTCTTTTTGCACCTATAGGATTACTTAAGGTGCCTATGTTGGGAACCCATTGAAATCATTTGATTACTGGAGTTCAACAATGGAGATCATATTTCACCCCATTCATTCACATAATGGATCTGGACTTCTGGAGATCATGAGCGTAGTATCATACAGTCAGTTTTAAACGTGCCACAAATCCCATAAAAGTGGACCTAAAATCCACTACAAAAAATGACTATTAGTAGCAACCAAAAATTACCCCTATTAACAAAAAATTGCCGCTACAGCCCTTAACAGCATGTGCAGCTGAAACACTTTATTTTTGTAGTGATCACATGACACACATCACGCTCAAATGTGATTTTAGGGCCTTTTTTAGAATATTTGCCCCATAGAATAAAAAAATAATTGTCTGATGGTAAGCTAGTGAACTCAAGATCGATTGTGTGGAAGATTGGATAGGAAAGATGTCCAACTTCTCATTCCAAGCCGTCAACGGGTTTCAAAAGTGGGCGCTCTTAGTAATATTGTCGGAGAAAACAAATGTACGCTTAGGCCTTAGTGGATGTCGAAAAATTAGATTTATAGATGGAACTACTTGTACAGGAGATTTTTTCCAATGCACCTAGTTGAAGATAGTTTAAAAAGAAAGACTAGATATTTTTGGGACTTGCGCTACATGGAACACCATCTAAATCATATCATTTGACCGAGAGAGTCAAAGCCCATCATCTGATTCGGAAATGACTCTGTTGAATTAGAGGATGGATTATATATGTTAACTACAAAAAAAGACTATTAGCTGCCGCTATTAACAAAAAACTGTTATTAATACCCTTGCCACTAATAGTCTTAATGGGTTTTTTATTAATAGCGGCAGTGTTTTGGAGTGGTTTCATACCAATCTTTGCTACCAAAGATCTTTACATCATGAATTTCAAATCAGGTGGCTTAGATAGTGTTCTAAGTTGCACAAGTCCTAAAAATATGCACCGCAAAGGACATGTGCAAGTAGGTGTATGGTGTTTCGTCTCACCATACAAGTAATGTCTCCAAATCTTCAGCGCAAAAATGACTGCTGCTAGTTCCAAGTCATGAGTCGGGTAATTTTTCTCGTGTTCCTTCAGCTGTCTTGATCCGTAAGCTATCACCTTCTTGTGTTGGTTGAGCACACAACCAAGGCCATTGTATGACGCGTCGCTGTACACGGCGTATCCTCCACTGCCTGAAGGAATCGCTAACACTGGAGCCGAAGTGAGTTTCATTTTGAGTTCTTGAAAACTCTTCTCGCATGCCTCACTCCACTCAAACCTCGAATCTTTTCGTGTCAGCTTTGTGAGAGGTCCCGATATCTTTGAAAACCCCTCATTTAAACGTCGATAATAGCTCGCTAAGCCCGTAAAAACTTGGACATCCAGTCCACCGCCTTTTGGTTGCTCCCATTTGACTACTGCTTCTATCTTTGCTGGATCTACAGTGACACCGTGCTTTGAGACGACATGTCCCAAAGAGCTAACTTCTTTCAACCAAAACTTACACTTGCTGAGTTTGGCGTACAATTGGTGTTCACGTAGCGTCTGTAGAGTAATCCTCAAATGTTCTTTGTGTTCCGTCTTGGATTTGGAGTATATCAGTATATCATCAACAAACACTACGACGCAGGAGTCCAAGTGTGGTTTAAACACTCGGTTCATCAGATCCATAAACGACGCCGGAGCATTCGTCAATCCAAACGGCATCACAAGGAATTCATAGTGCCCATATCGTGTCCGGAAAGCTGTCTTCTGAATGTCCTCAGCTTTGACTCGCAACTGATGATACCCAGATCTCAGATCGATCTTAGAAAAATACTTTGCTCTTTGCAATTGGTCGAATAGATCGTCAATTCTAGGCAAAGGGTAGCGGTTCTTCACAGTGAGTTTGTTCAATTGTCGATAGTCAATGCATAGCCGCATTGACCCATCCTTCTTCTTGACAAACAAGACCGGTGCTCCCCATGGAGACACGCTCGGCCTAACAAACCCCTTGTCCATAAGCTCTTGCAGTTGTTCCTTCAACTCCTTTAACTCAGCAGGAGCCATTCTATAAGGTGCTTTCGAAATAGGCTCCGTTCCTGGTGCTAAGTCAATGGCGAATTCTATTTCTCTTTCTGGAGGTAATCCAGGCAATTCCTCTGGAAACACGTCGGCGAAGTCTCGCACAACTGCTATCTCAGAAACGATGTTATTTTCTTCCTTGTCCTCCTTTAAGAAAGCTAAGTATCCACTGCAACCCTTTCTGATAATTTTCGCCTCATCACGAGATCAAGATGTATGACGACCTCACTCCTTGAAACCGAAATGATCTTCTTGTGTTGGGTCTGAAAATGACTACCTTGTTCTTGCAATCGACGGTTGCACAATGTTGCGCCAACCAGTCCATGCCAAGGATTACATCAAACCCTTGCATGTCTAACAGTATCAACTTTGCTTCTAATTCATGCACCTCTAAGTCTCGAACTGCTACAATGATGGATTTGCAAGCTAACTCCGTGTCTACTAACTCTCCAGTCGGAATAGACACAGATAGGATGAAATCCAACGTCTCTGGAACAATCTTCATCTTTTTGGGGAAACGTGGAGTGACGAATGAGTGGGTAGACCCTGGGTCTATCAACACTCGAGCGTCATATCCACCGAAGCATCCTTTTTCATATATATTTAAAGTACCTATAGCATACATACATACATATAATAATTTACACATCAATTTACACTCTTAATTCACATACAGCTTTTTGTATTGAGAAAAGAATCTATATAATTTCTAATGCATGCTCCTTCTCTATCTAAAATTTTGATGAAATGAAATTTTTCTTTAATTTTAAAAGGGTCTCACCTTGTATGACGTCATGCACGTTCCCTGCTTCCTGAGCAGTGACTGCATAGGCTCTCCCCTGAACGATCGGCTTCCTTGCTTGAATTGGTCGTGGTGCTGCAACTGAAACCGTCTTTTTCTTATCCGTTTCGGGGTAATCCTTGATCAAGTGGCCCACCTTGCCACATCGGAAACAACCTCTAGTTCCCAATCTACAATCCACCGTCCTATGAGGCTTGCCACACTTTGTGCAAGTCTCCCAAGACGAGAATCTGGTGGACAAAGTGGGCGCCAGTAGACATGGCAGGGCTCTCATAGCGAAAAGGTCTCCCCGATGCAAGTAATGGAAACCTCTGTTGGTGTTGTTGTTGTTGCGCCGGTCTTCCGAAACCCCCTTGGAACTGTGGTCTCTGATTCTGGGCTACGAACCTCGGCTTTTTGTTCACTGGTTCGTAGTGCCCCGATCTTCCTTGTTCATTTCCTCCTCTCTGCTGCTCTCTCTGTCGATATTTATTTGTATTCTCCTCTTCAACCACTAGTGCTTTACTCATGACCTCTTCATAGGTCCTCAGCTGAAATGGAGCTACTCCTCTCCTAACTTCAGGCTTCAAACCTTGCTGAAACCTCTTGGACTTCATCACTTCAGTAGCGACGTAATCCGGAGCAAAACGGGCAAGTCGTAGAAACTCCACCCCATATTCTCTCACTGTCATTCTCCCTTGCACTAGCTGTAAAAATTGTATCTCAAGCTGGTTCCTCACCACTTCCGGAAAATATTGTTTGTTGAACTCCTCAACAAACTCCTCCCAAGTCCAAGGCAACTCTGGGGTCTCCTGAGCCCGAGTCCGTATCACGGACTTCCACCAAGGCCCAGCCTCCCCATCCAACATGTAAGCTGTCCATCTCACACTCTCATCTTCTGTGCATGTCAGCACGCTAAAGACTTTCTCCATTTCCATCAGCCAGTTCTCAGCGGCCATTGTATCTGCCTGCCCAGAAAATGAAGGAGGTCTCATCCTCCTAAACTCTGTAAAAGATGAGGGCACAGGCAGCGCAGGTCCTACAGGTGGTGTAGGTGGCTGCTGTTCTCTTGACGCGTGAGCTGCAAAGGATGCGGCTTGCTGTGCCATGAAAGCTGTCATAGTCTCCATAGTGTGCATCATCCTTTGTCGCTCTTCTCTGTCTTCTTGTCTTTCTCTCACTCTTTCTTGTTCTCTTAGATCTTGATCCTGATGATCTCGATCCTCTTCATCCCGTTGTCTACTACTACTGCCCCCTGGGGCCTCAGTACCTCCTAAAGGCACTCTATTAGTAGGAGAGATGTAATCATCTCCACTACGTAGACTCCTCTGTTGGTCTCCCCTGGGTCGGCCTCTTCCTCTAGATGACATTTGCGGCTGCATTTGAAACTAAAGTTTCGTTAGCAGAAGCCCCTATGTTCTGACGAAAGAACCATTGTCAGAATTGCTAAAAGAAAATAGTTTTGATACCAACTGTGACAGCCCAGATTTTGACACCCCGAAACCCGTGCCATCAGCACGATCATCTTGACCTTGCCCCTTAACTAAGCACGGAACACTGGTATATCAAGCATGCAAAAGTATAATAAACGAAATTGCGGAATTTAAATCTATATTAATCAACTCCCCAAAAGACAGTTCTACCCTCATGCCTCTGCATGAATGGAGAACCGATCCGAACCATCGATGATAGCACTCATCACGGATGGTTCGTCCCAAAAGAATAATTCCAACTCCTTATATACATGGTTTTAAAAAAAATCAAGGCTTGACATACCAAGCTGAACCAAATCTCTTTAAAAGCCCCTCAAAGCGGCACAACGAAGTCCTCTAGAAGAAGTCCTCAGGAGGTGGCTCCAACTCTTCGCCGGCCGCAAGGTCCGACTCACCGGGGTCAGCGTCTCCTGATGCCTCGGCAGCTGCTAGTAGAGGACCTGCGACGTATAGTCTATAGGGTGAGCTACATCCTAGCTCAATAGGGAACAAACACAGCTGAACATATAAATTATAACTGACATATATTCCATGATATGCCATGCATGATGTGTCTATGCAGTTATTGATGAAAACAATTAAAAAGCATTTCATTTTACTGTTGATTACTTATGTTTTCATTTACTCATGAATGATGCTGAAAAGGCTTAAAGCAAAACTTAAACTTTCAACTTAAGTAATCCCCGAGCAATATAGCATCGAGCCCCGATGAGATACCCTTCATCGTCATCTATATAGGCAGTTTTAACATATTCCCTGCGAATACCATATAGTACCCAAGCCCCTTTCCCCTGGGGATTGGTGGCGGGGTTTCACTTGTCTCAAATCAACACCCCTGAGGTGTGCTTACTATGTACGGATAAGCCTCCGCACTGGCCTACGGTTTCGCCGCCGTATCGGTCACGGATATCCTGCCGTGTCAGTCGTGGATATCCCGGCACGTCGGTAGGGTAACCTATCAAACCTCAAATAACAAAAATATCGGTGCCTTACATATAGTTATTCACCGTGTAAGTGTGCTATCTTATATCAGTTAGGCCCTATCAAACATGATTCAATCTTGGATACATCCCTGGGATGTATCCATTTACTTGCATCACAGCTGATACTCTTGTCTCTTTACTTCTTCATCCCCTGGGGATGGCTCATTATGATTACTCTTATGGATGCCACACGCACACACACTTTTCACAATTCTTAAGCAATAAAAACATTTGAATTGAATTCTATATCATTACATACATGCTCTTGTAAAATAAAGTACATGTTCAAGGTGTTCCCTACCTCAAGTCTTCATTTGATCATTGCATCAAGGTCCCACGTGGCTCCTTGTGCATCAGTTCGCACGTACCACCTATGGTACCACATAACAGGTGAAACACATCACAAAGGATGCAATAAAGAAGGTCTAAGACCCTCCAAGAATCTTAAAGTCAAACTCAAAGGTCAACATAAATTTTCTCAGTCGATTAATCGAACACCAAAATCGATTAATCGAAAGTCAATATCGATCAATCGATTCTCAAATCGATTAATCGAGATTCTCATTCGATTAATCGAATCCTAATTCGATTAATCGAAATTCACTGTTCAGCCAAGTCGATTCTCAATTCGAGTAATCGAGTTCCTAAAATCGATTAATCGATCCCAAATCGATTAATCGAAAATCGAAATCGATTAATCGAAATCCCATTTCGATTAGTCGATTTTCCTAAGTCATTTCCTCCAGCTCCCTAGGGTCCACTGGAGGTTCCCAGTCGATTAATCGATACCCAAATCGATTAATCGAAATCCAAAGTCGATTAATCGAATTCCAATTCGATTAATCGAAATCGGGGTCCTCTGACTTTTCAACTTTCTGGCCAATTTTGATTAATCGAAACCCAATTTCGATTAATCGAAATTGTCAGATTCAGCCCTTTTTCGAGCTGTTCTTCCCAATCTTTTTCCACACTTTTTCCTCTACTTTTCTAGACCATTTACCTATGATTTATACCATCTTCTACTACAATCTAACCTCTACAATCTATGCATTTCATTTCACAAAAGTTTACCTTAAATCAATCTCAAATTGATTTCAAATCACGTGGTTGGAAGGCTAGGATTCCAGCTTTGGCTCTAACGGATCCAAATCGTGTTGAATCCGGCTTTTATCGCTTTAATCCCCCTTCCAATCAGTTGCAATAACTCCTCTCTTTACTTCTCTATCTCTCTCTCTCTCTCTCTTCTTTACTCTCCTTCAACAACAAAGATACATATTTTTAGGGTTATTAAACCCTTTTATCTATCCCCATCTTTGTGTGTTGAGCACATACACCACGGTAGGTGTATGCGACTTCACATTCACAATACACACCACATAGGCATTCAACCCATCACATCCCATTCACTCATCCTGCTCTACACTAACTATCGAACTCCTAATTGGTCAAATCTGTGACCGATCGGGCACGGATCCCGAGGTCATAGTTTAGCATGATTTTTCGGGCTATTACAGGTCGGGTCACTGGCTTTATATATATATATATATATATATATATATATATATATATATATATATATATATATATGGTTAAGGGATCCTTATATTAGAGGTTTAGCATTTGAATGCTACACTAGTACTCGGATCATATGCCACATGGCCAAATATTGGGTTCTGCATGACATACTTGGTATATTAATTTTTTGAAATCGTTGACCACTTTTTTGGACAGTGGATATGATTTTTCAATTGTTTTTTGGAGATGGATGTGATCGATCTTGTGCATGTTTACCTCGGCGCCAGATCTTCAGATTAGGTACCACTTGGCATCCAAACGGACCCGATTCGTGGCCAGTGAGGTCGGGTCATGACTCACTCTGACCCGACCGAGACCTGATCCATTGAAATTTTATTATCCAATTATCCTATAAAGACTACAAAATTATATACATAGGGTCAGGATACTACCAACAGGAGTAACATTTTAGTGCTACCCATGGGACAAGTGAACGTCATGTGGCACCCAAACTGAAATCGGATGACACGACAACTTAAAGGAGATCAATAATGTTTCACTCAAAAAATTTGGGCAGGATTCGATTCTTATCCGCTGTTAAAAATGTGGTAAAAGTTGAGAAAAGTACCATAATAGTTTTGTAAATAATATTCTCTAAGGGTAAAGACATCATTCAATCAAAGAAATGATGCCTAGTTAACTACAGTTTAACGACAGGGGGGTATATGTAAAGGAAATATAAAAGTAGGGGTGCAACGTAAATATGCATAATTGGGGGCCGGGTTTTTATGAAATTTCAACATAGCATGGGGGGTAATTTGGATAAAACCCTTTTCTTTACATGCATAACTAAGGAGGGTCTAACCCGGTTCATTAAACATAAATTCCAAAAACCTACAGGACTATAAAAAAATAGGAAAATTTCCCTGATCGACCCTATCAGATACACCTTTTACGTCAGAGGCCCTATATTTTCACCTTTACCCAAACCGACCAGCTGGGAGCCTAGCCGGCCCTAAGGATAGCAAAAAGTCCAAATTACCCCATTTCTTTAACGCACAAAAACATCATCTTCTTCCTCATTTTAATCTGCTACAGTTTCTAAAAGTCAGAGGTGGCGAAGGTAACAGTGTCTTCTCTTCAGTCCAATCTACTTCGATCTGCTATTTGGATCAACCTAGATAAACCTTTTTCGTCAGAGACTGTAGCAGATTAGAATGAGGAAGAAGAGGACACACCTACATAATTTAAAATTTCAAATATTTGCATTTTTCTATATTTACGCGATGTGAAACGAGATCTATGCCGTCTGTTTTGAAGGCCACAATATAAAATCGATAGTGCCAAAGATAGATACGAAAAAAGGCGATATCAACTCTGTACATAGTCGGTACTGACCATTTTAAGAGTCGTCATCGATTATGTACAGAGTTGCCATCGATTATATAAAAAAAAATTTCACAATCGATGGCGAACTTTATACACAGTCATCATCGACTCTGTATTTTTTTTTAAATTTTTTTATACAATCGATGGCGACTCTATACAGAGTCACCATTGACTCTGTACAGAGTCGCCATCGATTATATAAAAAAAAATTATTTTATTTTATTATTATTTTTTTTTATACAGTCGATGACGACTCTTAAAATGGTCGGTACTGATTGTGTTAAGAGTCGCCATCGATTGTTAAAATTTTTTCTTTTTTTTTAAAGAGGTGATATCGCCTTTTTTTCAAAGAGGTGATATCGCCTTTTTTTCGTGTCTATCTTTGACGTCATTTATTTTATTATGTGGCCTTCAAATTAAATGACATAGATCCGGTTTCACATCGCGTAAATATAGAAAAATGTAAATATTTAAAATTTTAAATCATGTAGAACCAAGAAAAGTGTAAGAAGAGGTATTTTGGACTTTTTGTGCTAGCTGAAAATGACTTGACTAAAAGCTGGTCGGTTTGGGTAATGGTGAAAATACAGGGCCTCTAATGCCAAAAATATATCTGATAGGGTCGATCAGGTAAATTTCCCAAAAAAATAATCACACATCCACAACATTATAATCTCCCCTCTTATATCTGGATCTTCCTTACAAACTTTAACAAAAGCTCCATTAAGCCTACGGTTTCTCTAAATGTGCCCACACGTTCTTCGAAAGCGCCTACATCGTAACCCCGTAAAAACTATTGATTGCATTGGATTAGATGATGGAGATCATCTTTCACCTAGATCTTCCACAAAAAGGACCTTGAGAACATATCGCACCTATCAAATGGTCGATTTTTTTTCCACATGTCACAGATCCCAAAAATATGGCTCTAAAATCACGTTTGAGCGTGATGTGTGCCATTGCACATAAGAGGCATTTTTTGGAGATCCATGACATGTGGGATAAAAAAATGACCGTCTGATAGGTGTGACATGATCTCAAAATCCTTTGTGTGGAAGATTTGGGTGAAAATCTCCACCATCAAATCCGAAGCAATCAACTATTTTTTAGGCTTACACACATGGGCGCTTTCATAGAGTGCGTGGGCACGAACAAAGCTATAAATAGAGCGTATAATCTAAATTATATGCTAGAAATTGGGTGTAATGAATTATACGCTATAAATCTAGTGTATAATTCAGAGGTTGGCTAGAGGCTCGGGTCGAGAAGCCGACTTGGCTCAGAAGAAAAGTCCTAATGTAAAACTGGTTAATTATACGTTGGGAATCAAACGTATAATCAATTTTATATTGGGATTCCAGCATATAATTATCCAGGGAGTTTGGTTTGCGGAGTTTTTGAGTGCTAATCCAATACGGACTAATTATACGCTGAAAATTCTGCGTATAACAAATTATACGGCGAGATGTCAGCGTATAATTGGGAAGCAGGCAGGGCCGGGTCAGGTCCAATTATACGCTAAGGTTTAAGCGTCTAATTGATCTCAAAATCCATTGTGTGGAAAATTTGGGTGAATCACAATCTCCATCATCAAATCCGAACCAGTCAATGATTTTTTATGTGGAGTTGCACACGTGGGCGCTTTCAGAAAATGTGTGGGCAAGAACAAAGCTACCCTTAAGTCTATTGTACATTGCTCTCTTCTCTTGGCTCACCTCAAATCTTCTCGCTTTTTATCCTCTTTAGCCTATCTATTGCCTCAACATGCCATTCTATGCTGAGAAAACCAAAAAATTACTTTCCATATCTTCAATGTTTCCCATCGCTCCTACGGGTTATATAAAATTTGGTGTATTCAGTCCAGGCCTACTATCCAAATTGGAGAGAGCCGGAGAAATTATACCGTTATGGACATCTCACCGAGAATGGCAGATTGTAATTCAAGACTGCCAACTTTATGACCGGTTAGAAGCTAAAGATTGTAGTTCAACAATACAACTTTGCTCCTCATTTCTCCATGGAAGTTACAAGCCCCACAATCACCATCTTCAGTTGCGCAAAAGATACTGCCCCTCCCCATGGTCCATTTGAGATTCAAAATTACACAGCTTGTAAAAACTCGGTTCTTTACAATACTCAGGGGCATACGCCGGATTTACTTGATGGGGCCATAGTAGATATATATCAGTAAAAGATATGTGCTGCATACGTGCTTAAATATATATAAATGATCTTATACGATTAAATTAGACTATGTATCTTACACATTAAAGTATGTTTACTATTTTGCCACATGGCGTACATTTATGCTCAATCTATATTTTTCCAACTGGCAATCCATTGTTAGAAAAAGTCTCAGGGATAGAATCATGCCTATAAGTAGATGTGAACAATCTAGGTGTTTGTAACGTCCCAAAATTCCGGCTCTTGAGCACCGACCATGTGTACGTGTCAGTTACGGCACACGGTACACGATTGGATATTTAGGAATAGTTAAAATTTTAAAAGATTGTAAATAAGTGCAAAGAACTAATATGCGTTCTGGGCGTGCAAGCCTCACACCGAATCAGACTCTTTGTATAAGGGCTAATACTTTTGTTGGGTCTGCAAGCCTTACGCCAAACCTAAGTAACTTGGATAAGAGATTAACATATTAGCTTGGTGTGCAAGCTTTGCACCGAATCGGAGCCCAACTCATAAGAAAGGCTTCTCACGTAAGCCTCTTGCATTGCATGGAATTTGCACGAGAAAGAGAGCTTGAGGAAGAGAAACTCATCCCCTTTGCCATTGATCATCGTTGATCTCCCTCTCAAATCCCCTTCTTCAATTATTGACGCAAGGGAGCGTTGATCCCGACGTGGTTGCGATCCATGAATGTAAGATCTGCCGTTGTTCAAGTTAAGGCTTTAGTTCATCGTGTACAGTTAAGGGATTTGGTCCGTCTCGCGTGAAGGTGGGTTTTGAAATCATTGGATGGGTGAGAGGAGCAAGCACCGATCTTCCAATACCGATTATCGTGCGCGTCAATTACAAGAGTTTGAAAGGTAAGATCTAGTAGATCATTGTGGGTTTGATTAAGGTTTTAATTGTTTAGAAATCATGCAAGGAATCAAGGATTTAAATTTGAGAAAAGTGCAAGAAAATTTGAGAAAAGTGCAAGAGAGAAAAAGAAAAAGAAAGGCAAAATGTGCTAAATCTCACAAATTCGCCTCGGCGAATTGCCTTTAGGTATAAAGGGAAAATGCGCATGGATTCCAACCTAAAAAGTTCTGGGATTTTTCGCCCGATCGATTTGGGTGTGCCAGGTGAAATCACTCGCGCGATTTGGAAATCGGGCGCGTGATTTTTCTTGACTGGCTGTTTAGAAGTTTTCTTTGGAAAACTTATATAACGTTGATATCCATACTTCCCTAGACATTGATAGATGACTTTTGAATACGTTAACATGTAGATGATGGATTGGATTCATACGTAGAGGTCTTTGCATCATTTCACGAGACTCGTATCCAAGGTAGGGGAAACTGAATGCCAATTGCATTTTGATTTGATGTTCATGGGTATTATGATATGTTTGAATAAAATATGATAAACTTGACCATGTTTGAATTGTATCTGAACTCTTTGCTTTTGAAATCCGAATCTACTTTTAAATAAGAATTATGAATCTGAATTTGCATCTGATCTCCAAACTCTGAACTCTGAAAATAGTTATGAATTAAGCACACTGCACTATGTTGAATTATGTATTAGAATTTGCACGTTGATTTGAGGTTCATTAGAACAAATCCCTGCTCTTTGAACCGGTACGACTGTTTATCTATACACTTCGAAGCGTTTGACGATAATTCGAATCGTGCAAGTATCTCTCATAACGCAGAGGCTTGTTGTACTTCTAAAAAGTATTCATTGAATGGCGATGATTAAGTAGGGATTCCCATTGGAAATCTTTGGCCCCCAATGCTATATTCGCTTAGGAGATTAGTTAAGTTATGACTTTAAGTTAAGTATTCAAATAATAAACCGTATGTGAAATATGAACCGAATAAGCACTCAAAACATATGAGAACTTTGCGATGTTTTATTTCGATTTGAACCTTGTGCTTACAATTCTGTTTTGATATGAAAGTGCATCTGAAGTTTTCATTGAAATTCCGTTTTGAACTATCACTGAATCACTATTTTGAATTCTGTCATTGAACCTATGCATGATATGATAAGATGCAATTGATGTTGAATTTTTCTTCTACTGAGCTTAGACTGTTACCTCACCCCGACTATATGTCACAAGTGTAGATACTGATCAGGACCTGGGGCTTGAGAACGATCTGGATTTTGAGTCGCCCGCCTGACAAATTCTACCCATATATTTGGGATTTGGAACTAGGTATAGTTTTGGATTTTTGAGTACTTTGGGCTTGGTACATCCAATAATTTTTGTAAAATGATAGAATCATTGCCTTTGTACATATATTCTGTGAACCAATGTTTAGGTGATGGTCAGCCGTCACCAGTATTTCATTTTGTTCTTTTATTCATATATGTATAGAAATGGAATCTCCTTGTTTATTATCATATATGATATTGATATCTGCTTTGATTCCGCATCTGTTTGAATATGCCGAGCCGATGGCGAACCAGCCTTCCCGAAAATTCATATTCGGGAAAGTCGGGTCGTCATAGTGCTAAACTTTAACATCCCCATTAAAACCTAAGAACGGTTGGTATTAGCTAGAGTGCACGTATCGGACTGTTCAAATCTCCGAAAATGTGCAAGTGCGATTCTTCCGCATTTGATGACATTAAATGTATAATCCATCTTGTGGATGTTGAATAGCGTAACATTCACAGTTTTACTATTGAAAGGCTACCTATACGCAAGTTGCGGTATTATTATGTATAAGAAAAAGTTTCATCCACCGATAGAGGTTCCTTACCGAGCCTCACGTGGCATCCAAAATATTGCTTGGGGGCCACGTGAAGCTCGGTTGCATTGCTCAGATCATTCCTGAAAATAGTTGAAAACTCACATCCATGCTGTATTTTTGAGCTTGAAATCTAGATCATTGAAACCATTCAATATTATAAAATCCCGCATGAAAATCTTTGATGAATCTCCTATAAAATCCTGCATGACCCAGAAATGATCGAATTTGTCGAACATTCTTTGGGGGTGGAAAATTAGCAATTAAGTCGACTTTTGCTTTGTAAACTTCGATCCCTTTCTTTGAAATGATATGTCCCAATACAGTTCCTTGTTGTACCATGAAATGACTTTCTCCCAGCTAAGAACAAGTTTGGATTTCACACATTGTTGCAACACCTGTGAAAGGTGATGCAAAAATAATTCAAAGGTCTTTCCGAAAACAGAAAAGTCATCCATGAAGACTTCGATGAATTTGTCAATCATATTTGAGAATATGGCCAACATACATCTTTGAAAAGTGGCAGGTGCATTACACAAGTCGAACGACATCCTTCGATATGCAAACGTTCCATAAGAACACGTGAACGTTGTCTTCTCTTGATCGGCTGGAAACACAGGTACTTGATTGAAGCCTGAATATCTATCGAGAAAACAGTAAAACTCCTGCCCTGCTAACTTTTCAAGAATTTGATCAATGAATGGAAGAGGAAAATGATCTTTTCTGGTAGCCATGTTCAATTTTCGATAATCGATGCACACGCACCACCCCGTAGTTTTACGACTAGGTATTAATTCTCCTTCAGTATTCTCTTTCACTGTTATCCCAGACTTTTTGGAAACAATTTGAACTGGACTTACCCATTCACTATTCGAGATCGCATAAATTATTCCAGCATCGAGTAACTTGATGATTTCCTTTAAAACGACATCTTTCATGTTTGGATTAAGTCACCTTTGTGGTTCTCTCGATGGTGTACTATCATCTTCCAGATGTATCTTGTGCATATATACTGATGGATCAATCCCCTTAAGATCAGCTAAGGTCCATTCGATGGCCTTTTTATGTTCTTTAAGAACTCTTAATAATTCATGCTCTTGTTTTTCTGATAATGTTGATGACATAATTACCAGAAGTGTTTCTTGAGGTCTCAGAAAAGCATATTTGAGTGACTCAGGTGATCGATGCTGAAATATGACTATATTTCACACCTTAAATCCTACATTTAGCTGTTCGATGAAAGCATCTGATGATTGTTGTGAGGTTTTGATGTTTACAGGTGTTTCCGACCATTAGATCGTTCAAAAGCCTAAAAGAAGGAAATTAAAGGCTATGCAAGAGCTATGGACAAAAAGGTCCAAAGAAGCATTGAGATCCGAGAAGAGAATCAATATCCATCAAGAAAGGAGACTTTACATTGAAGAGTCAATCGATTGAGGAATCATTGTCAATCGATTGACAGATGAAATAAACTTCAACCCTGAAAATCAATCGATTGAGACATGAAAATCAATCGATTGACACATAAGGCAGAAGTGCCCTAAAGAAATTCGAACTCAAATTCAATCGATTGAGACTTCTGGCTCAATCGATTGAGGCAATTAGGTTTAGTTTACCATTATAAAAAGGAAGCTAAAGCTTTGAATAGAGGACTCTCTGTTTTTGGACTTGGTGTTGAGATCTTTTGAGACTCTTCTTTGGAGGAATTAGATGTAGATTTGATTATTTTTGGAATTTTAGGGCTTTTCACTTTGGGGAACTTCTTTTCATCTTTTTAAGGTCTTCTTCTCTCCTTCTTCTAGGGTTTGATCAGGGTAGATTGTACCTAGGATTTGCATTGTTTTCTTTTAAAGCATAGATTGTATTTAGGAGAGAACATTGTAAACAAATATCTTTTGGGAAGAAATAAAAAGAGGAATGACTTTGAATGAACAAGGAGATCATACACCAAAGATGAGCGGCTAAATCAGTAGATCGGGGAAGATGCGATCCCCAGATAAGTACCCATATTTATGATTAATACCATAGTCTAATTACTGTCATTGTGGAATCGTTTTTGCTAAAAGTTTGTATTATTGAAAATATATTGAATGCTTGTTATGACCATTGATTGCGCGAATCAACGGCCGTAATCGCTAGATCTGGACCTGCAGGCTGATCTAGGCTGTAGAGCGATTATGTTTTTATTATTTTGATCTACACATCATGAGATACGCTATGCTTCTTACATGACTCATACCGCAATGTTAGGCTGAGTCATTGTTTTTAGATAGGGTATGCCGGATTGATGATCATACTTTATTTCAAATCATTTTTATGAATGAATGATGGTGTGAATGATGCTTTAATGAAACTATGGGTGTTAATGGTAAAAAAAAGGGGTACAAATCTGGGGTAGCATATTTCTTGATCTTATTTAAATATTGTTCTTAGATTCATCGGTAAGTAGTTGTTCAAATTAATTTATTTTTCTTGTATTTAGAAAAAGTGATAAATTTTTGGTAAATTGAATCTGCCCCTTGGTACTTCCTTGGGGATATTTTTAAATCCCTGAAAGAATTAATTAAAAATTCAGATTTTCCTGTGGGTTCGACACCCCTGTTCTTGCCATACTGCAATAGATCTTGTACACTTGCAAGGGTTACATTTAAAATCGATCAAGTTTTTGGCGCCGTTGCCGGAGATTTCGGCGAAATTTTAATTAATTCAGATTAGGAATTTTTTTTTTAATTTTTAGCAGTCAATCGATTGAGAACTCTTCCTCAATCGATTGACTCTATTCTGTGGTGGAGAAACTACTTGACGGACAATCGATTGAGACCTTCTTGTCAATCGATTGACTGTGTCTTGTGTTTTTATCAGCACTTCTGTGTCAATCGATTGACACTAACTTGTCAATAGATTGACACCAAAAAAAAAAATAAAAAATAAAAAAAAATCTTTAATTCTGAAAATTTGGAAGTTTGTGGATTTGAAATCTGAAATTTGGTGCTCAAAGGTTGATTTTTGATTTTCGAACTTAAATTTTTACAATTAGAATTTTTGAAATTTAATTTCTAAATTAAATTTTGATTTTCTTGTGTGAATTTTGATTTTTGAATTTAAAAAAAAAAAACTAATATTTAGATTTTTGATTTACAAAATCTTCTTTCCCTTATTTTTCTCTCTTAGGAAAGTTTTTGTAGGACTCTTTTAGGAAGTTTAGGTTTTAGGACTTCTTATTTTAGTAGGATTTTTTTTCCTTATTTTCCTCTTTTAGATAAGATTCTTAGGATTGCCATTAAATTTAAAATTTTAATTTCTAATTTTAATCTTAAAATTTTAATTTTAATTTTTGAAATTCGAATTTAAAAAAAAAAAAAAAAAATTCAAAATTTAATTTAATTTAAAAAAAATAAATAAATAAAATTTCGAAATTTAATTTAATTTATAAAAAAAAAAAAAAAATTAAAATTAATTTATCTTGTTTTGCTTTTCTTTTCTTCTTATTTTGGCCACTGTTCATATTAGAACTCAATCGATTGAAGCTTCAGGTTCAATCGATTGAGACTGAAATATTCTCTGTTGTGATCTTTGCTTTTCTTTCAATCGATTGATAAAAATTCTGTGCTTGCCATTTCGGCTGAAATTCCTGTGTTAACTTGCTTTGATCTTTGAACCTCAATCGATTGAGAACAGTTCTTCAATCGATTGACTGATAAAGTCATTTCTGTGAAATTTGGTAGCTTCACAATCGATAGATATCTTTGTTGCAATCGATTGAGCCTATTTTGTGGATTTGTTTTGGATTCTTCAATCCCTGTTTGTGAGCGTGGTGTATGAGCTTTACTCGCTCATCACCCACATCTGCCTACTGCTTAATCTTGAGATCGAACGATCTTGTAGAGAGAAGAGAATTCAAAGGAATCGATTATCATACACGATACCATGGTGATCAAAGGCAAGAAATGAATGGGAACAACGAATATCAATAATGGCAATAATGGAAATAATGGAAATGATGGGAATAACAATTACAATGAGGGCCCTAGAACACTCGAATATTATAATGATCCCGGTTTTACGAGGATCGAAATGTATAATGCATGATCCCTTGAAACCACTATGAATTCAAATCGATGATCCAAATGCTACCAATTTTCCATGGGTTAGCAATGAAAATCCGCATGACGTTCATCTAAATGAATTCACCGGGTATGCAAAATGTTCAGAGTCCACAATGTCACTGATGAGATAGCTAAACTCCGACTCTTTCCTTTCTCTTTAAGGGATAAGGCAAAAACGTGGTTTTATTCCTTAGAACCGCAATCTATTCAGAGTTTGGCAGAGCTACACCGTCAGTTTCTTAAAAAATATTTTCCCATGACCAAAGCCATTGAGTTGCGTCAGAAGATTCAATTCTTTTCCCAACAACCTACTGAAACATTCCATGAATGTTGGGAACGTTTTAAGGAATTGATTAAGAGTTGTCCAAATCATCAAGTTCCAAGGTGGCAACAGGTCCAAAGTTTTTATAATGGATTGATTCCTGAAGAGAGACGCATGGTTGATGCATCGTGTGGTGGATCATGTGCCACAAAAGAAGCTGATGAATTGTGGGCATTGTTTGAGACCACTATTGATATCACTTGAGGAACCATTATTGTAGACCACTATTTTAGGTGTTGGATTGGCCATCACTGGTGGTTCTTCTTGGTTCCTCATAGTGATATATATATATATATATATTTTTTTGCTAAGAGCTTTTGTTTTTGGATTATTCTATGTTTTGCCTCTGTCTTTATATCATTGCTATGTTGATGGCTTCTGTTTGTTACGGCTTATTGAGAAATCAATAAGTTGATGAGCCGGCCTTTCCTATACCTTAGGGATTGGAAAAGTCGGGTCGTCACATTGGGTGTCAATATATAAGCCAACTGAGACTTAGCTGTACTGTAATTAAAAAAAAAAAAAGCTCTTGCTCTTTGTTAATTATTTAGATATACAATTATCAATTGTGAGTGTATACTCTGATACACCACCAACATGTGAACTAAGGTTCCCAACCTACGTTACTGACCCACTACACCTTTAGCAGTTTTGAACACTGAACTACATAGATTCATTATGTCTCGTTTTAGGCACTTGCCTAACTGAACTCGTGGCCTTTTACGATATAGTGTGGGTTTAAACTCGGCATCTGTTACAGCAAAGAACGTATACAAATCAAGGCTCATTAAGAAGCAAGTAAAATTTAATTGTTTAATTTTGCCAGTAGAGTTTATTGATTTTTAAACCCTTCAAGATTGTTATAGAATTCTACATGTGGTTGAGAAGTAACTTCATTTGATGTGGAAGGAGGAGAGAAAAAGCTTGGAGGCTTCCTTACCTCACCACCAAAATGGAAGGCTGACAATACTGCAACCTCTAGGTCGCCTGCTAGAGCCAACTTACCTATGATATATATATATATATATATATATATATATATATATATATATATATATATATATATATATATATGGTATCTAAGCACTAGTCGAGAAAAAACAAACTAAAAATATGTAATGGATAGACAAACCTTCTCATAGTAACAACGTGGGTGAGGTAACATCATTCAATCTATCAATAATAAAAATAAAATAATAAATAAATATACACTAGATCGAAAAGGAGAGTAAAAGCGAGGGTGAGATATGTGTTCCTTCTTGGCTTCCTTCTGTAATGTCCATCGCTACGGTAGTATCATTTGGTCTGGAAGGAGAAGAGAGAATGGGCTTAGGTGGCATTTGCAATCCTTCGAGGCTTCCTTCCAGCATCTCCAACACCTTACTCATTGAAGGTCGGTTCACCGGATACAACTGAATGCACCATAAACCTACTATGATCATCTTTCGCACAATTTCCTCTTCCTCTTCTGTCAAATTTCCCCCCAGTCCTAGATCTCCATCAAGATCGAGACGCCTATGAATCCAGTGGGGGAAGTATATTTTGCTGGTATTCTCAACTAGTGCATCAATATTCTTTCTTCCTCCAACCATTTCAAGCACCAGCATTCCATAGCTATAGACATCCGACTTTGACGAGACTCCTCCTACATTTCTACAGTACACTTCAGGTGCAATATAACCTGACGTACCTCTGGCATCGAGCATTGATATGGTACTTTGTCTAGTAGGGCATAGCTTGGCCAGCCCAAAATCAGAGATCTTAGGGCAAAAATTTTCGTCTAATAAGATGTTATGAGGTTTTATGTCAAAATGTAGAATGCGTGTGTTACAACCGCCGTGCAAGTACTCTAACCCTCGAGCAGTACCAACTGCAATCTCATATAATTTCGCCCATCCGAGGGCATGAGATATTCTTGGCTCCTTCTTGTATATGATCTGATCAAGAGATCCATTAGGCATAAACTCATAGATTAGAGCTCTTTTACGCCCCTCGTAACAATAACCTAGAAGACTAACAATATTAATATGTTCTGTTCTACCAATACTCGCAACCTCATTAATGAATTCTTCTCCATTTCCTTTGGATTCACTAAGTACTTTCACGGCCACTCGGCGGCCATCGGGGAGCTTCCCTTTGTAGACAGTTCCAAAGCCTCCTTTGCCGAGTTCGTCTACCGAGGAATTGAACATTTTCCTGACATCTCTATAGTTATATCTGATTGGACCAGGGGGTTCATAGGTCCTAAAAAAGTTATCCACAAGCCTGGAGTTCTCATCTTTCTTCTTCACGAAGAGCTTTTTTCGCAATAAACAAATCAAGACGAGAATTATTGTGGCTATTCCAACAGCACTACCTATAGCTGAAAGAAAAATAAAGGAGTTAGAATCATAGGGTACTGTTATACTCACCCGAAAAGACATCTTTCTCACCATCTCCTCCAGCTGACATGCCTTTGAATAAGATGATGGAGATCATTTTTCATCCCAGTTTTCCTTCCAATGAATCTACAATCAGACGATTAGTTTTTTTATTACACGTGGCACAAATCTCAAAAAGTGACTCTAAAATAATGCATCTAACATGATGTGTGTCACATGATTTTAGGGTCACTTTCTTGGGATGTCTTCTAGGTGTAATCCCAAACTGACTGTCTAATGGTAGGCCCATGATCTATATATCTGTTGTGTGTAATATGGGACGAAAAACGATCTTATAGTAGGCCTGTCCTGAGCCTAGCCCATTGTCATCCTATCTTTTGACTGTAGGAGCAAATGGCATCCAGTAACCACTGACAAATTGTTGTTCAAACCTACCAATCAATGTCAAATCTTGGATGGGATAAAATCTGATGAGAACCCACCAATCATATACTTTTTTATCAGTGTAATTGTTTAGAGATTGGCCATCCAAGAGTTGAACAAAAGACTGAACGGTCTAGATTGATCCAAAAGTTGAACAAAAGACTGGACGATCTGGATCGATCCAAGAGTTGAACAAAAGACTGGACGGTTTCGATCGATCAAAATATAGACTGAAAGCATTGCTTAGGGTGTCTCCAATTTTAAAAGCATAACCAACCTTATCGACAAATATAAAGTATATAGAAGGGTTTTCAGGAGGGTGCCTTACCTATTGCAGTAGACTTCAACTTCTTGCTCTTGTCACCTGCAATGCATTAATCATTAAATGATTAAAATTAACAAAAATAACAAAGAAGGATTATTATATTAATATGCCTGATCGGATTTGGATTTGTGTAGTTTAAACTCAAATCCACCGTTTGCATAGCTACTTTGGATTTGGATTCGTCAATTCTGAGTGAATTATGGATAACTGGAGGAAAAACAGGGATTTGAAATAACGCCTGGGAGGTGTTATTTCAAATCCAATCATCGTTTTTGCTAGCTGAGGAGTCGAGGGCATCATCCAAGGATCAAATTGTCGGTTTCGGGACTAGCCACAACCAAAATTTTGCCTGAATTTTCGGTTTTAAATTTCGTTTCTATATTGATCAAAACGGATACATTTGGCCGGCCGAAATTTTATTCCGTGGCATCATCTGGCAAACGAGTACAAAAGGCCAAAAACAAAACCTTTATTTGCAACGTCATATGTTTAATCTACAATTAGGATTTTGGAACGTAAACGCTGTTGATTGGATTAAATCAGGTGATAGAAATCATTTTTCGTCCTAATCTTTCACACGAAAAGATCTTTTTATCGTGATGTACTTATCGGGCGGTCGGATGTTTATTCAATGTGGCATACATCTTCAAAAATGAGTGTATCATCAATATATACCATAAGACATTCTCTAGTAACTTTTGGGGATGTGTACCACATTGAATCGACATCTGAATGGCTGATAATTGCACCATGATCTCAAGATCTATGGTGAGAAATAATGGACTAAAAAACTATCTCTGTCGGCTGAATCAAGTCAGCCAACACTCTTTAGTTGAGAAAATGTTGATTACATTTACAGAACAGCAAATAATGGTAAAAAATACGTCACGACAGATTTTGTAACGTCTCCCAACCTTTTATAAAATAAACGTTAGTGTTTTTATCTTTTTTTATTTGGACACTTTTATTTACCATCCAAAATTTTTACTCGATTGTGAGATTATAGCTCTACCATTAGACGGTCAAATTTTCATTTCAAACTGCACATATCCCCAAAAGTCAACATGATGATGGGCATATACCAAACATGTCCCTTTGATCACTTTTTTATAAGGAACACTATATATGTTGTCAATGTATGTCGCCATCAAACTATATAGTAAAGGCTGTGAAGAGGTCGGGTGGGACAAAATTTTTACTGGCTATAAACCGGTAAATTTCACCAGCTAGCAGTTCTTGGCTGTTAGCTGGTAAAAAATTTTGCTACCTAATGAGAAAATGGCATATGGTCGATCTGACCCGTCGGCTGATAGAAAAAGTTCGACCCTTTACACATATATCATTAATATCGGTCGACCAAACCTAACCCATCCCACTTTTTGCCTGACCTGACCTAACCTAGCTCGAGGTCGACTAGTCGGGCAAAATGCCATTTTTTGTAGTGACTCGACCCAACCCGTCTTGACGAATCAAGTTTATGTGCCTGACCCAATAAAAAATTCGGCTCAGGTATCGATTGACCCTAACCCATCTATAATCCTATTTGTGATTCATGTATACTAAAATTTGAGTTATTAGAATTTAAATCTATTGAAAAATAAAAAAATAAAAAAATAAAAAAGTTATCTAATGAAGCTTTGGATAAATCCAAATACATTCCTTAAGCATCCAAACAAGAGATTTTAAAATTCAACTATTTCAAATTCAAGATTTGAAATGCTTGGATTTGAAATTCTTAAATTCAAATGATGAAAGAAAATGTTAAATTCAAACCCTAAATTGCTTTCTCATCATCTCCTCTAGCCGGCATGCATTGACCGCCTTTGAATCAGATGATAGAGATCATTTTTCATCCCAATTTTCCTCACAATGAATCTACAAATCATGAGTTTACCATCAGACGAACAGTTTTTTATTACACGTGGCACACATCTCAAAAAGTGACTCTAAAATAATACTTCGGTATGATGTGTTACATGATTTTAGGGTCACTTTTTTTGAGATGTGTTCTAGGCCTAATCCCAAACTAACTGTCTAATGATAGGGACATGTTCTATATATCTCTTGTGTGTAATATGGACGAAAAACAATCTAGGCATGTTAATGAATCAAGCCCATTTATAATAGACCTGTCCTGAACCCAGCCCATTTATAATAGGTTTCCTAATCCTGAGCCTAGCGCATTGCCATCCTACCTTCTGACTGTAGGAGCAAATGACATCAAGTAACCACTCACAAATTGTTGATGCAAGCCTACCAATCAATGTTGAATCTCTTGGATGGGATAAAATCTGACCAATCATAAACATTTTGATCAGTGCAGTTGTTTAGAGATTGGTCATCCAAGAGTTGAACAAAAGCCTGGACGGTCTAGATCGATCCAAGAGTTGAGCAAAAGACTGGACCGTCTGGATCGATAAAAAAATACACTGAAAGCTAGCAATCTTTAGGGTGTCTCCAATTTTAAAAGCATATCCATATTTCACCAGGTCACACCTTGTTGACAAATATAAAGTATATAGAAGGGTCAGGAGGGTGCCTTACCTATTGCAGTAGGTTTTAACTTCTCGTTATTGTCACCTGCAATGCATTAACCATTAAATGGTTAAAATTAACAGAAATAACAGAGAAGGATTATGATATTAATATGCCAGACAAACACCTCTCTAGCAAGCAAATGCCAATAATAATTTTTTTTATTTTTTGATAACCTGGGTGTCCAGGCCTCTTAGTGCACCAGACAAATCCTGTGGTGTTTCTTTTCCAGCAAAGGCCTCCTTCGTTGTGACATATATCACAAAAATAATGAGGCTCCCATGTCAGAGTGAAACCTTTATTCAACAGGGATAGTAGTCTACTGTGTTGGATTACACCAACTAAGATTGGAAGAAGATGGCACTCTTAAGAGAAGAAAGTTGCTCTCTTGTGTAGAAAAATACCAAAAATGAAGACTAAAATGATATACTACTTAGAACCTCTCAAATTTCATTCATATGACTTGATAACATGAAGATACATGAGTGATATATATAGCCCAAAATACAAAATCGGGAATAAATAAAATATATTTCCAAATCAACTACCTAGCCTAGAAAAAGATAGAAAATTACATTCTCAAAGTTTTTCAATATTCTCAAGATACTATATTAATTACACCAATTTTCTATGACAAAAAAGAATTCTAAGATTGACCAATATAATTGCAAATGGGCCAATGACCCAAAATTGGGCCGGATGGGCCGGTCTAGCTTATAATTCTAACAGCCCCCCTTGAGCTAGACCGATTGAACGCCGAGCTTTTCTTTGATCTTGATAAATGTTTCTTTCTTCAATGCCTTGGTAAAAATATCTGCTATTTGATCTTGTGATTTGCAAGGTTTCACATCAATTTCACCATCATTGATCAAGTCACGGATGAAATGATACTTAATTCGAATGTGCTTGCTTTTGTAGTGAAAAACGGGATTCTTGGTTAGTGCAATGGCGGATCGATTATCACAAAATAAATTTGTAGCTTCAATTGATGGATGCTTAAGTTCTTCTAATACCCATCGTAACCAAAGTGCTTGACAACCCGCCAATGCTAAAGAAATGTACTCCGCTTCGGTTGTAGAGAGAGCAACACCTTGTTGTTTCTTTGAAGTCCAAGAAATTGAACCCGAACCAATATTAAAATTGTAACCGGAAGTGTTTTTGCCATCATCTACACTTCCACCCCAATCACTATCACAATATCCAACCAAACATGAATTTTGAACCCTTTTGTAATGTATACCATCATTAATGGTACCACATACATATCGCAAAATTCTCTTTCCGGCATTCCAATGACTTCTTTTAGGTGATTCCATGAAACGGCTAATCATGCTAGCCGCAAACATAATATCCGGTCTTGTGGCGGTTAAGTACATGAGGCTACCAACAAGACTCCGATAAAGAGTTTCATTAACTCTTTTTCCATTATCATTTTTGCTAAGTTTCAAACCAACCTCCATTGGAGTGCAAATTGGATTGGCACATTCCATTCTAAACTTTTTCAACAAATCTTTTGCATACTTCTTTTGAGATATAAAAATCTCATTTTCATTTTGCTTTACTTCAATGCCAAGAAAGAAGTGTAGGAGACCCATATCGGTCATCTCAAATTCAAGCATCATGGATTTTTTAAATTCATCACATATGCATGAATTATTGCCGGTGAAGATTAAATCATCAACATATAAACAAACAACTAAGAACTCACCTTGGGTGTTTTCTTTGATGTAGAGAGAGTGTTCAAAAGGACACCTTTTGAAACCATTTTTCATGAAGTACCCATCAATACGGCTATACCACGCCCTTGGTGCTTGCTTTAAACCATAAAGTGCTTTCTTCAATCTACAAACTTTGTGCTCTTTATCCTTTTCCACATAACCGGGAGGTTGATCAACATAAACTTCTTCTTCAAGAATACCATTTAAGAATGCCGATTTGATATCCATTTGATAAACCTTCCAATTTCTTTGAGCCGCCAATGCTAAGACCATTCTAATAGTCTCAAGCCGAGCAACGGGAGCAAAAACTTCATTGAAGTCTATGCCATGTCTTTGCTTGTAGCCTTTCACCACTAACCGAGCTTTGTGCCTTTCGACTTCACCATTTGCATTTAACTTGGTTTTATATATCCATTTTACACCAATGGATTTGTGCCCATTTGGAAGTTCCGTTAACTCCCAAGTCTCATTTCTTTTGATGGAATCAATTTCTTGATTCATTGCATGGTTCCACTTTTCTTCTTGAGATGCTTCTTCAAAAGAAATTGGATCGGCATCGGCATATAATGCAAAGTTAATCTCATCTTCATCAAAAAGTCTTCTTGATGATTCATAAATTTCATTGATGCTTTTGGTCTTCTTTGGAGGAGAATTAGAACTCGTTGATGATGATGATGATGATGATGAAGATGATGAAGATGAAGAAGATGAAGAGGAGGGTAGAGACCTATCCTCTTCATGCTCACAATTTTGAACATCTTTCAATTCTTCTTCATTGACACAAATAGACTTTTGTGTCTTTTCTTGAAAATCCCAATCCCAAGCTTCTTCTTCATTAAATTTTACATCTCTACTTATGATAGTTTTCTTGGTGATGGGATTAAACAATTTGTATGCCTTTGAAGTTTCACTATAACCAATAAGAATGCATTTTTCGGATTTATCATCCAATTTTTTCTTCTTTCATCCGGCACATGAGAATATGCAATGCTACCAAATATCCTCAAATGAGCAACACATGGTTTGTGTCCATTCCATGCTTCTTGTGGTGTTATGCCTTCAACACTTTTGGATAAGGCACGATTCAAAAGATAGTTGGCACATGCAACGGCTTCGGCCCAAAATATATTTGGCATCCCTTTGGCTTTTAACATACTTCTAGCCAATTCCATAAGTGTTCTATTTTTCCTTTCGGCAACACCATTTTGTTGAGGTGTGTACCGAGTGGTTAATTGATGCCGAATGCCATTATTTTTTAAGAAAATTTTAAAATCATGAGAAACATATTCACCACCTTGATCGGTACGCAAAGTTTTCAACATGAAACCACTTTGCTTTTCAACCAAGGCCTTAAATATTTTAAAGTGACCGAATACCTCCGATTTTTCTTTGAGAAAATAAACCCATGATTTTCGACTATAATTGTCAATAAAAGTGAGGAAATAACGATTACCGCCAATAGAAGTTGTGTGCATAGGCCCGCATAGGTCCGAATGAACAAGCTCAAGAGGGTTTGATGCCCTCCAAGCTTTCCCAACCGGAAATGAATTTCTTTGATGTTTTCCGAGTGCGCATCCTTCACAAACTTGGTCCTTGCGATCAATATTTGCCATGCCTCTCACCATGTGATTTTTACACATGAGAGTCAAAGAGCTAAAACTCAAGTGGCCATACCTAAGATGCCATAGCCATGATTTGTCTTGGATGATGGAGTTGAAGCAAGGAAGAACTTCATTTTGAAATTTAAGCGGAAACATCTTGTTTGAAGTCATCTTTACTTTGGCAATGAGGGCATTGTTCATATCCTTGATTTCACATGCATCTCCTTTGAAATAAACATTGTGTCCTTTCAAAAGGAGTTGACCAATGCTTAAAAGATTGTGCTTGAGGCCGGGTACATAGAAAACATTTGAGATGCGTTTGACGCCTTTCTTTGATTGAACAAGAATATCACCTTTTCCTTTTACGGAAAGTCGTTTATCATCGCCGGTCCTTACTTCACTTTGAATAGATTCATCCAAAGTGACAAATACGCCTTTGTTTCCCGTCATGTGGTTACTACAACCACTATCAAGATACCAATCTTTATTGAATGCAACTTCTTGAACATTGCAAGCAAGAAAGAGAGTGTCATCTTCCTTACTTTGAATGTTCTCTTGAACAAAATTTGATTCCTTTTTTTCTTCTTCCGCCAATCTTTTTCTACAAAATTTTATGGTGTGACCATATTTTTGACAATGATAACATTGAACATTAGAAAGAGAAGATCGACCTCTTCCTCTTGATGAAGTAGATGACTCATCTTCATCTTTTTCTTTTGTTTGATATCTTCCTCCATTATGCTTTCCTCGTCCACGATTAGAATGCTTTCCTCTTCCACCTCTAGAGCTTTCTTTAAAAGAAATTTGAGTTTGAAAAGCTTGCTCTAGAGGAGAAGAATCAAATTGTTTCATACGAAGTTCATGGGATAGAAGTGATCCCAACAAACTTTCCAAAGACAAAGTAGATAAATCCTTAGATTCTTCAATTGCAACGACAATATATTCAAACTTACGAGTTAAGCTTCTAAGAATTTTTTCTACAATTCTTTGATCTTGAAGATTTTCACTATTAATCCTTAATTGATTAACGAGAGAAATTACCCGATTGAAATAATCTTCAACCGCTTCCGAATCTTTCATTCTTATAGAATCAAACTCACTTCGAAGAGTTTGGAGCCGCACTAATTTGACTTTATCTTCGCCTTTGTATGAAGCATAGAGAGTATCCCATGCTTGCTTTGCCGATGACACCGATGAAATTCTTTCAAAAATAACTTCATCCACAGTTTGATAGATGAAGAACAAAGCCTTCTTGTCCTTCTTGCGATTTTCTTTCAACTCATTGAGTTGAGCTTGTATGAGAGCCGCTTGATCTTCCGGTTCTACATATCCGGTCTCAACAATATCCCACAAATCTTGAGACCCATATAGAACCTTCATTTGAATATTCCATTGATTGTAGTTTTTACCGGTGAAACGAGGAAGTTGAGGTTGCAACATATTGGAAGCCATGAATCTCGAGCTCTGATACCACTTTGTTGGATTACACCAACTAGGATTGGAAGAAGATGACACTCTTAAGAGAAGAAAGTTGCTCTCTTGTGTAGAAAAATACCAAAAATGAAGACTAAAATGATATACTACTTAGAACCTCTCAAATTTCATTCATATGACTTGATAACATGAAGATACATGAGTGATATATATAGCCCAAAATACAAAATCGGGAATAAATAAAATATATTTCCAAAGCAACTACCTAGCCTAGAAAAAGATAGAAAATTACATTCTCAAAATTTTTCAATATTCTCAAGATACTACATTAATTACACCAATTTTCTATGACAAAAAAGAATTCCAAGATTGACCAATATAATTGCAAATGGGCCAATGACCCAAAATTGGGCCGGATGGGCCGGTCTAGCTTATAATTCTAACATACTGCCCGTCCAATTCAAACCAGAAAGTGATAGTGAATCAAACACAGGAAATTGAAAAGAGTGAACACTCTGGCGGAGGAATAGGAGGTGGTAAAGCCGAGTCCTGAGGGGTATAATAAAGTACCAAGTCTTTGCAACCTTTGTATTCATGAATCTCAAGTGATCCTTGGGGTGGGGCCGTATCTTTTTTGCAACTGAAGAATGTGACATTAGGGCTTGTAACTTTCATGGAGAAATTAGGAGGAGCAAAGTTGTATAGGGAATTGCAATCCTTAGCTTCTACCCAGCCATAAAGGTGACGATCTTAAACTACCATCTGCCTTTTTGGGTATGAGATAGTCGTATCGCTATATGATCTTCCGCGCTCTCCAATTGGATAGTATGCTTGGACCGAATGCACTCCATTTTTTTGAAGAACCCACAAGGGTGATGAGAAAAATTGAAGAAAGGAAAAGTGATATTTTGGTTATCTCCGCATTGGAAAGAATGGCATGTTTTGTTGTAATCAAACTCTCCGCCCAAGGCAGTGGAGATGCCAGAGAGGATAAAAGAGAGAAGAAGAGAGTTGAGCAAAGAGAAGACAGCCATGTAGAGCAGACTTAGAAGGTAACATATACAGATCTTGTATATAACAAGAAAAGAAACATAAAGCTATCTTTTTTAATGAACTTCGTTTCTTTATTTAGATTCCATATTAGACATTGACTGAAGACTTAAAAAAGTCATGTGGAATATTGGAGGGGGTGGAGCCCTTCTACCAAAGTTTCTACATCCCTCATGGACTTTGAGTCTCATGAAAATGAAGTTTGGCTTGTTTGAAACGTTAAGGTAATGGATAAATTGGGCCTAATGGAAACTTTGTATCAGGGTAAATATATCGGCCATATAGCTGATATGTACGAGGGTAGGCCCCATCAAATACAATAGACACGTCCGATTGTGTATGGGGTTAAATATTGGGTCAAACAGATCAAATATTGGCTCATATCGGCCCAATATCAGGTCATAAATATCGACTGATTGTATATGAACCCGACAAAAATATCAAAAATGCCCTTTTTGAAATTTTGTTATTTTTTCATATCTTTTAAAAATAAAGAAGTTAGTTAAATATTGGCCAGCTTGGGTGATGCATATCTGATATATCCCATATGTATCAGACTGGAACAGGTCCGATATAGCAATATGTATCGGACTTTAAATCCCGGCTTTATATATCTACTTTGAACTCTCTTTTTTTCTATAAAACATATTTTCTTCTTCGCTTGGTAATTAAAAGACTGGTGGGTGACTGACCCAATCAAACACTCACAGCATCTGTGCAGTTCGTTGTAGGGACCTAAAGATTGAGAGGTTTTAAAAGGGTTAATTGCACTGCAGTCTTTATGTTTTTATGATATTATATGTAGGTCCCTGTGTTTTTCATTATTTGAAATTCACCCAAACCTTTAGATGTCTTGCGCATAAGAGCCCCTACACTAACCTTAGGTAACCCAACTACTCTTTTCACTTAACTAGGCATGGTTTATGTAATGGAAATACCATATTTGCCCTTCCTTTTTAGAAACACATTCATAGTTTTTGGGTGGGGCATATACCCTTGACCCATTGGGTAGGGTCGAGGGACAAAGGGTCCGGACAGACTTAAATGTGGGTCCGATGCGGGCCGTTTAAAAAGTTGAGAAATTCACAATTTCAAGGTAAAAAAGTCCAAACAATCTGTTCTTATAGAATCATCTATTAAAAATAGAGAGCTGCTAGTGTCACACCATCATTTGTTAATTGCACAACAATTAAAAAAAGTTGATTGTAGTAATTGGTGTATGCATATTAAGAAAAGTTGACTGTAGTGATCAATGGAGGAGATGAAAGGTGGGCATAATAAAAACTTAAAGGCAGTGATCATATTTAGCATTTATAGGGTTGACCCAGCCGATTCACAAGCCCTCGTTGTACCTTCTCCTCTATCTTGAAAGCGATAAATCGGCATTGCAGTCCCTATAAGTGGTGTTTAAAGTTTCGTCAATTCCATAAGACGAGTATCTCATTTGGATAGGGTACCCTTTAGCTCAATTGGTGGATCAGCTTGAAGCTCATTTCAAAATCTCTTCTAGATGGGGATCAAACCCTTTTATCTCAATTAATTCTATGTGCACTTCAATTGATGAAAAAATATTATACCAACGCGAATTAATGAGATTAGCGATAGCATATTGGTTAATAATATGCATACGCCAATTACTACAGTCAACTTTTTTTAATTGTTGTGCAATTAGAAAATGATGGAGTGACACTAGTAGCTCTTTGTTTTTAATAGATGGTTCTATAAGAACCTATTTAACCAAAACAAGAATACAAACAAAAACTAAACATAGATTTAACTCTCTAATTTAAATGCTACCAATATTGTTTGAATTTTTTTATCATGAAATTGTGGATTTCTCAGCTTCTTAAATGGCCCGTATCGGACCCACATTTAAGTCTGTCCGGACCCTTTGGCCTTCGACCCTACATAATGGGTCAAGGGTATATGCCCCACCCGAAAATTATGAATGTGTTTCTAAAAAGGAAGGGCAAATCTGGTATTTTCATTACATAAATCATACCTAGTTAACTGAAAAGAGTAGTTGAGTTACCTCAAGTTAGTCTAGGGGCTCTTATGCACAACACATCCAAAGGTTTGGATGAATTTCAAATAATTAAAAACACAAGGACCTGCATACAATATCAGAAAAACATAGGGACTGAAGTGCAATTAACCCGTTTTAAAAAGCATGGAGATCCAAGGAGATCTTAGAGTCTGCGTGGTACATAGAGCACAGGTCGTGCCTTTTTAATCTGATTCATCAATAATTACAGCTCTCAAAATATCTGAAATACATATTGGCTGATGATATTGGTTATGGCTATTTATCGGCTGATAAATATCCGTGAACGCTTTTATTAATTTTCTTCTTTTTCTTTCTTTTTAATATTTTGACTTTTATTTTTAAAATAGCTCTCGAATTAGAAATGATGTATCTGTTGTACGTAGGGGTGCAGATTCAGTTAACCAAACCCAACTGAAATCGGAGATTTTGGTTTTTTGTTCGATTCAGCCTTAACCAACATCAAACCCAAACACATCAGTTCGATTTTAGTTTGGTTAAATTTCGAAAACTAGAAATCGAACCCAAAGCCAAAATTTTCGGTTAGTTTCGGTTTCGTTTTGTCCATTTTATTTTTTCTTTCATTTTTGGACCCTAGTCTAGAGTCCAAGACCAAAGTTCAATGTTGGACCCTAGTCTAGAGTCCCAGTGCTGCAATTCATAATGCCAATTGTAAAGTGCAGCAGCACTGTATATGCTGCATAATACTTCGAATCATTCATCACATTAGAAAAATGAAAATTATATATATATATATATATATATATATATATATATATAGGAGAAATTAGAAATGAAAATTATTATCCACTGTCCAACCGTTTTAGAAAAAAAAGGCTTTTACCTTCTTTTTAACTTCTAACTGTGAGATTAGAAAGCTAGCCCCACATGCTAAGTAAGTTTTCAATATGACTTGAAGGATAGTTTAGAAGCCAGAAAACTCTTTTGTCTGTCTTTTTTTTTTTTTCTCCGGTGGAAGCCAAAAATAACCTGCACAGGAGCTTCTCAAGCGCAGCAAGACGAATCACAACAGACTCCGGCAAAAATTTCCCGGCGAGATCCTATATCCTGGACCAACTCTCACCTCTTTTTCTCTCTCTATGAAATTTAAATCAAAAGAAAAACAGTAAAAAAAAAAAAACCCTTTTGTTAGATTTAGATCTCTTCTCCGGTAAAAATTTCCCGGCGAGATCCTATATTTTCGATCATCTATCACCTCTTTCTCTCACCATAAAATTTAAACTAAAAGTAAAACAGTAAAAAAAAAACCCTTTTGTTAGATTCAGATCTCTTCTCCGGCAAAATTTCCCAGCGAAATCCTATATTTTGAACCCTAATTTCTGCCGGGAAAATCAGAGGAACCGATAAATCGCGTCAATCGCCATGAATCTCCGGCAAAATTTTCCATTTCACATATGTAGGGGTATTGTCAAAGTTCAAATTTTCATGGTTTCTTCTCTAATTTTTTGTTGGATCTGATTGATTATTGTTATATTCTCGGTGAACTCGCCACAGCGTGCGCATGTGGCGCAGATCTGTTGTGATCATCAGTAGAGAAAAATGTAGATGGAGAAGAAGATGCTGCTGGAATGAGGGAAGAAGCTGCGTCGAAAACCCTTGGAAACGTTGGGCTTCTTGATTCTAAACTAGCCTTTATAGAAGGACAGTATATATATATGTTTGCAGAGTGATTCATAGTTATGTACTGAAATATCAGCCCTTAAACTGATTAATGCAAACAAATTTCTCCAAGGAACCCATGAATTGAACCTTGCTCTGTTTGTTTGCAGAGTAAAGAAATATAATTACGAAAAATTTGGAAACAAGTGATCTCAGGAACTTACTTTCAGGGCAATATCTGGAATATGGGCTATCAGGGCAAAAGCATAAGAATCCTGATGCATCCGTATCAAGTGATCTCACGAACCCACAGTGCCCGCCGCTCAATTGGCAAATACTACAGTTATCATCCCTTGGAATCCATTCCAAAACAAAATCCAGCTCCATTACTGCACCATAGTTCCCTCTAACCAAGCTCTCAGTAACAAATCCTTCTTCCTTCCTTACAACTGGCTTGATGAAATGAGACTCACAATTTCTGGACTCCAAAAGTGGATACCCCACATAGATAAAAGAGTAATGGGTATTGTTATTGGGAAGGCAAGAAATGTTATAATAAGTACCAGTATTAGGAAAGGGTTCAGTGCAATTGAGGTAAAAGTTGAGTGCCAAGTTTGTTTCATAACTAAGATGGTAAGGAGTCAGTTCTTCGGGGAGATTTTTAAGGGGGTGTGGGCAAGAGGGGTTGGAGAATCGGGGGGTGGTGGAGGAAACAAATATAGAATAGTCTTCATAAGAAATATTTCTGATATAATAATCAAAGCCCAAGTTCTGGATGGAGGGCCGCTGGTTGGAGCAAGTGATATTGAATTCTGGATAGCCACAGTAGGATTCTTGGGTATTATTTATCCAGAAAGGGTAGCGTATGTTTTGGAGGCCACAGGTATGTGACACACAGGCTTCATATTGTGGGTCTGCAGAGAGAGCTGTTTGGAGTACTAAGAAGAAGAAGAAGAAGATGGTGATGAAGAAGAAGGCGTTTGTGGATGAAGGGAAGAAGGATCTGAATGGAAGCATGTTGGGATTCATTGAAGATGAAAGAAGAGATTTGCATACTTGAATTGAAATGAGAGAAGCGGAGGCAAAGGTTTGGTGTGGAATTTTATTTTGTTTGTTTGGTAGACCGCAGCCTTTGGTTTTCAAAATCTTAGGTTTCTGAAGTTTTGGAACTCGAGTTATCTATGGGACCATGCCACATAAATTCAACTTAGCACCCCAGACTTGTACCATGCCACATAGCTTCAAATCATACGACTAATATGAATTTCCACGTGACACACCGCAAAAATTTCAAGTTTTTTGTTTTAAAATTATGTGCCATGGTATAATTTAAAGGCTATCCAAGTCGTCTGATTTGAAGGCCATGATGTAAACATCTTTGAATTTAAAGAGGACATGAAACAAGATCTCTATCATCTCATTTAACACAATCAAAGCATATAATCTGTATAAATAGTTGACTTTGACCAACAAGATGATAGAGCTCATGTTCCATCACAATCTTTTCCACGTGATCCCAAAAATTTCAAATTTTTTATCTTAAAATAATGTGCCATTTTTTTTGGGATTCGTTGTGAGTGCAAGGTGAATTCATTTGGTTTCTAATAATCCCAAAAAATACATCCATCACGAGAGTCAAAGCAGATAAAATTTATTTAAAAATTAATAACTATTATGTAAATTCAATTATGGTTTTAAATATACGCCTATCTACAACGAGTTAACTCTCACCCGATATGATATTACTCCCGATTTGATGTAGGCCAAAAAACGGGTCATATCCACTTCTATCGAATGATATCAACCGATATGCAATATGGACCCAGCAGCATTAAAAATATCTTATCAGGAAAAAAAAGTTTATTATTTTAAATTATTAATATAAAATTTAAATATTTTAGAATAATAAAAAAAAATCTTTAATTTCAACTGATTTGCCGGGTATATAGGGATGTAAACCCTAAACCGAACCCCGATACCGAACCGAAAATCGAGAATCCCGAACTGGCCCTAATCGGACTGTAAACCGAACAAATACTAAACCGAACCTGGGTAGGCCGAGAAAACCAAAAAATAAAAAAAAAAAACCCAAAAAAACCAGTAAACACCCAAAAAACCGAAAAATATATATAAAAAATAAAAATTATAATTAAAATACCTACACCAAACTGAAAAAATTGAACTATTTTGATTTCGATTTTGGTCATAGTTTTGAATAAAAAAAGAATCGAACTAAATCCAAACCGATTCATTTCGGTTCAGTTTTGAGCTGGAGCGTACCGAAACGAATACCAAAAATATTGATTTCGTTCAGTTCGGTACACCGAACTTGCATCCCTATTGATACATATCAACTTGAGACCTCGTCAATAATGCCGATATCGATTAATTTTAAATGGCATTTTTAATGTTTTGAAGTAGATGGTATAAAGTATCTTTTCATCTAAATGTATGCAGCATAAACTTTAAAATCATCAGCATATGTAGAAAAGATGGCAATTCCACGTGGCAGGCATTTAAACTGTGACCCATTACCCAATGGGAACAAATAAGGAGGTTAAAGGCAAAATTCTTGTCGGGAGATAATATCTAAGTTGACGTGGTAACCACTTAACCCCCTCAATTCCTATTAAGTATGATAAGGAACTGTTATGACACGTGGTTATATAATTAGTGACCACCTAAGGCCGACCTGCATAAGTGTGACCCGACTCTCTTGACTATCTTGACTGTCATTTTAATGTTAAATACCATTTTGGGATTTATATGATCATACACCATCAATAATTTAAGATGTGGGTGATTTATTCAGTCAAAGTTATAGATGGACTAAAATATCTACAATTATTTTTAAATTTTAATGGTCAACATTAATGTTCATCAATGCATGATTCATATCCTTTTATAGGCATGTTTTTATGAGATTAGACATAGTTCAATGATAGATTGCCATTTGAAAAGTTTAGATTGATCCCATAAGTGCACCACATGGCATAATGATAAATCACAATTCAATAGTGCAAGATAAAAGAGAGTCCTAACTTTAATGGTATGAGATCAATTAAACATCATTTGCTATTCAGATAATGGTAAGAGACCATTATCCCTCTAGGCCGAAAAAAAAAGGGACATTATCCATAAAAATTAATAAAGACCTTCAAATTGAGTACCTTTAAATACACGCATTGTATCTTTGAGTTCACCCATGCTGAAACCCACTTACTCCTTTGAATGAGACTATGTATATGATTTTTCGTTCAAATCTTTCACACGATGGAACTTGAGATCATGGGCATACCATCAAACGGACAATTTTTTATTTATATGAACATCTAAAAAATTGTGACCTTAAAATCAAGTTTGAGCACTATGAGTTCGAGGTGATATTAAGGTAACTTTACCGGGACGTGTGCCAAATGAAATAAAAAACCAACCATCTAAACATTGAATATAAAGGCGACCGTATCTATTTCTGTCAGACCCACTAACCAAAATCAAACACAAAAGGCCCTATCCTCACTGCAAGAACTTAGGAATGACGGATGGAGGGAGAGGATTTTCTACCAACAACTTCATTAGGGTTTCCCGAAATCCAACCCTCCACCTCGAAACAATGGCTCGAGCTGCATGAAACACAGTATGTAGAACTTCGGGCATAGACAATGGTGCTACAGATCGAGATGCAAGGCTCACAGGAACTCCAACACTAGAAAGTGGAATCGAAATACACTCCCAAAGGGATCTGCTATGACCAGAACAAAAGAAGTATCACGAGAAGGGGTGGATTCCGGGGGGTCGGCAATTCAACCATCGGCTTCAACAACCAGCGGACAAAGGGGTAGTACCTAAGGCCGTCAGGTCTATTCAGATGTTGATTCCCATTAATACAACTAGAGTGAGGGCTGGGCAACTTGGTTGTCCAACATCTACGTCAGTGCTACTGGAAAATGGGGCCCACCCTCCTCTACATGTTATTCTCCGACGAGCAAAAGCGGATTGGAATATTTGTTACCCAAACATCAAACCTTTCATCCTCACGTGGACGTCTTTGAGTATGAGAATATAACCAATAAGGAATCCGTTCTCGCAATCTTTGTCGGCGGGTGGTCTTGTGGGGTTGCCACTTTCTCCTTATCCCCATGGACAAAAGAACTCGAGGCAGCTGAAGAAGTAAATCTAGGTACTGAAGTTTGGTTCAGACTAAGGGGCGTCTCGTTTCATTGTGGGAAAAGCCTGTTTTTATGGAAATCGCTGAACCGTGGGGGAGCTAGTAGAAGTTACTAATGCCACCCTGGATTTCAAAATCCCGACTTTTTAAGATATTGTGCTTGGTCTCAAATTCCAAGGTTGGTATGGTTATTGGTAGTCGGCCTTAGGTTCCTAGTGACCGTTTCGGTAGAGCTGGAGAAGGAGACGGTTTTCTGATGAGCTACAAAAGGTGAAGAAGGTGAATGATATTAGATCCCATAATTTCCACGTTGCTTCGCATGGGATTCAGTGTACGTCAGGCCCGTTGTTTAGTGAGACGGTTGCTCAAATGCATCCTGGGGTAGATTCCATACCTAACCGTTCTCGGTTGGTCCACCCCATAGGAAGAATTGCTAGGGGATGACAATGCCGAACCGCAAATCCCCTCGGATGAAGCGGGGCACAAGTAAAGGCGGTAAGTCAGTGTTTGAAGCTTGTACCAGCTCGACACGTCGACACAGCCTGAGGCCTACAACGGATACTTTTGGGAATGGAGTCCAGTCTACCTCCACAAACGTTCAAAATGGACTTGATTCCGTTCAAATCTGAAAGTCGTGCCTGTAAGAGGGAGGATGTAATAGCCCTGAAAATTCTAACAAGAAATCAGACTGTTTCGATATGCATGTCCGGCACGGAAATCGAGACAAAAATTTAAAATTCTAATTAATATTGTTTGAAATAATATTAATCGGTCACGAGATAGGGTCATGTGTGATTTCTCGCATAAATCCGAGACTGGTAAAACCTTTTAGGATAGTGTTACGCCGTAGAAGTTATGCAGGCGCTTCACACCGGAGTCTAACTTAGAGTTTGAAGTGAAATATCAGGGATATTTCATTTTGGGTAGCTTATATGGGAAGGAAGAGACTTGAGAGAGAGTTCTTCTTCTTCTTCTTCTTCCCCTTGCTCTAGAAGCCAAGAGATTTAGAGCTAGGCTTGGTTTGGGCGTGTACATTGTGAAAAAACAAAGTTAGCGATACCGGGATGGTGAGTTTTCTAAGTTAGGGTATGTAGAGTTCAACGAGACGAGCTTAAGTATAGTCTAAGTATGCATGAGGTCTCTGCGTACTGAACCTGAGCAAATCGTTTGCTCGTCGGAGTCGGATCGGTGATAAACTGCGAGAGCCGGATCCGAAACCCTCGTTCGGATCGATTTGCCGAAATCCCGAGAGGGCCCAAACAAAGGTGAGTCTGTGCATTTAAATAGGGGCAAATGAGAGGCCCAAATATGTGTATTGATTGTGTGTTAATAATGGTTGTTGGTAACCATTAATGAAAATGGGTTTGAGATAGGGTTGGAGATGACCTCCATTAATGACATGAATTCTGTCATTATTGATCGATCAATGAAGGTATTGATCGATCAATGACTGGTGGTGATCGATCAATGAAGACCATTGATCGATCAATCTGTATAAGACAGAAAAGTGAACAGAAGCTTGACAATTCAAGAAGTTCAGTGCTCGAACAGCAGTGATCGATCAATTTAGGCATTGATCGATCAATCCTGGGTATTGATCGTTCAACATGAGAGTGATCAATCAATGAAAATAGTGATCGATCAACAAGGGTATTGATCAATCACTGGAGTGTATTGATCGATCAATGAAGGCATTGATCGATCAATCTGTATAAATATTAAATGTGAACATAAGGTGGAAAATTTTGAATATAGGTTATTGGTCGATCAATGAGGGCATTGATCGATCAACAGGAGGCATTGATCGATCAACCAAAGTGGTGATCGATCAATTTTAGCTGTGTTAGAAGTGAAGAGAGAAGAGGTTATTGATCGATCAACAAGTGTATTGATCGATCAATGATGAGGTGATCGATCAATAGGGGCTATTGATCGATCAATTGACTCTGTTCCTGGATGAAAGGTAAGAGGGTATTGATCGATCAATGGGGTTATTGATCGATCAACAAGAGGGATTGATCGATCAATAAGAGTGGTGATCGATCAATCACCCCTGTTTCTGGCCTGTGCTAATTTTGTGAGTTGAAAACTACTGGACACTGTGCCAGTTCACATCCCGACATTCCTGACATATAGAATGCTGTATTTATGGTCTAGGATCAAACCATGATGCCTTGAAAAGCTTTGGATTTGCTTAGAAGATATTTTAACCTGAGGTAGGGGAAAACCAACCTAAACTGTTTTGAGTATGATTTCATGTTTATTTCATATCTGTGCCCTGATTTCTGTTTTAACAAGCATGTAAGCATATCACAAATTCCTGCTATCTCTGATTTCTATTTCCTGATTTGCATCTTGAAACCTGCTTCTGATTTCTGCTATTTGATCTGTGAGGTCTATATGTGTATGTAATTTGATGATTTAACCAGATGATCCCCACCGACCCGGCGGTATATCCGATGCCTGGCACACTTGTGCATCTGTTTATAATCCCTCGGCACAATTGCACTCCATAGATGAGGCATTGTTGCAATTCAAAATTGTTCATGTGAACGACGATTGGTTGGGGTTTCCTATCGGAATATTCCTGTTTACTCCGTGCTATATAGTCACAGGAGTTTCTTAAGTTAAACATACACAATTTAAGTTCTCTGATCATATATTTGCATAACATCTGATTTCTTGTTCTAAAAGCTCAGTATTTGATTTGATTTGTCATGATTGTACGTTCTGACTTGATTTCTGTCGTGAGATGGCATGATCTGTATATTCAATTCATTTAGTTGGAATTCTTCTTTTAAGCTATGATTTAGCTCACCCTGTTTTCTAAATCACTTTTAGGTTCTAAGGCTGTTGTTCTCGGCACTGAGAGTGACCCAGATTACCAGCCTGACCCAGAGGCTGAGGCCGAGGACGAGGAGACGGACATTCAGGCGGACGAGTTCTATCCGTAGCCTGGGTACTTGAGTTCGATTCGCTGTATTTTGATATTCTGGATTATTGTGTGCCTGGTGGCCACTTTTGTATATAGTTTTAGTAGACTTTACTTATTGTATTATTTATACATTCTATTCGGAACCACTATCGGGAACCATTGTTTGGGTGATGGATGTCCATCACCAATGGTTCTTCTTGGTTCCTTTTTGTGAATGTGTATTCGTTTGGCATATATAGAATTACATGTTTTATTATTATTGATCTTTTATATTAAATGCATCCTGAGATGACTGACTCGACCTACCATTGCTGGATAGTGTCTGCTTGGTTTGCGCTATACGAGCAGACACTTTACGATTTGTCTCGGGGATCATCCAGAGTATGATCCTGATGGCACAGATTTCTGGGCACGGAAATCCTGGCTGTCACAGTTTATATCAGAGCCTAGGCTTTAGGTTGAACTACGGGTTCAGGTTGGATTGTTTTCATAATCTATGTACTGATCAATGTTGTTGTTTTCACAATGACAGACCAGTATGGGCCCTAAGTTCAGAGGTGGGCACAGTGGAGGTAGGACAAGTCAGAGAGAGATTCCTCTGAGGGATGTACCCGAGGTGATAGGCACGTCGAGGGGATTGGAATTCCTCTCGCATACTAATGCGATTCCAGTGGGACCAAGAGGAGGTAGAAGAAGAAATGAGGAAAGAATGGAGCAGGTGTTGGAAGCATTGGCTACCAACGTTGCTCAGCAGACGGCTGCTCTGACTCAACTGGCAGCTAGACCACCTCATCAGCCTAGTGGATTCGCGGAGTTTAGGAGAATGAGACCTCCTAACTTCTCGGGTCAGACGGATCCCATAGAGGCAGAGGGATGGATAGAGGAGATGGAGAAGCTTTTCGAAGTACTCCACTGTAACGATGTGGAGAAAGTGCGTTGGGCCACTTTCAAATTGGATGGTGACGCCGGACCTTGGTGGAAGTCGGTGTCATAGAATAGACAGAGAGAGTTTCCTCACACTCCTTGGACATGGGAGGAGTTCATGGAGGTGTTTTATCACAAATACTTCCCAAAAATTGTGAGGCATCAGTGGGAAGTGAAATTTATAGAGTTGAAGCAGGGTGCCATGTCAGTAAGGGATTATGGAGCTGAGTTTGATAGATTGGCTAGGTTTGCACCCCAGCACGTTGCCACAGAACTGATGAGAGCAAGGAAATTTCAACTTCGCCTAAGACAAAACTTGCAGAAAGATGTCGCCATGTGGGAGATGGAGACATATGAGGGGGTAATGGCCAAGGCTCTCATAGCGGAGGAAGAGAACCAGAAACAGTTCTCGTGGAAAGACAAGCAAGTGAGAGAGAGACCTTTTCAAGGGCAGTCTTAGGACATGGAGCAGAACAAGAGGGCTAGATTTTCCAGACCTCCGAGATACCCTAAACACTCTCGACCGGCGATTTCTTCAGGTCCGAGTTCATACCAGAGAGCAGCAGTGCCTACGTCTTCCAGACCATTTCGACCATCTGGATCTTCTGGTAGTGGGGCTTCAGTGACTCAGGGACCTTCAAGGGTCTCGTCTTTCACTCCATCCGTGTCATGTGCAAAGTGTGGAAAACCACACAAGATAGAGGAGTGCAGGAGAGAGACAGGGGCATGCTTCAGGTGTGGCAAGATGGGCCACTTGGTTAGAAACTGCCCAGAGGAGAGCAAAGAGCGGTCAGGATCGGTATCTACACAGAGATCTTCTCGACACTGGTTCACTAGTCGAGCATATATGCATCGAATGATGTCATCCAAGGTATGATTAAAATTCAAGAGAAGTTGTTTTATTTAATATGATGAATTGGAAATTAGTAAAGATAGAGTGATTTGATTAAGTATGATGATAATGGTACACATACGCACACACATTTGAAACGTTTGAAGTAATATTGAAATTAATGTATAGGTGAGCTGAAAGTGTATAGGAGTTGCGACATTTTCTTTCATAGGGCACGAGTCTTGATAGACCCAGGCTCTACGCATTCTTTCGTAAGGCCTCAATTTACGAAGGAATTGAGTGCCACTCCAGAACAACTAGATTTCATTTTGACGGTGTCAATTCCCACGGGTAGTGCAGTGAATGCACTCACTGTGTGTAAATCAGTGGTAGTGTCAGTAGATGATCACGAGACACGGGCAGACTTGATTCTATTAGATATGAAGGGATTCGACATCATTTTGAGAATGGACTAGTTATCCACTTACCACGCGAGCGTGGATTGCCTTCGGAAGATAGGAGTTTTTCGTCCTCCAAAGGAGCGATCTTTTAGATTCTTCGGGGTGAAGTCTAAGGTAGCTCTGTTGATATCTGCTATTCGAGCTGAGATGATGATGAAGAGTGGATGCAGTGGATATATAGCCTTTCTACGAGAACAACGGGAGGAGACAAATGTGATATCTGATATTCACGTTGCATGCGAGTATCCCGATGTATTCCCTGAGGATTTGCCAGGACTACCACCAGCTCAGGAGATTGAGTTTGCAATCAACCTGGTTCAAGGCACTGAACCAGTATCTAAGGCTCCTTATCGAATGGCTCCAGCAGAATTGCAAGAGTTGAAGGAACAACTACAAGAACTGCTTGACAAAGGGTTCATTCGGCCGAGTGTGTCTCCTTGGGGAGCACCCGTATTGTTTGTCAGAAAGAAAGATGGTTCGATGCGTCTATGTATTGACTATCGGCAGTTAAATAAGTTGATGATTAAGAATCGTTACCCGCTCCCTAGGATCGATGATCTGTTTGATCAATTGCAAGGAGCGAGGTTCTTTACGAAGATCGACTTGAGATCAGGTTATCATCAACTACGAGTCAAAGCTGAAGATGTTGAGAAGACGGCGTTCAGAACCAGATATGGGCACTATGAATTCTTAGTTATGCAATTTGGATTGACGAACGCACCTGCATCATTTATGGACCTGATGAACCGAGTGTTTAAACCGCACTTAGACAAGTCAGTGGTTGTCTTTGTAGATGACATCCTGGTCTATTCCAAGACAAAAGAGGAATATGAAGAGCATCTACATGTAACTTTACGGACCCTCAGAGAACACAAATTGTACGCGAAGCTCAGTAAGTGTGAGTTTTGGCTGGACCAAGTGAGTTTCTTGGGCCATATTGTCTCTGCTAAGGATATAACAGTGGATCCGACAAAGATCGAGGCCGTTGTAAATTAGGAACAACCGAGAACAGTGACAGAGGTCCATAGTTTTCTTGGTTTGGCAGGATAGTACAGGCGATTCGTAGAAGGTTTCTCTAAGCTATCAAGTCCGCTTACTCAACTCACTAAGAAAAATGCAAAGTTTGATTGGACTGATCAGTGTGAGAAAAGTTTCCAAGAATTGAAAATGCGTCTGACTACAGCACCAGTACTGGCTATACCTTCTGGCAGAGGAGGTTTTGCTATCTACAGTGACGCATCATATAGTGGTTTGGGTTGTGTCCTCAACCAGCATAAGAAGGTTATCACGTATGGCTCTAGACAGCTTAAGGAACATGAGAGAAATTACCCGACTCATGATCTGGAGTTAGCGGCGGTGATCTTTGCTTTGAAGATTTGGAGACGCTACTTATACGGTGAGACGTTTGATATCTACACCGACCACAAAAGTCTTAAGTATCTGTTCACCCAGAAGGATTTGAATATGCGACAGCACAGATGGATGGAGTTCTTGAAAGATTATGATTGTTCCATCCAGTATCACCCTGGGAAGGCCAACGTTGTGGCAGATGCTTTGAGCAGGAAGTCTTCGGCTCAGTTGACACATCTTATCACCAGAGTACAAAGGTGGCATCTACTCGAGGACCTGGCCTTGTGTGATACGCTGATTGATGTCAGAGGTTCAGGGGCACTGATGGCTACAATTGTGATACGGCCCACATTGTTTGATAACATACGTAAGCTCCAGATGATTGACGGTGAGCTTATGGCCATTAGAAGGGATGTGATCAACAGGATCAGGCCTGATTTTACCATCAAGGATGATGGCACTTTTCTATTTCGAGATTGGATGTGCATACCTGATACGAAGGACCTAAAAGACACAATTTTAGAAGCAACGCACAAGTCTACATATGCTACACATCCTGGGAGCACCAAGATGTACCAAGATCTCAAGCGAAGTTTTTGGTGGAGAGGACTGAAGAAAGACGTTGCAGATTATGTTTCTCGGTGTTTGGTCTGCCAGCAGGTGAAAGTAGACCATCGGAATCCAGCAAATTTGTTGCAACCTCTACCAGTGCCAGAGTAGAAATGGGAAGCCATTTCTATAGATTTTACTCTTGGATTGCCGAGCATATTGAGAAAGAACAATGCCATTTGGGTCAATAAGCTAGCCGAGCTTATTTTCTGCCGACTGACAAAATTTGTACATTTTCTGCCGTATCGAACTACATTCACAGCCAATAAGCTAGCCGAGCTGTACATGAAGGAGATAGTTCGATTACATGGCATACCAGTCAACATCGTATGTGATAGAGATTCGCTATATAGTCGCAGTTTTGGCGACGATTCCAGGAAGGCATGGGTACTAAATTGGAGTTCAGCTCAGCGTTTCATCCTCAGACAGATGGGCAGACTGAGAGAGTGAACCATATCATAGAGGATATGCTGCGTGCAAGTATGTTGGGCTTTCATGGTTCATGGGATCAACATTTGCCTCTGATCGAGTTCGCTTACAATAACAGTTATCAGTCAAGTATTGGGATGGCGCCTTATGAAGCCTTATATGGACGTCGATGGAGATCTCCATTGAATTGGGAAGAAGTCGGCGAAAAGCTTATTTTGGGACCAGAGATCGTGGACAGTACCACCGAGACTGTTAGGTTGATCCGCGAAAAGTTGAGGGTTGCCCAAAGTCGCCAAAAGAGCTACGCCGATCTCCATCGGACGCAAGTGGAGTTTCAGGTATAACCAAATACGTTAGACGGAGCATATGTCCATGGTTAAATTGAATTGCTATGAAATTAACACTTGTTTTCAGGTTGGAGACAAGGTTTTTGTGAAGATCTCGCCAACCAAGGGTGTCATGCATTTTGGGAAACGCGGAAAGCTGAGTCCTCGATATATCGGTCCATTTGAGGTACTCGGACGGGTTGGTGAAGTCGCTTATCGGATTGCCTTACCACCACAGTTAGCAAGCATGCATAACGTTTTTCATGTGTCCATGCTACGCCAATACGTGCGCGATCCAACTCACGTCTTGGATTTCCAACCGATTGAGCTACAAGAAGATTTGACGGTGATTGAGGAACCAATTGCTATTTTGGATTATCGAGATCAAGTCTTGCGGACCAAGTTGATTCCACTGGTGCTAGTCAAGTGGAGAAATCATTCGGATGCTGAAGCTACTTGGGAGCGCTCAACCGAAATCCGCGAACAATATCCACATTTGTTTACCTGATGAGAAAGGTAAATTCTTAATTGTTTTCGCTTAAAGATTCGTCACCATAATTATGTTGTTGTGCGTGAGCATGCATCATTTGTTCGAGAAATATCCTTCTATGGATTATGTATATGATGTACATATACCCTTATTTCCGAAGTGCGGGCATGTCGCTGTCGAAAAAGCTGACTGTGTTAAAATATAGTGTCACAGCCAGCATTGATCGATCAACAGAGGTATTGATCGATCAATTTCATGATTGATTGATCAATTTCATGATTGATCGATCAACAAAGAGAGGTGATCGATCAATGACAGTGAAGGATTGCACTCCAATGATAGGCTATTGATCGATTAACAGGGGTATTGATCGATCAATATTGGTTCCATTGATCGATCAACAAGGGTTGTGATCGATCAACTTCACAGTGAAAAGTAAAACATTGATCGATCAACATAGGCATTGATCGATCAATAAGGGTGTCAGTGATCGATCAACAAGAAGTAGTGATCGATCAATGCATCGATTTAGGGCATAAAGATGCTTCGTTGATCGATCAATGAAAGCATTGATCGATCAACCCTGGGGTTTAAGTTAAAAATTTGGGGTTTCGAACGGTCATTTGCACGAAGCTTTAAGAGTGATCGATCAAGGGTTTTGCACTCCGACCGTTCAACCTCCTTCTCAACTCTTTTCCGGCCATCTCCGTCCTTCCTTCGGCTTGATTCGAGTGGACGTTGCTCCATTCACTCGGTAAAACTCTTGTTTCCATTCATTTCGACTCTTATTTTCGTATTTTTGTAAAATTTTGACCATGGGCCCGCGAACGAAGAACGCTTCGCGAAAGATCCCAGCATCTCGGGCTCGTACACCTGTACCGCCCTCTATTCCCGTTCCCCTACCACCCATGCCACCTGTGGCGTCGATTTCGACTGTGGTACCACCCATTCCGACCCCCGTTCCGCTCCCCGTTGAACGTGAAGTCCCCAAACCTTGGTGGGCTTCTAAAACGTTCCTACCCGAATATGTTTTTGTGTCCTCGCTTTATGAGGACCGACCCGAAATGGCTTGGGCCAAGGGTTATTGATGAGTAGTGAAATATGATGATATTTCACCCCTAAATACCTATATTTAGCCGTCCGATGAAGGCTATCTGATGAGATTTGCTAGATTTGAAGTGTTTCAGGTAAATACAGTCCAAGTTTCTAAAACAGCCCAAGAATCCCGAAAATAATGTCAAAACACTGCTATTTTGGGTCATTGAGAACTTAGTGCGACTTGCAGCTCAATTTGGACCTTCAAGACGTCAGATTCAGGAAATTGCTAAAACATAAAAGTTGTAGAGCTCGTCGTCAGCTTTCCAACGCCTCAAGAATCACCTCAATCCGAGTTCGGTACAGAAAGTTATGAGCAAAATACCGAGAAGATCTCGATGCAAAGCTAGGAATTCACGAAAATTACTCTTAGATGTCAATCGAGAGAGGTATTAGGGTTAGGCTATTATAAAAAGGGAAGCCACGAGTTTCTTAGGATTATTATTTTTTGCAATTAGAATATTATTCATTCTTTATTTTTAGTTTTTAGGGCTCTTCACTTTGGGGGGAATATTTTCTTCATCTTTTCAAGTCTTCTTCTCCTTCTTCAGGGTTTATTCAGGTAGATTTACCAGGATTTGCATTATTTTTCTCTCGAGAAATTCATAGATTGTATTTAGGAAAACAATTGCAAATATCTTTTGGAAGAAATAAAGAGAATGACTTTGAAAGAAAAAGGAGATCAAACACCAAAGATGAGCTTAAATCGATGAATCGGGAAGATCACGATCCCGGATAAGTACCCATGTTTATGATTAATACCGCAATCTATTATTGTTATCATGGAATCGTTTTGCTCAAAGTTTGTGTGATTGAAAATATTTTGAATGCTTTGTTATGACCGCTGATTCTGCGTATCAACGGTACCGTAATCGTTAGATCTCGGACCCAGTCGATCTAGGTAGAGCGATTATGTCGATTATGCGTGATCTAAATATCATGAGATACGCTTATGCTTTTACATGACTCATACCGCAATGTTAACGAGTCATTGTTTTTAGATAGGTATGCTTGATGATTCATATTTTATTTCAAGTCATTTTCTAGATGAATGATGGTGTGAATGATGATTTAATGAAACTGGGTTTTAATGATAGAAAAGTGCGAATGCAGTAGCATATTCCTTGATCTCATTTTAATATTGTTCGTAGATTTATCGGTAATTAATTGTTTAGATTAATTTATTTTTCTCGCATTTAGGAAAAGTGCGTTAAGTTTTTGGTAAAATTGAATCATACTTTGGTACTTCCTTAGGGACGCTTTTTAAAATCTCTAAAAGAATTAATTAAAATTCACGTTTCCCTGTGGGTTCGACACTTTCTTGCCATTTTACTGATAGATCTTGTGCACTTGCAAGGGTTACATTCAAAACTCGATCAAGTTTTTAGCCATTGAAATCGGTGAAATTTTGATTAATTCGGATAGGATTTTTCTGCTTTTAGTGTTTAAAAAAATAAAATAAAAAAATAATAATTATTAAAATTTATTTCCTTATTTTCTCTCTTTGATAAGATTTGTGGAGTCTTTTTAGGAAGTTTAGATTTTTAGGATACCTTCCTTGTGAAATTTAGGAAGTAGAGATTTTTAGGACTTCTTATTTTAGATTTAGTAGGACTCTTTTTCCTTATTTTCCTCTTTTAGATATTTTTAGGATTTTCTAAATTTAGTCATTAACTTTTGTGGGACTTTTGTTTTAGGATTTTTAGGAATCTTTCATTCTTCTCCTTATTTTTCTCTTTTAGGAAAGATTTTATAGGATTTTCAATTTTAATTTTATTTTTTTATTTTCGAATTTAAAAAAAAAAAAAAAAAATATTAAAAATTAGAAAAAAATTTTAAAAATTAAAAAAAAAAAAAAAAAAAAAAAAAAAAACAAAAAAAGTAAAAATTTAATTAATTTAAATTCGAATTTTAATTTTAATTTGAATTTAAAAAAAAAAAAAAAATTTTTAATTTTAATTCGAATTTTAAGTTTAATTTGAATTTAAAAAAAAAAAACAATATAAATAATTTAATTAATTAATTAATTAATATAAATTTACATATTACGTTCAAGTTGAATAAATAAAAATTAATTTAAATTTGAATTTTAATTAAAAAAAAAAAAAAAAAAAAAGAAGAAATCTTTCCGATATAGCTCTTCGTTTATCATCTTTGTTTAAATCGTTTGAAGCGAATTTTGTGGGTTTGTTGTGGATTCTTCAACTCTTTGTGAGTGTGTGAGCTTTACTCTGCTCATCACCCACATCTGCCATGCTTAATCTTGAAATCGAAAGAGCTTGTAGAGAGAATCAAGAGTCCGAGGAATCAATATCAACAAATGAGACCATGGCGGACCAAAGGCAAGAGAGAGATGAGAATAACAACAATGGGAATGTCAATAATGGAAATAATAGGAACAATAATTTTGATGAGGGCCCTAGAACACCGAGTATTATAACGATCCGGTTTTACGAGGATCGGGAATGTATTATGCATGCTCCCATTCCAGTGGAACCACTATGAATTCAAATCAAGAATGATTCAAATGCTACCAATTTTCCATGGGTTAGCAAATGAAAATCCGCACGCTCACTTAAATGAATTCACCGGGTATGCAAAATGTTCGAGTCCACAATGTCACGATGAGATAAGCTCCGACTCTTCCGTTCTCTTTAAGAGATAAGGCAAAAACATGGTTCTATTCCTTAGAACCACAATCTATTCGAGTTGGGCGGAGCCGCATCGCCGCCTTTAAAAATATTTTCCCATGACTAAGGCCATTGAATTGCGTCAGAAGATCCATTCTTTTCCCAACAACCTACTGAAACATTCCATGAATGTTGGGAACGTTTTAAGGAATTGATTAAGTGTTGTCCAAATCATCAAGTTCCAAGGTGGCAACAAGTCCAAAGCTTTTACAATGGATCGATTCTCAAGAGAGACGCATGGTTGATGCATCTTGTGGTGGATCTTGTGCCACGAAAGAAGTTTATTTAATGTGGGCATTGTTTGAAAAGTTATATCAAACTTCGATACAAAGTGAGACATCGGGCGAACCAACTTGAACTCGCACCTAAATCTCATGTGTTGACAAAAGACTGGATTGTACGATGTCAACAATAATGCCCCAGATCTCTCAACAAAGGTTGACATGCTGTCCAAACAGATGAACATGTTGTTAGCTGCTATCAAGCAAGCTAAAGCTCCTGTCACCCCCACAGTGTGTTCAATTTGTGACCACCAGGTCATATGGTTAATGAGTGCCCTACTACCTTGTCATTCTTCCCCGATGAACCTAATCCTCAAGAGCGTGTAAATGTGACTCAATCTTATCAAAGTGGTAGAAACATGTACTCCAATACCTACAATCCGAATGGAAAAATCACCCCAACTTAGGATGGGGTGAATCGAACTAAACCGCCGTAAACCAAAGAACATAGAGCCAACACAATGGGTGGACAACAACCTTTTCAACCAAATTTTCAACAAAATTTTCCACAATGTACTTCCACAGAATTCTAATTTCCAACAGTAATTCCAATTTCCAATGTACGTTCAGATTATCATCCAAATTCGACCACCGAAAAATCGAATTTCAATCAATCTTAATCAATCTCATGCCAAGATTAAAGATTCGATCCGAAGAAAAGCTTATGAAGCATGCAATCTTTTCAGCAGATGATAATGGACCAAGTCACCAATTGGCCAATCAACCGAGTCAATGAGAGGAAGGTAGGCTCCAACCAACCCATCAATAATCCTCGAGGCCAAGCACCATCTCAAGCAGACCATCGAATAGTCAACAGCTGAAAGTCAAGGACCGAGAAGTGGACGAGAGGTTGATAATCAAGTGAAATGCCTCAGAAGTCGAAGGAAGAAAGAGAAGAGAGGAAAAGAATCAGAAAAGAAAGGAGAAAGGAAAAGGAAAAGAGAAAGGAAAAGGAAAAGAGAAAGAAAGAGACAAAGAGCCGTAGATAAGAAAAGTGCAAGAGCAAGGAAGAGAAAGGAAAAGAAAAGTAATAGAGAAAGAGTTTCCTTCAACCGTCCAACAACGACGTGAAAAAGAATCGGAAATGGAATCAGCACCTTATGTCCCAAAGGCACCATCCCCTCAATGCCTAACTCCTCCATCTAGAATGGGAAAGGGACCGACAAAATGGAAGAAATTTTCAAAACATTCAAGCAAGTAAAGATAAATCTTCCATTACTTGAAACAATCAAACAAGTCCCCGAGCACGCCAAGTTTTTCAAAGATTTGTGCACTTAAGAGAAAGGCAACTCACGCTTTCAAAGAAAGTGTTCCTAACAAATCAAGTCGATTCGATATTGCGATTGGAAACCCCACGTAAACCGAAGACCTCGGAGTCCCAACTGCTCCATGTCATTGGTGGCAACCAATTGGAAAGGCGTTATTGGATTTGGGAGCAAGTGTTAATCGATCCCATACTCAATGTACGAAACTCGGATTGGGTGAATTGAAACCCACGACGGTCACTCCAACCGCGAGATAGATCGTAAAGAAGACCGAGGGTGTTATCGAGGATGTTTTGCTTGAATAGACAAGTTTGTCTTTCCAGGGACTTCGTTGTCTTAGACATGGAACCACCAAATCAATCAATCAAGTCCCAATTATTCTTGGACGTCTGCTTTCGCCATCGCCAACGCTGCATTAATTGTCGACAGAGTCATGGACGCTTTTGGAAACATGAAAGTCAGCTTAACATATTCCATGCGATGAACCATTTCCTAATGAGGATGAGGTCGAATGTTTTACATCGATCGATGGACGAAGTGGTGGATGAAGCATTACCATCAATGCTCACCAAAGAGGAATTTGAAACCGCTTTGTTAGCCATCTATGAGGACAAAGGGCTTGAAAGGAAGCGAAGAGAAAAGTCAAATTCATCATGTCAAGATGATAACTTATGTGAAGTTGTGACTAAGGTAGAACCACTACCCATCGAGGTAAAGGATGTACTCCATCAATTGAGCCCACCAACCGTGGAATTGAAACAATTGCCTAAGTCCCTCAAATATGCTTTTCCGGGACCTCGAAACACTTCCGGTGATAATTTCATCCACATTATCTAAGAACAAGAGAATGATTTGTTGAAGGTGCCGAAGAGCACAAGGAGGCCATCGGATGGACCTTAGCCGATCTCAAGGGATTGACCCATCAAGATGTATGCATAATATACATCTGGAGGATGAGCGTAAACCATCGAGGGAACCACAGAGGCGACGTAATCCGAACATGCAAGAAGTCGGTTTAAAGGAAATCATTAAACTCCTCGCTGCTGGAATCATCTATCCGATCTCTGGTAGTGGATGGGGTAGTCCAGTACAAATCGTTCAAAAGTCCGGAATTACAAAGGAAAGAAACTACGAGGAGAATTGGTGCCCACTCGTGAAACTACCGGATGGCGTGTGCATTGATTATCGAAAATTGAACACGACCACCGAAAAGATCATTTTCCCTTCCGCTCATTGATCAAATTCTTGAGAAGTTATGGGCAAGAGTTTTATTGCTTTCTTGATGGTTATTCGATACAATCAAGTGCCCGCTTTTCCATTGATCAAGAGAAGACAACATTCACGTGTCCATATGGTACGCTTTGCATATCGAAGGATGCCATTCGGCTTATGTAATGCTCCTACCACGCTTCAACGATGTATGTTGGCCATATTCTGGACATGATCGACAAATTCATCAAGTCTTCATGGGACGACTTCTCGGTTTTTGGAAAACATTTGATTCTTGTTTGAATCATCTTTCACAGTGTTGCAACGTTGTGTAGATTCCAAACATGTTCTCAGCTGGGAAAAGAGCCATTTTATGGTTCAACAAGAAATTGTGTTGGGGCATATTGTTTCAACGAAAGGCATTGAAGTTGATACGGCGAAGGTCGACTTAATTGCAAATTTACCACCTCCTAAAAGTGTTCACAAATTCGATCATTTTTGGGGCATCTTTGATTTTATAGAAGATCCGTTAAGGATTTTAGCAAGGTGGCTAAACCATTGTGCACTTTGCTTGGCAAAGATGTTCCTTTTGATTTTGATGAGGATTGCATAAAGGCATTCCTAAAATTGCGTGAACTCTTATCAAATGCACCAATAATCCAGGATTATTCTTTACCATTCGAACTCATGTGTGATGCATCCGATTATGCGATCGATGTCTTAGGGCAAAGGGTGAATAAATTACCTCACGTAATTTATTATGCTAGCAAGACATTAATTGATGCCCAATCAATTACACCACCACCGAGAAGGAATTATTAGCCGTGGTGTATGCTCGGACAAATTCCGTTCCTATTTGCTTGATCGAAAATAGTGGTCTTTTCGCACCACTCGCTTTTGAAATATCTTTTAGCAAAGAAGGATGCGAAACCAAGGTCGATCCGCTGGATCCTCGCTTCCGTGAATTCAACTTTGAGATTAAAGATAAAAGGGGTTGAGAACGTTGGTACGATCATCCGCTCTAGAATTCGCTCAAGAATCATCTATACCGAGACCATCCGTGACACATTTCGGATGAACATTTGATGGCAATTGGTGCAAAAGTTCCGTGGTTTGCTAACATCGTGAATTATCGGTCATCGCGTAATTCCCACCGAGTGGGGTAAGAATGATAAGAATCTCTTTTCTCCCAAATAAAATACTATTTCGGATGAACCATATTTGTTTAAATTCGCTCGGATCGGATCATTAGGAGATGCGTGCGGAAGACGAGCAACTAAGCGTCCTAAATTTTTGCCATCTTTGTCAGGCTGTGGAGGCCATTTCGAGACGTAAGACACAGAAAATCCTTCAAAGCGGATTCTCGGCCCTCAATCTTCGTGACGCTCAATCGCAAGGAATGCCAACGGTGTCAATACAGCAATATTTCTGACGAAATATGATGCCCCTTAATCCAATTCTGATTGTTGAAATTTTCGATGTTTGGGGGATTGACTTTATGGGTCCTTTTCCACCATCCTTTGGGTATTCATATATTCTGGTGGCTGTTGACTATGTCTCCAAATGGATTGAAGCTGTGGCAACCCGATCAAATGATCACAAGGTTGTGGTCAAATTTCCGAGAGAACATGTGTTTAACCGATTCGGGATCCCAAGAGCAATCATCAGTGATGGCGGTTCGCATTTTTGCAATAGCCATTTTGCCACTTTAATGAAGAAGTACGACGTCACTCACAAAGTCGCTACGCCGTACCATCCACAGACTAGTGGTCAGGTGGAAGTGTCTAACCGGGAAATCAAGCGAATTCTAGAAAAGACGGTACGACCGGATAGAAGAGATTGGTCAAACCGGCTATCTGATGCTTTGTGGGCCTATCGTCGCATTCAAGACACCGATCGAATGTCTCCTTCGTAATTGTCTACGGGAAGGCATGTCATCTTCCTGTCGAATTGGAGCATAAGGCATTCTGGGCGATCAAACGATTTAATTTCGATATGCAAGCAGCAGGGTCGAATCGAAGGTTACAGTTAAGTGAATTAGAAGAGTTACGCCACGATGCGTATGAAAATTCAAAGATGTACAAGGAAAGGTACAAAAGTTGCACGATCAATTAATTTCTAAGGAGTTTCATGTTGGCCAAAAGTTTGGTTATTCAATTCCGACTTAAGCTTCATCCTCGGAAATTGAAATCTAGATGGAAGGCCTGCTTTGTTGTTTCCATTAGTGAGCACGGTGCAATAGAAATTCAAAGCCTTCAGGACAATCGAGTTTTCAAAGTGAATGGGCAAAGACTCAAACCAATGTTTGAGCCGATGACCCAGTTTAAGATTGAGGCGATGCACCTTAGTGATCCAGATTCTTGATCAATGAAGAGGTCGAGCTGTCGACACTTAAACTCGCCGCTTCGGGAGGCAACCCAAAGTGTTTTATTTAGGAGTTGGACAGTTTAGTTTAGGATTTAGGATTTATTTCTTTTCGTATGTTTAGTTCTAGAATATTAGTTTTAGTTTAGTTTAGGTTATTTTTAATTTCCAAATTAGTGTAGCCACATTACCTTCAATCTATTTTTGGTCATGTTCTAATTTGATGCCCATATTCTGACTGATCTTTGTGTTGAGGTACTTTTCAACAGTGTTTGGGGTACCTACTTATTTCAAACAATGAGGACATTGTCATTTTTAGGTTTGGGGGTATGTATGATTATCTATCTTTCATCACTTATTTTGATTTTCTTTGAAAAAAAAAAAAAATTTTTTGGAACCATCATACATGATTTACTTTGCAATAGTTTTCAAACTTTAGTTGATGATGCATGTGAATATAATTTTGAGAATATTGATGTCATATTTTGCATACTTGTATCTAGGATGCTGAAGCTTAATGTGATAATTTGTGGATGACTCAAATTCATGCTTAGAATTTTTGCACTTATACCAAGCTAAGACTTAGAAATCGATGAACTATTTTGAACGTTGAATCTTAGGTTCTTAGTGGAGACTAAACCCGAAGCTTTAGAGCTAATTTCTCGTCATTGATGAGTGTATATATAAACACGGAGTTTTCTTTGAATACGAATTATTTTGCATAATCTCATACATTTTATTTTGGCTTGTGACTTTGCATGATATCAAATTCATATTATTGTGTTAGAACGTACAGTATATCTACTCAAGACAAATAGGCAAGGTTACCATCTTTTAAGGAAATGATTGAAGGCCATCTTTGGCTCGTTTGTGCTTAAAATGCCCCACCTCATATAAATTTATCCTTCTAGTACCTTTGAGCCTATAGAAAATTTACCCTTATACATTCTTTGATAAGCCACGTTAACTTTAACCCTTCACAATTTCGAAAATTTAGCTTTACCCTTCTTATTTAGAAATTAGAACGAGGATGAAAATGAGCGAAAAGAGAGTAAGTGGAGAGATAATGAGTTATGGTGTTTCGAGAGTGTATGGCAAATATAAAAAGAAAAAAGGAGAGAAAAAAAAAAAAAAAAAAAAGGAATGAAAAATGAGGTGCTTCAAGAAAAGGAAATTCAAAAGAGAAGAAAGAATGAGAAAAGAAAATATTGAAAAAAAAATGGTGAGAAATTAGAAAAGAAAAAAGAAAAGAAAGAAATAAAAAAAAAAAAAAAATCGGTTAGTTCCTTTTTCCAATTTCTCGTAAATTTTGAATCACAATTTCTTTTCTTACTCTTACCTCGAGCCCCATTACAACCCTACAAAAGACCTTCATGATCCGATCTTGCATTGGTAATGCCTTTGTGGAGAGTCAATATATAATACTTATGACACTTGATATGACATGCTTAGGATATACAAGTATCTCGTTATGAGATTTATTTTTGTTCATTGATTGCATCGTGTTTCATTTATCATGTGAGACCTTTTTATTTGCTTTGTATTGATCTCTCACATGTGTGCGAAAACTTACCAATCATCGGAGTGATTTTATTTTGAGAGTATACCTAAAGTGAGGATTGAGTCAAGACAACAGATCCGATGATTTCCCGCTTGGACTAGTTCTGAGATGGATGAATCTTGGTTTTGGTATGCACCCACTACACGCTTAAGCATGAATGGATGAGTTATCTAACGATTTGGAGCATTAGACTAATTTGAATGGATATTGGTATGATTAGTGTAACATTGTTATTTAAAATTGAGAATTTGCATGTTGAATTGATTATTGATTTTGAGCTTTGAAGTTAAATATATGTTATAAAAATCAGATTTTGAAAACTCAATTTTACCGATGGTTTGAAATTTTTGGAAGTTTGTGGGTAACTTCACTGCAAACCCTCAGGAGACACAACTCCTCCACTAGGGATCACCTAGGGGTTTAAAGGCTTGTTGCACATGCTAAGTGCAATCGTGTTCCCTACGAAAGTGGCATTTAAATTTTAGGATGTTAGTTTGATTTGCTTTATATTTCTATCATTCTCTTTGCTCGAGGACTAGCAAAGTGTAGGTTTGGGGGTGTGATGAGTAGTGAAATATGATGATATTTCACCCCTAAATACCTATATTTAGCCGTCCGATGAAGGCTATCTGATGAGATTTGCTAGATTTGAAGTGTTTTGTAAATCAAGTTTCTAAAAACTAAAAGAATCCGGAAAATAATGTCAAAACACTGCTATTTTGGGTCATTGAGAACTTAGTGCGACTTGCAGCTCAATTTGGACCTTCAAGACGTCAGATTCAGGAAATTGCTAAAACATAAAAGTTGTAGAGCTCGTCGTCAGCTTTCCAACGCCTCAAGAATCACCTCAATCCGAGTTCGGTACAGAAAGTTATGAGCAAAATACCGAGGCAGTATCTGATGCAAAGCTAGGCGGGAATTCACGAAAATTACTCTTAGATGTCAATCGAGAGAGGTATTAGGGTTAGGCTATTATAAAAAGGGAAGCCACGAGTTTCTTAGGGGATTATTATTTTTTTGCAATTAGAATATTATTCATTCTTTATTTTTAGTTTTTAGGGCTCTTCACTTTGGGGGAATATTTTCTTCATCTTTTCAAGTCTTCTTCTCTCCTTCTTCTAGGGTTTATTCAGGGTAGATTGTACCTAGGATTTGCATTATTTTTCTGAAATTCATAGATTGTATTTAGGAAAACAATTGCAAATATCTTTTGGAAGAAATAAAGAGGAATGACTTTGAAAGAAAAGGAGATCAAACACCAAAGATGAGCTAAATCGATGATCGGGAAGATCGATCCCAGATAAGTACCCATGTTTATGATTAATACCGCTGATCTATTATTGTTATCATGGAATCGTTTTGCTCAAAGTTTGTGTGATTGAAAATATTTTGAATGCTTTGTTATGACCGTTGATTGCCCGTATCAACGGCCGTAATCGTTAGATCTGGACCCGTGATCTAGGTAGAGCGATTATGTGCTGATTGTCGTGATCTAAATATCATGAGATACGCTATGCTTTTTACATGACTCATACCGCAATGTTAGGCTGAGTCATTGTTTTTAGATAGGGTATGCCGGATTGGTGATCATATTTTATTTCAAGTCATTTCTCTTGACGAATGATGGTGTGAATGATGATTTAATGAAAGCGTGGGTTTTAATGATAGAAAAGTGCAATCAGGGTAGCATATTCCTTGATCTCATTTTAATATTGTTCGTAGATTTATCAGTAATTAATTGTTTAGATTAATTTATTTTTCTGCATTTAGGAAAAGTGCGTTAAGTTTTTGGTAAAATTGAATCTGCCCTTTGGTACTTCCTTAGGGACGTTTTTAAAATCTCTAAAAGAATTAATTAAAAATTCACGTTTCCCTGTGGGTTCGACACCCCTGTTCTTGCCATACTGCAATAGATCTTGTGCACTTGCAAGGGTTACATTCTAAATCGATCAGTTATATCCAAAAGCTTGGGTTAAAACCCTTGGTTGAACCGTTTCACGACCATTATTGTCCACGTCTCGTGAGACTATTTTTCCAAAACCTCCGATGGGGTGATAGTCGCCATCGACTTGTCACGACCATCGATGGGTTTGAGTATAAATTCAACCATTTCCACGTCGCGGCGGCACTTCAATGCCCGTCCACTTACGTTGTGACCTGTGGCCTTGATGTCCCATACGTCAAGGAGGTTTCTTTCGCTGACGTGGTCACTAAGATGACCCAGGGTCAACACGGGAGGGGCCAATCAATATCTAGGGACCAATTACCCGATCGGTTGTGGATGCTTGATACGTACATCAAGTGTGCACTTAACCTGTTTTTGCACAAGTCCTCACGGACTGGGGTAGTGCAACAGGCACTATTCTCTGCCTATGAGAACCGTTGGTTCTCTATGGCTGATTTGGTCATCGAGGGCATAATCAATGCCAATGACCTTATGTCAGAGAAGGTCAAATCCCATATGCCCGCATCATCACCAAGATGGTAGAACAATATGCTGCTCTACGCGAGGCATACACTTTGGCTCCTCACGAGCTTCGCTTGGTCGACAACACTAAAGTCTTTCAACTGAAAGACTGGACCAAAAGTTACAATTTGTTGATTAGACGGCTTCCTGAGGAGGAGGAGGGCGCAGCTGAGCCCATTCCACCCACTGTCGCCGAGGGTTCGGCCCCTGCCGAACTTGCATCTAGAGAGGGGGAGGCCCACGTGATCCACCACCTCCACCTGAGGTGTCTACACGACCTGCCCTCACTACACCCCGTCAACCGCTTCGTCACACCATAGCCCATCCCCCACCATCTTCCTCCGATGACGTTGCCGCGATGCTTCGAGAGCTAGTCGAGGGCAACCGACGTATACACGAGCGGTTGGATGGCATGGAGGCATTCCAGCGACAGATTCATTGTCATCTGGATTACCACGAGGGGATGCATGAGCTGGTCATGCAACATTTATATGCCACGACGTCCACGCCGATGATCGCCCACGCTCGTCAGCATGTGGTGGACCCTCGTGACTACCGCACCCCACCGCCTCGTCCCAGTAGACCTACACCTGACGAGGTCGGCCCATCCGATGTCCCTACATGTATTACTCTGTTATTTATATGATGTTCTTATACTACTTATATCTGTATCTAAATTATTCTGCTTTTCATATAAATTCTGTTCTGCATGCATGTTTATCTCTGCATGATACTTTGACTGCATTCTTCTGCATTTCATCTGTCGGTTAACCTTAGAACCCACAATTGTCTGACCGCGCCTCTTAGACATTTTCGAGGACGAAAATTCCTAAGGGGGGGTTAATGTAATAGCCCTGAAAATTCTAACAAGAAACCAGACTATTTTGATATGCGTGCCCGACACGGAAATCAAGACAAAAAATTAAAATTCTGATTAATATTGTTTGAAATAATATTAATCGATCATGAGATAGGGTCATGTGTGATTTCTCGCATAAATCCGAGACTGGTAGAACCTTTTAGGATAGTGTTACGCCGTAGAAGTTATGCAGGTGCTTCACACCGGAGTCTAACTTAGAGTTTGAAGTGAAATATCAGGGATATTTCATTTTGGGTAGCTTATATGGGAAGGAAGAGACTTGAGAGAGAGTTCTTCTTCTTCTTCTTCCCCTTGCTCTAGAAGCCAAGAGATTTAGAGCTAGGCTTGGTTTGGGCGTGTACATTGTGAAAAAATAGGGTTAGCGATACCGGGATGGTGAATTTTCTAAGCTAGGGTATGTAGAGTTCAACGAGACGAGCTTAAGTATGGTCTAAGTATGCGTGAGGTCTCTGCGTACTGAACCTGAGCAAATCATTTGCTCATCGGAGTCGGATCGGTGATAAATTGCGAGAGCCGAATCCGAAACCCTTGTTCGGATCGATTTGCCGTAACCCCGAGAGGGCCCAAACAAAGGTGAGTCTGTGTATTTAAATAGGGGCAAATGAGAGGCCCAAATATGTGTATTGATTGTGTGTTAATGGTTGTTGGTAACCATTAATGAAAATGGGTTTGAGATAGGGTTGGAGATGACCTCCATTAATGACAGGAATTCTGTCATTATTGATCGATCAATGAAGGTATTGATCGATCAATGACTGGTGGTGATCGATCAATGAAGACCATTGATCGATCAATCTGTATAAGACAGAAAAGTGAACAAAAGCTTGACAATTCGAGAAGTTCAGTGCTCGAAGAGCAGTGATCGATCAATTTAGGCATTGATCGATCAATCCTGGGTATTGATCAATCAACATGAGAGTGATTGATCAATGAAAATAGTGATCGATCAACAAGGGTATTGATCGATCACTGGAGTGTATTGATCGATCAATGAAGGCATTGATAGATCAATCTGTATAAATATTAAATGTGAACAGAAGGTGAGAAATTTTGTATATAGGTTATTGATCGATCAATGAGGGCATTGATCGATCAACAGGAGGCATTGATCGATCAACCAAAGTGGTGATCGATCAATTTTAGTTGTGTTAGAAGTGAAGAGAGAAGAGGTTATTGATCGATCAACAAGTGTATTGATCGATCAATGATGAGTAGTGATCGATCAATAGGGGCTATTGATCGATCAATTGACTCTGTTCCTGGATGAAAGCTAAGAGGGTATTGATCGATCAATGGGGTTATTGATCGATCAACAAGAGGGATTGATCGATCAATAAGAGTGGTGATCGATCAATCACCCCTGTTTTTGGCCTATGCTAATTTTGTGAGTTGAAAACTACTGGACACTGTGCCAGTTCACATCCCGACATTCCTGACATGTAGAATGTTGTATTTATGGTCTAGGATCAAACCATGACGCCTTGAAAAGCTTTGGATTTGCTTAAAAGATATTTTGACCTGAGGTAGGGGAAAACCAACCTAAACTGTTTTGAGTATGATTTCATGTTTATTTCATATCTGTGCCCTGATTTCTGTTTTAACAAGCATGTAAGCATATCACAAATTCCTGCTATCTCTGATTTTTGTTTCCTGATTTGCATCTTGAAACCTGCTTCTGATTTCTGTTATCTGATCTGTGAGGTCTATATGTGTATGTAATTTGATGATTTAACCAGATGATCCCCACCGACCCGACGGTACATCCGATGCCTGGCACACTTGTGCATCTGCTTGTAATCTCTCGGCACAATTGCACTCCATGGATGAGGCATTGTTGCAATTCAAAATTGTTCATGTGAACGACGATTGGTTGGGGTTTCCTATCGGAATATTCCTGTTTACTCCGTGCTATATAGTCACGGGAGTTTCTTAAGTTAAACATACACAATTTAAGTTCTCTGATCATATATTTGCATAACATCTGATTTCTTGTTCTAAAAGCTCAGTATTTGATTTGATTTGTCATGATATGCGTTACGCTCGATTTGATTTACGTGAGATGGCATGATCTGCATATTCAATTCATTTAGTTGGAATTCTTCTATTGAGCTATGATGTAGCTCACCCTGTTTTCTAAATCACTTTTTAGGTTCGAGGTCGTTGTTCAGACCGAGTGACCGGACTACCTGACCACCCAGAGGCCGAGGCCGAGGACATTCAGGAGACGACTGCTTTAGTTCTATCCGTAGCCTGGGTACTTGAGTCTGATTCGCTGTATTTTGATATTCTAGATTATTGTGTGCCTGGTGGCCACTTTTGTATATAGTTTTAGTAGACTTTACTTATTGTATTATTTATACATTCTATTCGGAACCACTATCGGGAACCATTGTTTGGGTGATGGATGTCCATCACCAATGGTTCTTCTTGGTTCCTTTTTGTGAATGTGTATTCTTTTGGCATATATAGATTTACATGTTTTATTATTATTGATCTTTTATATTAAATGCATCCTGAGATGACTGACTCGACCTACCACTGTTGGATAGTGTCTGCTTGATTTCCGCTATACGAGCAGACACTTTACGATTTGTCCCGGGGATCATCCAGAGTATGATCCTGATGGCACGGATTTTTAGGCACGGAAATCTGGGCTGTCACAGAGGAAGCGAGTAAGCATTGACCATTCTCTTTTCTTTTTGGGAACAAGTGAGATTGTGCCACAAAACTCTAGCTGTTGTCCAATTTTTGTTCCTTCATCTGCTGGATATAAAAACCTCTCAAATCAAGAAGTAACACTAAAAAGAACCAATGCATGCCATGATTCTAATAATCACCCCGATCATAGTATCAGATCTACCGAATGTGGAAGGCAGTGAATATAAACAAGAAAGAATCTATCACCTTCTCTATATCATCTTCATTAGGACATAACCCTAACCCCATTACTAGAGCTTCTTCTTCCTCGATTACACTAGATCACTCAGCTCGGGTTCAAGATAGCCAGATTGATATGGAGAACATCTATAATACAACAAATCAGAGAAGGCTTTATTGGGATACAAACCCATCTAAATTGGGTCTCAGGTTGCACAACTTGAAAAGGTGTTTTGAGACATACTTCAAGTAACTTTTTAAGTTTCAAGGAGACCTTTCATCTATCAAGAAGCTTGTCATTTCTCAAGAGAAAAATATTTATTTTGGTTTGTTTTCTAAAAGTCATTTCCTAGGCATCTTTTCAACTTTCTATGTATCTTTTCATATTTCAAAGTGTATTTTACTTTTTCAATATACTTTCATCTATATATATATTGGTGTAGCAGGGTAGTATGTGATCGTTCACATAATTTTTCATTTTTTCACCCTTAACTTAGTGATGTTAGGACTTATTTTCTTACCAATAAGTTACTGATGTATAGATATTTAAGATAAGCAGTAAAAGAGAGCCTAAATGATAATCTTTGTTAAAGTAAACTCAAAAAGCAGTAAGAATGACAATAGATTGAAAGACGAAAGCTCCATCTACTGAAAAGAATGAAAAATCGTTATTTATGATTTTCCAAGAGTGATAGACTGAAAGTCAAAGAATCGTTATTTACAATTCTTCAGAAGAAGCCACTCAAGGAAGAAAAGAAATTACGATTTTCCAGAGAATCGTCTGCTAAGCCTATTAGAGTTATACGAGTAAGCAGTATGAAAGTATAAAATCATTATTTATGATTTTATAAGAACAAGACAAAAAAAGCTGAAAAATCGTTTTTACAATTTTCTTCTATGAACCATATTGAAAGCGGAGAATTGTAATTTATGATTTTTCATCAGAGAAGAGATAGAAAATCGTTATTAGCGATTTTACAGAAGGCTTGTTTCACAGCTGCTAATCACTTGAGTAAAGAGTTATCACCACCATATACAGAATTAGAAGAATTCTATAATTAGAAGTCTTACTAATCACAGATTTGAGAAGATTAATGAAGATATATTTTCGAAGGACTCTTCTACCGCTAAAGAAAGAACATTTTAGAAGCATATCAGCCGATCAAACTAAAGAAAGAAGAAAAGATAAAATTAGAAGTAGAGTTGTATTAGAATAGTTTTTATTTCTTTTATTAGAATTAGAAGTCTTGTAAACCGACTACTTATGATCTATAAATAAGAGAGTCTGGTGTAGGAAATAATCATCGAAGAAGAATTCAGCATCAATTGACGACTGAGGTTGGATTTTCTTCTGATCAAAGTAGTGTAACATAGTTGGAGTAGTTTAGAAATCCAAGGTTTCTCAAGAGCAATTAACGACTGTAATTGAGTGCTGAAGATTAATGTAAATATCTCTAATTTCTCATAAGGAATTGACGACTCTGACTGAGGGGTGAAGGATATATTTTTACTTTGCTTTCTAGTTTAGACTTATTTTTATACAAATTTACAGCTTTGTAAACATCTCCTAGTTTTGATTTGAATTGACGAGTCAGGTTAGAATTTGCAGATTAGTGTAACAGTATTTTATTTTTCATCTTCAATTTTTTAGAGTTTGATTGACACCCAAATTTCTGATTGATTGTTGATTAGATTAAATCTATATTGATAGGATTTTAGTATTGATTGACGCCCAATGCTAGAAACTAGAGATATAATGTAACAGTATTATTTAAATTCGTAAATATCCGACAGCTAAAGGTTGGGATTGACGACCTCAATCTGAAGAAGGATTTAGATTTATTTTATGCAATTTAGATTAATAAAAATTCTTTTATTCATATTTCTCCAGGAGAGTAGATCTTTAAAATAAGTAGAAGTTTTTAAGGTAAGAATTTAAATAAGAGATATAAATTGGAGATAAAGAGATAAATAAACTTCCTCGTGAGAATGATCCTATGCTAGTACTATGATTTCCATTGTGCGCTTGCAATAGGTTAAGACTTTACTTTAATTAAATATATACACATAAGAAGACAAGTCAAGTTTTTGGCACCGCTGTCGGGGAAGAGGAATTTATCTTTTATTTCTATTTTTATCTACTATTTTTATTCTTTTAGAAACTGATATTTATCTTTCTCTTTTTATATTTCTTTATATTTTATTTCTTCTATGATTACTTCTTAAATTCTTTTACAGGTTTATTCAGAGTGAATAATCAGAGTTCTAACTTCTCCTAATCAAATAAGCCCAAGGCTCAGATTTGTTCTCTCTCCCTGTTCTTCTAAAATAAAAATTATAAAAATATAAAAAAAATATATATATAATAATAATAAAATAATAAATAATTTTTCTAGTGTATGCACCACACTCGGTCTAGAAGTCTAGACTACTGTGTATACGACCCAAAAATTGAACGAACTCTCTTGCGCAAGCTCATGACAAACCGACCCTCTGCAAGAGATTTTTCAACCATGGCTGACGAACTTTCAATCCAAGAACATTTCAGCCCGGTTGCCCTGACCGATCCCTCTTGTATAGTAATACCGGAGGTTGCAGTAGATCAAAATTCTGAAATTAAGTCCCACATACTTCAATCATTACCAACCTTTCATGGACTTGACCGAGAGGATCCCTACCAACATCTTAGGGACTTCATAGAACTATACCATGTTCCAAGCTCCAAACACCAATAGTGAAGCCTTTAAATTACGACTATTTCCCCTTTCTCTCAAGAATAGGGCAAAAGCATAGTTAATTTCGTTGCCCGCCAGAAGTATTACCACTTGGGAAGCACTTCAATCTAAGTTTTTAGGGGAGTACTTTCTAATTGGGAGGACTAATCAAATTCGCCAAGCTATTCAAGATTTCTAGCAATTGTCTGGAGAATTATTCCATGAGAGTTGGCAACGAATGAAGGACTTACTGCGAAAGTGCCCTCACCACGATGTACCGAACTGGTCCATTGCGCAAAGTTTCTACCAAGGATTAACTGAGACCACCAGTCTATAGTTGATGTCGTAAGTGGAGGGGCCTTTATGGCTCAAAATGGCCAACAATCATGGAATTTATTTGAAAAGTTGGCCGATAACTCAAAACAAAAACAAGCTTTGCTTAAATTTGACCCAGATGTCAACCGCCGCACCCCGCTTGTGAGGGTGGTATTTACTATATCAGTAAAGATAGAGTAAAAAAGGAGGATGACATGAGTGCAAAGGTTGCGGCTCTTGAGCAACAACTCACAACTTTAATGTCTACCAAATCTTGCACTGTAGAAAAAACTATGGCAAACTGTTCAAATTGCCAAACTTTTACCAAGAACACTGTTGTGCCAACACATCAAGAGATGATGGAGACAGAACAAGTAATGGCCTTCCAAAGAGGAGATTATGGAAATACATATAACCCATCTTGGAGAAACCATCCAGGATCTAATTATGGATCCACAGTAGGAGCACAACTAGCACCATAAGTTGTGCAACCTCGATTTCCTCAGACTCAACTCTTCCATTAAAGACCTCCTATACTGGTTGCACAACAACAATTAGTTCCACAAAACAATGCATCTGATGCCACAGTTGTTCAGATCCTTCGAGATCTACAACAGCAGTCACATCAACATTCCAAGGAACTGCATCAACTGGCCCAATTCTCTCAGACCTCATTCACATACTCAATCTATAACAAAGCTAGAAAGCCAGATTGGCCAACTAGCTTCGCAAGTGGCAAGGAGAGAAAGTGGTCAACTACCAACACACTCAGTGAACAATCCTAGAGGACAAGCTTTCCTGAGAGAGACAGCTGCTCCCCATAATACAAATTAATAAAATCTCATGGATCGACGAGCTACCGACTCATCCATAGCACACTTGTAAAATATGTAACGATATTTCTTTTCTTTTTAGGAATATCGTTACATATTTTACAAGAACCCTAAAGCTTTCCTGGGAGACACAGGGTCAATCTCTACTATGTCTCTAGACGATTCTCTGATAATTATCCCTAAAGATTTAGACCTTTTCTTAGGGGGGTCTGCTGCTTTTGATTTGGCTTTGAGGGCAGCAAACGGTATGATTCAGTGACTAATAGGGATGTTATCAGAACTATTACCTTCTTCTTCTTCTTCTCCTTCCCTCTGTTGCTTGTTTGTTGGATCCATACTGTTACAACTTCTTCCTACAAGAAAAATATTTAATTACTCATAAAATTCAAAATCTCTTGCAGAACCCCCCATTTATTTGATCATTGAAATCGTCCTCTTACCTTAAGGTGACGAAACCCTAATTCAGAATAAGCTATGGGATTGTAGTAGGGTTTCCGGAATGGAATAGACGAGGCAAGAGTGTAGAGAAAATAAAATGGGCGAGGTTTAGTTGTGAAAATGGTTAGATTTTTGAAAAGTAGAGGGAAATCTGGAACGAAGATGGTGGGTTCAATAATGGGGCTGACATATCCTCTCACGAATATGCAGGCCCTAAACGATGACCTGCTGATCCGGTCATTGAGTGTCTTTAACCTATAATCATAGGTTATTTCCAACTTTTTGACCTATGTAGGCACACTCTCTAGCAGTTGAATCGTAATCACTACGACTTTCCTGATAAGTCTTTAATAACGAACAAATCATAAATCCATACGTTTGTTCAACTCAATTTATAATAGGATAAAACATTACATCACTTTAAATGATCAGGATGTAATATAAAGTCAGCGTCTTCTGCCACGCCAATTGCTCAAATCCCTACTTCAAGAAAACAACATATTATGGGAGCTACAGTTGCAATAGACGTTGACGCTTTAGAAAAATTAGAAATGGGAGGAGAGGCCATAAAATATTTTAAGGATGTAGAGCTCCATTATTTTCTAGAGCCTGGAATTACCCAAGTCTACCCTAGACTGGTAAGACTATTTTTTTCAAATATGAGTAACAGTAGCAAGGAACCAACCCCAACACTGACAACAATCATCGATGGATTTCCAATTTCGATTACAAAGGAAATGGTTGCTGGAGTGATGGATGCGCCCTTGGAAAGATATGGGTCGACCTCTAGCACTCCAGAAGCAAGTATCCTTAGACCTTCACCGGAAACTCTACCTGATTTTACCCAAATGGCCACAGATTTGTTAGGCAAACCACCGAGTGACAAATCATTTTTTCTACGAAAAGACTTAGAGGATAGGAATTTATCCCTTCACTTTTTCGATGTCTTAATTCATAAAATTGTTCACCCTACGGGACATGGGACCTAGCGAAGAGCTCTCTTTGCAAAAGCTTTATACCTAATGGCACATCGCTATTGGTTTGATGTCCCTTCTTACCTTTTAGAAGTAATGAACAAAGTAAGGGAGAAACTACCTCTAAAGAAATATCAGGCAAGCAAATTATATCTACCCTTTGGTGGGTTGATTACAAATCTGTTGGTAAATGTGGGATATACTATTGATCCCAATAAAAAAATATTGCCTCAAAATAACGAGAGCCTGACACCTCAGACCTATCGGAGAACTCTGAGTGCTACGAACAAAAAGAGAATCCCTATTTCAGCACGAAAGAGGGAGGTCTTGTTTAAACTAGACACCACCTAAGAACCATTAGAGACTACCATAAACAAGCTAGCAGAGAATAGGGCAATAGTGGAAACCTCTACTGCAGGAGAGGAAATAATAGCAGAAAGGGTGAGTACTCCACATGAAAGAGAAGAGATTAGTTCTTCAAGGCATGAGGAGATTGCTGTATTAGAACCCGTAGTGGCCAAAGAGGCTATTCTGTATGACCAGACAACAGACTCACCAGTAGGGCCTGTTATGCCCCCTTCTACAGAAGCAGTTGAACCACTAGCTATTCCAAGAGTAGACCCTGTAAGCCTTATTGTCATAACCACGATTTTTGAGAATAGTGTACGTCACGCGTGGTGCACGCCGTGTGGGTGTGCTGGTAGCACAGGGGAACCACAAATTACTATGTACACCATAAGTGTACATGTGCAACAGGTAAGCTATGAGGATGCAAAACACAAACATAAGTGTGTGTGTGAAACATACTAGTTTTCACTAGATAAGTGAAAAGGGGAAAGGAGTCTTCCATACGTGACCTAATTTAGCTTAGATAAAAGGAGAGTTAAACAGAGAGAAAGAAGATAGGATTTTATAAGAGAAGATTAGAGGTAGGAATTTCTTGTGATTAAGAGACAAGATCCACCTTGTGGATCTTAAATATATAGGAGGAGAGGTGTGTGGTGAAGAAACTTGAAGGGATCGTTTGGGGTTTGAACCGGTGGATAGGCTGGGAAAAAGTTGGAAGAGGAGCTTTTGGAAACCCTCTTCATTTGAGTGATCTTGGATCAAATCTGGATAAGATCTGATTTCTTAAGGTATGTTTAATGTGTATGTGTGTTTTAAATGAGTACTAAGTCGTTAATTAAATATTTCTTTTTCATTAATAGGGCCTTAAATGGGGTATGAAACTGGTTCTCGAACGAATCGAGCATTAAGCGTTATCGCTCCTCGCTCGAGCGGTTTAGATGGCTCGCTCGAGCGAGAAAGAGACAAAAATATAAGGGTAAACTATATTCTGGGCTTGCTCGAGTGAGACCCATTGTGAAGGGGAAGCTCGCTCGAGCGACGCGTCGGGTAAGCTTTGGGTATCTCGTCTTAACCGCTCGAGCGATGAATAGTGCTCGCTCGCGCGAGGTCAAGTGCTCCGTTTTAACTGTTCGAGCGATGAATAGTAATCACTTGAGCGATTAAAAGTGATCGCACGCGCGAGGATTGGCATCTCATTTTAATCGCTCGAGTGAGGTCAAGTGCTCGCTCGAGCGAGGTCAAGTGATCGCTCGAGCGAGGAATAGTGCTCGCTCGAGGTAGGTCAAGTGATCGCTAGAGCGAGGAATAGTGCTTGCTCGCGCGAGGCACTACATGGATTTTCGAATTCTTTTGTGAAATTCATGGGAGCTATGGGTCCCAAGGGTTCTGGAGACCATTCTAAGTATATTCTTAACACATGCAATGTAGGTTTGACGTGAGATTGTTATGTGTAAACTTCTACGAGAAAGGAGTGCGTTGGATTTGCGTTGAGGTAGGGAATATCTTAAAATATGTACTTTAATTCGTCAAAATCATATATGTAGAGTAATTCTAGTGAATAGTCATGTATCAAATGTGATTTCAAAAAGGGTGTGTGTGTAAATTTAAAAAAAAATGAAACTATGAGGTCCCCAGGGGACGTGGAAATGTGATAATAGGCATCTAGATGATACATTGAATCAGTGGCATCCCAGGGATGCAGATGAAATTTAACGGTGAAACAAAAGAAAAGTGATAAGGCCTAATGTAATAAATTAGCATAATCACAGTGAATAACTATATATAGAGCACATTCGATATTTTTGTTATTTAATGTTTGATTAGAATACCCCACCGACGTGGCGGGATAACCACGACTGACTCCGCAGGATATCCGTGACCGGTACGACGGCCAATCCGTACCCTTATAGCACATCCCAGGGATGTTGATTTGAGAATAGACCCCGCCGCCTGTGAGAAAAGGGGCCTGTGTAGTATTGAAACTGAGAACAGTTATGATAACTGTTTATTTAGACGACGATGGTGGGTATTCCATCGGGGCTCGATGCTATATTACTCGAGGACTACTTAAGTTAAGATTTAAGTGATTAGACCGAATCCGTAACTATACCAGTAAGATGAGGATAAACAAGATCATGTAAAGTAACATTTGTATTTATCATTTCACTTTCGATTACTTAAATTGTTTTCTCAGAAGTTCTATCAGATAAATCGTGCTTTTAAACTGTTTTAACATATATGTGAGAGCTTAATTTATATGTTCATTGTGTTTTCCCTATTGAGCTAGGATGTAGCTCACCCCCTTTAGACTATACGTCACAGGTCCAGTGCTAGCGACAGCAGAGGCTTCAGAAGACATTGATCCAGAGGATTTGGATTACGTGCCCGGAGAAGAGTTAAAGCCCCCTCCTGAGGACTTCTTCTAGGAGATTCCGTTGAGTACTTTGAGGGAGATTTTTGAGAGTTCATTGTACAGCTTGGTATGTCAAGCCTTTTATTTGTTGAAATAATGTAGTTAATTGGTATATTCCTTTCTGGCGAACCATCTGGGGTGATCTTTATATCACCGATGGTTCGGATCGGTTCTCTAGTCATGCAGTGGCATGAAAGTAGAACTGTCTTTTGAAGTTTATGTTTAGAATAGTATTTTGTTTTCCCATCGTGTAGTTATTGTTTCATTTTGTCTTATTATTGCTTGTTATACCAATGTTCCGTACATAGCTATGAGGCACGGCCTAGAGGATCGTGCTAATGGCACGGGTTTTGGGGTGCCAAAATTCGGGCTGCCACAGTTGGTATCAGAGTAGTTTCTTTTAGAATTCTGACAATAATTCCTTTTGTTAGAGCATAGGGACTTCTGCTAACGAAACTTGATTTCACATGCAGACATGATGTCTCCTACGGGAAGAGGCCGACCCAGGGGCGGTCATGATAGGAATTTGCGCAACAGAGATGAGTTCATCTCGCCTATGAACAGAGTGCCATTGGGAAATAGGGAGGTTCCCGAAGGTAGTGGACAAGAGAACCAAGGTCAGGCAGGAAATTAGGATCGAGATTGTCAGGGTCGAGATCAGAGAGAATAAGATAGAGTTAGAGAAAGAAATGGAGAGAGAGAGGAGTGTCAGAGGATGATGCATACTATGAAAACCATGGCGACTGGCATTGCACAACAGGCAGCATCCTTGGCAGCTCATACCACCAACGAGCAACATCAGCCACCTACGCCTCCAGTAGAACCTACACTGCCAGTGGCTTCAGCATTTACCGAGTTCAGGAGGATGAGACCTCCTAGCTTTTCAGAGCAGGCAAACACCATGGCAGCTGAAAATTGGCCGAGTGAATGGAGAAAGTAATTAGCGTACTAACATGCACTGAGGATGAGAGCGTCCGTTGGGCAGCTTACATGTTAGATGGGGAGGCTGGACCTTGGTGGAAGTCTGTTTCATGGACTAGGGCTCAGGAGACTCCAGATATGCCCTGGACGTGGGATGAATTCGTTGAAGAGTTCAACAAATAGTACTTCCCGAAAGTTGTGAGGAATCAGATGGAGATCCAATTTTTACAACTCATGAAAGGGAAGATGACAGTAAGGGAGTACGGAGTGGAATTCATGAGACTTGCTCGCCTTGCTCGTGATTACTGATATGATGAGAGTGAAGAGGTTTCAACAAGGCTTAAGGCCAGATATCCGAGGAGGAGTTGCACCATTTCAGCTGAAAACCTATGGAGAGGTCATGAGTAAGGCATTAGTAGTTGAAGAAGAAAACAACCACCGATACCGTCAAAGGGAACAACAATGAAGAACTGGGAACTACGAGCTAATGAACAAAAAGCTGAGATTTGTAGCACTGAATCAGAGGCAACCGTTCCAAGCAGGGTATGGGAGACCGACGCAGCAGACCACACATCAAAGATTTCCATTGCTTGCATCTGGGAGACCAATGAGGTATGAGAGTCCCGCTATTTCCACTGGAGCTATAGTTACACAAGCCTTTTCACGAGCTGCTTCTTCCACACCGAGGGAGACTTGTGCCAAGTGTGGTAAGTCTCACAAAACGGCAGATTGCAGACAAGGGATGCGAGACTATTTTAAATGTGGCAAGATGGGCCACATGATTAAAGATTATCTTGAGGTGAAAAAGGATAAGACGACTTCTGCTTCAATGCCACGACCGATACAAACAAGAAAGCCGGTCGTGCAAGGGAGAGCCTACGCAGTCACCGCTCAAGAATTAGGAAACGTACGCGATGTCATACAAGGTGAGATTTCTTTTAAATAAAGAATTTCAATTTTTTTTAAAAATTTTAGATAGAGAAGGTACATTCATCTGGCAATAGTGTAGACTCTTTCTTAAGTGCTAAATTTGATATGTTAAGTATGTGTTATATATGTATGTATGTATGTATGCTATAGGTACGTTAAGAGTATACGAGAAGGGACGTTGTGAAGGGCACGACGCTAGAGTGTTGATAGACCCAGGGTCTACCCACTCCTTTGTCACTCCTAGATTTGCAAAGAAAATGAAGATTGTGCAGGAGACGCTGGACTTTGTCCTATCAGTTTCTATTCCAACTGGAAAGTTAGTGAACATAGAATTAATTTGCAAATCGGTAGTAGTGGCTGTTCAAGATGGTGACGTCTATGAGTTGGACGCAAAGCTAATATTATTGGACATGCAAGGATTCGATGTGATCCTTGGCATGGATTGGTTGTCCCAACATTGTGCAACAGTGGATTGCAAGAACAAGGTTGTCATTTTCTAACCTAACACAAGGAGATCGTTCCGATTTCGAGGAGAGAGATCAACACATATGCCACTTATCTCTGCAGTTCGGGCCGAGCGCTTGATCAGAAACGGTTACAGCGGTTACTTGGCATTCCTGAAGACGGATAAGGAAGAGAAGAATGTCATCTTAGAGATAGCTGTAGTGCGAGAGTTTGAAGACATATTTCCAAAGGAATTGCTGAGATTACTGATGAGTAGTGAAATATGATGATATTTCACCCCTAAATACCTATATTTAGCCGTCCGATGAAGGCTATCTGATGAGATTTGCTAGATTTGAAGTGTTTCAGGTAAATACAGTCCAAGTTTCTAAAACAGCCCAAGAATCCCGAAAATAATGTCAAAACACTGCTATTTTGGGTCATTGAGAACTTAGTGCGACTTGCAGCTCAATTTGGACCTTCAAGACGTCAGATTCAGGAAATTGCTAAAACATAAAAGTTGTAGAGCTCGTCGTCAGCTTTCCAACGCTTCAAGAATCACCTCAATCCGAGTTCGGTACAGAAAATTATGAGCAAAATACCGAGGCAGTATCTGATGCAAAGCTAGGCGGGAATTCACGAAAATTACTCTTAGATGTCAATCGAGAGAGGTATTAGGGTTAGGCTATTATAAAAAGGGAAGCCACGAGTTTCTTAGGAGGATTATTATTTTTTGCAATTAGAATATTATTCATTCTTTCTTTTTAGTTTTTAGGGCTCTTCACTTTGGGGGAATATTTTCTTCATCTTTTCAAGTCTTCTCTCCTTCTTCTAGGGTTTATTCAGGGTAGATTGTACCTAGGATTTGCATTATTTTTCTCTGAGAAATTCATAGATTGTATTTAGGAAAAACAATTGCAAATATCTTTTGGAAGAAATAAAAGAGGAATGACTTTGAAAGAAAAAGGAGATCAAACACCAAAGATGAGCGGCTAAATCAGTAGATCGGGGAAGATGCGATCCCCAGATAAGTACCCATGTTTATGATTAATACCGCAGTCTATTATTGTTATCATGGAATCGTTTTGCTCAAAGTTTGTGTGATTGAAAATATTTTAAATGCTTTGTTATGACCGTTGATTGCGCGTATCAACGGCCGTAATCGCTAGATCTGGACCTGCAGGCTGATCTAGGCTGTAGAGCGATTATGTGCTGATTGTCGTGATCTAAATATCATGAGATACGCTATACTTTTTACATGACTCATACCGCAATGTTAGGCTGAGTCATTGTTTTTAGATAGGGTATGCCGGATTGATGATCATATTTTATTTCAAGTCATTTTTCTAGATGAATGATGGTGTGAATGATGATTTAATGAAACTGTGGGTTTTAATGATAGAAAAGGGGTACGAATCTGGGGTAGCATATTCCTTGATCTCATTTTAATATTGTTCGTAGATTTATCAGTAATTAATTGTTTAGATTAATTTATTTTTCTGCATTTAGGAAAAGTGCGTTAAGTTTTTGGTAAAATTGAATCTGCCCTTTGGTACTTCCTTAGGGACGTTTTTAAAATCTCTAAAAGAATTAATTAAAAATTCACGTTTCCCTGTGGGTTCGACACCCCTGTTCTTGCCATACTGCAATAGATCTTGTGCACTTGCAAGGGTTACATTCTAAATCGATCAATTACCTCCGAAGAGAGAAGTGGAATTCGTTATCGACTTAGCGCCAGGAACGGAGCCTGTTTCGAAAGCACCATATAGAATGGCTCCTGCTGAGTTGAAAGAATTGAAGAAACAGTTACAAGAGCTCATGGATAAGGGGTTTGTCAGACTGAGCGTGTATCCATGGGGAGCACCGGTCTTGTTTGTCAAGAAGAAGGATGGGTCAATGTGGCTATGCATTGACTATCGGCAATTGAACAAACTCACTATAAAGAACTGATATCCTTTGCCTAGAATAGATAACTTGTTCGATCAGTTGCAAGGAGCGAAGTACTTTTCCAAGATCGATCTAAGATCTGGATACCATCAGTTGAGAGTCAAGGCTGAGGACATCCAAAAGACTACATTTAGGACACGGTATGGACACTATGAATTCTTGGTGATGCTGTTTGGATTGACGAACGCCCCGACATCATTCATGGATTTGATGAATAGGGTGTTTAAACCACACCTGAACTCCTGTGTCGTAGTATTTGTTGACGACATTCTGATATATTCCAAGTCAGAAGAGGAGCATGAGAAGCACTTGAGAATTGCTCTACAAACCTTACGCCAACACCAACTGTACGCTAAACTCAGCAAGTGCGAGTTTTAATTAAAGGAAGTTAGCTTTTTGGGACATGTCATCTCAAAGCATGGTGTCATGGTAGATCCGGCTAAGATCGAAGTAGTAGTAAATTGGGAGCAACCAAAGACCGTGACCGACGTTCGTAGTTTCCTTGGACTAGTGGGCTATTATCGACGTTTCGTTGAAGGGTTTTCAAAAATATCCGGACCTCTTACGAGACTTACACGTATGGATTCAAGATTTGGGTGGAGTGAAGTGTGCGAGAAGAGTTTTCAAGAACTCAAAACGAGGCTCACTTCAGCCCCAATATTAGCGATTCCTTCAGGTAGTGGAGGGTTCGCGGTCTACAGTGATGCTTCGTATAATGGTTTGGGTTGCGTACTCAACCAACACAAAAAGGTGATAGCTTACGGGTCAAGGCAGTTGAAAGAGCATGAAAAGAACTACCCGACGCATGACCTGGAACTAGCAGCGGTCATCTTTGCACTAAAGATTTGGCGACATTATTTATACAGTGAGACCTTTGAGATCTTCACCGACCATAAAAGCCTCAGATATCTGTGCACACAGAAGGAGTTAAATATGAGACAGTGCAGATGGATAGAGTTTCTCAAAGACTATGATTGTTCCATATAGTACCATCCAGGCAAGGCTAACGTAGTAGCCGATACCTTGAGTCGGAAGGGTTCAGCTCAGTTGACTAGTTTGATTTTGGGTATGCACCTATGGAAGTTATTTGAAGATCTTTTGATGTATGATGCAAATGTTGAGGTGCAAGCTACAGGAGCCTTGGTGGCTAATATTTCAGTGAGGCCAACGATATTTGAACACATCCACAAACTACAGATGAAAGACTCGGTGTTAACTAAGATTCGTCAAGATGTAATGGAAGGCATTAAACCTGAGTTCTCAGTGAAAGAAGATGGTTCATTATTGTTCAAGGGCCGACTTTGCATTCCAGACAATGCCGATTTGCGACGAACTATCCTTGGTGAGACTCATAAATCAAATTATGCAATCCACCCTGGTAGCACGAAAATGTACCAAGATTTGAAAAAGAATTAATGGTGGAGAGGTTTGAAGCAAGACGTGGCAGAGTACGTCTCACGATGCTTGACGTGTCAGCAAGTGAAGATCGATCATAGATACCCTGCGGGGTTATTACAACCTCTGCCAATATCGGAATGGAAATGGGAGTCAATATCTATGGACTTCATCGTTGGACTACCGCGTACCGCAAAGAGGCATAATGCCATTTGGGTAGTCGTCGACCGATTGACCAAGTCAGCGCACCTCCTGCCTTACAACATGATGTACACGACAGGAAAACTCGCAGAACTGTATATGAAAGAGATAGTACGCCTACACGGAATCCCAAGCAGTATCATTTCCGATTATGATCCATTGTACACATCAAAGTTTTAGAAGAAATTCTAAGAAGGAATGGGAACGCGATTGGATTTTAGTTCAGCATTTCATCCACAAACCGATGGGCAAACAGAGCGAGTAAATCAAATCATAGAGGACATGCTCAGAGCGTGTATGCTTGAAATGCAAGGATCATGGGATCAACACCTACCGTTAATCAAATTTGCGTACAACAATAGTTTTCAATCAAGCATTGGCATGGCACCATATGAAGCTCTGTATGGAAGACGGTGTAAGTCGCCCATTAATTGGGAGGAAACTAGGGAGAAATTTGTTTTAGGACCCGAGTTACTTGAAGATAACGCCACCATTGTCCGTATGATCAGAGAAAGACTAAGGACGGCCCAAAGCAGACAGAAAAGCTACGCTGATATCAAGCGGACCAGTGTAAACTATAAGGTGGGCGAGCACGTGTTTGTAAAGGTGTCGCCGATGAAAGGCGTGATGAGATTCGGAAAGAGAGGCAAGTTGAGTCCCCATTATCTTGGACCCTTCGAGGTTTTGGGTCGAGAAGGGGAAGTTGCGTATCGAGTTGGCTTACCGCCATGATTTGATCGGGTACATAACGTCTTCCTCGTATCTATGCTCAAGAAGTACGTGAACGACCCTTCGCATATCCTGGGAGGGCAACCTTTGGAGATGTACGAGGATATGAGCATGATAGAGGAACCAGCAGAGATATTTGATAGAAAGGAGCAAGTACTACGCACCAAGGTTATCCCCTTAGTTCTTGTTCGTTGGAAGAATCATCCGGTCGAGGAAGCAACGTGGGAGCATGAGGCAGACGTCAGAGAACAATATCCTAGATTGTTTGAGAATGCTAGCTAGTTTCTTTTTGTTTAAGTGTTATGATATGTAATATTTTGACCATCAATGTGCAAAGATGCTATTTTGAAACGGATGAATCAGTTGGTTAAATTTTGAACATATTAACTTCAATTTTGGCGGAACACATTCGTGAGTGAATCCCAAATGCACTACATAGAAAATCATGCTAAGAGAGATGCTGGAAGTTAGAAGAAATTAGAATAAAAATATGAGATTAAAGGAACCAGAAAAGCTGTTCTAGGCTCGCTCGAGCGATGACTTATGCTCACTCGCGTGAGCCACATAAAATCATAAACGTCAAATGTTCTGGGCTCGCTCGAGCGAGGACTATTAATCACTGGAGCGAGGACTATTGACCGCTCGAGCAAGGACGAGGTATAAATAGGGGGCAATAACTGTTCGCCTACTTCGTCTTCAAGTGAGAGGAGTTTGGGCGAGCAGGGGTTTAGGGTATTGGATTTCGAAGCTCTTTTTCCGTCCGATTTGAGCCGGATTCGAAAGATTCGATCCGTTAAAAACACTCCAAGAGGTGATTTCTACCATTAATCTACTTTAATTTCTTGAGTTTGTTCCTTAGAGACCTCATGGCTTCTACCGGCCCCAACCCTCAACCTAGAAAATGAGTTGCGATTCAATCGCTATCATCTCGCAACAAAATGCCACAAGCACCACAACCACCACCGTCCCCATCGCGTGCCCCAATCCAACTAGATGATTGGTGAGGAGCGAAAGTCTTAGAGACCGAATGGGAGATCCATCCCTCTTGTTTTGGGGATCCTACGTCCACCCAATGGACCTCGGATTTTCTCACAAACAACCACCTAAGACCATTGTTAGCGCCCTTTGGAGCTCGGTACTATCCGAGACTCATAAGATTATTCTATCAAACTCCTCAAGCGAACATGAATGAGGATACTATCCTCGTGAACATAGACGGGAAACAACTAGTTTTTGGCGGTGCTGAGGTTTCCACTGCCATGAAGTGCCCTCACACGTACACCCCAAGCCCACTCTCTCTACCACCATTTTCTGGGAACGTAGAATTCCCAACCATCATTGCTGACATTACTTGCGGCGCCATCGCATCAGGGCAGTCAATCACTCGATCGCAGCTGCCGCCACATATGTAGTTTTTAGATATAATTTTTAAGAAAAATTTACACCCGACGGGCCATGACCAAGAGCACCGCGAGACATTTTTGCGGGCTCTGCACTCCGCTTTCCACAACCGGTGGTTTAGCGCTCCTATGATCGTTATCAAAGGCATTGTACATGCCTATAGAAGAAATGAGAAGGGTGCCATTCCACCACCTGTCAGCTGATTACCCTATGCCCGTTTGATCTCATGACTCATTGATTCACGGAATGGGAAGGAAGGTTTTCAAATTAGAACGGATGAGCTAGTGCTAACGGATAACATAGTTCCGTTCCTCGCCCAAGACCTAAGCAGAAACCTAAAGAGTCTCCAAAACAGTGTCAATAGAAAGAGGGATCGTCAAGTCGCACGGCGGGCAGCTCAACCACCACCACTGCCCAGTACGGCCACCGCTACAGCATCATCGTCCCAACCCGCACCTACCTCCTACGACGACATACTTCAAGAGATTCTCCGACGTACGGGTCGGATTGAGTTAGGGATGCAGTTCGTGTAGGGCATGTGCACCGATCTGATGTGCCACGCAGCGTGCAGGACGTTCCAGAAAGCATGGCAGCTATACGACGCTACCGCGCCAATCACCGGGTTCCTCTAGGTGGAGGATGATGAGGGGGAGGATGGCGACGATGATGATGACTCCGACTCCGACGAGGAGGATGGGGAGTATGAGGAGGGTGACGAATACGTCATCATCTACCATTATATGTGGTTTTTTTTTTTGAAAACTGTGATGTAATATTTTTCTATATGTGGTGATGTGAATATCTGATACTATTGTGACATGATTGTCACAAAACAAAATTTTTGTGGTGGACATGGTGATGACTTTGGTATATATATATATATATATTGTTATCAAATGGATCTATTCGGTACAATGTGTGTGAAAATACTTGATGGTGTAGTGGGGCGTGATTTCTTGTGCAGGTTCTCATTGATTGAAGTAAAATGGATATCATCCTGATTGTGATAATAGCTGTTAAGTGGGTTCTAGGATATTTAGGTTGATTGATACGAGTGTCTTGTTATTTTGTACAAATAGACTGTATATTATAATTGCTTAATGCAGGTTTGATTTCCGGTCATTGGACCAAATGCTTAATTAACTGATTATGCTAAAGAGTTAGCCTATTCGAAAGCCTTTTTACTAGTTGTACTTGACTTTCTAGTGTATCGTCAATTTTCGAGGACGAAAATTTTATAAGGTGGGGTGAATGTCATAACCCCGATTTTTAGGAATAGTGTACGTCACGCGTGGTGCACGACGTGTGGGTGTGCTGGTAGCACAGGGGAACCACAAATTACTATGTACACCATAAGTGTACATGTGCAACAGGTAAGCTATGATGATGCAAAACACAAACATAAGTGTGTGTGTGAAACATACTAGTTTTGACTAGATAAGTGAAAAGGGGAGAGGAGTCTTCCATACATGACATAATTTAGCTTAGATAAAGGGAGAGTTAAACAGAGAAAAAGAAGAGAGGGTTTTATAAGAGAAGATTAGAGGTAGAAATTTCTTGTGATTAAGAGACAAGATCCACCTTGTGGATCTTAAATATATAGGAGGAGAGGTGTGTGGTGAAGAAACTTGAAGGGATCGTTTGGGGTTTGAACCGGTGGATAGGCCGGGAAAAAGTTGGAAGAGGAGCTTTTGGAAACCCTCTTCATTTGAGTGATCTTGGATCAAATCTAGATAAGATCTGATTTCTTAAGGTATGTTTAATGTGTATGTGTTTTTTAAATGAGTACTAAGTCATTAATTAAATATTTCTTTTTCATTAACAGGGCCTTAAATGGGGTATGAAACTGGTTCTCGAACGAATCGATCATTAAGCGTTATCGCTCCTCGCTCGAGCGGTTTAGATGGCTCGCTCGAGCGAGGAAGAGACAAAAATATAAGGGTAAACTATATTCTGGGCTCGCTCGACCGAGACCCATTGTGAAGGGGAAGCTCGCTCGAGCGAGGAGTCGGGTAAGCTTTGGGTATCTCGTCTTAACCGCTCGAGCGATGAAAAGTGCTCGCTTGCGCAAGGATTGGTACTTCGTTTTAACCGCTCGAGCGATGAACATTAATCACTTGAGCGATTAAAAGTGATCGCGCGCGCGAGGATTGGCATCTCGATTTAATCGCTCGAGCAAGGTCAAGTGCTCCCTCGAGCGAGGTCAAGTGCTCGCTCGAGCGAGGTCAAGTGATCGCTCGAGCGAGGAATAGTACTCGCTCGCGCGAGGTCAAGTGCTCGCTCGAGCGAGGTCAAGTGATCGCTTGAGCGAGGAATAGTGCTCGCTCGCGCGAGGCACTACATGGATTTTTGAATTCCTTTTGTGAAATTCATGGGAGCTATGGGTCCCAAGGGTTCTGGAGACCATTCTAAGTATATTCTTAACACATGCAATGTAGGTTTGACGTGAGATTGTTACGTGTAAACCTCTACGAGAAAGGAGTGCGTTGGATTTGCGTTGAGGTAGGGAATATCTTGAAACATATACTTTAATTCATCAAAATCATATATATAGAGTAATTCTAGTGAATAGTCATGTATCAAATGTGATTTCAAAAAGGGTGTGTGTGTAAATTCAAAAAAAATGAAACCATGAGGTCCCCAGGGGACGTGGAAATGTAATAATGGGCATCTAGATGATGCATTGAATCAGTGGCATCCCAGGGATGCAGATGAAATTTAACGGTGAAACAAAAGAAAAGTGATAAGGCCTAATGTAATGGTGAAATAAAAGAATTAGCACAATCACGGTGAATAACTATATGTAGAGCACATTCAATATTTTTGTTATTTAAGGTTTGATTAGAATACCCCACCGACGTGGCGGGATAACCACGACTGACTCGGCAGGATATCCGTGACCGGTACACCAGCCAATCCATACCCTTATAGCACATCCCAGGGATGTTGATTTGAGAATAGACCCCGCCACCTATGAGAAAAGGGGCCTGGGTAGTATTAAAACTAAGAACTGTTATGATAACTGTCTATTTAGACGACGATGGTGAGTATTCCATCGGGGCTCGATGCTATATTGCTCGGGGACTACTTAAGTTAAGATTTAAGTGATTAGGCCGAATTTGTAACTATACCAGTAAGATGAGGATAAAAAAGATCATGTAAAGTAACAGTTGTATTTATCATTTCACTTTCGATTATTTAAACTGTTTTCTCAAAAGTTCTATCAGATAAATTGTACTTTTAAACTATTTTAACATATATGTGAGAGCTTAATTTATATGTTCATTGTGTTTTTCCTATTGAGCTAGGATGTAGCTCACCTCCTTTAGACTATACGTCACAGGTCCAGTGTTAGCGGCAGCAGAGGCTTCGGAAGACGTTGATCCAGAGGATTCGGATTACGTGCCCGGAGAAGAGTTAGAGCCTCCTCCTGAGGACTTCTTCTAGGAGATTCCGCTGAGTACTTTGAGGGAGATTTTTGAGAGTTCATTGTACGGCTTGGTATGTCAAGCCTTTTATTTGTTGAAACAATGTAGTTAATTGGTATATTCCTTTCTGGCGAACCATCTGGGGTGATCTTTATATCACCGATGGTTCGGATCGATTCTCTAGTCAAGCAGTGGCATGAAAGTAGAACTGTCTTTTGAAGTTTATGTTTAGGATAGCATTTTATTTTTCGCATCGTGTAGTTATTATTTCATTTTGCCTTATTATTGCTTGCTATACCAATATTTCGTACATAGCTATAGGGCACGACTTAGAGGATCGTGCTGATGGCACGGGTTTTGGAGTGCCGAAATCCAGGCTGTCACACTTATTGTTGAAAATACATAAGAAATTCATTCCCTGATTAGTACATAAGTTACTGACGTGACTGCTTTTAGCCATTCTCCTATATCAGCAGAACCTATTATTTAACTCCCAATTCCAGCCAACACGAAACTAACACTAAGAATAGGAGCTATTGAAGAGCCAGACTCTCAGTTGCAAAGGGAGGGTTTTACAGAATTATTAAATGCAGCAGAAGCACCTGTTGTAAATCCTCCAATCTCATTAACATCAACACTTGATTTAGAAAGAAGATTAAGGGTGGTAGAGCAATGGCAAACCAGTCGTGAACCAACTCTAATGCCATTGCTAGAATTATTCGAAAGAGCGACAAAACTAGCGCAATAGATCTCTACGAATGCACCACCATTGATACAACTACTAAGTATTGTGAAAAAGTGGATGGGAGATTTCCACAATTTAAAGAAAAGAGTCCACGAAACCACCTTGACAACCCATGAGAGAGCTAAAATAGTAGAAAGCTTGCAAAGAAAAGCTATACAAGAGCAAGGTGTGAGATGGAAAACAGAAACAGAAAAAAAAGTTCAGGAAGCCACTGCAGCCTCCCAGGTACAAATAGTACAGCTTCAGTCTCAAATTGAGGCATTGCAAGGTAAGCAACAGACATGGGAAGTAGAAAAGAGAGGATATGAAGAAAATATAGTCGGTTTGATAGAACAGTTTGGGGAATTAATAGAAGACCTAGACGCAGTAGAGAACAGAAGAGAGCAGGCACACAAAGAATATGAACAAACTCTTAATAACCTGCTAACTAAGAAAACCCATGCCTTGACAGTAACAGAAGGGAAATTACGACAATTGCAACAAGCAAAGGATTCCCTCAACCTGATATGTGAAGATAAGAAGAAACATATCGAGACTCATACGGCAAAAAGCTGGTTGGAAATTACTAAAGCAAAAGAAGAGGTTGAAAAACTGAGGAAAGAATTAAAAGACAAAATTGCAAAAAATACCACTCTCTTAGATACTCTTCAGAAGACAGAAACAGACAGGGACAAACTGAGACTTGAGGTCCAGTTAAAATCGGCGGTAATCATCAAGCAACAGGCAGAGATGAAAGAAAAAAAAGTACCACCACTCCTACCAAGGCGGCAGAAACAGAGAACATACCACAAATTCTAGCCGAAGAATCAGGCTATGCAACAGAGGAACTGTCTGAAACAGAGGAGGAATCGCCCATCAGTCAGTCTCCATTATTGGCCTTACCAGCACCAGCTGAACCAAGAAAATCAAGTGTGCTATACTCATAATCCTCTAGTGAGTGACAGAGTCAATTCTAGTTCATTAAAACCTCACAGGTTGGACAATTTTGAAATTCATTGTAAATACCAAAATCATATATAAATTTTCTTTTTTTGTTATTTTTACTAACCTACAAAAAGTGTACGTGTTACTAACCCCACTAACAATTTTTTTTTGTTATTGATACTATGAGAATAACCGCGGGTATTTTTTCTCTAAGTTTGGGAAAAATACATATCTGGTAATAGAATTTTTCTCAGTATATTATCTGACTATCAATAATTTCAAAGGTAATAAATTTTTTTTTGTCCCCTGTTTTGAACAATGAGGGCATTGTCCTATTTAAGTTTGGGGGGGGATACACTAACTTTTAATTTTTAGAAAAAAAATAATAATAATAATAATTTTTTTTAACCAATTAATCATTATATATGATTTATGATGAGAAAATATGAAAATCCAAAATTCTTAGCAATCCATCATAGTAGTAGTTCAAAATATCAAAATAAAAATAGTTACAATTTAAAGTAAAACATCTTTAGAACGTTGTATTAGATGAATGTTTGAAACTATATGATTGATCTAAACTGCAAATATTTTAGATAATAGTTTCGAAAGTATATACCCAGTGAGCTATTGAGCGTATTTTCTCTTTTATTCTGAGAAAGAGAGACTGTTTTTATTCATGCTATAAAATTTCTTGAACTTCACTACTATTGCTGTCAAAATAAAATATCATATTGTTGAAATTGATATCAAAATATTCTGAAAATATGATTATTTGCTTGTTTAGAACTATCTAGTAAATATATCAAAACAATAAGACATTAATATTAGTAAATCGTGAAAATAACCAAAGGTCATTTTTGTTAAATCAGAGCCAAAAAGTAAAAAATTCCATAACATTTTATCTTTTGAACCCATATTAGAAGCCTTAAACCGAAAATTTCTTTGTACCATGATTTTATAAACCTTTAACCATATGTACTGCCTAAAACTTTCTACCTTTAACCCTTAAAATTTCTGAGAGTTTAGAATGCTAAAGAAGGGGGGAAGACATAGTGAAAAAGGAGTATGCACTAAACAGATAAAGGATCTGCTGAAAAAGGATATAACTGAGAAGAAATACAATTGTATGAAAGACGATTTGATTTGACAATAAAGAAAGAGAAAAAGAGAAGCAAAAAGCTTCCAAAAATTAGAAAATGTATAGAAAAGAGAACTAGGATTTGCAATAGAAATTGAAAAAATCGGAAGAAGTTATCCGAAATTGGGATACTTACTGATGCTTGATCGGTTTTAAATGTGTCCCTTACAAGTGCACAAGATTAGTTGTAAAACGGTGAAATCAAGGGTGTCGTACCCACAGGGAAACACATCATTAAATTAATTTTAAAGAGACAAGAAAGCCCAAGGAAGTACTAAGGGAGAGAAAATCGATTCGCTAAAATATTACCACACAATGCTAGAATGATAACGTAAATCAATCTATGCAAGAATAAATGATGACAAAGAAAATGATAATTTAAAAGATGATCAAAGAGTTTGCTAACCCTAGATTTGTAACTTCTCTACAATTAATCACACGATTTCATACGACATCAATATACCATCATTTATCAAGAAGAAAAATGAATCGTAAAGAATGTGATTGTTGATCCGGCATACCCTATCCAAAAGCTATGACTCAGCCTAATGCAGTATGAATCATGTGAAAGGCAGTGTATCTCAAAATTCAAAATTATAGCAGTGAGAATCAGTCACTCTGCAGCCTAGATCAGCTTGCAGGAACAAATCTAGATGGAATGATCCTTCTATGGTCGTTGATAACTAAGATCGACGGCTATAAATGACCAGTCGATGATATTCAATTAAGCACATACTTTTTAACAGAATGATTCAATGACAATAATAAGAAATTATAGAATTAATAGTGAAGCAGTTACTCATCTAGGGGTCGCTTCCTCCTTGAACGAGGGGATTTAGCTGCTCATCCTCGATCTACGAGCCTGTTATAAACTAGAAGTCATTATCTAAACATGCACTTTTATTTATCAAAAGATCTCTCCTTACAATGCTATGTTCCTAATTACAAACTATGATTAAAAAACTATAAAGAAAAGCTATGAAAAACCTACGAAAAATTTACCAAGAGAGAGCCCTCCACCCTAAGTCGTAGCATTATTTTTATAGGGAACGAGCCAGACAACTTCCAAAAATAGGCTCAATCGATTAAAATTCCAATCTCAATCAATTGAGTTCAGATTCACTTTTTGGACGATATTATTTGAATTTGAATTCAATCGATTGAGTTCAAATATCAATCGATTGAATTAATTCAAATTTGAAGTAGAGGGGAAAAAGTTGTCCTTCTTGTCAATCGATTGGCACGGAAAGGTAACATCTTCATTCTTCTGGTGGATGCTGGGCTAATCACTCATTTTCATAGATTTTAGTGCTTCTGCTGGCTTCTTGGTCCAATGTTCTTGTGTAACCCTTAATTATCCTCTTTTATGCTATTTCAAGATCCAATGGTCAAAAACACTTGAAATCACTAAAACTAGACAACACTCATCAGTTAGCTTTCATCGAATAGCTAAATGTAGAAATTAAGGTATGAAATATAATCATATTTCGGCACAGATCACACCCCCAAACCTACACTTTGCTAGTCCTCGAGCAAAGAGAATAAGAATTAACTAACAATTAAAATGGATGTCACTTTCATAGGGAACACGATTGCATTTAGCATATGCAATAAGCCTTTAAACCCCTAGGTGATCCCTACTAGAGGAGTTGTGTCTCCTGAAGGTTTCCAGCGAAGATACCTACAAACTTCAGAAACTAACATATTCCAGAATTATTGTCATGCCATTAGGTAGTTAAATGTCCGTGAAATTTTTATAAGATGCTCTCGACCATGCTAATTTTATCAATGCTCATTTAGATTAATTCAATACATTATTTTGCCAATAACTCATGATTCATGCCTACTGTGTCGTGCATTTTCCACTGCTAAAATTCTTTTATCAGGGAATAAGTTTAAACTAGGAATCTTTAGATCCCATGTCTTGACTCAATCCTCACCGTAGGTATGCAGTCAAAATAAAATTGCTTCGATGAATGGTTTGCCTTTTGCTCACATTTGAGATAGAGTTATAATATCAACAAAAATGTCTCACATGAAACAAAAAAGACGGTGCATCAAAGAATTAAAAAAAATCTCATGGTGAAAGATATTTGTATCCTAAGCACATTATACCAAGCACCATAGACATTGCGTTATCACTCTCCACAAGGCATTTACCACTCATGATTGGATCACGAAGGTCTTTTTCAAGGTTGTAACGGGGATCGGGTAAAGGCTAAGAAAGAAAGGAGAGATTGGATTTCAAATTTCTCTGAGAAACTGGAAAAAGAAATACAATTTGATTTTCTAATTTTGCACTCTTTCTTTCTCGGATTTTTCAGAATGTCCCTTTTTCTTTTTATCAAAATTTCTCCTTCTTTCCTTTTATTTTTAACATCACCTTATGTTTTTCACATATTTCTTATTTCTCTCCACTTGTATTCATATATTTTTTTGCCATATGCTCCTTGCAACTATTATTGTCATGACTCTCTACTTCCTTTCTTGCTCTCATCCCACTTTTCTAATTTCTCAGAGATTGAGGGGTAAGGTTTTCCAAACTGGTGTGGGATAATGGTTAATATAGCTTTACAAGAAATATTTAGGGCAAAATTTTTCAATCAAGGCTCAAACGGGATGCAACAAGATAATTCAATATAAGGCAGGGCATTTTGGGCACAAACGAGCCAAAGATAGCCTTTGATCATTTCTTCTTATGATAGTAATGATGCATATTTGCCTTGAGTTTACACACATGAGTTCTAGCGAAATGATATAAAGCATGCGAAATTAACAAATCGAGATAAAATGTATGAGATTTCAACAATTAAGCATGAAATTCAACGATACTCCGAATTTATTTTAGCACTCATCAAAGACGAGGAAGAAGTTTCAAAACTCACTGGATTTAGTCTTTCTTAGAATCTTAGGATTCCAAGTTCTAAACTTGACTCTCAGATTTTGGAATTAAAGCATGGTAATGGTGCCAGATTTCCTGGACATGGATCATGAAAATCACCATTTAACTCGTATTAAAATGAATGAGCATTTGTAGAATAAACATGGCGCAATGACATTTTTTTACGAATTTTCGAGCAATAACACTTAAAGGTCATGAAACACATTTCGGAATTGATTGACTGATGCAAGCTTTCAGTAAGTTATTGGGCTGAAAATTCAGCAGTCAATTGATTGATTTTTGCAAATCGATCGATTGACTTTCCTTAACCTATTGGATGCTTCTAGGCTAAAGGTTTTTCAGTCAATTGATTGACTCACTGGTCTCAATCGATTGACTGATACACTTTTCAAACTCCAAGAACAGTCCCAGAATTTTTTTTATTTTATTATTTTATTTTTATTTTTTATAATTTTTTTCATCTAAACATGTAAATGCTCTAAATTAAACTTCTCACCCCCAAACTTGTTATGTCAAATGTCCTCATTGATTTGATTTTTTAAAGTGTATGGGACCCCCAAACCTGTTAAATGCAATTGAGAACCAAAAGGCAGACCAGGTAAAAAGTATTGTAACTTGAGCATCAAAACATTTAAACAATGACATTTAACTAAATTAAATTTTCATTAATAATGTGCAATTTACTACACTTATTGAAAATAGAAAGAAACTATTCTAGTGCTCTAAGTAAAAGAACATAATCTAAAACATGTTAAAAAGGAAATAAACTGTAGTATCCCAAAAATTTTGCGTTAAACAGTGACCTCGGGATCCATGCCCGACTGGTCATAGGTTTGACTGAGTAAGAGTTCAGAAACTAACTCAAGGTGTGATGAACGAATGTGATGAGAAAACAGAGTGAGTGTGTGGAATGTGACACGAGATCTAGAGCCACATACACATATCTTGGGTGTATGTGCTCAACACATAGAGAAGGGGTATATAAGGGTTCAATAACCCTAAAATCAATGTTGAGTAGTTGAAAGAGAGTTAAGAAGAGAGAGAGAGAGAGAGAGGAGTAAAGAAGAGTGTTGAGCAAGGAGTTATTGTGGGTGATTAGAAGGGGATTTAAGCATTTAAAAGGCTGATTCGACATGAAGGATCCGTTCAAGCCAAAGCTGGAACCCTTGCCTTTCCAACCCCTTGACCTAATCAATTTGAGATTGATTGAAGGTAAAATTTTGTAAATTAAATGCATAGGTTGTAGAGGTTTAAATTCAGTCAAGAATGTTTAAAATGATAGATTAAGTGCTTAGAAAAATAAAGGAAAAAGAGTAGGAAAAGATTTGAAAGAACAACCCAAAAAGGGGGCTGAATCTGGCCAAATCGATTAATCGAAATTGAGATTCGATTAATCGATTTTCGCCAAGAAGTTGAAAAGTCAAAGAAACCTGAATTCGATTAATCGAACTGAGATTCGATTAATTGACTTTGGATTTCGATTAATCGATTTAGATGTCGATTAATCGACTGGGAACCTCCAGTGGCTGGAGGAAAGTGGTTTGGGGAAATCGACTAATCAAATTGGGATTTCGATTAATCGATTTCGGATTTCGATTAATCGATTTTAGGAATTCGATTACTCGAATTGAGAATCGAACTGAAAGAGTTGAGAATTTCGATTAATCGATTAATCGATTTTGGGAATCGATTAATCGAATTGGATTCGATTAACCGACTTTGGAGTTCGATTAATCGACTGACTTAATTTTTGTTGACTTTTTAGTTTGACTTCAAGATTCTCGGAGGGTCTTGGACCTTCCTTGTTACATCTTTAATGATGTGTTGCATGAGTTATATTGTACCATAGGTGGTACATATGATCATGGGCACAAGGAGCCACGTGGGACCTTCATGCGTGATTTATCAGAGACTTGAGGTAGGGAACACCTTGAACATGTACTTTAATTTGCAAGAGCATGTATGTAGTGATATAAAATCAAATTAAAAACTGTTTTATTGCTTAAAGTTTTGTGAAAAGTGTGTGTGAGTGACATCAATAAGAGCATCTAATAATGAGCCATCCCCAAGGGATGAGGAAGTGAAGTAATAAGAGCATCATGTGTGATACAAGTGAATAGATACATCCCAGGGATGTATCTAAGATTGAATAATATCTGATAGGGCCTAACTGATATAAGATACCACACTTACACAGTGAATAACTATATGTGAAGCACCTGATATTTTTGTTATTTGAGGTTTGATAGGATACCCCACCGACGTGGCGAGATACCCACGACTGACGCGGCAGGATATCCGTGACCGATACGGCGGCAAAATCGTAGGCCAGTGCGGAGGCGTATCCGTACACAGTAAGGACATCCCAGGGATGTTGTGATATGTTTGAAACCCCACCACCGATCCTCAGGGGAAAGGGGCTTGGGTACTAATTGTATTCCCAGGGAATACATTTAAAACTGTCTATATAGATGACGATGAAGGGTATCTCATCGGGGCTCGATGCTATATTACTTGGGGATTACTTAAGTTGAAAGGTTAAGTTTTGCTTTAGGCCTAGTCAGTATCATTCATGAGTAATTAAAAGACATGTGTAAACTACCAGTAAAATGTGATCATAAATTGCTAACTTTTCAACTGTTTTTCTCAATATCCGCATAGTTACATCATGCTTAGAATATCATGAAATATATGTGAGGTTTTAATCTATATGTTCACTGTATTTGTTCCCTATTGAGCTAGGATGTAGCTCACCCCTTAGACTATACGTCGCAGGTCCACTATTAGCAACTGCTGAGGCTTCAAGGGACGTTGACCCTGGTGAGTCGGACCTTGCGCCTGGTGACGAGTTGGAGCCACCTCCTGAGGACTTCTTCTAGAGGACTCCGTTGTGCATCTTTGAGAGTTTTTGTGAGCTTATTTGGTACGGCTTGGTATGTCAAGCCTTGTTTTTGTTAAACAATGTAATTAAATTATGGGATTATTCTTTTGGGGTGAACCATCTGTGATGATTGGCAATCATCGATGGTTCGGATCGGTTCTCCATTCATGCAGGGGCATGAAGACAGAACTGTCTTTTGAGAGGCTTTTAAAATGATATTTACTCCGTAATTCTAGTATTATTTTCAGTTCATTATTATTGCTTGATATACCAGTGTTCCGTGCTTAGTCAAGGGGCACGGTCAAGATGATCGTGCTGATGGCACGAGTTTCGGGGTGCCGAAAATCGGGCTGTCATATGAACTCTAATAAAACTTTAAAATCTAAACTCTAAAACTAACTCCTAGCCCTTAGTTATTATTGGTAGTCATCCCGCCTGGTGTCCTTCGAAATATTAATTGCCACATCTCTTCGGTGATGCCAACACCGCCTGGTGGAGGAACTGGGCCACGAGGTAGGGATGGTGGCGGTGGATATGTTGATTCTAAATCAACGACCTCAAGATTTGACAAATCGAGAGGTGGTCGAGGCGAATGGTATCGCGTACGCTTTTGAGCCGGTTCCGCCAATCTTCTAAGTGTCGATTGGGTACGATACTTGATTGATTCCATATCACAAAGTTAGGGAGGATGATTGATTTTCTTGACTGAGGGGATGATTTAGAAAAACTAACCTTAAAGGTTGTTTAAATAAAGAAAAACTACCTAAAACCCCACAATCTAAAGGTGGACTCAAATCTAAATTTTCGGAATGCATAATGGAGTCTTTCGGGATCTTCACCAGTCAATCGATTGATGTTTGAGTATCAATCGATTGAAAAATTATATCAGGAAGGTTGGCTGGTCGCAAAAGAAGAAATTGCATTATAAAAATAGAAGTTTCAAATATGCTAGCGTTTAAAGTTTAGAAACTTCTGTCCCTTTTGGAATTCCAATTATAATCAATCGATTGAATTTTTCAATTCAATCGATTGAGTATTGCCCAGATTTCATTGCCATTTTCAAATCAATCCATCTGCTACAATATTAGTGTGGACATGAGTCACATTTGATCGATTGAAGAAGGCTTTCCAATCGATTGACAGTATTTAATTTCCTTGTGAAATTTTAACACTCTAAAATCTCAATCGATTAAAAAGTTACTCTCAATCAATTGACTGATAAAATTGTGCACCAATTCGAAATTACATAGAGAAATAGCACACCAAACATACCAAACTTTTCATCCAACCAATTTGATTTGATCACAAAAAGTCTTCCCCACATTACAGAATCCATATTGACTTAAAAGAAAATACTATATCCTAACACAACCTACGATTAATCAAACACACAAAGATAAAAACAATACAAACACTATAAATTAACACAAAGATAAATCTCCATCCATCGCCACTCGCGCACCTGTGATGAAGTCGTCGGCCTGCTCCAGGAATGTTTCTCGGGCAATCCGCATGAGAAGGGAACTTTGAAATCGGGACCGTCGATCGATACCTCCAACCGTTGCACTCAACCCATTCATCTATATCTCGAGATGAGCAACTGCTACCTTGGAGTTAAAATTAGGGACCTCTTCAGGACGAGGTCGTCGAATGCCGCCACATTGGCGTTGTGCAGGGTTTGGTCGGGGAGGAGAACGAGGTATCTCATCAACATTGAGAGGCGGCAACGCATTTCTTATAATGGCTTTAATGCTCTTGTCCCATACATTTGTGCCATAGTGGTAGAACTGCATATCGCCCATTTCTTCATCATCAAAAATAGGACACCCGATCAAGTCTAAAAGATGCATGACATAGTGCGAAAAGTGGAGAAGGATTGCCTCCCGTTTGTGTGGCGCAGTGATGACAGCGATGTCATTGTGACACCTCCACATTCCCTCTAGCATCAATCCAGGCGCATTGAACCAACTATTTGTGTGGGCTGCATAAAGTGCTGCCACCCGGTTCTTTGTCCTCTCACTTTTGGTACCATGCAGAAGCAAGTTATTGGACATGACAATGTCCCAAAACAGTATGTCCATTGGCAAAACTGTACACTTTGTTGACATTCCAGATCCGTGCATACCAGCACACATCTTGTTTATCATGATCTCTTGGCTGAGGTCCACGGCCACATCGATATGATGATTCAACGGGCGAACAATGTAGAAGTTAAATGCACGGGCGAGATCAGCAATGTGCAAATTGTATGACCAATTATCGATCCGTAAGCGGATGAAGGCAAAATCAGTCGGGGATTGTGGTGCCGACACCCACTCCATATTCTGGTAGAAAAGGTGAATGAGACGCAAGGAAACATCAGATAGGAGGAGGTACGAGCAGCATTTCCAGGTACAAAGCTTCGATAAACTCGATGGAACGTGCGGCTTCGGCGATACAAAGAAATTTTGTCAAATTGAAGAAATTATGGTTTTGACACTGTCGGTCCACGTAATCAACACCAAGGACTCGCATGGGATTATTTTCAGGATGCGGTGGTCGGTAAATCTGAGGCCCAGGTGCTGCCATTTCAATCTTACGAGGATAATTTTTGGAGAGATGTATAGGCTCGGTCGAATCTGCAAGAAGTTTGTGAAGAAGAGACCACGGCTGTTCCTTTTTATCTTTCTTTCATCAATCGATTGAGTTATGGACTTCAATCGATCGACATTAAACCACGTAGTGAAAATATTCAATTGGCATTGGGACATGGATGCGACGTGATACAGCTTTTCATGCAACCATAATGTCGATCGATTGACACTTTGGTGTCAATCGATTGACATGAATCCTGGTTTAGAAATTTCAATGGAGCGTGGCCTTTTTTGATGGCCCTTCTCGAAAAGTCGCGACGTTTGACATCTTGGGAAGTGGAGGGAGTAAGTAGCTTGTCAGGTCAATCGATTGAGAGGGGCAATATCAATCGATTGACATTATGATGACGCTTTGACTCATCCACCACTGAAAAGATGCGATGATTGACGCATCGATTTTGAAAACTGGCAATCAATTCAGATTTATATCAATAGATTGAAATTGGATTTTCAATCGATTGACATGAATGTTGTGCCGATCGGTCTGGCAACATTAAAGAGGTGAGATGACTTCAAAATGATGTTTTGAATTGAAACATCAATCATTGAGAAAGATAACTCTCAATCGATTGAACCAAATACAAGATCAATCGATTGACTTTTCTCAAAATCCATCAATTGAGTCAGATTTTCAACTTCTAACACAAAGAATTAAAAAGTGAACTACGCACTGGATTGCCTCCCAGGAAGTGCTGAATTTATGTGTCGGCAGCTCGACCATTCGGTTATCATCTTTCTAGGTCACTGAGGTATGTTGATTCAATCCTCATTTGGGTCATTGGTTCAAGTAGTTGCCCATTCACCTTGAAAATCCAATATCCTTAAGATCCCTGATCGTAATTGCACCATGCGCGATAGTCGAGATGACCTGAAAGGGTCCTTCCCACCTCGACTTTAATTTTCTTAGATGGATTTTAAGTTTGGAATTGAACAACCAAATCTTTTGTCCTATGTGGAATTCTTTCCGATAAATTGATTGATCGTGCAATCTCTTGTATCGTTCTTTGTACAACCTCGAATTTTCATACGCATCATAGCGTAGCTCTTCCAATTCGTTCAATTGCAACCTACGATTAGACCCTACCTCTTGCATATCGAAATTAAATCGCTTAATTGCATAGAACGCCTTATGTTCCAATTCAATTGGGAGGTGACAAGCTTTCCCATACACAATCCTAAAGGGCGACATTCCAATCGGTGTCTTGAATACAGTGTGATATGCCTAGAGAGCATCATATAAATGATTTGAGCAAACTTTCCTATTCAGTCATACAATTTTTTCTAAAATCCGCTTGATCTCCTAATTTGACACTTCTACTTGACCACTTGTCTGCGGGTGGTATGGTGTTGCGACTTTATGAGTGACACCATGTTTCTTCATTATTGTCGCAAAATGGCTATTGCAGAAATGCTAACCGCCATCACTAATGATTGCTCAGGGAATACCAAATCAATTGAATACATTTTCTTTCAAAAATCTGGCCACCACTTTATGATTGTTCGATCGTGTTGCCACAGCTTCCACCCATTTTGAAACATAGTCGACGATCACCAAAATTTATAGATAACCGAATGATGGGGGAAAAGGACCCATGAAGTCAATCCCTCACACATCGAAAATTTCAACAACCAAAATTGAATTCAATGGCATCATATTCCGTCTCGAAATGTTTCTGAGCTGTTGACATTCTTGGCATTCTTTGCAAAATCTTATTGTATCTCAAAAAATGGAGGGCCAATAAAATCCGCTTTGAAAAATTTTATGTGCAGTCTTTTGTCCTCCAAAATGGCCTCCACAGGCCCCAGCAAGGCAGAAATTCATGATACCCAGTTGCTCTTCTTTTGGTATGCATCTCCTGATAAGTTGATCTGAACAGAATTTGAACAAATGTAGCTCATCCCTAAAGTAGTATTTTATCTGGGAGAAAAAGATATTCTTATCATTTATACCCCATTGCATAGGAGTTTTGCCAGTGACCAAATAATTCACAATATTCGCAAACCAAGGAATTTTTATAGCTTTTGTATCTATTGCCATTAATTGCTCATCCAGGAATGTGTCACGGATGGTTTTCGACATAGATGATTCTTCATATAGAATTCGTGACAAATGATCAGCCACAACATTTTCAACCCCCTTTTTATCTTTGATTTCAAAGTTGAATTTTTGGAGGAGCATGATCCATCAGATCAACCTTGATTTTGTATCCTTTTTCACCAAAAGATACTTCAACACAGAGTGGTCTAACAAGACCACTATTTTAGACCCGAGCAAATAAGAACAGAATTTATCCAACGCATATACTACAGCTAATAATTCCTTCTCGGTTGTAGTGTAATTTAGTTGCACGTCAATCATCATCTTACTGGCATAGTAAATCACATGAGGTAATTCGTCTACCCTTTGCCCTAAGATTGCTCCAATAGCATAGTCCGATGCATCGCACATAAGTTCAAAAGGGAGTGAATAATCCGAAGGTTGGATTATCGGAGCATTTGATAACAACTCTCGCAATTTTAAAAAGGCTTTCATGCAGTCTTCATCAAATTCAAACGGAACATCTTTTCCAAGCAAGTTGCATAATGGCTTAGCAACCTTACTAAAATCTTTGATAAATCGTCTATAAAATCTTGCATGACCCAAAAATGATCGAATTTGACAAATACTTTTTGGTGGAGGCAAATTAGCAATTAAGTCAACTTTTGCCCTGTCGACTTCAATTCCTTTTCTTGATATGATATGCCCCAAAACTATTCCTTGTCAAACCATAAAATGGCTCTTCTCCCAGCTTAAAATAAGTTTGGATTCTACACAACGTTGCAACAGTTGTAAAAGGTGATGCAAGCACAATTCAAAGGTCTTCCCAAAGACAGAGAAGTCATCCATGAATACTTCGATAAACTTATCAACCATATTCGAAAATATGGCTAATATACACCGTTGAAAGGTGGCTGGTGCATTGCAAAGGCCAAATGGCATTCTATGATATGTAAAAGTACCATAAGGACACGTGAATATTATCTTCTCTTAATCGGTTGGAAATACAGGTACTTGGTTGTACCCCGAATATCCATCGAGAAAATAGTAGAACTCATGCCCTGCTAGTTTCTCAAGAATTTGATCAATGAATGGAAGGAGAAAATGATCCTTTCTGGTGGCTGTGTTCAATTTTCGATAATCAATACAAACGCGCCACCCAGTAGTCTCGCGAGTAGGCACCAATTTTCCTTCAGTAGTTTCTTTCACTGTAATCCCTAACTTTTTTAGAATAATTTGAACTGGACTTACCCATTCACTATCGGAGATCGCATAGATGATTCCAATATCGAGCAACTTAATGATCTCTTTTAAAATGACTTCTTTCATGTTTGGATTAAGTCGTCTTTGTGGCTCCCTCGATGGTGTGCTATCATCTTTCATATGTATTTTATGCATACATATTGACGGATCAATCCCTTTTAGATCGGCTAAAGTCTATCTGATAGCTTCTTTGTGATCTTTAAGCACCTTCAATAAATCATGCTCTTGCTTTTTCGACAATATTGATGAAATTATTACCAGGAGCATTTCTTGCGATCCCAGGAAAGCATATTGAGTGACTTAGGCAGCTATTTTAGTTCAATAGTTTGTAGCTGCTCGACTGATGGTGTCAGTTTGGCCTTTTCCTCAATGGGTAATGGTTTCACCTTAGCCTTATTCTTCAATGACTAATCGTCTTGACTTGATGAGATCGTCCTCAGTTCTTTTGGGTGTTTCTTTTTACTTTCTATTTCCTCGTAGATGGCCAACAAAGCTGTTTCGAATTCTTTCTTGATTAGCATTGACGGTAAAACTTCATCCACCTAGTCAATATAGAAACAGTCAACCTCATCTTCATTTGGGAAATGGTTCATTGCATAAAATATATTCAACCTGACTTTCATGTTTCTAAAAGAAACATCCATGACACCCATTTGATAATTGATGCAAGCATTTATAGTTGCGAGAAATGGACGTCTAAGGATGATTGGGACTTGATTTGTTGATTTAACAGGTGGTTCCATATCCAAGACAATAAAATCTACTGGAAAGACAAATTTATTTATTCCAACTAAAACATCCTCAATGATACCCCTAGGTCTTCTTTCTGACCTATCAGCAAGTTAGAGTGTGACAGCCGTAGGTTTCAATTCGTCCAGTCCTAATTTCTCATATATTGAGTATGGGATTAGGTTGACACTTGCTCTCAAATCCAGTAGCGCTTTACCAATTGGTTGCCCACTTATAACATATGGAACAGTTGGAACTCCGGAGTCCTTGAGTTTTTGTGGTGCTTCCAATTTCAAGATAGAACTGACTTGATTAGTCAGGAACACTTTTTTTAACACATGAGTACGTGCCCTTCTCTTACGGGTGTACAAATCCTTAAAAATTTTGACGTATTCAGGAACTTGTTTAATGGTCTTAAGCAATGGAAGATTGATCTTTACTTGCTTAAATGTTTCAAAGATTTCCTCCATTTTTGACAGACCCTTCCCCATTCTAGATGGAGATGTCAGGCACTCAGAGAATGGTGCCTTTGGGGTATGGAGAGTAGATTCAAGTTCTGAGTTTTTTTCAGGTTTCAGTTAGACAATTTCAGGAGACTCCCTCTCTTCTCTTATCTCTGGCTCTCTGTCCTTTACCGCTTCTTTTTCTTCTTTTTCAGATTCCACTAGAATTTTCACTTGATCATCGATCACTCGTCCACTTCTTAACACAGTGACAACTTTCAACTGATGGCTAGTCGATAGTCCTTCATCAGACTGTGCTTGACCTCGAGGGTTGTTGATGGGTTGGCTAGGAAGCCTGCCTTCCTCTCTTTGACTCATTTGATTAGTCCATTGACTAAATTGGTCATTCATCATCTCCTGAATAGCTCGCATAGATTGTTGTTGAAAAGTTTACATGTTTCGCATAACCTTCTCTTCCAAATCAGAATCTTTCGAACTGGAGGTATGAGATTGATTGAAATTTTAATTTTTTCGGTACTCGGAATTTGGGTGATAATAATTAGAATTCTGTTGAAAGTTAGAATTCTGTTGTGGACGAAAGCCCTGTTGTCCACTTGATGTGTTAGATCTGTACTGCTAGTTCACCTGTCCGGTTTATTTGATCTTCCCCATCCTAAGTTAGGGTGATTTTTTCATTCTGGATTGTAAGTGTTGGAATACACATTCCTATCTTGCTGATGATATGACTGAGTCACATTCACCTATTCTTGAGGAATAGATTCTTCAGGAAAGATCATCAGAGTGGTTGGACACTCGTTAGCCATGTGACCTGGGTGTTCACAGATTGAGCAGACAGTGGGGTGGTGGGAGTTTGAGCTTGTTTTATTGTAGCTAACAACATGTTCATTTGTTTGGACAACATATCAATTTTTATTGATAAATCAGAGATATTGTTGTTGACATCATACAACCCACCTTTTGTCAACACATGGGATTTAGTTGCCATATTTAGGTTAGCTGTCCCCAAGGTCTCATTTTGTATTGAAGTTTGGCATAATCTCTCAAACAATGCCCAAATTTCATTAGCCTCTTTCGTAGCACATGATCCCCCACAGGAAGCATCAACCATACGTCTTTCTTCTGGGATCAGTCCGTTGTAAAAACTCTGAACTTGTTACCACCTTTGTATATGATGATTAGGGAAACTTCTGACTAATTTTTTAAAACATTCTCAACATTCATGAAATGTTTCAGTAGGTTGTTGGGCATAGATCAGAATCTTCTGACGTAACTCATTGGTTTTGCTTATGGGAAAATATTTCTTCAAGCATTCACGTTGAAACTTCGTCCAACTCTGGATAGATTGTAGTTCTAAGGAAAAGAACTAAGTTTTCGCCTTATCTCTTAGAGAGAAGGGAAAAAGTCGTAACTTTGCTATCTCACTGGTAACATTATGAACTCTAATCATTTTCCATACCACAAGAAACTCATTTAGATGAGTATTTGAGTTTTCATTGCTCAACCCATTGAAAATAGGCAACATTTGAATCATTGCCGATTTAAATTCATAATGATTTCCTGAGATGGGAGCATACATGATGCTATCCCAATCTTCATAAAGACCGGGATCATTGTATTCTTCTAATGTTCGTGGGCCCTCATCATCATTCTCATTTTCATTTTCATTGTTGTTGTCATGATTATTCCCATTCCGTCCTTGTCTTTGATCTGCCATAATTTCAATGTGATGACGCTGAAGCTTATAGTTTCTGCAATTCACTCTGCAAGACTTTTCAATCTCACGATTCAATGGTTGAAGATGTGAGTGATGAGATCTAGTAAAGCTCATGCACCAATACACCCTAGACAAGGATTATCAAGTCCACAATAAATTCACAAATGAAGCACTTCAAGTTCAATCGATTGAATTAGTGGACTCAATCGATTGAAAAAGAATACAACAGTGATCCAACAGAAGATTTATCAGTCAATCGATTGATGTATCAAAATTGATCGATTGAGGTTCAAAATTCAGGCTGGATAGAACAGGAAATACAACTACAATAGTAATCAACAATCGATTACTATTGTAGTCAGTTTCCGAACAAAACTCAATTGAGTTCTGGGATATCAGTTACCAGTTTATTCACGGTGAATAAACTGGTAACTGATATCCCAGAACTCAATTGATTGATAGGGAAACATCAATCGATTGACTTCTATAGTGGACAGTAGTCAGTTTCCGAACAGAAATATATATATATATATATAATTTTATTTTTTTAAATCCGAATTTTAAAATTCAAAAATTTTTAAAATTTTAAATTCAAATTTGAAAATTAAAAAATTTTAAAATCAAAATTTCAAATTTCAAAATTTAACTTATCAAAATTTCAAATTAACAAACTAAAACAATCGATCGATTGATTTTTTCAAATCAATCAATTGATAAGACAGTGAGCAACAAGCACAGAACCCAGTCGATCGATTGAAGAAGATATCTCAATCGATTGACTGTCAAACAAAGAACACAAATCTCTTTACAAATCAATAAAATTGCATCGTTTCCCTGGCAATGGCGTCAAAAACTTGATCGATTTTAAATGTACCCCTTACAAGTGCACAAGATCAGTTGTAGCACGATGAAATCAAGGGTGTCGTACCATAGGAAAACGCATAATTAATTTAATTTCAAAGAGACAAGGAAGCCCAAGGAAGTACCAAGGGAGAGAAAATCAATTCGCTAAAATATTACTACACAATGCTAGAACAATAACGTAAATCAATCTATGCAAGAACAAAGTACGACAAAGAAAATGATAATTTAAAAGATGATCAAGGAGTTTGCTAACCCTAAATTTGTAACTTCTCTATAATTAATCACACGATTTTATACCACATCAATATACCATCATTTATCAAGAAGAAAAATGAATAATAAAGAATGTGATTATTGATCCGACATACCCTATCCAAAAACTATGACTCAACCTAATGCGATATGAATCATGTGAAAGGCATAGCGTATCTCAAAATTTGAAATCACATAAGTAAGAATTAATCACTCTGCAACCTAGATCGGCCTACAGGAACAGATCTAGATGGAATAACCCTTCTATGGTCGTCGATAACCAAGATCAACGGCTATAAATGAGCATTTGATGATATTCAATTAAGCACACTTTTTAGCAAAATGATTCAATGACAATGATAAGAAATTGTAGAATTAATAGTGAAGCAGTTACTTATCTAGGAGTCGCTTCCTCCTTGAACAAGGGGCTTAGTAGCTCATCCTCGATCTATGAGCCCGTTGTAAACCAGAAGCCTTCATCTAAACATACACTTTTATTTATCGAAAGATCTCTCTTTACAATGCTTTGTTCCTAATTACAAACTATGATTCAAAAATTGTAAAGAAAAGCTATGAAAAACCTAAGAAAAATCTACCAAGAGAGAGCCCTCCACCCTAAGCTATAGCATTATTTTTATAGGGAGCGGCAAGACAACTTCCAAAAATAGGCTCAATCGATTGAAATTTCAATCTCAATCGATTGAGTTCAAATTCACTTTTTGGGCGACATTATTTGAATTTGAATTCAATCGATTGAGTTCAAATATCAATCAATTGAATTAATTCAAATTTGAACTAGAGGGGGAAAAGTTGTCCTTCTTGTCAATCGATTGAGATTTGGTTTTCAATCGATTGACACGGAAAGGTAGAATTTTCATTCTTCTGGTGGATGCTGGCCTAATCACTCATTTTCATGGATTTTGGTGCTTCTGCTGGCTTCTTGGTCCAATGTTTTTGTGTAACTCTTAATTATCCTTTTTTATGCTCTTTCAAGATCTAATGGTTAGAAACACCTGAAATTACTAAAACTAGACAACAGTCGTTAGATAGCTTTCATCGGATAGCTAAATGTAGGAATTAAGGTACGAAATATAGTCAAATTTCGGCGCAGATCAATGCTAATATGAGAAGAAATAAAGAAGAAGATAGGAAAGGAGGAGCTAAATTCTCAAAAATATTTTTGAATCCTCTCTACTTATTTTCTTTAAAAACCTTCTAAACCCAAAGCCCTATTACAAGCTGAAGGAAAAACCTTTGTGATTTACGATTTGCAAGAGTATGAGTGTAGTAGAGGTATATATATTAGATATTATGAATAAATAAAGAAGTTATATGAACAGAATTGATTATCCTTCCTATGAGATTTATTAGTTTATTGTCCTATGAAATTCATATATATATATATATATATATTATTGTGAGAACCCAAAATTTTGATTATTTTTTAGAATATGCCGAAAAAGTGAGAATTGGAATGAAAATATTTTCTAAAAATTACAGTTTAGAAAAATCTATGATGGATAAACTTTTCACTGATATAGATACACTCTATGTTATAATGAATTGAAATTGTTGAGTTCTGATAAGAGGATAATTACGATGATGGAAAGTTAAGGATAATACGGTTTGAAATTTTTTTAAAATAATGAATATATAATGAATGATTAAATATTTAGTATATAAAATTAGTTTATATTTTGAAATTTTTGTAGTTTTGAAAAAAAAACAAAAATATTCAAAAATATTTTGAAGTTTGTAGGTAACTTTTTCTGAAAACCTTCAAGAGACTACAACTCCTCCACTAGAGATTACCTATGGGGTTTAAAGGCTTGTTGCATCTGCTAAATGCAATTGTGCTCTCTACGAAAGTGGCATTTAAAATTTTAGTTTTAGATATTTTATGTTTTCTTGTTTGCTAGGGACTAGCAAAACTTAAGTTTGAGGGTGTGATCGTTCACATAATTTACCATTTTATCACCCTTAACTTAGTGATGCTAGGACTTAGTTTGTTACTAATAAGTTACTGATATACAAATATTTAAGATAAGCAGTAAAAGAGAGCCTAAATGATAATCTTTGTTAAAGTGAACTCAAAAAGCAGTAAAGATGACAATAGATTGAAAGATGAAAGCTCCACCTACTGAAAAGAATGAAAAATCGTTATTTATGATTTTCCAAGAGTGATAGACTATGAAAGCCAAAAAATCGTTATTTACAATTCTTCAGAAGAAGCCACTCAAGGAAGAAAAGAAATTACGATTTTCCAGAGAATCGTCCGCCAAGCCTATTAGAGTCATACGAGTAAGCAGTATGAAAGTATAAATCGTTATTTACGATTTTATAAGAACAAGACAAAAGAAGCTGAAGAATTATTTTTACAATCTTCTTCTATAAACCATATTAAAAGTGGAGAATTGTAATTTGTGATTTTCCATCAAAGAAGAGATAGAGAATCGTTATTAGCGATTTTACAGAAGGCTTGTTTCACAGCTACTGATCACGTGAGTAAAGAGTTATCACTGCCATATACAGAATTAGAAGAATTCTACAATTAGAAGTCTTACTAATCATGAATCTGAGAAGATTAATGAAGATATATTTGCGAAGGACCCTTCTGCCACTAAAGAAAGAACATTCTAGAAGCATATTAGCCGATCAAACTAAAGAAAGAAGGAAAGATAAAATTAGAAGTAGAGTTGTATTAGGATAGTTTTTATTTCTTTTATTAGAAATAGAAGCCTTATAAACCGACTCCTTATAATCTATAAATAAGAGAGTCTGGTGTAAGAAATAATCATCGAAGAAGAATTCACCATCAATTGACGACTGAGGTTGTATTTTCTTCTGATCAAAGTAGTGTAACATAGTTAGAGTAGTTTAGATATCCAAAGTTTCTCAAGAGCAATTGACAACTGCAATTGAATGCTAAAGATTAGTGTAAATATCTCTAATTTCTCAGAAGGAATTAACTACTCCGGCTGAGGGGTGAAGGATATATTTTTACTTTACTTTCTAGTTTAGATTTATTTTTATGCAAATTTACAGCTTTGTAAATATCTCTAAGTTTTGATTTGAATTGACGACTCAGGTTAGAATTTACAGATTAGTGCAACGATATTTTATTTTTCATTTTCAAATTTCTAGAGTTTGATTGACGCTCAAATTTCTGATTGATTGTTGATTAGATTAAATCTATATTAATAGGATTTTAGTATTGATTGACGACCAATGCTAGAAACTAGAGATATAGTGTAACGGAATTATTTAAATTCGTAAATATCCAATAGCTGAAGGTTGGGATTGACGAAGTCAATCTGAAGAAGGAGGATTTAGATTTATTTTATATAATTTAGATTAATAAAAATTCTTTTATTCATATTTCTCCAGTAGAGTAGATCTTTAAAAATAAGTAGAAGTTTCTAAGGTAAGAATTTAAATAAAAGATATAAATTAGAGATAAAGAGATAAATAAACTTCCTCGTGGGAACGATCCTATGCTAGTTAGTGATTTCCATTGTGCGTTTGCAATAGGTTAAGGCTTTACTTTAGTTAAATATATACACATAAGAAGACAAGTCAATATGATATAAGTTAAAATTTTTAAATAAAAAATAAGTTTAATGCGTTAGTAGCTAGCAACCTATTTTCGTATAAAGAAATCCTTTGTAATGCAGCAGCATAAGTTGTTCTATTTATCTCCTTCAAACTAGTATCAGAACCTCGTTCAATTAACGAAGATGGTGAATATGATTCAGCCCCAAATTCTAGTCTTAGCGAAAGAAAATCTACAATAATTGGATCGTACAAATGAAAGTCTTGCTAGGACCGCAAGATTTTTGGGAATCGTCGATAACGACTATAATGAACCAGAATCACCACAAGTAAAAGCAATACTTATAGCAACTCAAAAAGATGCATTGAAAGAGGTACGAAAGAAGGATAAGAGAGCGCTTTTCTTAATCTATCAAGGAGTTGAGACATCAATTTTTGAAAAAATCTCAAATGCCACATCGTCTAAGCAAGCTTGGGAGATCTTGCAAAATTTATTCAAAGGAGTTGATAAAGCAAAAAAGGTCTGTCTTTGAGAAAAATTTGAATCCTTTTTGTCTGAACAAAAGTGAGTCAATTTCAGAATATTTCTCTTGCATTTTAGTTATTGTTAACAAAATGAAGAGAAATAGTGAAAGCATGGAGGATGTGCAGGTGATAGAAAAAATTCTAAGATCGTTGACACAAGGATTTTAACACGTTGTGGTGGCGACAGAAGAAGTAAATGATTTGTCCACTCTAACAATTGATGAACTCATGGGATCACATGAAGCCCATGAACAAAGAATAAAACAAAACTCTAACAAAAAGGTAGAGCAAGCTTTGCAAAGCTAATTGGTCCATACAGAAGATAAAAAGAATTTCAAAGGACGTGGCAGTGGATCTCGAGGCAGAGGTTTTACTCATGGTAGCCGCAGTAATTACCTTAATGAAAATGCTGTGGTGATCACCCAGGTATGATCTTACTAATTCATCACATGTCCAAAGCGGAAGAGGTCATAGAGATCTTTCTAATTCATCATACAAGCCCAGGTATGATAAATCACATGTCCAATATTACAATTATCAAAAGTTTCGTCACTATAGTAATAAATGTAGAAGTAAATTAACAAATGATGTTAACATACAAGCTAATCTCTTCGAAGAAAAGGTTGAAGAAATAACCATGGTGTTATTTGCATATAAGGGAGATGAATCAAGAAATCAGACCACTTGGTTTCTTAATATTGGGACCAACAATCATGTGTGGTAAAAAAGAATTGTTTACCGAGTTAGATGAGTCGATAAAAGTGAGGTGATGCTTGACGACTCATCAAAAACTCCAGTGAAAGGAAAGGGAAAAATTGTGATTCAATTGAAAATTGTGATCATCAATATATATATGATGTTTATTATGTTACTACAACGCGTAACAATATTTTGAGTTTGGGACAACTCCTAGAAAAGGGTTATGACATACATATGAAGGACAACACTTGTGTTATTAAAAATTATAATAATGGTGTCATTGCAAGGGTGGAGACGTCAAATAATAGACTTTTCATTTCAATACAATTAAATACTTCAATTCCATTGGAAAAGACAATTCTTGGTTATGGCATTTGTGCTACGGGCATCTTAATTTTAGCGGGTTAGAGTTGTTATCTCAAATTAATGTGGTGAAAGGTTTACCTAAAATTGAAATCCAAAATAATTATGTGAAGAATTTATTTTGGGTAAACAACATAGATTGAGTTTTCCGGTGGGAGAATCAAGAAGGGCTTTTGAACCTCTTCAGCTTATTCACTCTGATGTTGTAGGTCCAATGGAAGTTACATCAAAAGGAGGAAATAGGCATTTTCTTACTTTTATTGATGATTTCAGCAGAAAGACTTGAGTGTATTTTCTCAAACAAAAACCAAATGTGTTTGAGACTTTCAAAAAATTTATTGTGTAAACGGAAGTCTATTCGTTGACACACCAAGATTAACGAAAGGAAGTTAAGATTTCAACAATGCCGTCTCTCCTACAACCCCTCTTTTTTATCTCTCATCTTCTTATTTTATTTATTTTAAATATTTAGATTTTCTATACTTATTGGGAAGGGGTTATTGATGCTACTTGGATTTCTTACTCCTCTGATTCAAAATCCACAAGCGCATGAATTTTTACTTTGACAGAAGGAGCAGTATCGTGGGGATTTAGAAAACAAGCATGTCTTTCTAATTCAAGTATGAAATCATAATATATACCACTGTCTGCGGGAGAAAAAGAGGCAGAGTAACTTCGAAGCTTCATAAGACAAATTCTTTTGACTCAACATATATATGCAATTAACATTTATTGTGATAATAAAGTTATTTTACAAATTTCATGTAATAAGAAATATAAAGGGAAATCAATGCATATAGGTCTTAGATATAATATCATTCGGCAGATGTTGAGTGATGGGGTGATCGTATTGAGACTATATACCAATTTATGAGTTGCGTGCGCATCCACTTACAAAAGCACTACCCAGAGATACAATTAATGTTGAGAACATGGAGGGGGATGGGCTTATGACGATATTTTTAAAGGCATAGTAGTTAAACCTCAACGTAGTAGAATTGGAGATTCTAAATCCTAAATTCAACGAGATAAGAAACTACTTCGTGACCATTGAAAGTGTACAAAGGTATGTTACCTATCGGCTATCCCTATGGTGTTAAAATTTGGAGCACATCTCTTGTAACGTGAGCGGTTAAGTTTAACTATTAATAATTCTGTATGGATTCATTTGATGGGGTGATAAAGTAGTTACAAGAGCACCCATGACAAATTCACCTATATGATTATGGAAGTAAAGTCACTTCAATAAAAACTTGATCCTCCCGCTGAGATACTCATAAAATTAGGATTTTAGCGCATGACTGTAAAGTGCAAGTCTTATGTCACTAATGATTTAGGTCATAGTATGTGTAATAGTCCCACATTGGATAGGAAAAAGTCCTAACCCTGGGCTATATGTGATTGCAGACGCTACATGTCATGACAAGTTTTAGGTGAGGACTTAAACCCACGCCAAAAAGAAACTCGGGGTGGGGACCTAAGCCCAGAACCGGTATTATAGCATGTGAGTCTGGGTCTTTATAGAATGGTATCAGAGATGATGACGACTCTTCTATAAGGTGGGGAATTGTAATAGTCTCACATCGGATAGAGAAAATTCTTAACCCTGGGCTATATGTGATTACAGACGCTACATGTCATGACGCGTTTTGGGTGGGGACTTAAGCTCATGCCAAAAACAAAATCAGGGCGGGGACCTAAGTGCAGAACTAGACAATATTGTGGCATGTGGGTCTGGGTCTTCATAGTATGTGTATATGCTATTCTGATTTGTTACACAGCTTTTAAATTCAAAACTATATGCTACTTAAAGTCCTTACAAACTGAGTTATATGTACTAGTCAAAGGTTCAAATCGAACGGTATCTCTGATGATACTTAGTATAGTCGCTTTAATACACATTTTTTTATATTTTGAAACAAGTGGGCGAATGTTATATATATTATTGTAGTAATATATATTTTATTGTTTCAAAATTAAGTCTATAATTATCATTATATGTTGATAGTAATTCGATGGCAAAAATTATTCACTTTGTGTGTAAATAAATAAGAAAAATAAATTTTAATATACAATATAATATGTATATATGTATATGTAAGAAAGAAAGAAAGAGAGAGAGAAGCCCAAGAGGCATGGACCAAAAGGCCCAACATCTTTAAGCCCAATGAGCAGGTGACTTCCAATGGGTCTTACGTCCAACGGTTGCCTCCAACGCCAAAAAGGCGCTACACAACGACTAAAAGATCATAAATAGTCTTTCGTCGTATCTTTTCACATTTCTTTTGAAAGAAGTATTTTTTCAGATTTTGGTACATTTCTTTATCGTAAATTTGAAAAGACACAAGGAAAATAAATTTATCTTATTTGAAAAGACACAAATCTAGAATCTCTTCACCGTCATCTGAAAAGACACAATGATTTAGAATTTTCTCTATAAATAGAAATAAGATCTCCGTTAGAAATATACAAGTCATGACATAAATAATAATATTTCTATGTTTTTATTTTATTTATTTAAGAATCTTTATGTTTATCAGAAAATCTATGTGACACATTATTTTTCTATAAAGTACAATCTAGAAAAGAACATACGATTCTTAATAAAATCGGGCTATGTTGTATTTTGAAGGCATATTCGCTGAATATTCAATTGCATATTTGTTTATCCAACGGAGTGAGACTTCTATTGTCTTTAAGATAGTGTAGAAAACTACGTGCATCAGACTTTTTCTCAACGAGAACTTGGTTATAAGGAGCTATGGTGCAGTAATGGAGCTGGGTTTTGTTTTGGAATGGATTCCAAAAAGGGTGGATAATTGTAGTGTTTGCGAATCAAGCGGTGGGGACTGCAGGTATAATACGAGTACATCCGTGTTCTTGTGCTTGTGGCCTGATAGGCCATATTCCAGAAGTTGCCCAGAAAGTAAGTTTCGGGGGTCACCTGTTTCCATTTTTTTTTTTATCAATTATATTTCTTTACTCTGTAAATACACAAAGTAGGGATCAGTTCATGGATATGCACCTGGGAGAAATTTGCTTGTGTTAATCAGTTCAAGGGCGGATGTTTCAATACATGACTATGAATCACTTGAAATTTTTTCAAGTTATACGTTTATAATACAATGAGACACATGTATGATGTATCCAACCCATAAACTTAAAATCTAGAAAACTAATTAGCCAATCAATATCCATTAATTAAAGAACCGGGCCAGCGTACTTTTTCCTATTAAATAATTCATCTTCTAATATTAGAAGAGGAAAACAATGTTAATGTTGAGAATGGAGGAATACTTCTAAAAGGGAGCCCGTTCTTCATTACAATTGCACATACAAAGTTGGCCCTTCATATAACTAAAAGAAATACTTTATATTTTTGGAAACTTGTGCCATGTTGAAACATTATCTAAGCTATTTGATTTGAATGTCCTGATCTAAAGATTTTTGGTGCAAAAGATTAACACAAAACTTAACCCCAATCATATAATTCAACACAATCAAAGGCCATTATCTGACTCAATAGTTGATTGCATTGAATCATATGATAGAGATTATGTTTGGCACTAATCTTCTATAAAAAAAGGTCTTTATATCATAGCCTTCAAATTAGAAGGCTTAGATGGTGTTTCCACATGACACTGGTCCCTAAAATACCAAGTGTTTCTCTTAAATTGTGTGCTTGGGTCAACTTTGTTTGTGCAAGTAATGGCTCCTCCCACTAAAATGATAAAAACTATTAGATAATGCTAAGGGTAACTCTGTCATCGCCCACGCAATTTCTGAGAGTGCTAATTGGAACCCCCTGAAACCTATTGATTTTAGGGCCATTTTTTTTTTAACCTCTGATATGTGGAATAAAAAAGTAATCGTCTGATAGGTGCAATATGATCTCATGATCTATTGTGAAAATTTGGGTTGAAAATTGACCTCCATCATATAACTCCAAGGAATCAATGATTTTCAATGGGTTTGGGATATTAGCGCTTTCCGTAAACGCGTTGGCACGTTTTACAGGTACCCATTTTTTTAATAGGAGTCATTACTTATTTACTTATTTACTTTTAGAATGTGCTTATAAGCCTAAGCACATTCTAAAAGAAAGGCCTTGTATTTCGGGGACATGTGCAATGTGAAATGTGATCTAAGTCACCTGATTTGAAGGCCATTATCTAAGAATCTTTAGTGCAAAAGATTGGCATCAAATTCGATCTCTATTATACGATTCAATCCAGTCAACAACCTTCTTCCGATGCAACAATTGACTGCATTGAATCATTTGATAGAGATCGTGTTTCATGCTATTTTTTTGCCCCAAAATCTTAGATCATGGCATTCAAAATCGATGTTTCTATGTACCACAATTCTCGGAAACACCATATCTTTACACTAATGCATGTGCAAGGGCCAACTTTGTATATGGAAGTAATGTTTCTCATTTTTACTATGAGTACCTCTATGCACGCCAATCATATTAACGGGGGCGTCAACACTGAGAGCCCATTCATTGCTTTGAATATGATGGTGGATCACTTTTCACTATAATCTTCTGCACAAATGATCTTATAAGACCATGGTCGTACCATCGATCAGACCATTACTTTTTTGGATAGTGTTATATGAAGGACGGATTTTATGCAAATAAAGTGCAGGCGGCTGATGTGGCGTGACGTAATTGGCTGCAGGTGTCATGGGGCTCAATTAAAGCAGGTCGTTGCAGTCAGTCACATCGTACCACATCAATCGCCTGCACTTTGTCCTCAACAAACCTTTCCTCTTTTTATAATTTTCCTATTTTTTTATACCACGTCGCATCCCAAAAACGTGCCCCTAAAAACATGTTTGAGCGTCATGTGTGACACATGATTTTAACAGCTTTTTTTTTAGATCTATGTCCCATAGTTTCAAAAGGTGTGGTTTTGGATAGGTGTTGTTTCGAAAAGTGACCGTCTGATGGTACCCTAATGATCTCAAGATCCATTGTGTGCAAGATTTGAGTTAAAAATGATCTCTACCATCAGATTCAAAAGCAGTCCATGGATACCATTTTAATAACGCATGAAAGTTGAAAGTACATGTTCTTGCCATATCATTTTTTTTCTTACCAAATCAAGAAGAAATCATATTTTCATAGAAAAAAGAGAGTAGAAAGTAGATACTTCAAAGTCTTCTTCAGGCATGCTTCATCCATTACCCTAACGTTTCAAACAATCCAAACCTCATTTTCATGAGAGACTCCAAGTCAAGAACGCGAACGTGAAACTTGTGGTAGATGGGCTCCGCCCCCGCCAATCTTCCACAAGGCTTTTTAAGTCTTCAGTCAAAGTCTACTGTGGAATCTGATCAGGAAATTACAAAGGTCCTTCAAAAATAGAGCTTTATGTTTCTTCTCTTTCTTATTTTAATTTTTTTTATAGGTAACCAAGGAGGGTCCAACCCTGTTCATTAAACATAAATTCCAAAAAGTACAGGACTAGAGAAAAAAATTAAAGATTAAATAAATCACATCCACAAGATTATAATCTCCCTTCTTATTTTTGGATCCCTAGAAACTTAAAAGAAGCCCTATTAAGTCTAGGGTAGCTCTAAAAACGCTTACACATTCTTTGAAAGCGCCTATATCGGAATCTCTTAAAAATCATTGATTGCATCGGATCAAATGATGGAGATCATTTTTCACCTAGATTTTCTACCAAAAGGATCTTAATATTATATCGCACCTATCAGACGGTTGTTTTATTTTCCACATGTCACAGATTCCCAAAATATGACCCAAAAATCACGTTTGAGAGTGATGTGAGTCATTGCACACAAGGGGCATTTTTTGGGGATCCATGATATGTGGAATAAAAAACTGACGGCCTTATAAGTGCGACATGATCTCAAAATCCTTTGTGTGGAAGATCTGGGTGAAACACAATCTCCATCATCAAATCCGAAGCACTCAACAATTTTTTAGGGGTTGTACACATGGACGCTTTCAGAGAACACGTGGGCACGAAAAGAGGTACCCTTAAGTCTATTGTTCATGGCTATCTTCTCTTGGCTCATCTCTGTTCTACTCGTTATTTATCCTCTTTAGCCTATCCATTGCCTTAACATGCAATTCTTTCTAATGCGGAGATAACCAAAAAATTACTTTCCATTTCTTCAATATTTCCCATTGCTCCTGTGAGTTATATAAAATCGTGTGCATTCAGTCCAAGCCAACTATCCAAATTGGAGAGAGCCCTAGAAGTTAGGGCACTTTTTAAAAAGATGACTCATATTGATAAAGTTTCTCACCATTATACTGAAAGGGAAAGTTTCTCATAATCAGGACTGCACGGATTTTCTTGGTGCAAAAATTTGATAAAGCAAGGTATCAAGGTCATTTCACTAATCACTAAACAGTATATTTCACGGATTTTGAGGACCCTGAAATACGATGCATCCTGATTATGAGAAACTTTTGATTTCAGTATAATAGTGAGAAACTTTGTTTTTCCAATCCTGTTTCTGTAAATTTCCTTAGAAGTTATACCGTTATGAACATCTCATATCGAGAAAGGCACATCGTAATTCAATTCAATTCCGCCAACTTTATGACCGATTAATTAAAAGCTAAGGATTGCAATTCACCTATATAACTTTGCTCCTGATTTCTCCATGGAAGGTACAAGCCACACACCCACAAGGGATTGGCGGAGATGGACTTTGGTTTGTTACCAATAAGTCATGGGATCGAGTGTTGACGTTTCCCTTCTACAATAACAAGATGCCCCGTAGAGTGTAAATCGTGAAATACTTGTTACACGATGGGGGCGAGGGCATCCCTTAGGGATTAGTCTAAGTATAATCTCGGGATTACCGTAAGTTCTTAAAAAAAAATAAAAAAAATTGGAGATTAAGCTTATTTTCAAAACTAGAATAATAAACTCTAAAGTAAGTTTTGGTTTGAATGGGTAGGCTTATATTCATCCTAAAGTTAAAGAATAGAAAAAGTAAAAAATTTGGAGTGATTCATGTGAATGGATTTAACAACAGCCATTATTTATTCTTCCTTGAGTAGCACAAGAAGCTGAATTTACTCTTGCAATTTCCAGTCAGAGAATATCATCATCAAATATCATTAGGAAGGAATTTGGTAAATGATATTATCCCACACTAAGATACAGAGGGATTTCGGATATGAACACTCAAATTTACTAAGAAGTGGTACTATCAAGTAAAAGATCCCTATCCTTAAAAAAATTACCACCAACAGTTGTTGGATATATAACAATCGGTCAAATTTTTAGTTTCGGTCATGCCCAAAACCAGAAACGAAACCGATATTTTGATCCTTGGTCGGATATTTAAGATTAGAACAAGAACAATAATAATAGCTACAACAAGAACCAAAAAAAAAAAAAAAGTCTTTTATCGGAAGTTCTTTGAAGTATTCAGAAAGTTTACTATTGATGCAGCCCTATACAATTTATCCAATCCAATATAATGGTGCAGCTCATGAATATTTTGTCTCTCAATTTTTTTCCCCTTTCATTTTTAAACATATAAAATGGGAATTATAGAGTTAAATTTGGAAAAAAAGAAAAGTATGCAAAAAATTGCAAATATAAGTGAACTGTATGATGGACTATTTTTTTTGGGCACTTGATCAAACAGGGAACCAATATATAAAATAATATCCATTTTATTCCATTTTAAAAATAATAACTATATAGGGTTTTATTTAAAAAAATTTACTGAAAAAGGTATCTCAAAAACATACCTCCTACTATAAAATTATATATTTACCGATGATTTACATCATATTAGGCCTTTAATATAGGGGTAGTCTGGTCATTTGCTAAATAAGATGATAGCTGTTTAGGTAAATATTTTATAAAACTTCTCTCTCTAGTAAAATGTTTGAAATGGGTATAAAATCTATGCAACCGTGAATTTTCTCAATTCGTCGCGACGATGCGCTCAAAAATGGAGTCGCCACGAGGAGCTTTTGGTGTCCTGGGATATCCAAAATCAATACCGTAAGCACGCAGATACAACGTATGACTCAAAATCACCGTTCAACGCCAAAGCCTTTACGGTAAGGACTTCGGTTATCAATCAAGAAGGTGTTAGACACCTGAACAACTTGCTCGTAAGCGGTCTCTACTATGGTCGAGAATATATATATATATATATATATATATATATATATATATATATATATATATATATATATATATAAAGAGAGAGAGAAATGAGTGGCACTTCCCCTTATCCAAAGGCACTCGGATCCTATTGGGTTCTCCGCAAACACTGAAATTTCGGCGACGTAACGACCCAAAACCTAAGATAGAGGAAAAGCCAAAAAGAAGATAGAGAAAAAGAGGGGAGAGCCGGAGCTCTCGGACCCTTATAGCACCGTTGTCGGATCGTTGCGTCGATGCTAACTCCGGTGAGCTTCCGAATGCACAAATGGGTTAAGGAAAAGGTCTTAACTAGCTAAGGCTTGGGAGATGTGAGCTTGGGAGTGATGAGCTAAGGCATTTTTCTTGCTAAAGCTTGGATGAATTGATGATGGAGGGTGTATTGGTATGAGATGGGTTAGGATTCCAAAGGTTTGGAAAGTTTGAGCTTGAGATGATGAGGGATTTTTGTAAAGTTTTCTCTTTAGGATTTTCAGATATAAAAGGTGTGAGGGATGGGGTCTCTATTTATAGAGTTGGAAGGGTTTAGGGAAGCTATTAAGGCTGTAATGGAGGTTCAGAATTAAGTAATATTGGGATCTAAGGTTTTTTGGGTTTTAAGGGCTTGGAGAAGAGGGAGTTGGGTTTTAATGGTGGATTTGGGTGATGACTTAAATGGAAAAAGGTGAATTCTATGGTCTAAAAGGGCATATGGGTCCTAAAGAAACAAACCCCAAGCTTTGGGATGGTCCACAAGTCAAACATCCAAATTAAAAATCAACCATTTTTTTAAAAAATCATTTTTTTCAATTTTGAGAAGTTAGGGTTCATGTTGTTAGATAAATTAGGAACAGAAATCCGAAAATGATGAAATGGGCAAGAGAATTGGACTCGAGGCACATAATCGTTGTCTTTAAAATGCTATTCACTCCCTACTCGAGTAAATCTTCGAGTTTGCAAAAGGGTTCCAGCGAGACGTTTTCAGGATACAACGAGCTCAATCTCTTGAATGCGATCCATTACTTTGCAACAGTAGAGGATCGCCCCAGAAAACTCAATCCCTTGGAGTACCACCAAAAGAAGAAAGCAAGAGGAATTCTGAAGTTATATGCAAGGAATCCGATGGATTTCAGAGTATCCAAATCTGTGTCCTAAGGCCTCCTTATATAGAAGTTTCAATATGACTGTTGGGCCAACAGTCGTATTTTGGATGGCTCAGATCTTTCAAAGATCTCAACCGCTTCATCCAACAGCTCTATGAAAGGTTGCAACTTTTCGAATTCAAATTCGAACGGTTGTAAACCTTTATAAGCGGTTATGAAACGGTTGGGTCCAACAGTCAACATTTGACCAATCCGTTTGGCCCAATAGAACCGAATTGACCCATTGATTAGTGGCCCATTAGGCCCGACCCGACCGATGAATAATCTGACCGTTGGATCTGCTTGGTCAAAAAATCAAGTCTCTCCTTGCGACGATACGCACGTGCGAAGTGCAAAGTGCGTGCGCGCCTAAAGTACTAATGCGCCTAAACGCCAATCGCCACACACACGCGCGTGCGCGAACGTGGCGGCTCGGCGCTAGGCATACTCTTCTCTTCTTATTGTTAAACAATAATAGAAGGTGAAAGGTTCTATATAGCCTAAGCATTTTTTAATTTTATCAACGTGGGACTATTAATTTGTATATAAAACTTGAGAATATCTATTTCCTAAAACCCAACCCAAAACTAAGAAATCAAATAAAGTTTTATTTTCTTTAAATTATTAAAATATTTATTATATTAATAATAAATATAACACATGCTGGAGAAGAACCACCCTGTGTAAAAAAATAAACATTTTTATTTTTACTTATGCTCAATGGATCCATTGGCTCGAGTTACTCCAAAACGACATATTATATTAGTCAATCGAAGTTTTCTATCAAAAGTTATGACCATCAAAAGTTCGAGGGCTGCACAACACCATGAATCCACGAAATGCAATCATTTGGAGTCTCGGGCCTCAGTGGGCTAACCTGTGGGCTCGATTTAGGTCTAGTATAGACCTAATGGGTTCAGTTTGGGTTTTATAGGTCTGGTTGGGGTTTCCAAGAGTCCGAGAAGGAGTTCTAAGGGTCCGAGAAGGGTTTTAAAGGTTCGAGTTAATTTCTAAGGGTTCGAAAAGTTCTTTTGAAAGCTCGGAAGTATGTTGTTCTTGAAGTATGGGCCAGTTAAGCCTTGGGCCAATTTTGGATGTCTACTGATGCCCCTCTTTAGTATCCGATCACTAATGATCGTACGCCAAAGAAAAAGACATCCGAAGAGGTCCAAGACATATAACACTAACGGATCCGCCATATTCAAAGCGAACCTCAAATATCAAAAAGAAAAAAACATAGAGAGTGACGTAAGCCCATTACATTGAAAAAACGTCCGTCACTCAAAATTATCTGTCTGCAAGCACTTAGCGACATTACTGGGCATAACCGAGTGTGGGTATGATTGATGATGCATGATGTTCCAGTTTCATTTTGAATAAAGCAGCTCCGCTAGCAGGAGGGTGATCGACCCATACTTCAAGATTGGCGTAAAGCAATGACGCAAAGATCCAGCGGTTTGTACCCAATCTCATGAGATATTGATTTCCCCATTTTGATCGGTCGCGGGTACCCCTACATAAGGTAGGGTTCGAGGTCTTTGAGCGTATTCATCAACCCCGAACTTTTGATTTATCACAATGAACCGGGCAGACCGAATATTGATGTTGAACCGCCTTTTGAGATGTGTGCAATAAAAAACATGTCTTGGATCATCTAGAGTTCTCAACTTCATACAATATTGAATGGATCGAGCAAAAATTGGATGTCCATAGAAGGAGACACTCAATCTTGGTCTCTGCCAACAATGATCTTACCAACGAATAACTATGCATAAACATGCACTCATCAGGCGCAATGAATAATAAAGGCGATGGAAGTCCTTACCCAGATTGGATATAATTTACAAGAATAAACGGCCATCCAATGAATATCCAGACCCATGGCGTACACTTTACAGGAATACCGTACAAACGCAGGTTTGAAGTCTGCAACCGAGAACGAGCCCTTCTGCATGCATGTTTGAACAAAGTTGTTCGTTTTGTAATTTCATATCTGGCAGGTTAGTCTTAACTAACTATTAACCTTTCGATAATGGAGTTATCCGGACCTCAAACCCCGTAGCACGCCCGGATAGCATAAACTAAGAGTCTACTCCTCCGAAATAGTTCATGAGAATCTGAAGTTAAGACACTTAAGTTCATATGAATCCAAAAATTGGAGCAATAAGCGCGAAGAATTGACAGTTGAATCAATCCGATCGAAATATGGGTTGTTTGACCTGATTGACACAGTTTCTCTTATTTTAAAGTAGGATCCGAAGATCCAAGGCGAACCTTAGGCTTAGGACATTAATTTAACATAGCTACATTGTCGAAAAAATATTGACATTTTACCTCATTGAAGTACGATGTGTGTGGACAGTGACAAAAAGTACAATGAAAACACAAATATATTTTTTCCTTTTTCCTCTTCTTTTTCTCTTTTTTTTTTTCTTTTATTTTCTTCTTTTTTTGTGATTTCCTTTCTTTCATTTTTTTGAATAGACCGAACGCCTCAGGTGAGTGGTAAGATCCTTCATCTGATTCGTCCACAATCGTCGTTGACATGAATGTACTAGCAACTCAAGAGGTTGCTTGATTTGAGGCTTTGGGTCATTTGATGTTCTTGCACATTTTCAAGAAAACGTCAGTCCCTTTTTTCTTATATAGACAACAAAACAGAAGAAGAAACAAACTTTTACCTATATTTTTTCTTCAATAAATATATATATATATATATATATTCTTTTTTTTTTGGATTTTTCTAAACTTTATATTTTTTTATTCTTTTTCTTTCTTTTCATTTGTTTTTCTTTTGAGACAAATGTATGATGCGACACATATGTACATGGACATAAAAAGGAATAACAATATTTTTATTTTTTTTGAAAGACGAAATGAAAGTTGCCATTATCATGATATTTGGATTGGAAGGATTTGTGGCTCAAAATCGTCTGATTTTTTTTTTTTTATCATTGACTTGATCAGTTTAGACTCTTTGGGGCATTCGCTAGCCTTCTAAGATTAGGTTGTTTAATTTATTCAACATTTTGTAATGCCTTGAAACAGCCCAGTAAGTGCTTGGCTGATTGCAACAAACGTCTAAGGACTTTGAAATGCAGTACCTGTATTTTCAAAAACTTTCTGCTCCTTCATTTTTCTTTTTCTTCTTTCTTTCTTTTCTTTTTTTTCATTTTCTTCTCTTTTCTTTTAAAACCTTTTTACTCACGACGCCCAAGACGAATTTTCGTCATGCCCGTTATTGCCCTCTTTTTTATCCGTAGCGCCCTTTTGGGTTTTCACTACGTCCATAAGTATTTTATCTTTTTACCTAAGGTGCCTTTTTAGGATTTTACCTTGTTCGCACAAGATCGCTCTTGTTACTCGTGGTGCCCTTGCGAGTTTTCACCGCGTCCTTTTTGCTTTGAGCTTGTAAAAAATATATATATATATATATATTTTTTTTTTTAAAGACCAAAGGAAATGGACACTGATTCTGCCATAGCTGGATGAACGAAGTTTCTTTTGTTGTCTCTCAGCTAGGCCTATGCTCACTCAACAGATATCATGACTGCTCGTAGATCTTAAAGAGAGCTTTCTTCAGGGATGCATTGTGGTCATGAGTTGAAAGGGATAGGTTAGGAAATTTTGAAGGTATTTTTAGGTTTGAAGGGTCCTTTTGACCGGATTTCTGCTGTTGTGATACACTTCTTTTCTTGAGAATTTTTGTCGTACATGTTCCATGACTTGTCTATTTTTTTTCTTTTCTATTTTTCAAACATCCTCTTTTTGGGATTTTCTCTTTTTCGATTTTTTTTTTTTTTAATAACTCATTCGCTTCTTGCTTTGGGAGTTTCACTTTTCTCTATTTTTTTTGTTGGTTACACATTTTTTTTTGCTTTTTCTTGGAGGGGTTTATGAAAGAAAGGTTATGGGCTCAAATTGTATAGCAAAGGGTATAAGCATTCGGAGACCTTTTTTAGCTACTTGGCTTTAAAATGAGTCTCTTTTAAGGGGTCTTTAAGCAATCATGTATCCATTTTTATTAGTACTTACCTTGTCGCGAAAGACTAGGAATGGAACTGACCTACGTACCCAACATGATTGGCTCAAGAAAATGATCTCCATCTATTATAAAATGAGACTGAGCATGTGCCTCAGGAGAATCTTTCTAATGATATGAAGTTGTTCTCTGCTGGGAGTACCATCAAACAAATTGGTGGATAGAGTCGACTACAATAAAACTCCTTTGCTGATGAAGGGGATATCTTCTGATAAGTTTATGCCCCTGATTAGCCAACTGATGTACTCTTTGTTGACAATTCATTGGCAGAGTTTTGAGAAATTATGGATGACTGATGAGTCATCTTCTGGTACTCTGACTTGAAGTGCATATCCCCTGCCTGATTTGTGTATTAATGTATGAAGGAGAATCACCGAACGGATGCAGACACGGGAGCTAATCGGTGAATTTTCTTATTTTCGGAAGCACAAGCTCGATGTTGATTTATTGATTTGAATGCTTTGTAATGATGAGTGAACTCCAACTTCATCGGGAATCCTAATTCTTTGATTGACAGGCCTTGCTCCTTATTTTATTCTTTACTCGACCATTACCCAAATGAGAGTTCTTCTTGAGATCAGATAAGAACATCCTAGAGCCATCAAAGGTAATCAATCAGGTTGCTTCTTTCCTTTGGAGACAAAATACCCACATCTTTGTCGGCTTCAGTTGCTCCTTAGAATTTAGTTTTGTTCCGTGATATATTTCATGAGGGGGATAGGCACAAACGCATATAGTGCCAACAAGTCCGTTCCATTCTAACAATTCTGATAAATAACCATTATGAAAAGAGTTAAAAGCGAGCAGTTTCAACTAAGTTCAACCCTCAAGATTTTTCTTTTTTAATTTTTTTTTTTTTTAAATTTCCTCTTTTTTTTCTTTTTTTTAAAGATTTTCAACATAATTTAAACTATTTTCTTTCGCTTGGCCCTTGACAAGATTAAAACATTTATACAATTACGCTTGTCAAGGACTCCTCAAAATATCAACTGCCTCGACAAATTTTAATCATGACCATGTGACGCCTGGATGATGAGCGAGACAAATTCCCTCAATGACACCATACCTTTGTTACTTACCTATAGAGGATTTGGCATCGCGAAGGCGTGGCCATTTATTTGGACAAGTTGGGCTTGGAGAACTAAGTGGTGCTTATGAGCGTTGAATCCTCGCATAAGATTCTTGATACAGCCTGCTGGCCTATTCAGAAAAGGGTGGCACAATATGGAGAGCTTGGTCCATGAGTTACTAAGGAGACGGTTAAATAGCCTTGGCTTTAAAATAACCCAGGATGATGGGAATGACATCCATGGTCCCAAGTTCATGATGGTGAATGAGAAAGATTTGCATGGCTTTGAGAGGATGGACATGAACGATTTTAGGCTATTGAATGCAAATGATTTCATCTTTGGGGGAATGAACAACCTTGGATTTATTGAACTGATCGATTTTGGATTAGCGGGAATGACGGATTTTGGATTATGGGAGATGAATGACCTTGGATGTTGGGAAATGGATGGGTGACGGAATGATTCCCGAGGATCATGGATAGTACAATTGAGATGTTTGGAGGCCAATTCCTCCTCCTGAATCATTGGTGGGGCACCGACCATTTTCTAAAAACACAATTATCTCAATCGCAAAATAGAAGAAGGTACGGTGATCTCCAACTTTGACGATCCAATGGCCAATTCCAATCGGGCATTACTCTCTTTGCTTTCAAGTGTTCTCGTACTAATGATTGAGGTCCACCATGTGGTGATCCCAAATTTCGAGTTCGGATTGGTGCAAGAGACACAAGAATTTAACCTCAATTCATCGTTTATCATCGCAACATCATGCAATCCCAACCTTTGGGTCATTGCTTGCTCCTCTTCATTGAAGGGAAGATTCTTCATCATGAGAGTATCTTTTCCCAATCTCATTGAAGCCCCGACATTAAGATCTAGTAATAGAAAGACTCTTCACATTGGGTGTAGGTGGGATGCTTTGGACATTGCGGGTCCATGGATGGCCTAACTGTGGAGTGGACTTGACAACCATGATTCCCATGGGCTCGTCATGAAGCTAGACATTGATGGCACCTACTATCGGTCTCATTGGGCTTCTTGATACCCTAGTACATGGTTCCATACATAAGTTGAGACCGATAAAAGACATGTTGAAAGTTAATCCTGATCCTTCACTGCCCCTTTTCTTGGTTTGGAGGGGTTCAAAACTGTTTGGGCCTTTATATGAAATTATTTGGCAATGGGGAGCAATGGCGTTCTCCTGCCCCTTGGCTGCAAGAGTTGGGTCTCTAATTAGAAAATTTTCCTTGACCAGCATTACGGGCATTTCCAAAGGCATCATAGGCATATTCTCAACGACTGCCTCGACCTACCTCTCTTTGAACTCTAATGCCTCTTGACTTTCGAGTAACCCCTCTAAGGAGGTCGTAAGGTGTTCATTGACCTGGTCCCATTTTTTATGAGGGTAGAGGGTTGTTTCTCCTTAGGGATGCATTTGCCTTGGTGCTTCATCTTCATCTAGATCTCTTGCCTCCCCGAAGTCATCCGACGATTGCAGCCTATGGGAGAATTTGACATTTTTGTGGGGCTTTAGTCTAGATTAAGGCAAAGGGCATGTGAATTGGTGTCTCTAAGTCCTGCATCGCACATGTGATATCTAAGATGAATCAACAGTTATCACATTTCTTATGTTAGATAAGAGGCATTTTCGTAAGTCCAACGTTGGACCTTCATATTGCATCAATTTTGAGAAATGACGACTTGAGTATGTTAGTACAAAATCGTCATCTTCAAATGTCTCGTTCTCATCTTCTTGATCATCAAAGAACCACTCACTATCAATGATATCCTCATTGGTATGCAATCCGATGGCTTGACCTTTTGGGGGTGAGGGAAATATTCTACTAGATTGAGCAGTTCCATGCAAGACTCGCTTTTGCTTGTGGGTAATATTGAGGAAGATTTCACTTGTTTTGTGCTCATGCATGGAATTATCTCAAATCGGCAACCACCCACTTTTTGGACAAAGGAGTGTCACTTTCAACAGTCACGAATTGAGATGGGTCAAAAGCCTCTTTGGATTCAAATTCACTACTCAAATCATTACTGAGTCGAAGTCCACTATCCAAGGGAGGAACATGATTTACTCGGAGGAAGGTTTTGTAGTGCTTGGGTAGCTAGGGACAAAGAATGAATGAAGATATTGAGGTTGAGGGATGGGGCTGGGGGCTTGATTTTGCCTTTGGTTGAGCATTGGAAAGTATTGGAATTGCGTTGGTTGGCTTAATGGGGATTGGGTTTGGTATTGATTGGTTGGAGGATATTTGAATTGGTTTTGGGAAGATTGACTTCAAAATTGGGTACATTGGTCATATTGGGTTTGAGTTTGATTGAATGGGGATTGAGAAATAGGTTGTGGGTTTGGTTGAATTAGGTATTGGTAAATGTGTTGTTGATTGGATTGGGATGGTTGTGGACAGGATTGAATTGGGCATTGGTAGTGAGGTTGTTGAAAGGTATCGGTAAACCCATTGATTGCTTGGAGTCAGAAGATGAAGATCGTTTTTCACCCCAATCTTCCACTAGCGGATCTTGAGATCATGGGTGTACCATGAAACAATCATTTTTTTTATTTCATATGACATAAATCGCAAAAATGTTTTCTGACGTCACATGACACACATCACACTCAAATGTGATTGTAGGGCCTCTTTTTAAAATTTGTGTCACACAGAATAAGAAACTAGCCATCCGAGAGTAAAAACATGATCTCAAGATCTATTTATGAAAGATTGGGGTGAAAAACGATCTTCATCTTCTAACTCCAAGCAGTCAATGGGTTTGAATGGGGTGCAATCACCATTTATTATTTTAAGCTACTTTTTCGATTTTCTCATCCTAGCTAATCAATTCTCGGCTTTTGCCTCCAAAAATCGAAACGGGTCTAAAATAGATTTAATATCGGTTTTTGGGTCTGTTTATACCAGTTCGATTCGCCGATTTTCAAATCGGGTTCGGGTTTTAGGTCAAAACTTGCACCCCTATGTATGGATGGACATCACAATTCATTTTTTTAATAATAATTAATAAATAAGTAGGGTATAAAAATTCGAAGTCTATTGATTTTGTTACATTAGTTATTATACAATTAAATTAGAAATTAATAATTAAGAAAATTTTATTAAACATATATAATTAGTGTGTCATCGAATTAATCAAACGTAATAAGATAGAAACATGTATATATAGGAAAAAATAAACATTTAAACATTGTAAACAGATATAATTGTATAATATGATGCATAAATAAATTTGTAGTATTTATTGGACATGGGAAAATAAAGAAAAAAATAAGAAATCATTTAAACCAAATAATTTTGATAATTTAATTAGATATGACATTGTATGTTACTTCGCCAACCCAATTTTTTATTGATTTTATTGTTTTCATCAGTCAAAACTAATAATCTGACATGTGTATCATTAAGTAAGACGAATTTTAATTAAATTTTAAATTTTAGATATTATAAACGAATAAGTTCTACAAAATACTCGAATCAATATTATATTTAACAATAATTGTTATTAGTTTTTTAGTGATTGACTAATAATATACGATTATAATTTTATACGATCAGTCAATTTTAACCCATAATTAAAATCATCTTTGATCAAAAAATTTCATTTTACAGTGTCCACGTGCAATGCACGTGCACTTTTACTAGTTATAAATAAAAATTTTAAACAAAATGAAGAAGAAGAAGAAGAGTGGTTGTTACTATGCTGAAGGTTTTCCAAACCGGGTCGACTCGGTTCCGACCGGCCTTTGGCTTTGACCAGTTCTCTTACCCAAAAATGACCCGCCCACTGGCCACTCAAATTCTTAACCCCGCCGACCACGGCCCGACCCATGTAGCCCGATCCACTCAGCCCATGACCAGAACCGCTTAGGCCCATGGCCCGACCCATGTGACCCGACCCACTCGGCCCATGGCCCGGCCCACTTGTACCCATTACCCAACCGAATATCGGTCCAAGACCCAACCCAATTCCTATTCAGATATTATTTGCAGTCACCTTACTGTACTGCTTCCACCGGCTGCAGATAAAATATTTAAACTCAGAACTCGTTTCTACAACCAGACTGAATCCTATTCAGGCTCAAACTTTAAAATGCGATATCTGGAGTCTTACAACTCTTATTTGCGCAAATGACCTATCGTTTTTAGTTTAGTCGACGAGATCTACACTTTAGACTAGTTTTTGAGACCTTTTGATACTGTTTCAGACTTGAAAATACCACTTAAAGGTCATAAATTTGTTTTACTTTCCATATAAATTGTTGAACCTTTTTAAACATTCTGTATGAATACTCTTAAACTATCATGTCACTGTTCATAATTACTTCATGTGTATCTTCCTTTTGTGACTCTAATGCCTTTCATATTGCTCTCTATTAATATTAAATCACTTGATTTAATTCATTGAATCTAATTTGCCTAAACTTGGTATGTGAATATACTTAGGGTATGAAACCTTGAACTAATGACATGATAGAATGTCTTGAGATAGGCTCTTCCTATAAAGGGGTTTAAGAAGACCGGTAAAGCAGTTATTCAGGGAGACATTGCCAAAGTAGGTGTGTAGTTTGTCCAAAGGTGACCGGTCTATGGAGGTTACGTTATCCTTGAATTTTGAGACAATTGTCTCATTAAGATTGCCAGAGCATTTACTTCCGTGAGCTGCTACTTCTAGCCAAGGCTGACTTAGAAAGCTCACGAAAGAGGAATTGATAGAATAGTTATGCGTGTTTAGGTGAGAAAAGAGCGACACTTCTGGCCTAAGCTGATGACTAGCTTGGATCAAACCAAAACATAAATGATTAGGTCTATGCGTGTCTACGGACACGAACTAGGGAGACATGCAATAGGGTAAAACTTCTGCCCTAAGGTGATGCTGAGATAATGAGTCATGTTTGTCCCTCGCAGTGGATGGTTTTACACATAATTAATACACTCTGATTGATTCGACCTTGACCCCAGGTACGAACTCAAAATATGCAAAGTTCTATATGAACGTGTGCTAACAATGATCTATGTCATTGCAGTTATGGACGGATCAGTGTTGCAACAACAAATGGCGAGCATTGAAAAACTCACTAGTATCAATTATTCTACTTGGCGAATGGGTCTGGATTTGACCCTTGGTTACCTAGATTATGATTTTATTCTCTCGAGAGAACAGACTTGCAACCCCTACTGATAACTCTTCAGAGTTTGAAAAAGCTTTGCATGCCAAGTGGGAGAAGGCAAACCACATGTCTATGATGATTATTCGTGCCTCTATGAGTGTAGTCATCCGTTGTGGTATTAAGACCACTGAGACAGTAAGTGAGTTGTTGAAAAACATCGATAATCAGTTTGTTGGTTCTACTAAATCTCTACAATATGATTATCTTGTGGAGTTTGTTAACATGCGCTATGATGGTAAGGGTTCTGTGAGGGAGTTCATTCTTAAGATGTTTATGTTGGCAATGAAGCTCAAAGAGCAAGGTATTCCCATTAAGGAAGCAGCTATAGTACATTTGATTGTTGCATTCATTTTCAGTCAGTTTGATACCTTTAAGGTGAATTATAATGCCCAGAAGAAAAAATGGGACTTGAACCAATTAATCTCAATGTGTGTAACGGAATAAAAATAGTTGCGGGACAACAAGATCGAGTTTGCTCATTTTGTCCATAATCCTACTCATATCTCTATTCATAGGAAAATTTTCAAGAGAAATGGTCAGAAGCAGAACTACCATAATAGTAAGAGAATAAATAAAGATTCCAAGCTGCATGTTATAAAGATTGACGATAATGATGGTTATTACTTCTGTAAAAAGAAATGTCATATCAAGAAAAATTGTTACTTATGAAAAAATATTATGAAGAAGAAGCAACAAGGAGGGGCTAATCAGCAGAAGTAACACGATGAGCTCCAGGCTGAATGAAAAACTATTCTTTGATAATGAGGAGGATTTCTGAACAAATTCTATTTATTAAAGACTTTATTCTATCTTTTAAACGAAATTTTTATTGCTAATGTTAGACTGATTAGAGTTGTTTATTTTATTTTTATTTTTACTCCTCTAGGCGATAGTTTGACTATTACTTTAGATTCTGTTAGTTTTGAATATGGCTTTCTAGTAAATAATTTATTTTAATTATACTCGTTGAGACTAGTTATATCAACTTTCTTAAAGATGAGACAATCAGTGGGAGTCAGGAATAAAGGACAACATCAAATTCACTAATGATCAGAATATTCATTTAAATTGAGGTGACCAGATTGAGAATACTAGAGTCTTTTGTGGACTCTGTTTCAATGGGAATTATCTCACCAAGGGGCTTCAACCAAAAGATTTTACAGCCCACATAATCCAAATGAGAGTATTACAGACACTCGAGTACATTGATTGAGTGGAAGTTCCTTCCACAATATTTATTCCATTTTATTTTATTGTCGACATTTCTTATACCTTTAATTATCATTTGATGCATATTTTTCATTTGACTCTATGGTTATCACTATTATCATTATTAGCATATGCAATGTTAGCCTGTGAGCATAAGTGTTCAAATAAGGAAGATTGTGTCATCGTGATTAGGCACCACGGCCGTATAGCTTTTATCCTAATAGTTGGGTGATGATTTTCATATGGCGTATACCGTAAGATATTAGGATAACATACTTTAGGGTATGAAGCTGGACGAATGCAGATATGCACACAAGTGATTGCATTAAAGTGTGCATATACTGGTGTTACAAAACCACAAGTAATACTCTTGGGTTCATTAACGACAATAATTTTTGTGACTATGGAACTGCCTTCCTGTCAATTGTAAAGTATGATACATTATAAGTATCCATGATCCATTATTATAGTTGTTTCTTGAACTTGAGAGGATATTGTATTGTACCAAGTTCTTTGAAAGTCAATGATTTTATAAAACTATAAGGATGACCACCCACTTTTCAAAAAGGATCAATTCATGAAATTATTTAAAAATAATATTTTGGTAGTGCGTAGATCAAGTGGGAGATTGTTGGGTTTTTGTGACTCACACACTAACCTCTTTTTCTTTACTTGCTAAAACTTGAATTGGTAAGACTTTCTATATTTGGCACAATAGGAATCACCATGCAATCTTGGTGGAATTCCTCACTAATCTTATAGGGTTGTAGTGATCCTTTTATAAAAGTGACACATCCTCTAGATTTAATTTTCTTGATTGACTAGAAAACAAATCAATGTCTATATAAAGAGGACAACATTCTCTCTTTGTCTATTTTCAATATTATTCTAATCAATGGAGATAGAAAGGAGGAGAGGTGATTTGTCCTAGGACTTTAATCTTGTACGAAGGGATTGCCGATTAAGCTCGCTTTCACAATCATCTATTTAGGTAAGTAAGATTTATATTACTAGATAATTGTTGTATTTGATATGTTGATAAAGTGATTCAGGCCTAGATCAATAATTATTCTTTTCATATTTCTAACACCGGTCTCACATCACACATCACACATCCCTGTTATTCGAGATAAATCCACACCAATAAAATATTACTTAAATTTTATATATATATATTTCATTTCTCTTATAGAGCATAAGATTCCTCAGATGGGACATTGTAGCCATTTTCACGCCTTGTCTCGTTCGTTGACACCGTTATAATGTGCATTCGAACACATAATGGAGCTTGTTGCACACCACAATGCGTAAAGCTAGTAGAGAATCTATAAGGTTATGGACGTGTTAAAGATAAACTTAACCTTAATTTTAAGATTGTAATCTTTATCACTTCCCCCTAATCTTTACAAATTTTCTAATAGCTTTATGCATTGTACAAGGTATATGTCAAACTTCGGCTGTTACCGATGCTAACCTGATATTGGTATTAGTATCGGTATTGGCAATAATATTTGCGACTCAGTATCGACCGATATTATATTAGTATTGACTCACACAATCATTTTTTTAATATATTATTATTATTTTTATTTTATTTTCAATATCAAATGATATCCGAGTTGGATATCCTGGTGACTCGTGTATACTGTTACATAATAACATCAAAATCTCAATTTTGCCCGTTGTTTATCGATTCTATTTAATGGAAGATCCCATCATTGTGGAACAAATAGGATAGAATAGAAGACCATGATCGCCTCATAGAAAGGCATTTCAAACATGTGCTAGGCTTTTTTGAGCAGGTATTTGAAAAGTAGCATATAAATCACCTCTTCACATCACCTGTAAAGTGCTTTTGGGAGAAAGGTTGCTAAACAAGGCATACATAATTGGGCGGAAATTTGCAGTTATGGTTTAGCCAAGGTTAAAGCCTTTCCTATTTTGATTCCCCACCAAAAAGAGTGTTTTTGGTGGTCAAAATTGTGGTCTAAGTTTGGTTTATATGCATCGGAACATGCCTAAATTTGTGGATGGCCTCTTACCATCCTTGGACAATAGTTGTAAAACCTAATCCCTCAAATGGATGCGACATAGCCCCCGACTGATTCTAATCTAACGCCTCGGAATGGGTTTGAACCCATATTCTAGGGCTACATTTTTTAATTTTCATCCAAAATAATACAAAATTACCTACCAAAACTTCAAAGGGTGCCCTTATACTCACCCCAAAGACTGCTTCTCACCCCAGCCTGCATGCATTGACCTCCTTTGATTCATATAATGGAGATCGTTTTTCGTTCCCATCTTTCGCACAATGGATCTATAGATCATAGGCGTACCATTAGACGGTCATTTTTTTATTACACATGCCACATATCTCAAAAAGTGACCCTAAAACCATGCTTTTTTTTTTGGGATAAAAACCCTAAAATCTTGCTTGAGTGTGATGTATGTCATGATTTTGGGTTCACTTTTTTGGGATGTGTACTAATAAAAAAAATGACTGTCTGATAGTACACCCATGATCTATAGATCCACTATGAGGAAGGTGAGTACGAAAAACGAACTCGATCATCTAATTCAAAGGCAGTCAATACATACGTTTGAGGGGGAGGGATGAGTAAGTGGTCTTTTGGGGTGAGTATAACAGTACCCAAAATCAAATTATAGCCATATATGGCCTTAACCACCTCACAAACCTTCATAATAGTGTCACCAATGGATATCCACTTCCAACATACAAATTCTCCTCAAAAAACCTACAACAAAAGGAGAGAAAAAAAAACACTACATTATCACTCTTCATCACAAGATTATCATATCCCATTTAGGCTCACATTCACCTAAAAATTAAAAAAAATATCTAGTAGAAAATTTCAGCCACTATTGCCCGGAGTCGTGGTTCTACTGACCCATTTTTCGGCAACGGAAACCGGTGATGAGGAAATATTCAACAATCCGATGTCATCGGACAAAATATCGACACCATTTTTCTTCTCCACCTCATATCTCTCTCTTTCAATCCCTCTCAAAACCTCTAAAACTTCCTCCATGGAAGGCCTCATGTCCTTGTCCATTTGCAAACACCTGAAACCCAACTCTGCCACCAAAGAGATCATCTCCCTTACGACAACATCCGAGTTAAACCCGAGAAGTGGATCGACCAACTCATGCAAGGCACAGCTCTGTATCTTGTTAATTGCCATGCTAGCCAAGTTAATCTCATGTCGGTGCCTCTTGATGTCCACTGCAGGCTTCGATGATATGAGTTCGATCAATACTACTCCAAAGCTATAAACATCACTTTTGTCGGTAAGTTGGTAACACTGGTGATAGTCGGGGTCTACATAACCTGGTGTTCCTTGTGGAGCAGTCGACACGTGAGTGACATCCATGGGGAAAAGGCGTGAGAGCCCGAAATCCGCTACTTTTACATGGAAATAGTTGTCAAGGAGTATATTATTGGTTTTGATGTCGCGGTGTATGATCTGAGGTTCAACGGCGTGGAGGTACGCAATTGCATCAGCCGTTTCTATGGCAATGCTCAATCGGGTAGACCAAGGTAAGGGGTTGGAGTTCGCACGATGACCATGGATGTGATCAGCGACAGTGCCGTTGGGGATGAATTCATAGACAAGGAGGAGCTCACGGCTGTGGCGAGAAGTGCACCCGTAGAGGGAAACGAGGTGCTGGTGACGCAATCGAGAGAGGATCTCCACTTCGTTTATGAACTGTTCGGCCCTCTTACAATTGCTCTCATACAAACGCTTCACCGCGACGAAACGCCCATCTCGGAGCTTGCCTGTGATATAAACTCATATAGAATGGGAATCAGAACTAGTCACCCTCCAAAAATTAACAAGTATAGACTGCAGACCAAATTCGTAATTTTTTGTATCTATATCCAGAATGTGTCTTCATCAATATAACCCGGCCCCCACCAAAATGAGGTTGGGATAAATTTTGGCTGGTGTTACTGCCACACCCCCTTTATGTTACAGTCCTCTCACTTATGTAAAGCAAAAATCCCTCGACTGCTTTGAATCAAATGATGGATATCATTATTCATCTTAATCTTTCACACAATAGATCTTGAGACGGTGGGACAAATCCCAGAAAGTGAACGTGAACCACATTTGATGGTACGCCATGAGGATGTTCACCTTTTGAGATGTGTGTGACGTGTAACCAAAATTTGATCGTCTAATGGTATGCTCATGTTCTCAAGTTCTATGGGGTGGAAGATTGGGACGAAAAATGATCTCCATCTTATGATTCAAAGTGGTCAACAATTTTTAATTGACTGAATGAGGTGGCTGTAACATAATGTGGTGTGGCAGTAACACCAGCCTAAATTTAGGTCTCCCATATTTATCTCAATTTCCTTTTACAGAAGAAATACTAGTCTAAGCGTTTGGGCCCCAGACACATGATTCTCCTTTGAATCTATTGCAAGTCTTCTGAAACCGAAACCGAAATCCAAATTTTCATGGTTTTTTGTATGGGGGGAAATTTCGGTTTCGGTCATGCTTGAAACCGAAACGAAATCCGACATTTTGAATCCTGCTCCCCAGCCCACTGTTTAGTCCATATGAGAGACTTCCTTTTGTCAATCCAATTTGTCCAAGAGGATGAAGATCATATGAAAGATCACCCAGCCAAAAACTTGCTACTTAGAGGGTTCAAACAATTTGATCTCAGAAGTTTAATATAGACTTGATTAATATCTATGGAAAAGTTCATCTTGAAGTGCTTGGATTCAAGGGTATGGATACTCGAACTGACATTTTTGGGACTGTAGAAAAGCCATAAGATGTTCTGCCACTTGGACAACTTGGATTGGTCAAAGCTATTCCATGTAGCACAATATGGCTTAAAACAAGAATTTTCTATGGAATTCACCGCCTTTAATGTAAGCTTCAACAAATGGAAGAGGAGGCCTTACCATGGTATACGGTGCCAAATCCGCCATCGCCGAGTTCTTTTGATGAGTCGAAGTTGTTGGTAGCTTCTTCGAGTTCATTGTAGGTGAAGACGTGGGTTTGAAAGAGGGTGCCACTATGTTCGAGGTCATGTTTCAAAGATGAATCGGAATAGTTAGTTCGAGAGAGGAGGATTGAAGAAGAGGAATAGAAGCGTTTTCTGCAACGATAGATGATTAATAAGATCGCTAGAAGGCAGCTCGCCGCAACTCCTGCTCCGACACCTGAAAAGAGTTAGGCAAGTACTTAAAAACTTTTGTGCCCTGATCACAGAACATTAAATTTGGCATGTTTCTTTAATCTTTAAAACTTTGAACACTCTGTAGTTCTCAGGTCATCTATACAATAAGGCTGGTGTTACAACCACACCACTTTATGCTACTGCCACCTCACTTAAACAGAGAAAAAAAATCTGTGACTGCTTTGAATCAAAAGATGGAGATTGTTCTTCATCCAAATCTTCCACTCAATAGATCTTACTCAACTGTATCATCCGATTCAGTTGTTTGATTCCCTTTCTCGCTCCTCAGATTGATATCATGAGCCTACCATCATACGGTCAGACGTTGGTTCCACCTGGCACACATTACAAAAAGTAAACGTGAAGATGTTTGATGGTATGCTATGATCATGTTCACTTGTTGGGATGTGTGCCACATGGAATCAATATGACCGTCTGATGATAGGATTGTGATCTCAAGATCTATTGTGTGGAAGATTGGATGAGCAATCTCCATCATCTAATGCAAAGCAGTCAACGTATTTTTTCTTTGTTTAAGTGAGCTGCTGTAACATGAAGTGGTGAGGTAGTAACACCAGCCTACAATAAATGTAGCAACATATAATCATTGATCTAGTCCACAGAGCAGACTAACTTGTATATGGATTATATCTCAAAGCTCATGCAATGGGATAATTCTATTGATGGTACTAATTGACAGTTTAGACTGTACTCTTTGTAGCAACTGCACTGGAAAGATAGGATAATTTCATAATTTTTAGGGGCACTAAGATAATTTCATAATTTTACTCTAAGGACATTTTATGTATTTTGCATTCGAGTCAGGGTTCCATATGAAAAAACTGTTCTTCAAAGGAAGGTGAGGTTGGGAGATTGTAACCCTGATTTTCCGAAGGAAATCGTGAAAGAATCTCACCATCACCTGTGGATGTAGGCATATTACCGAATCACACAAATCTGTGATGTGTTCTTATCTTCTTTTTTTGATTGCCGGTTTTTTGTAGTGTCAATGGACTATGGTTAGACCAACATTTTCTCGATCTTATAGTAGGCCTGTCCTGACCCTAGCCCATTTATAATAGATTTCCTTATCCTGACCCCAGCCCATTGCCATACTATCTTCTGACTGTAGGAGCAAATGGCATTAAGTAACCACTCACAAATTGTTGATCCAAACCTACCAATCATGCCAAATCGCTTGGATGGGATAAAATCTAATGAGAACCCACCAATCATGAACATTTTGATCAGTGTAATTGTTTAGAGACTGGTCATCCAAGAGTTGAACAAAAGACTGAACGGTCTGGATCGATCAAAAAATACACTGAAAGCAATCCTTAGGGTGTCTCCAATTTTAAAAGCATTAACCATTTGTCACCAGATCACACCTTATTGACAAATATGAAGTATATAGAAGGTTTCAGGAGGGTGCCTTACCTATTGCAATACGCTTCAAGTTCTCGTTCTTGTCACCTGCAATGCATTAACCATTAAATGGTTAAAATTAATAGAAATAACAGAGAAAAATTATGATATTAATATGCCTTACAAACACCTCTCTAGCAAGCTAATACCAACAATAGTGTTTTTTTTTATTTTTTATTTTTTATAACCTGGGTGTCCAGGCCTCTTAGAGCACCAGACAAATCCCAGGAGCAAGTGTGTGCCGCTGATAAATTGAATGTATTGGCGTGGTACAATTATTTTTTTTCGGTTCTGAAGCGATACATTTAATGTATTGGCCTGGTATAATTTTATTTTTTTTGGTTCTGAAGCCACGGACATCCGTCACTTAAATATTATATGAAATTGTCGGATGATAATTTCAAATTATCGGCGACAATTTAAAATTATCGTCCGATGCGTACGATACATTGCCTGTATCGGACGAAAAGTTACCTATTTTTTGGGGCACCCCTGAAACCGATATGTATCGGTTTTTTCCGAAATTTTGATCTATATATGGGTAGCTGGCTAATGCGCCAAACCTCTTAAGGTTAATACCAATAAAATTTTCCACTCCAACCCTCTTGATTTTTTTTCCTACTCATTCTGTTTGATAATCACTACACATTTAATGGTATCAAAACAGAAAATTACTGGGCTTTTGATGAGTTAGTACACCTGAAGAATTGGAATGATTGCTCCAACAGTGCAGATTGCAACACCAGTTAAACCTTGTGGTGTTTCTATTCCAGCAAAGGCCTCCTTCGTGGTGACATATCACAAAAATCATGAGGCCTCCTTCGTGGTGACATATATCACAAAAATCATGAGGCCTCCATGTCAGAGTGAAACCTTTATTCAACAGGGACAGTAGTCTACTGTCCGTCCAACTCGAACTAGAAAGTGATAGTGAATCAAGCACAGGAAATTGAAAGACTGAACACTCTGGCGGAGGAATAGGAAGTGGTAAAGCCGAGTCCTGAGGGCTATAGTAAAGTACCGAGTTTTTGCAACCTGTGTATTCATGAATCTGAAATCGACCTTGGGGTGGGGCAGTATCTTTTTTGCAACTGAAGAATGTGATATTAGGGCATGTAACTTTCATGAAGAAATTACGAGGAGCAAAGTTGTACAGGGAATTGCAATCCTTAGCTTCTAACCAGTCATAAAGGTGACGATCTTGAACTACAATCTGCCTTTCTGGGTATGAGATATTCGTAACGCTATACAATTTTCCGCTCTCTCCAATTTGGATAGTAGGCTTGGACTGAATGCACTCGATTTTGTAGAACCCACAGAGGCGATGGGAAACATTGAAGAAAGGAAAAGTGAGATTTTGGTTATCTCCGCATTGGAAAAAAGGGCATGTTTTGTTGTAATCAAACTCTGCGCCCAAGGCAATGGAGAGGCTAGAGAGGATAAAAGAGAGAATAAGAGAGGTGAGCCAAGAGAAGATAGCCATGTAGAACAAACTTAGAAGGTAACATATACAGATCTTATATATAACAAGAAAAGAAACATAAAGCTATCTTTTTTAATGGACTTCGTTTCTTTATTAGACTCCATAGTAGACATTGACTGAAGACTTAAAAAAGTCTTGTGGAATATTGGAGGGGGTGGAGCCCTTCTACCAAAGTTTCTCCATCCCTCATTGACTTGGAGTCTCTTGAAAATGAAGTTTGGCTTGTTTAAAACGTTAAGGGTAATAGATAAAATGGGCCTAATGGAAACTTTGTATCAGGGTATAAATATCAGCCATATAGCTGATATGTATCAGGTTAGGCCCCATCTGATACAATAGACACGCCCGATTGTGTATGGGGTTAAATATTGGGTCAAACAAATCAAATATCGGCCCATATCAGGTCATATCGACTGATTGTATATGAACCCTAGAAAAATATAAAAAATGCCCTTTTTGAAGTTTTGTTATTTTTTCATTTATTTTAAAAATAAAGTAGTCAAATATCGGCCAGCTTGGCCGATGCATATCTGATATATCCGACATGTATCAAACTGGGACCCATATGATATAGCAATATGTATCGGACTTTAAATCCCTGCTTTATATATCTACTTTGAACTCTTTTTTTTTTCTGTAAAATATGTTTTCTTCGTGGTTTGGTAATTAAAAGACTGTTAGGTGACTGACTCCATCAAACACTCACAGCATCTGTGCAGTTCGTTGTGGGGACCTTAAGATTGACAGTTTTTAAAAGCATGGAGATCCGTGAAGATCTTAGAGTATGCGTGATACATAGAGCACAGGTCGTGCCTGTTTGATCTGATTCGTCAACAATTACAGCTCTCAAAATATCTGATATACATATTGGCTGATGATATTGGTTATCAGTATTTGTCGGTTGATAAATATCCATGGACGGGCATTTTATTAATTTTCTTCTTTTTCTTTCTTTTTAATCTTTTGACCTTTATTTTTAAAATAACTCTCAAATTAGAAATGATGTATGTGTTGTATGTGTAGGGGTGAAGATTTGGTTAACCAAACCCAACCAAAATAAAAAATATTGGTTTTTGGTTCGGTTCAGCCTTAACCAACATCAAACCGAAATACATCAGTTCGGTTTTGGTTTTGTTAAATTTCAAAAAGTTGAACCTGAACTGAAAGCCGAAATTTTTGGTTATTTTCGGTTTCCTTTTTTTCTTCTTTTTTTTCCTTCATTTTTTCATTCATTTTTTGATTTTTTCTCATTTTTGGTCAGTTTTCTACACCTACCCAAACAATTTTCGGTTTCAGACACCCAAAACCGAAACTGAACCAATGGGCAATCGATTTAGGTTTTGGGTTGGTTTCAGTCTGGTTTGACCGACCGATTTTTCTGTTGATTTCGAATTTTTGCTCCAAACTTGCATCCCCAGTTGTATGTATTAGCATTATCCACTAGCGCTTTTTTCATTTCAGAGGATATTCTGCCATTTTCACCATTCTAGTATCAAACTCTGAATTATTTAATAGGAAAAGTAGGAAAAAGTATGCTTTGATCAGGTGCATCATTGAACCCTAGATTTTGGTGCCATGTGGAACCAAAAAAGCCACATGACACCTATCCCCTTTAGAGTTTACCCCTCCTCAAGAGTTGTTATAATAAAAATAAAGATTTAACAGCAGTCAACAGTGGTTAGCTTGTTTTATTTGTTTATTATTTTACTTTCTATAATGAATGGATTGAAAATGGACATGTGTTTGGGTAACATAAGGCAGTGATGTGGTCCTAGACCAAGGTTCAATGTTGGACCCTAGTCCAGAGTCCCAGTGCTGCAATTCATAATGCCAATTGTAAAGTGCAGCAGCAGAGCATATGCTGCGGAATAGTTTAAATCATTCATCACATTAGAAATAAAAATATTATATATATATATATATATATATATATATATATATATATATATATATATATATATATATAGGGGTTGTTGCAGCAGTTGACAACTTGGGTATGCTCCCCAAGGTAGTGAGTTCGAGTAGTGATTTCTCTTTTGTGATAACAGGATGCCCCGTAATTTGAATAATCTGTGAAATACTGGTGACATAGTGGGGGCGAGGGCATCCCTTAGGGATTAGTCCAAGCGTAAGGTTGGGATACTCTAAGTTATTAAAAATAATAATAATATTATTATTAATAATTAGAGATAAATAACTCCTAAAACAAAAGGGTGGTGGATGTGAATGAAATTGCCTTATTTTGATGCAGACACCAAGAAAAGCAATAAAAATTTGTTTGAAAAGTAGAATAAACAGAAGAAATAAAACGCGTAGCCATATGAGAGCTGTGGATGTGGAGCCTACTCTTGGAACAAAGTCTTCCCAAACCCCACTTGAATTTGTACTCTTCACACATCTCTTCAATTGATCATGACATGTGTATTGGAAACCACTTGTTTTGAAGTGTCAATGAAGTTATAGGCCATGGTGCACAAAAGATTCCGGCCGTAGGAGTAACGTAAAATAACTTCTATTTAAGTCTTTGATTGTACAAGAGTTAGACACTAGATCAACCATCCCAATCTACGAATCAGTCCACTAATCTGACTCACCAACACGATGATGCATAGATCATATAATGTAGTAAGTTATGTTATTATTCATGTATAATTTATTGAATCTGACTAAGGGTACGATGTAGCTGATGTACCGTAAAAGTGATGTACCATTAAAGTGGACTATATCATCCGATGAGAGAGCAAGTGTCCTCAACTAAACGCAAGAAGATGCCTTAAAGCCTATGTTGGATCCATCCATAGCTTTAAAGAAAGTAAGAGTAGCTGGTTAAATACTAAAGGTAATGTAAATCTCTCCATATTTTATTTCCTATGCATATATATTCTTTTCTATGGAAATTAGAACTTTTTTAAGTCTGTAAGATGTAGAGTAAAGGAAACTAAATCAAAGGTTTAGGGTAAGTTTGGAAACAAAAACTAAGTAGATGAGATTAATGGTGCTGTCCCTTCAGTAAAAATACCAAAAGTATGCTATCCATTTTCTGCAAATCATGATCAGAGTCATTTCAAATCCTACTTGAAACAACTGTGATCAAGATTCAAGATAATTAACAAGATATCCCTGCTTGTCATCATTTTAAACTTAGGGGCAGCACCATTAATATAATGCATTTAGATGTCCTGTCCAAACTGGCCCTTAGAGATCATGAAAATGAGAGAAAGCATCTAAAAAAAATTGAAATCAATCTACAGTAACCATTTTGAAATATCTCAGAAAGTTCTTCCAAGTTTTTTATATAACAATAAAAGAAACACAAAGTTCTCTTTTTTTGGATAAAAACATGAAAAATGGAAGGGGAAAATTTTAAATTCTTATATTTTTCCATAAATTCTTAGCTTGCTGGAATCTATAGGATTACTTAAATTTCCACTGTTTGGGTAGCCATATTGATAGTTCGGAAAATGAAGGATATATGATTTAAGGAGACTTTTAGATTTTTCAAGGGCTTGGCAAATTGAAATTCTGAGGGATACCCTCATACTCTAAACTCGGAAAATAGCAGAAAATTGAGTTTCATTTTTCTGATGTACAAGTTGCATCAAAACTGTGGAAAATGATGAGTTTATAAATCCAACCCTCTGGATTCTGTCATTTTCCCATATCCAAATAGCTCTAAGGCTACCTTTGGGGACAGTCATTTAACTGATTGGATTTGTATTTGGGTGCTTGGATTTCAATTCGTCTATCTGGAAAAATTAATTGAAATATTATATTTGGATTTGAAAATTTCCAGTGATTTTTAAATATTATAAATAAGGGAAAATAATAGCATTTCAAATGACACCTCGCAGGTGTTATTTCAAATCCAAGCCAAGTCATTTGATGTCGAGAGTCTACCTGGGGCAACTTTGCCACCGGTAATTTTCATTGAGGAGAGGGAGATGAGTTAGAGAGAGAGAGCAGATTGGTGCAGGGAGGACAGAGAGACGAGCTGGAGAGGGAGAGAGTCGGATTGAGAGAGGGCGGATTGGGAGAGGAGAAAGAGATGGGTTGGGTATCGAGTTGACCCAACCCATTGATAGCCTTAATTATGATTCAAATATACTATAATTTGTTTAATTAAAAATCTAAATTTATTTTTTTAACTAATCCAACGAAGCATTTACCAATCATTGGACCAAATCCTAATATAATGATCAAACATCCAAACAGGAGATTTTAAAATCCGTATAATTAAATCCAGGATTTGAAATCCCTGAATTTGAAATCCTCAAATCCAAATTCTTGTTCGCAAACACACCCTAAAGGGTTTTTTTGTCAATGGACCTAGTTTTCTTATAAGACTTGGCAGATGACTCTGAATGCAGACTCTAAGTCTTGTGGAAGATTGAAGATGGTGGAGCCCTTCTACTTTAAGTTTCTCCTTCGCTCATGTGAGAGATTTTCTATTTTTTATTTTTGTAATTTTTTAGTGTGCAGACAGCAGAAGTTGGTTTGCTTTAAGGGAAATTATTTAGTGGTGTGCGCGAAGAAAAAAATGGTGGACATATGGTAGTGATCTTGATATAATGTATTTAGATTTTTTTTCCAAACTCTTCCTTAGAGATCATGAAAATGAGAGAAAGCATCTCAAATTCCTTCAATAAAAAAAATAGAAAATATATAATTAAAAATAAATCAAATGAAATCAATCTAGGGCAACCATTTTGAAATATTTCAGACAGCTCTTCTACATATTTTTTATAACAACAAAAGAAACACAAAGTTCTCTTTGTTTGGATAAAAACATGAAATTTTGAGGGAAAAGATTATCATTCTTACACTTGCCCATGGATTCTTAGCTTGCAGGAATATATAGGATTCCTTAAATTTTCATCATTTTCCAGTGTTTTGAGAGCCATATTCGTAGTTTGAAAAATGAAGGAAAATGAATTATTTGGATATTATATGACTTAAAGAGACTTTTAAAATTTCCGATGGGGCTTGGAAAATTGAAATTCCGAGGGGTGCCCTCATACTCTAAACTCGGAAAATATCAAAAAATTGAGTTTCATTTTTCTGACGCACAAGTTGCATCCAATCAGTGGAAAATGACGGATTTATAAATCTGACCCTTTGGATTCCAGCATTTTCGACGTATCTAAAAGCACCTAAGGGGTGTTTTTTCAATGGACCAGGTTCTCTTGTAAGACACCGCAGATTACTTTGAATGGAGACTAAAGTCATGTGGACGAGTTGGTGGAGCTACCTTAAGATTCTTCTGCCCTCATTGAACTGGGGCCTCTTATTAACTGCATAAGATTTTAAGAGTTTTGCAACATAGGATGAACAAAGTTCAATTTGGCTTGTTTGCCGCTAGGGTAATTAATAAAGTGGCCCTAGTGGTGCAAACCTGGCAGATTGTTCTAGACGGATTTAGGGTCAACCTGAACCTGGCTGGTTAACCAGTTTCCTTGCCCTGAACCTGACTCAACCTGTACACCTTGACCTGAACCTGAACCAGACCTGTTAAAAATCTCCTGAACTAGACCTGACCGGTGCCCAACCAACTAGTTGGATCTGGACCAAGACCAGGACCTGCATCCAATCAGGATCTGGATCTGGACCAACACGTATATATATTATAGCAAGCAAGTATCAGGTCAGGTTCAGGTCAGGTTTTGGGACTAACTTGAACCCGATCTGCTTATGTAACAGGTTGAGAATTTTGACCCGACAGATCGAGTTGTTTAAACTTCAGGTCTGCAAAACCTGCCTGCAGGTTGACCCGACCCATTTTCATCCCTAATTGGAAATAATTGAGAATTTCCATATCTACTTTATACTTTCTTTTTTCTATAATAAATATGAAGTATGTTTTCTTGGTTTGGTAGGAAAAAAATGATACAGTGAGAACAGGTAGTTTCATGCAGAATTAAAAATAGGTCAGTATAAAAAAAAAGGGTCAGATTAGGTGACTGACCTAATCAAACAGGCACATCATTTGCACTGCTCACCAGGTGGACCTGTAGACGCAGACAATTTTAACACAGTTTAAGAGTATGGAGAACTGTGCACATCTTACAGTCCGCGTAGTACGCAGAGCAGATGCTGTGCCAGCTTGACCCAGTCGGTCAAGGAATACGACAGTTAAGAATATCTTATACACATATTTGCTGATAATATATGGTTATTGGGATTTATCGGTTCGTAAATACCCGCGAATTGGCATTTCACTAATTTTGTTGATTTTACTTATTTACCATCTATTTACTTTTCTTTATGCTAATTCTCAAATTAGAAATGATGTATATAGGTTATATGTATCAGCATTATGTATCATTGATGATATCATTTTAGAGGGCCTATGTCGCGTAAAATCAAAGTTACCGAGTTCGTTGGTTTACTCTATTTGAATTTGGGTTCGTGGTTTGCAGTTTGCCAATGCTGGGTGAACCTGGTTCAATAGGGGTAGGATGAGTTTTAAATTAAAAGATTATATATATATATATATATATATATATATATATATATATATATATATAATATTATCTTTTAAACAAAGAAGTCCTACATAATTGGCTAAAGTCTTTTATTAATGGATGTTGATTGGCTAAGAATCTTTCTGCATTTAAAGTTTATTGGTTGAAAAATGCAACACAACCAAGAAGAGTAGAAGAAAAGAGGAAAGAGAAAAGGTGTAGCCATGTGATAGCTGTGGAAGTGGAGCCCACTCTTGGGGAAAAATCTTCCTAAACCCACATGAATATGGACTCTTCACACACCTTTTAATAACTGATGAAACATTTTGGAAACCACTAGTTTGGAAGGGTCAATCAAGTTATGGACCACGGTGCAAAAAAATTCCAGCTCTAGGAGTAACATAAAATCAATTCTACTTAAGTCTTCTTGTACAAGAGTCGGCCCTAGATCGATGGTCCAAATCTTTCAGTCCGTCTACTGATCTGGTTCATCAACAGAATTGAAGAATAGATCAACAGTATGATTTACTTCATGTGAAAGATGTGTGTTACAGATCATTCTAATGAGAGAGCCAGACTAGCCAATGACTTCAAATATCACCACAATCTAGACCATGAACGCTAATACAACAATCCAAAAGAGAGAAAAACAAAAGACAAATTCAAACTCCATAAGAGACAGATTTACATGGTTCAACAGCATTGCCTACGTCGAATGGGGAGGTGATGCACAGTTTTATTGATGAACTCATAAGAACACAATACAATCTGAAGGTTATTCCGAAGGAGAAAAGTTATAATGCCTAGGGCTCCCAATGCATTTTTTAATACCGATAATGCCCCTACCAGTTGTACACATACCAAAATCGGCGCAATTCTGGCATACCTGGACGCCAGAATTGCAGCGAACTCTTCAATCCCTTCGGTGGCCTGCGGTCCCCAAACCCCCAGCCCAATAAGAACATTTGGGTCCACCATATCTCCAAAGATATAACTGAAGTTAGGGCCATAATTAAGAGATTGAAACTAAAGAAGTAAGAACATGTCTTAAAGCTTATGTATCAATCCATCCATAGTTTTAAGGGAAGTAATTGGTATGACAAAAAATGTAATGTAAATCTCTCAATATTTACTTTTCATATTCTTTTCTTAGTAAGTTAGAACTCTACGAAATCTGTGAAGATGTTGAACAAAGGGTACTAAACTAAGGATTTCAGAGAGATCCATCAACCAAAAAAAGATACCCTATTCAATAAAAACTCAGAAAAATTGAGTAATCATTTGGATTTTTTTGAAGAAAAGTGCCTCTGATTCTCTGTTCAAGTAGGAACTTTTCTCTCTCTCTGAATCTGATTTCTTTCTCACCACCATCCTAACCATTTGAAGTCCTTATTATTGTAGTTGTGCTTAAATCCCACAATATTCCGCACTAAACTGGAATTATAATCTTTCTCATACACAGATTACTTAATTTTTTCAATCAAGATCAAAGAACTAAAGCTTATCCTGAGATATGATCAAGACATAACCGAAAAAGGAACACAAAGTACCCACCAGGGGTTGGGCGCAATTGGTAGGGAACTTTGGTTTGTTACCAACAGGTCATGGGATCGAGTGTTGGTGTCTCCCTTCTCCCGATAACAGGATGCCCGTAGGGTGTGTAAATCGTGAAATACTCGTTACACGGTGGGGGCGAGGGCGTAGGGATTAGTCCAAGCCTAAGCTTGGGATTACCCAAAGTTATATATATATAATAAATAATAAATAATAAAAGAGAGAGAGAGAGAGAGAGAGAGAGAGAGAGAGAGAAAGGAACACAAAGCCAGAGAAGAAGAAATCTTGCTTATATCAGTCGTGAGCACATATGGGCAATCACAATAACTAGGACAAAATGATACATATTTGATGAAAGACTATCTGATATCAAAATTTGAGCATACAATATATATAAAAAAAAAAATTGAAAAAAAAAAAAACAAAGGGTAAAGAAATTGAAATAAGTAATAAATGGCTTTAAAAACATGATGAATCTGATGCATACATGATAATTTCAAGTGATTCGTAGTCATGTACTGAAACATCAGCCCTGAAACTGATTAATAAAAACAAATTTCTCCAAGGAACCATGAATTGAACCTTGCTCTGTTTGTTTGCAGAGTAAAGAAATATAATTACGAAAAAATATGGAAACAAGTGATCTCAGGTACTTACTTTCAGGGCAGCTTCTGGGATATGGCCTATCCGGGCAAAAGCACAAAAATTCAGATGTGCTCGTATTATACCCGCAGTGCCCGCGGCTTGATTCGCAAACACTACAATTATCATCCCTTGGAATCCATTCCAAAACAAAACCCAGCTCCATTAATGTACCATAGTGCCCTCTAACCAAGCTCTCATTAACAAATCCTTCTTCTTCTCTTAAAACTGGCTTGATAAAATGAGACTCGCAATTTAGGTACCGCTAAGTGGAGGTCCCATATGGATAAAAGAGTAATGGGTATTGCTATTGGGAAGGCAAGAAATGTTATAATAAGTATCATTATTAGGAAAGGGTTCAGTGCAATTGAGGTAAAAGTTGAGTGCCAAGTTCTTGGTTTCATAATTAATACGGTAAGGAGTCTGTTCTAGGGGGAGATTTTGAAGGGGGTGTGGGCAAGAGGGTTTGAGAATGGGGGATGGTGGAGGAGATCAATATAGAATGGTCTTCATAGAAAATACGTCTGATGGAGTATCGAAAGCCCAAGTTCTGGATGGAGGGCCACTGGTTGGAGCAAGTGATATTGAATTCTGGGTAGCCACAGTAGGATTCTTCTTGGCTATCTATCCAGAAAGGGTAGCTTATGTTTTGGAGGTTGCCACAGGTATGTGGCACACAAGCTTCATATCGTTGGTCTGCAGAGAGAGCTGTTTGGAAGACTAAGAAGAAGAAGAAGATGGTGATGCAGATGAAGGTGTTTGTGGATGAAGGGAAGAAGGATCTCAATGGAAGCATGTTGAGATTCATTGAAGAAGAAGAAGCAGAGGCAAAGGTTTGGTGGTGAATTTTATTTTGTTTGTTCGGTGGACAGCAGACTTTGGTTTTTAAAGTCTTGGTTTTATATTATAATAAATGTTAAAAAGGAATAATATTAGGTAAGCGACCCGAGTGGCTGTTGACTTGGAACTCGGGTTATCTATGGGACTTTATTTTTTTTTTTTTTCTATTTTTTTATTTTTTTTTTTATTTTTTTTTTATGGGAACAAAACTTGAAATTAGATGACTAATATGGACTTCCACGTGACATCGATCCCAAAAATTGCAAAGTTTTTTTCTTTTAAAACTATGTGCCAATTGTATAAATCTTGTAAGGTATAGCTCCCATTTTGTTGGGAATCATCGTGTGTGCAAGATGAAGTCATTTGGTATCACGATCCCAAAACAGATATCCATCTTGAGAGTCAAAGTAATTAAAATTCATTTAAAAATTAATAACTATCATGTAAATTCAATTACGGTTTTAAATATACGCCTATATACATCGAGTTAACTCCCACCCGGTACGATATTACTCCCGATTTGATGTAGGTCAAACAACGGTCATATCTACTTCTATCAGATGATATCAACCGATATGTAATATGCACGCAGCAGCATTAAAAATGTCTTCTTCTCTTTTAGAAAAAAAAAAAACAAGTTTATTATTTTAAATTATTAATATATTTTTTAAATATTTTAGAATAATAAAAAAAATATTTTAATTTCAATTGATTTGCCTAGTAGATAGGGATGCAGATCCTAAACCAAACCCTGATACTAAACCAAAATCGAGGATTCCAAACCGGCCCGAATCTGATCGTAAACCAAAAAACACTAAACCAAACCGAACAGGGTGGCAAAGACCGAAAACCGAGGGGTAGGGTAAGAGAACCGAAAAATAAAAATACAAAAAACCAAAAAATACCAATTTTATTTTTAAAATACATTAAAAATAATAATAATAATAATACCTACACCGAACCGAAAAAATTGAAATATTTTGATTTCGATTGCAGTATCGATTTTGAAAAAAAAAAAGAACAGAAGGCACATGTCTCCATAATAAGACTTGAAGTGTGCTATGAGATTTTCGGTGCCATTGTACTTGTTGAAAGCCGGCATTTTAAGTTCTAGAGGCAAAGGGACCTCAATGAATAAGCACAAATTTGTGAAGTCTGTGGCGTGGATTTCAGCACCACACATTTTCAACAACTGCTTCTGAATTTTGTCCAACTGTTCTTTCAACTATTTCGATTTCTTAGATATGGGGGCTACTTTCTCAGTAGTCGGTTGGACTTCACTCTAGGCTATCAGGGGGTGGGCAATTATAGGTGGGGGGTTAAGGCTAGTCAATGCCCCAGCATAGGTTCCACTATTTCTAACCTCGTCCTCTTCATACTGCTGGTCTATATAAGGTCTAGTAAGGGCGGGATTCTCTTGCTGGTGCTACATGGACTGGATGAGAATGACATGAGTGAGGGTTGGGTGAGTCCATTAGGGATGAGGGAAAATTTGTTGGATGATAGGAGGAGTGGTAGTTAGATTTTGGAGTGGGGCCTGAGGAGGCCATTGGGCCTGGGGAAAGGCTTGAAATTGACTTTGGGATGTTGGGATAAGAGTGAATTGGGGTTGATGTAAGGCATGGGTTTGAGCTGGGTATGAGGGTTGTGAGTGGGTGAAATTTTAGAGGGTTGTGAGTGTGAGGCTTCAAGGTTTTGCCGGGCTTGGGTTTGGGCCATTAAGCCTTGGGAGGATTGGGCTATGAAGGTTTGGCCCATGGGTCCTTGGGAAGCTTAGGCCACAAAGCCTTGCTCATGATAGATGTGGCCCAGGGGGCCTTGGTGGGTTTGGGTCATGGGGCCTTGGGGTATGTGGGAAATAGGAATTTGGGCCTTGGGGCATGTAGAAATAGGGTTTTGGATAGTGTGGATGATGGGGGTTGATGGAGGTCATGGGGGAGTGAGGCATGGAGGCTTGATAGGGTATGAGATGGATCCATGGGTGTGTAGTGTGGATGAGAGGGGCTGTGTTGGAAGGCCTTTCACCTATTGTAGGTTTGGAATATCTCCATCATGGCCATGGAAGGGGGATCAGATGGAGATGGGTTATTTGATGGTTGGAGAGTGTGGATGGAGTGTGGGAAGAGAAAAAATTAGGCATGGCCCCGGTAAAATCGGGCATGACTTGAGTAAGAGGCGGGATATGAGAGGTGTTGAAGGAGTGAGGTGGGGCATTGGTGGATGGAATGAAAATATATGGGGAAGATGTATGGGGCATGGAGGTAGAGAATGAGAGAGGAAAGTTGGTCATGGCTTCAAAAAAGATGGGCATGACTTGGGTAAATGGAGGGATGTGTGGGAGATTGGATGTGGTATGGATGAATGTGGGTGGATCGGGTTGGGTGGATGAGAAATATGGTATGTTGGTTAAAGTAGAGGATCGGTTTTGAATGGGTGCGGAAGGAATGTGAGATGGGTTGGAGATGGTCATGGATGAAGGCATGACTTGGGAAAATGACAAAAAGTTTAGATTTTGGGCATTTTGGGAAGTGGTGGAAGGGAAAATAGGGGCACTGAACGGGTCGGTTATGGTGAGGGTTGATTGGGCAAGGGGGGTATAAGTAAAGGCTTCTTCGGTATGGGAATGGGTCGGAGAATGTGGCGGGGATGAGTCAGGATCGGCATAAGCCGGGTCCACAGCCCATGACATATCTCTGTATCGGGTCGGGTACGGGTGCCTTGGATGAGGCCCGTAAAGCTTCCTCCTTCTTCCCCTACGGGATGACTGAGGGTACGATGATGCCGTTGTGCCGGCACCACTCAAGACTCTATTTTTGGTTATTGATTTATTTTTTTTTATTTTTTTAAAATTTTTATAAGTGAAAAGAAATATGGATTCCGAGGCCTTTTGAATTCCCTTCTCGGGTGGCTCTCGTACCCTAAATAGGTCCCACGGTAATAGTTCCAAAGCTTTTCAGAAGAATCAAAGGGAGACCCCTTGATCTATTGAAGGCACAGAAACCAATGCAAACAATCTGATCCCCCGAAATGAATAAAAAAGAAGTCACCTTCTTTTGATCGGCAAAGGCGTAGTGGGTGTTGAAAATTGCGGAGCCTACACAGAGGCACTAAAGGCACTGATCGGGGAGTCCGAGGTATAAAATAGGTCACAGATCCGAATTGAAGCTCCTCAGAACCAACCTGGCGCAACTAATAGTGGTACTAGAGAAAAAGGTCCCAGATTAAAGCTGGCGTAACTAATAATTGCGCCAGTGTACTTTTGGGGCATTTTGCATTGGCGCAACTAATAGTGGCACCAATGTAAAATGGTCCTCCAAATTGTCTGACAGCAGTAAGCTTAGTCCGAAATCGGTCTTGTGAAAGCTAGGCTTTCGGGGATTGACTATTTATATGATCCGTCTCTTTCCTCACCAATCCTAAGGGTTTAGAGGCCAAATTGGGTTTACTATCGCTCTCTTTTTCCCAGGTTTAAAGCTTGATAACAAGAAAGTTACCCACTTGATATACCTCAAGCGCAAGCACTTTTCTTAAGTACTAGGTGGGCGGGGACTTTTTCGAATCATCACCACTAGGGGCTGCCGCCGTACTAAGACCCGAGATTTTGTATGTGTGCCTAAATAATCCAACCCTTGAAAATCTATCCTGTAAAAATCAATTTAAATCTCTTTTGTTAGTTCAATTTTATTTTTCACTTTTAAGAGAATTTTCTTAAGTTCAAAGACCGGGGGTGATGATCTCGTGCCGCCTCTATGGGACGGCGTTCACTAGCGGAATATATTTGCGAAATTAAAAGTGCAAGTAGGCCCGCCAAACAGCTAAGGCACTTGAAATGATGGAAATATAAGAAATTTAAATGACAATACACAAGGAGACCCGCCGATCGACTAAAGTACTTGAAATGACGAAAATATAAAGAAATTGAATGACGGAGCGCAAGTAGGCCCACCAAACGGCTAAGACTCATAAATGATGTAAAAGTAGGGGTAAGTAAAATGACGTAATCGGAGGGGTGAGTAAAAAAAATAAAAATAAAAAATAGTAATAAAAGGGTTAGTAAATTAAAAAATAAAGAGGTCAAATTCAAGGGGAAGCTTTACTAGCTACTTTCCAGCAGAGTCGCCATCTGTGTAACCGTGGAATTTTTTATGATCCTGTCGTGACGATGCGCTCCCTAATGAATATTTAGAGTCGCCACCCGGAGCTTTTGGTATCTCGAAAAACTTAGATCAATTTTATAAGTACCAAAGTGTCATAAATATGACTCTGAATCCGGTCTACGCCAAATGCTCTTGGGTAGGGGCTTCAGTTATTGATCAAGAAGGTGTTAGGCACCCGATCAACCTGCTCGTAAGCGGTCTCTACTTATGACAAAAATAAAAATAATATAAAAGAAAAGAAAAATGCCTCCTCTTGCTCAAATGGGTCTTAAAATTTTATTTGTGTCCTTCCATTCCTACCAAAAATTTGGCGGCATAACGACACAAATGGGAGGATAGAGGGAGAACCGAGAAGGTAGAGCAATAGAGGGGAGAGCTAGAGCTCTCGGACCCTTCTTGCACCGTTATGGAGCCTTACGTTGGCTCACTTCGGTGAGCTTTTGAAGGCTTGTATGATGAGAAATGAGGTTCTAACTCCTATAGCTTGATAGCTAAGAGGTAGAGAGGGAAGGTTAGGGGGTAACGCACACCTAACCTAAAACTTTTTGGTGAAATGTTAAGGTCTAAAAGAGTTTTTGAAGTTCTGAAATTTGTATGGGAATGGTGCACTAGAGGAGAGAGAGAGAAGGGATTCCTTAATCTCTTAATTGCAAATTTTTTTAAGCCTTTGTAAAGGGAGGGATGCCTCTCTATTTATAGGAAAAAGAGAGGTTAGAATGGTATTTAAAAGATAATTTAGATTAGCAATTAGGTAATGGGTAATCTAAGGTTTCCTAAGATTTTTGGAACCTTGAAAAATGTGAAGAGTTGCTCTAATGGTGGATGATAGGGTGGGCCTTTAAACCACTTAAGAGGTTTCACATAGATAGTAAATGGGTGCAATAGAATTAGCAAAATACACTCCAAAGGTCAAGATGGTCAACAAGTCAAGCCCCAATCTCTAAATTAAAGGCAAAGAATCAGGGTTACTATTCATATACCTGGCGCAACTATTAGTTGCGCCAAGCATATGTACAGTAAAATAGTGCTTGAACAGTGGTCTAGAAGTTGGCTGCCCGTGGGGAGACCCACCTTAATGCTGGCGTAACTATTAGTTGCGCCAAATTCCTAGGGGGGTTCAGTTGATTTTACTATTCTACCCCTGCACTTTGGAATGCGATATCTTCTTGTGTACAACTTTGATTTGGGTGATTCTTGGCCCATTGGAAAGATGAGGACTTCTAATTTTTAATGGTATAAGATTTGATCATAGTAGAAGGTCACAACTAGTCTTTGTGCAGAACTCTTCATCCATTGCTCGGGAAAGCTAGGTTTAGGTCCATAATGGAGTCTACGGGTCGAGATGGGTTTCTAAGGGTTTGAAAAGATTCGTAAGGAATCTAGGGTGATTCCTAAAGTTTTGGAATGACTCCTAAGATTTCGAAAAGGTTCCTAAGGGTTTCATATATGCCATCAAAAGCTCAGAGATGCGTCTCTCTCGAAATGTGTCTTGATCGGGCCTTGGGCCAAATTTAGGTGTCTACACTCCTCTTTTCGGTTGATGACATTGGATCTGTAAAAGTGGTGAAAGAATCTCTTGAGTTCTTTCATAGCTTCTCTAGGCTTATGGCGAATGATAACAAAAATTCAGTTATATTTAGTGAAGCTTGTCAAGCCAAAAAAGACATTCTTGATGGCTTAAACTTTTAAGCAAGGATCTCTACACATTCGCTATTTGGGCATTCCCTTATTCTCTTCAAGAATGATTCATTCTATGTGTAGTCCTCTCATTCAGAAAATCAAAAATAGATTAGAAGAGACACTTTTTTTCTCATGCTGGCAGACTTATTTTAATCTCTTCATTTTTGAGCAGTTTTTAAGTTTACTGGACGGGTGCCTTTATCCTTCTAAAGAGAACACTTAAAGAGATTGAGAATATCTTTTATTGGTTTCTTTGGAGAGGACCGTAGTTGGTACAATCTATGTGTCCCATAAGTTGGAAGAGAATTTATAAACCGAAAGAGGAAGGAGGTCTTGGCATTCACAATCTTACAGATTGGAATCGAGTTGGTATGGCTAAACTCTTTTGGTCTATTGTTCAAAATGAATCTCTTTGAGCTCGAGCTTTGTGAGCTAAGTATGTAGGGAGACAGAGCATTTGGAATTGTTTTGGGCCAAGTGATCCTTCATGGGCATGGAGGGGAATTCTTGCTGCTAGAGACATTATTTTAAGCAATTGCCGATTAGTTTTGGGTAATGGGGTTACTACTAGCTTCTGGTTTGATCATTTGGTTAATGGCAAATCTCTTATTCCTACTTATAGTAGAAGACTTCTTCTTGATTCCGGTCTTGATGAGAAAACTATGGTTAATGATGTGTCCCAAGATGGAGTGTGGATTTTGCCACATCTCTCAACAATTCGCTTGGAAGAAGCTTGGAAAGATGTTCGTATTATTGCTGCACCAAATTCGGATAAACATGATAGATGGATTTGGGAGTCTTCTAGGGATGGGAAATTTTCTCTTCGATCAATTTGACATGCTATTAGAACCAAAGGAATGGTGGTTGACTAGAAATGTTTCATTTGAAATTCAGGAAATATTCCAAAGTACTCTTTCTGTGATTGGCAAACAATAAACTTTAAGCTCATGACTATGGATAATCTTTTTTGGCTGTGATTATTCTCAATGGATTTGGGGATCTATCAAATCCAGGCTGGGAATCAGAACGAACAATAAACTTTCATTGCTTGAAGAGTTGAAGAGATGTATGAAAAAGTGTAAGGGGAAGAAAAGGAAGGACCATCTGATTCATAATGCTTTTTGCATTGGCATTTCTTTTACTTGAAGAGAGCGAAATGATCATATCTTTAATAATGTGATTACTCAAAATAAGAAGATTTTTCATAATATCATTAGAGAATAACCTTTCGACTAGATTCTCTAAAGATTCTAGAAGATGATGATTGTATTGGGGCATTGTGGAATTGCAATAGGGTGACTATGGAGAATAATAGGGGTGATGGCAATGCTGAAGCTCATGTTGATCTTTAAAGTTTGATTTATTTTATTTGTACTATTTTACTTCCTTTTTTTTTAATAAAATGGGTGACGATCCTATAACCTCAAGCTTACCCATAAAAAAAATAATAATTGAAAACCATAGAGGTAAGATGAGAAAATCGAAAAAAAAAATTAAAAAAGAATTTCCATAAAAAATTGAAAAACCTGAAAACTAAGCAACTATAAAAACTACATAAAAATTTTAAAATTAAAAAAAAAAAATTGAAACTGAATCGAAAAAATCAAAATTTTTGGGTGTCAGTTCAGTGTCAAAAAAAAAAAACATATAAAAAATGAACTAAAATCAAACTGATTCGTTTCTGTTTGATTTCGGTAAGGTAAACCGAATGTGCATTCTGAGTGGTTTGATAAATGGAGGGGAGTCTTGTGCTTGACCCATTTAGCAACATGTTTGGATTACAGACTTTGACTTGATCAATTAATAATGGGTTTAGGGGTTAAGATGTTAAAACCGATTCATTTCGATCTAATTTCAATCTGGAGTGTTTCCAACAGAATACCCAAAAAAATTGATTTTGTTCAGTTTGGTACGCCGAACTTGCATCCCTACATGTACTTATTAACTTGGGGCCTTGTAAATAATGCCCATATTTATTAATTCTAAAATCCTTGAATACAACTTATTACTAATTTGTATGGCATTTTAAATGTTTTGAAGTAGATGATATAAATTATCTTTCATCTAATTTTCGACCATAAATTTTAAAATCATCAGCATACGTGGAAAAGGTGATAATTCCACGTGGCGAGCATTTATATTGTGACCCATGCACCATAAGCTTTTTTGCGCAGGTTGGGCACCTAATAGGAACAAATAAGAAGGCTACCGGCAAAAGTCTTGTGGTAGAAAATATCTAAGTCGACGTGCTAACTCCCTCCACTCCTATTACGTATGATAAGGAAATGTTATGACACGTCGTTAATGACCACCAAATTTAATAGACCAAGTCAAATATGAGTGACTGACTCCTAGTTTTGGAAAATTATTACCAGCAGACTTCAAACAGTAGACCAACAAGGGATTACTCATGTGTCGTGATGTAAGTGATTGCCCCAGCCTGCATTGCTTGACCCACTGTGCTTGCATTGGTTTGTTGTTTAGGATCTGCCATATATGAGTATCCCCTAGTTTATAAGTGTGACCTGACTCTCTTGACAGTCATTTAAATGTTAAACACCATTTTGAGGTTTATATGATCATACACCATCAATAATTTAAGATGTGGATGATCTATACCGTCAAAGTGATTGATGGACTAAAATATCAACCATTGTTTTTAATTTTAATGATTGATATTAAAGTTCATCAATGATATGGTTCATATCCACTTATTGGCATGTTTATTTGGCATTAGATTGCCACTTGAAAAGTTCAGATTGGTCACATAAGTGCACCATATGGCATAATGATAAATCACAATTCAATAGTGCAAGATAAAAGAGAGTCTTAACTTTAATGGTATGAGATCATTTAAATGTCATTTTAGCCTTTAGATACTGGTAACTGGTAAGATACCATTATCCCTCTTCGCTAAAAAAACAAAAGAAAAAATAAAAACATTATCCCTAAAAGATAATAAAGAGTTTCAAATTGAGTATCTTTAAATATACTCACCGTATCTTTGAGTTCACCCGCATTGAAACCCACTGACTTCTTTGAATGAGATGATGGAGACGGTTTTTCGTCCCAATCTTTCACATGATTGATCTAGAGATTATGGGCATACCATCAAACGGTCAATATTTTTTTTTTATATGGACATCTAAAAAAAGTGACCTTAAAATCAGGTTTGAGCGTTATGAGTTTCGGTGATGTTGAGGTAACTTTACCACGATGTGTGCCAAATGAAATAGAAAATCAATTGTCTGATGATACACTCATGATCTATCGTGTGGAATAAATAATGGGTGAAATGAAAAAAGAAAAGCATGAAGAGCTACAAGCTTGTCCTCAATGGCCAGTAGCGTTCACCGATCACATTGAATATAAAGACGCCCGTATCTATTTCTGCCAGATCGACTAACCAAATCCAAACACAAAAGGCCCTATCCCCGCTGCAAGAACTTAGGAATGAGGGATGGAGGGAGAGGATTTTCTACCAACCGTTTCATTAGGGTTTCCCGAAATCCAACCCTCCACCTCATAACAACGACGCGAGTTGCACGATACACAGTATGTGGAACTTCGGGCATAGGCAATGTGCTACAGATCAAGATGCAAGGTTCACCGAACTCCAAGACTAAAAAGTGGAATTGAAATACGCTCCCAAAGGGATCTGCTCTCACCATAACAAAAGAAGTATCACGAGAAGGGATGGATTCCGTGAGATCGGCGATTTAGCCATCAACTTCAACAACCAGCGGACAAGGAGGCAGGACCAAAGCCCGTCGGGTCTATTTAGATGTTGATTCCCATTGATACTACTAGAGTGAGTGATGGGTAACTTGGTTGTCGAACATTTGTGTCATTGCTACCGGAAAATGGGGCCCTCCCTCCTCCACATGTTATTCTCTGACGAGCAAAAGCGGATTGAAATATTTGTTACGTAAACATCAAACCTTTCATCCTCACGTAGACATCCTTGAGTTTGAGAATATAACCAATGAAGAATCTGTGCTCGCAATCTTCGTCGGCGGGTGGTCTTGCAAGGGTGCCACTTTCTCGTTATCCCCGTGGACAAAAGAACTCGAGGCAGCTGACAAAGTAAATCTATGTATTGAAGTTTGGACCAGACTAGGGGGTCTCTCGTTTCATTGTAGGCAAAGTTTGTTTTCATAGAAACCACTAAACCGTGGGGGAGGTAATAGAAGTTAATGATGTCACCCTAGATTTTAAAATCCCGACTTTTTAAGATATTGTGTTTGGTCTCAAATTCCGAGGTTGGTATGGTTATCAGCAGTCGGCCTTAGGTACCTAGTGACCTTTGAGGTAGAGGTGAAGGAGGAGATAGTTTTTCGATGAGCTACAAAAGGTGAAGAAGGTGAATGATATTAGATCTCATAATTTCCACGTTGCTTCGCAGGGGATTCAGTGTATGTCGGGCTCCATATTTAGTGAGACGGTTGCTCAAATGCATCCCGGGGTAAATGTCATACCTAACAACCGTTCTCGGTGGATCCACCTGACAAAAGAATCGTTGGGGGATGACAATGCCAACGCGCAAATCCCCTCGGATGAAGCGGGGCACAAGTAAAGGCAGTAAGTCGGTGTATGAAGCATGTACCAGCTCGACACATCGACACAGCTTGATGCCTACAATGGATACTTTTGGGAATGAAGTCCAGTCTTCCACTAACGTTCAAAATGGACTTGATTCTGTTAGAATCCGGAAGCCGTACCTGTAAGAGGAAGTGAGTAAGCATTGACCATTCTCTTTTCTTTTCGGGAAAAAATGAGATTTTGCCAAGAAGCTCCAACTGGTGTCCAATTTTGTTCCTTCATCTGCCGGATATAAAAGCCTCTCAAATCAAGAAGTAACACTGAAAAGAACCAACGCATGCCATGATCCTAATAATCACCCCGATCTCAGTATCAGATATACTGAATTTGGAAAGCAGTGAATATAAACGAGAAAGAATCTACCGCCTTTTCTATATCATCTTCTTCAGGACATAGCCCTAACCCCATCACTAGAGCTTCTTCTTCCTCGATTACACTGGATCTCTTAGCTCGGATTCAAGATAGCTAGATTGATATGGAGAACATCTATAATACAACAAATCAGAGATGACCCTATTGGGATGCAAACCCAAGTAAAGTGGGCATCGGGTTGCACAACTTGAAAAGGTGTTTTGGGACATACTTCAAGTAATTTTTCAAGTTTCAAGGAGACCTTTTATCTATAAAGAAGTCTTATCATTTCTCAAGAGAAAAATATATATTTTGATTTATTTTCCAGAAGTCATTTCTTAGGCATCTTTTCAACTTTCTATATACCTTTTCATATTTCAAAGTGTATTTTACTTTTTCAGTATACTTTCAACTACATATATATTGGTGTAATCGGGTAGCATAATATAAGTTAAAAATTTTAAATAATAAGCAAGTTTAATGTGTTAGTAGTTAGCAAATTATTTTAGTATAAGAAAATCTTTTTTAGTGCAACAGTAGAAGTTGTTCTATTTATCTCATTCAAACTAATATCAGAGCCTTGTTCGATTAAGGAAGATGGTGAATATGATTTAGCCCCAAATTTCAGTCTTAATGAAAAAAAATCTCTGATAATTGGATCATTCAAATGAAAGTCTTGTTAAGATCACAAAATTTTTGGGACATTATCAATAACTACTATAATGAATCGGAATTACCACAAGCGGAAGCGACACTTACAGCAACTCAAAACAATGTAGTGAAAATGATACGAAAGAAGGATAAGAAAACGTTTTTCTTAATCTATCAAGGAGTGGAGACATCAACTTTTTAAAAAATCTCAAATGCCACATCGTCTAAGCAAGCTTGGGAGATCTTACAAAATTCATTCAAAGGAGTTGATAAAGCAAAAAAGGTATGTCTTCAAGCTCTTTAAGCTAGATTTGAATCCATTCATATAAACAAAAATGAATCGATTTCAGACTATTTCTCTTGCATTTTAGTTATCGTTTACAAAATGAAGAGAAATGGTAAAAACATGGAGGATGTGTGGGTGATAGAAAAATTATAAGATCGTTGACACAATGATCTTCACACGTTGTGGCAATTGAAAAAGTAAAAGATTTGTCCACTCTTACAATTGATGAACTCATGGGATCACTTTGAAGCCCATGAAAAAGGAATGAAACAAAACTCTAACGAAAAGATAGAGAAAAGTTTGCAAAACAAATTGGTTCTTAAAGAAGATAAAAAGAATTTCTAAGGACGTGACAGAGGATCTCGAGGCAGAGGTTTTACTCGTGGTAGCCGCGATAATTACCTTAATGAAAAATGATGTGGTGATCATGGTGGTTATTTAAATGAACAAGGATGAGGCTAAAGAGAAAAAGGTCATAGAGATCTTCCTAATTCATCATACAAGCTAAGGTATGCTAAATCACATGTCCAATGTTACAGTTATCAAAAGTTTGGTCACTATAGTAATGAATATAGAAGTAAATCTACAAATGATGTTGATGAACAAGCTAATCTCTCTGAAGAAAAGGTTGAAGAAGTAACCACTATGTTATTTGCATATAAGGGAGATGAATCAAGAAATCAAGCCACTTGATTTCTTGATGTTGGAATCAACAATTATATGTGTGAAAAAAAGAATTGTTTACCGAGTTAGATGAGTCGATAAAAGGTGATGATTTATTTGACGACTCATCTAAAACTCTAGTAAATGGAAAGGGAGAAATTGTGATTCAATTAAAATTTGTGACCATCAATATATATCTGATGTTTATTATGCTCCTACAATGCATAGCAATATTTTGAGCTTGGGACAACTCTTAGAAAAGGGTTATGATATATATATGGAGGACCACACTCTTGTTATTAAAAATTACAATAATGGTGTCATTGTAAAGGTGGAAATGTCAAAGAATATATTTTTCATTTTAAACATAAAAAATGATGCAGTTAATTACTTCAATTCCATTGTGAAAGACAACTCTTGATCATGACATTTATGCTACGAGCATCTTGATTTTAGTGAGCTAGAATTGTTATTTCATACTAATATGGTAAAAAGCTTACCTAAAATTGAATATCCAAAATAATTATGTGAAGAATGTATTTTGGGTAAACAATATAGATTGAATTTTTCGGTGGGAGAATTAAGAAGAGCTTCTGAGCCTCTTCAACTTATTCACTCTGATGTTGCGGGTTCAATAGAAGTTACATCAAAAAGAGGAAATATGCATTTTCTTACTTTTATCGATGATTTCAGCAGAAAGACTTGGGTGTATTTTCTCAAACAAAAATCAAATGTGTTTGAGACTTTCAAGCAATTTATTGTGTAAATAGAAGTCTATTGGTAGACACACCATGATTAATGAAATTAAGTACTTAAGATTTCCGCAATGTAGTCTCTCCTGCAACCTCTCTTCTCTCTCTCATCTTCTTATTTTCTTTATTTTAAATATTTAAATTTTCAATACTTATTAGGAAGGGATTTATTGATGCTACTTGGATTTCTGACTCCTCTAATTCAAAATTCACAAGCGGATGAATTTTTATTTTGGCAGAAGGAACAATATCGTGGGGGTCTAGAAAACAAGCATGCCCTTCTTATTCAAGTATGAAATCATAGTATATAGCACTGTCTATGGGAACAAAAGAGGCAGCGTGACTTTGAAGCTTTATGATGAGTACTGAAAAATGAGGATATTTCACCCCTAAATACCTATATTTAGCTGTCCGATGAAGGCTATCTAATGAGATTGATTAGATTTGAAGTGTTTCAGGTAAATACAAGCCAAGTATAGAAAACAGTACAAGAATTCTGAATATAATGTCAAAACACTGCAACTTCGGGTAATCAAGAACTTGGTACGACTTGCGGCTAACTTTGGACCTTCATGACGGTCGAATTACAAAATTGTCAAAACATGAAAGTTGTAGATCTTTTCGTCAGCTTTCCAACGGCGTAAGAATCGTCTCAATCCGAGTTCGGGATAGAAAGTTATGGCCAAAATACCGAAGCAGTGTCTGAACCAAGAAGAAGTGCTGAATTTCACGGATTTCTGGGGTCGATTAATCGAGCCAGAGTTTAAGTTTGACACGAAATTGACACAGAAAACCTATTTTTTGGGACTTTTTAGGCGGTCGACGGGTCTATTTAAAGGGACTCAAACACTTCAGAAAGAGAGAATTAATTAGAGGTAGTAAATTGGAGATTAGAATTAGAGTTTTTTTTTAGAGAGTTTTAGTTTTTAGTGTTCTTAGTTTTTAGCCATTGTTTTTCATAGTTAGACCTAGGAATAGGGAAGTTTTATTCTTTCTTTTTAAGAGCTTTGTTCCCTTTAATTTTTCAGTACTCATTCCTTCAGTTTATAAATTTTGTTCAAAGTTTATTCCTGCATTTATTTCGTTTCTGAAGATTATCATCCGTGTGGATCAACGTAATTTATTTTGAAGTTTGAGGTAATTTTAATTAATGTTATTTTCCCGTCTTTATTTATTTATGTCATTTACTTACAATATGTGTGGCTAAATTTATAGGGATGGGGATATAATGATTCCCATCCGAGGGATGTACTTTTAATAATATAAATTTAGGATTAAAATATGAGATTTTATTTTTATGGTTGTTGTGCTATCATGAACGGATGAAATCCCCGCCACTAACCGGGATCGCGTGTGCCGAGCCATGCCCGGGATCTCGGATCTGTGATTTACCCTATCATTGTTATGGTCTTTGTGTTTTCGTTGTGTGGATTTAATTATGATTATGTTCTGGGATCGAGTGTGCCGAGCCATGCCCTGGATCTTGGTTCTGTAATGGTAATTTTATCTTAAATAATCCCTAATCTGAATAAAGTGTGCCGAGCCATGCCCTTGATTTCAGATTTGTAAGTGGTATTCTTGTTGGAATTTTCACCCACCTTGGGGATGACTTTTATTTGAACCTGAGATCATGCGTGTCTAGCCGTACCCTTGATCCCAGATCTAGATATATGAAAATCATCTAAGTCCTGATTGCAGGGATGCAACGTGGAACCTATTAGGGTGTTGACCATTGATCTTCCATAAAAGATGTTTGTTACTAATGAAATATCTCATAATTTAATCCTTAGATTTATATTATAGGAAGAACGGACCAAAGATGGGAGGATTTAGTATCTTCATCTTTATGATCATCTTCACTTTTATTTGTTAATCATCAATTAAATTTTAGTTTGTAGTCATTAATTACCATCTTATCAACCACTTAAATCATAAAACTGGTAGAATACTGTTAGATCTTAATAGATTTCTAGAATTGCTTGTCTCTTTTAGGTATTTCAAAATTAATCCTCGTGGGAACAATCTCGTACTCCGCACCCACTATATACAAACCGATTCTTACATTAAAATATCACATCAAGTTTTTGGCGCCGCTGCCAGGGATTAAATTTAGAAAATCTGAATTTTTGGTAGACAGTAAATTTTAGGAATTTTCGAGGATTAAAATAGTATTTCTGCTTAATTAAAAAAAAAAAAAAAATTCGAAAATTTCAAATTTAAAAATTTTAATTTTAAAAAAAAAAAAAAAAAAAAAAAAAAAATTTTGAAAATCGATGCATCGACCCACACTGTCGATGCATCGAGTTAGCCTCGATTGATCGAGTGTGACTCGATTAATCAAATTTAAAAAAAAAAAAAAAAAAAAAAAAAAAAAAAAAAAAAAATTTGGAGAAGTCATGTCAATGCATGGATTCAATCTAGAATCATGTGCTATTTGTGGAAATACGATGCACATTTCACCTATGTGTCCCTTGAATAACTCAAATTATTACCCTGAACAAGTCCAACCAAATCCGGTTTGGAACACTCATGATCCAATGACATGTGGGTTTTAATCAACCTCTAATGTGTGATATGATGCCGCATAATGATCAAAATTCTTATCCCAACAAATTTTCTTATGAGTTTTCACAAGAACTCAATACTTTCAAGACACAAACTCATATGAACCAGGTCCAAATTCTTCTTACTCCTTAGAATATTTAAAAGGTTTGGTGCACAATACTCAAAGAATTTCTAGGATACAATCTCAAGTTAGTCGGATGATCGAGTACTTACAAAGGAAAGTTGAAATAGAGGAGTCCCTCATTGTTCTGCGTCGTAATAAAGAACATCTTCAAGAGGACTCATCGATTTTGTTCAAAAATATGAGGATGACCAATTGGTCACTATGCTTGAGAATGGCATAACGGCGTTGAGGTAGTGCAAGTCAGGAGAAGAGGAAATGGAATGGAAGCGATACTTATGTCGAGGAGGAATTGAGAATCAAATTGAGATGAAAGAGAAAGAAAATGTCACCCTTACAACACCGATAAGGAAACATAACTTTTTCGATGAGTGTGAATTCGGTTTAGGAAGAAAGAGGAATTTCAAATCATTGATTATTCGTTGAATACATAGATAATCAACAGAATGTCGAAAAAAGATTCATGGGTTTGAATCTGAAGTGTGATTTTGGGAATGTCAAGTACAGGGTAGAAATGGATCATAATGGTGGCACTTGGGCACACCATGAGGGTGTAACTAAGTCCTTAAAAAGTGAAATACCGAGACGATTAAATAAATCGTTGATCCTGCTTAGAAAATTTTTCATGAAGATTTGGGATCCTGGTGGACTCGGAATGAATTTACACCTTGTAGATTAATTTCGTTTTTTTTTTTTTTTTTTTTTTTTTAAATAAAAAAAAAATAAAATAAAAATAATAAAAAAAAAATAATAATAAAAAAAAAAAAAAAAAAAAAAAAATTTGTTTTTCTTCCTCGATTAATCGACAGTGTATGTCGATTAATCGACCCTCCCCCTCGATTAATCGACTCCTTGTAGTCGATTGATCGATCATATATGACTCTTTTTCAATGCAAATGCATTTGTGGTTAATCTCTTTGTTGTTAAAAAAAAAAAAGAAAATCGTACTGCCACACTTTTCATTGTTTCTTTTCTGCAGGACACCTCTTTCCACTCCTACTCCAACTCTATATTTTTTCCCTTTATATTCACCTTTAGGCTTACTTTTCATTAACTGTGCGCAATCTTTCTTATGGCCCGACGATTATATCTCACCAGAGCCCGATTATCAAAGATGGAGGAGATCACTAAAAGCGGGAGCGCCTCTCATCGGACGGTCCTTTTGTGCCAAATAATGTTGAAATCATCGACCTCGATCCGCTGGTCGCTTCCTTCGGGAGAACCATCTCGTAAAAGGTAAATCGCTCCAAATCTCCTACATCGCGGCATCAATGATATCGAGATAATTGATGTGATGCCACCGCCTCCCCAGCCTTCATCTCCTACTTTTCCTCCTCACCTCCATCCATACAATCGGTGTCTCATCAATTTCCCTTGATCTTTGGGAGAAGTTGTTCCCTGCCTAAGATTATCAATTTAAGTGACCCGAGGTGGATGGGTCCGCCACCAATGATTAATGTAGTTGGATTCATGTAGTTTAGGATTTTTGTTTTAGGATTTATTAGTTTTTTTTTCTTTCCTTTTTGTTTTGTTTTGTTTAGTTTAGGTTGTTTTTTTTAATTCCCTCAATAGTGTAACCATATCCCCTTCAATATATTTTTTGTAATGTTCCAATTTGATACAATTATTCTCTGCACCTGATCTTTGTGTTGAGGTACTTTTTTCATACAGGTTTGGGGGTGCGCTACTTCTTTCAGTCAATGAGGACATTGTCATCTTTAGGTTTGGGGGTATGGTTAATTATTTTGCGTCATTTATTTGTTTTATTTGAAATAAAAAATAAAAAATAAAAAAAAATAAAAAATAAAAATTTTATTTTTGAAGTCATTATGCACATTATTTTACGATTGTTTTCAAACTTTAGTTGATGATGCATGTGAATTTAATTTTGAGAATAATAGTGTCATATTTTGATTACTTGTATCTAAGATGATGAAGCTTAATGTGATATGTTGTGGATAATTTTGATATTCATGCTTAGACTTTTTACACTGATACCAAGCTAAGACTTAGAAATCGATGTTTTGAATGTTGAATCTTAGGATCTCGGTGGAGACTAAACCCAAAGTGAGCTTAAGAGCTAATTTCCGTCATTGATGAGTGAATATATAAACTGGAGTTTTCTTTGAATCGACTTATTTTGCATAATCTCATACACTTCATTTTGACTTGTGACTTTGCATGAAATCAAATTTATATCATTATGTTAGAATGTCGATATTTACTCAAGACAAATAGGCAAAGTTACTATCTTTTAAGGATATGATTGAAGGCCATCGTTGGCTCGTTTGTGCTTAAAATGCCCCACCTCAAATAAATTTATCTTTCTAGTACCCCTTTGAGCCTATTGAAAATTTACCTTTATACATTCTTTGATAAGCCACGTTAACCTTTAACCCTTCACCATTTCTGAAAATTAAGCTTTACCCTTCTTATTTCAGAGAAATTAGGAACGAGGGATGAGAGTGAACGAAAAGAGAGTAAGTGGAGAGATCGAGTTGTGGTGTTTCGAGTGTATGGCAAAAAAAAAATAAAAAGAAAAAGGGGAGAGAAAAAGAAAAAGAAAATTATGAAAAATAATAAAAAATCTGAGGTGCTTCAAGAAAAGGAAATTCAAAAGAAAAAGTGAGTTGAGAAAAATAGAAAAAATTGAGAGAGAGTAGAAAAGAAAAGAAGAGAAATAGAAAAAATCAAAAAGTTGTTTCTTTTTCAATTTCTCGAAACTTTGAATCAACTTCCAATTCTTTTTACCCTTTCCAGCCCCATTACAACCCTAAAAGACCTTCATGATCGATCTTGCATTAGTAAATCGCCTTGTGGAGAGTAAATATGTGATACTTATGACACTTGATATGACATGCTTAGGATATACAAGTATCTTCTTATGAGATTTATTTTTGTTCTTTGATTGCATCGTGTTTCATTTATCATGTGAGACCTGTTTATTTGCTTTGTATTGACCTCTCACATATGTGCGAAAACTTATCCACTATCGGTGTTTTTATATTTTGAGAGTATACCTAAAGTGAGGATTGAGTCAAAAGCAATGAGATCCAACGGTTTTCCGTTTGAACTAGTTCTGAGATGAATGAATTTTGGTTTGGTTATGCACACACTTCACGTTTAGGCATGAATGGATGAGCTATCTAACGATTTGAGCATTAGACTAATTTGAATGGATATTAGTATGATTAGTATAACATTGTTATTTAAAATTGAGGATTCGCATGTTGAATTGATTAATGATTTTTGTTTTTGAATGGTATATATGTTATCAAAATCATGTTTTGAAAACTCAATTTTATCGATGATTTCAAAAATGTATTGAAGTTTGTGGGTAACTTCATCAGAAACCCTCAGAGACACAACTCCTCCACTAGGATCACCTAGGGTTTAAAGGCTTGTTGCATACATGCTAAGTGCAATCGTGTTCCCTACGAAGTGGCATTTATTTTCTTTAGTTTGCTTGCTCGAGGACTAGCAAAGTGTAGGTTTGGGGTATGATGAGTATATTTCACCCCAAATACCTATATTTAGCTGTCCGATGAAGGCTATCTAATGAGATTGATTAGATTTGAAGTGTTTGAAAATACAAGCCAAGTATAGAAAAAGAAAGAATTCTGAATATAATGTCAAAACACTGCAACTTCGGGTAATCAAGAACTTGGTACGACTTGCGGCTAACTTTGGACCTTCAAGACGGTCGAATTACAAAATTGTCAAAACATGAAAGTTGTAGATCTTTTCGTCAGCTTTCCAAGGGCGTAAGAATCGTCTCAATCCGAGTTCGGGATAGAAAGTTATGGCCAAAATACCGAAGCAGTGTCTGAACCAAGAAGAAGTGCTGAATTTCACGGATTTCTGGGGTCGATTAATCGAGCCAGAGTTTAAGTTTGACACGAAATTGACACAGAAAACCTATTTTTTGGGACTTTTTAGGCGGTCGACGGGTCTATTTAAAGGGACTCAAACACTTCAGAAAGAGAGAATTAGTTAGAGGTAGTAAATTGGAGATTAGAATTAGAGTTTTTTTTTAGAGAGTTTTAGTTTTTAGTGTTCTTAGTTTTTAGCCATTGTTTTTCATAGTTAGACCTAGGAATAGGGAAATTTTATTCTTTCTTTTTAAGAGCTTTGTTCCCTTTAATTTTTCAGTACTCATTCCTTCAGTTTATAAATTTTGTTCAAAGTTTATTCCTGCATTTATTTCGTTTCTGAAGATTATCATCCGTGTCCGGTAAAACAATTTATTTTGAAGTTTGAGGTAATTTTAATTAATGTTATTTTCCCGTCTTTATTTATTTATGTCATTTACTTACAATATGTGTGGCTAAATTTATAGGGATGGGGATATAATGATTCCCATCCGAGGGATGTACTTTTAATAATATAAATTTAGGATTAAAATATGAGATTTTATTTTTATGGTTGTTGTGCTATCATGAACGGATGAAATCCCCGCCACTAACCGGGATCGCGTGTGCCGAGCCATGCCCGGGATCTCGGATCTGTGACGGTAATTTTACCCTATCATTGTTATGGTCTTTGTGTTTTCGTTGTGTGGATTTAATTATGATTATGTTCTGGGATCGAGTGTGCCGAGCCATGCCCTGGATCTTGGTTCTGTAATGGTAATTTTATCTTAAATAATCCCTAATCTGAATAAAGTGTGCCGAGCCATGCCCTTGATTTCAGATTTGTAAGTGGTATTCTTGTTGGAATTTTCACCCACCTTGGGGATGACTTTTATTTGAACCTGAGATCATGCGTGTTCAGCACTTTGATCCCAGATCTAGATATATGAAAATCATCTAAGTCCTGATTGCAGGGATGCAACGTGGAACCTATTAGGGTGTTGACCATTGATCTTCCATAAAAGATGTTTGTTACTAATGAAATATCTCATAATTTAATCCTTAGATTTATATTATAGGAAGAACGGACCAAAGATGGGAGGATTTAGTATCTTCATCTTTATGATCATCTTCACTTTTATTTGTTAATCATCAATTAAATTTTAGTTTGTAGTCATTAATTACCATCTTATCAACCACTTAAATCATAAAACTGGTAGAATACTGTTAGATCTTAATAGATTTCTAGAATTGCTTGTCTCTTTTAGGTATTTCAAAATTAATCCTCGTGGAAACGATCTCGTACTCCGCACCCACTATATACAAACCGATTCGTGCACTTGCGAGTAAAACATTACATTAAAATATCACATCACTTTATAAGACAAATTCTTTTGACTCAACATATCTATGCAATTAATATTTATTATGATAATAAAATTATTTTAAATATTTCAGGTAATAAGAAATAAAAAAGAAAATCAAGGTATATAGGTCTTAGATATAACATCCTTCGACAGATGTTGAGTGATGGGGAGATCGTGTTAGACTATATACCAATTTATGAGATGCTTGAATATCTACTTACAAAAGCACTGCCCAGAGATACAGTGTCGAAAACATGGAAAGGGATGAGCCTAAGACTGATATCTTTAAAGGTAAAGTAGTTGAACCTCAACTTAGTAGAGTTGGAGATCTCAAATTTTAAGTTCAACGAGATAAGAAACTACATCATGACCCTTCAAAGTATACAAAGGTATGTTACCTATCGGCTATCCCTATGGTATTAAAATTTCGTGCGCATCTCTTGTAATGTGCGAGATTGAGTTTAACTCTTAATGATTCTGCATGAATTCATTTGATGAGGTAATAAAGTAGTTACGAGAGCATCCATGACAGATACACCTATATGAGTATGGAAGTGAAGTCACTTCAATAGAGACTCAGTCCTCCCTCTGAGATACTCATGAAATTGAGATTTTAGCGTATGACTGTAAAGCGCAAGCCTTATATCACTAATGATGTAGGTCATAGTAAGTGTATATGCAAATCTGGTTTGTTAGACAAGTTTTAAATTCAAAGCTATAAGTTACTTAAAGTCCTTACAAATTTTGAGTTATATGTACTAGTCAAAGGTTCAAACCGAATGGTATCTCTGATGATGCTTGGTATAATCGTTCTGATACACATTTTTTTATAGTTTGAAATAAGTGGGGAATGTTATATATACTAGTGTAGTAACACTACAAAAAATAAGGCTATTAGCTAAAAAACTGTTGCTATCAACAAAAAAATTATTAAAGGCTATTAAGACTATTAGCGGCAATGGTATTAGCGGTAGTTTTTTAGTTAATAGCGATAATTTTTGGCTACCACTAATAGCCTTATTTTTTGTAGTGTAATATATATTTTATTGTTTCAAAATTAAGTCTATAATGATCATGTTGATAATAATTCGATGGTAAAAATTATTTACTTTGTGTGTAACTAAATAAGAAAAATAAATTTTAATATATAATATAATATGTATATATGTATATGTAAGACAGAAAGAAGGTAAGAAAGAGAGAGAAAAGCCCACGTATACTACAAAATATAAGACTATTAGCTGCAATTTTTTGCAGCCAAAAAGTGCCACTAAATACAAAAAAACTATTAAGACTTAGAGGCAAGGGTATTAGCAGTAGTTTTTTTGTTAATAACGGCAATTTATGACTGCCGCTAATAACTGTTTTTTTGTAATACCAAGAGGCATGGGCCAAAAGGCTCAACATCTTTAAGCCCAATGAGCGGGTGACTTCCAATGAGCCTTGCGCCCAACGGTTGCCTCCAACACCGAAGCGGCGCTACACAACGACTAAAAGATCATAAACAGTAATTTCATAGTATCTTTTCACATTTCTCTTGAAACAAATGTTTTTTCATATTTTGGTACATCTCTTTATCGTAAATTTGAAAAGACATAAGAAAAATCAATTTATCTTATCTGAAAATACACAAATCTGAAATCTCTTCACCGTCATCAGAAAAAACACAAATTTTCTCTATAAATAGAAATAAGATCTCCGTTAGAAATATACACGTCACGATATAAATAATAATCTTTCTACATTCTTATTTTCTTTATTTAAGAATCTTTGTGTATATCAAAAAATTTGTGTCACATTCTTTTCTTATAAAGTACAATCTAAAAAAAAACATATATTTCCTGAAAATTTTGAGCTCTGTTGTATCCTTAAGGTAGGTTCACTGAGAATCTAATTACATCTCAATTTTTCCGATAGAGTGGGGGCACCTATTATCTTTAAGACAGCGTACGTAGTGAACTACATGCATCAAACCTATTTTCAACACCATTTTCTCAACAAGAACTTAGTTATAAGGATCTATGGTGCAGTAATGGAGCTGAGTTTTGTTTTGGAATGGACTCCAAAAAGGGAGGAAATTTGTAGTGTTTGGGAATCGAGCAGCGGTCACTGCAGGTATAATACAAGTACATCCGAATTCTTGTGCTTTTGGCCAGATAGGCCATATTCCAAAAATTATCCAAAAAAAAATTTCCATTTTTTTTCATCAATTATATTTCTTTTACTCTCTGAATACACAAAGTAGGGATCAGTTCGTGGATTCCTTGGAGAAATTTGTTTGTATTAATCAGCGTCAGGGCTGATGTTTCAATACATGACTACGGATCATTTGAAATTATTCCACGTTATAAGTTTGAGAAATTTATCAGATCGACCCTTTCAGATACGCTTTTTTTGTTTGAGACCCTATATTTTCACCTTTACTCAAATCGACCAGCTTTTAGTCAAGCCAGTTCCACCTAGCACAAAAAGTCTCAAATACCCCTTTCTACCCATTTTATCGTTCTAGATGATTTTAAAATTTAAAATTTTGGACTTTTTTATATTTACGCAATGTGAAGCAGCATATATGCCATCTGATTTGATGGCCATAATATAAAAATCGATAGTGCCAAAGATGGACACAAAAAAAAGGTGATATTGCCTCTTTTTAAAAAATAAATCGCCTACTTACGCGATGTGAAGCAGTATTTATGTCGTATGATTTTAAGGTCATAATATAATGTCAAAGATTGACACAAAAAAAGTCAACATCACAAAAAAATAAAAGTAAAAATTGTTTGTTTAAAGAATCGATATCGACTCATTAATGAGTCGATATCGACTGACTAAAGAGTCGATAACGACTCTTTAAAGAGTTATTATCAACTACTTAAAAAATAAAAAATAATTTTATTTTATTTTTTTAAATTAGTCGATAACGACTCATTAATGAGTCGTTATCGACTAAAAAAAAAATTTATTTTTATTTTTATTTTTTTTAAGTATAGTTGATATCGACTATTTAATGAGTCGATATCAATTCTTTAAACAATTTTTTTTTTGTTTTTTTAAAGAGGCGATATTGACTTTTTTTTCGTGTCAATCTTTGGTTCCATCCATCTTTATATTATGAGTTTTAAATCATATGACATAGATGCTGCTTCACATTACGTAAACAGGTGATTTTTTTTTTTTTTTTTAAAGAGGTAATATCACCTTTTTTTTGTATCAATCTTTAGCACCATTGATCTTTATATTATGACCTTCAAATCAGACGGCATAGATGCTGTTTCACATTGCATAAATATAAAAAAATGCAAATTTTTAAAATTTTAAACTATGTAGAACGATAAAAAGTGTAGAAAGGGGTATTTGAGACATTTTGTGTTAGCTAGAACTAGCTTTGCTAAAAGTTTGCCGATTTGGGTAAAAGTGAAAATATAGGGCCTCTCACAAAATAGGTGTATCTGACAGGGCCGATCAGGTAAATTTCCCTATAAGTTTATATTTCAATGAGACACATGTATGATGTATCCAACCCATAAACTTAAAATTTGGAAAACTAATTAGCCAATCAAAATCCATTAATAAAAGGCCCGGATTCAGAATACTTATCCCTATTAAATAATTCATCTTCTAATATTAGGAGAGGAAAAAAATGATGAGAATCGACGAATACTTGTAAAAGGGAGCCGGTTATTCATTACTTGCACTTTCAAAGTTGGCCAATGCACATAACAGAAATACTTGATATTTTTGAAAATTGGTGCTATATCGAAGCACCATTTAAGCTGTCTAATTTGAATGTCATGATCTAAATATCTTTGGTACAGAAGATTAACACAAAACATAATCCCAATCATATAACTCAACTATAGATTGCATTGAATCATATGACAGAGATGGTGTTTTGCACTAATCTTCTAAAATAAAGGTTTTTATATCATTGCATTCAAATAAGAAGGCTTAGATGGTGTTTCCACATGACACTGGTCCCTAAAATACCAAGTCTTTCTTTTAAATTGTGTGCTTGGGTCAACTTTGTCAGTGCACTCCTCCCGATAAAATGATAAAAAAAGTTGTTAGATAATGCTAAGGGTACCTGTGTTCTATCCTCCGCAATTTCTGAGGGCGCCTAATCTGAATTGATAAAAAAAAGTTGTTAGATAATGCTAAGGGTACCTATGTTCTTGCCTACGCAATTTTTGAGGGCGCCTAATCTGAACCCCCTGAAACCTATTGATTTTAGGGCTATTTTTTGGGACTTGTGACATGGAATAAAAAATGAATTGTCTTATAAGTACGACATGATCTCAAAATCTATTGTGTGGAAGATTGGGGTGAAAACCGACATCCATCATCTAATTCCAAGGAACCAATGGTTTTCAATAGGTTTGGGATGTTAGCGCTTTCCGTAAACGCGTTGGTGCGTTTAGAGGTACCCATTTTTGTAATAGGAGTCATTACTTATTTACTTGGACGCACAAAATTAGCTCAAGCACAATCTAAAAGAAAGACTTTGTATTTTGGGGACATGTGCAATGTGAAATGTGATCTAAGCCGTCTAATTTGAAGGCCACTTTCCACTACAAAAAATAAGTCTATTAGTGACAGCCAAAATTGTCGCTATTAACAAAAAACCTTGTTGTTTTAATAGCGACAAGACTAGTAGAGGCAGTTTTTTTGTTAATAGTGACAGCTTTGGTTGCTACTGAAACACCTTATTTTTATAGTGCTCTAAAAATCTTTAGTGCAAAGATTGACATCAAACACGATCTGTATTATACGATTCACTGCAGTCAGAGACCATCTTCTGACGCAACAATTGGTTGCATTGAATCATCTGATAGAGATCGAGATCGAGATCGTATTTCATGCAAATTTTTTGCCCCAAAATCGTAGATCATGGCCTTCAAAATTGATGTTTCTATATAGCACACATGATTTTAGCGGCTATTTTTTGGATCTGTGTCCCATGGTTTCAAGAGATGTTTTTCTCTGGATAGGTGTGGTTTCAAAAAGTGACCGTCTGATGGTACCCTGATGTTCTCAAGATCTATCGTGTGCAAGATTGGAGTGAAAAATGATCTTTACCATCAGATTTAAAAGCAGTCAATGGATACCATTTTAATCATGCATGAAAGTTGAAACTACATGCTCTTACCATATCATTTTTTTTCCTTACCAAAAATCAAAAAGAAATCGTACTTTTATGGAAAAAGACAGTAGTGAGTAGATGCACAAACTCACAATTGGTTGCATTGAATCATCCATTATCCTAACGTTTCAAACAATCCAAACCTCACTTTCATGAGAGACTCCAAAGTCAAGAACGGGAAAGTGAAACTTATGGTAGAAGGGCTCCACCCCCGCCAATCTTCCGCAACAGTCCAGTAAACGCCCTTATAAAATAGAGCTTTATGTATCTTCTCTTTCTTTTTTTCAAGTAACTAAGGAGGGTCTAACCCAGTTCATTAAACATAAATTCCAAAAATTACCGGACTAGGAAAAAAATAAATAAACCACATATCCACAACTTTATAATCTCTCTTCTTATTTCTGGATCTTCCCTAGAAACTTAAAAAAAAAAGCTCTATTAAGTCTAGGGTAGCTCTAAACGCGCCCACTCGTGCTCTAAAAGCGCCTACATCAAAATCGCTTAAAAACCATTATTTTCATCGGACAAGATGATGGAGATTGTTTTTCACCCAGATCTTCTACAAAAAGGATCTTGAGATCATATCGCATCTATCAGACGATCATTTATTTTTCCACATGTCACAGATTCCCAGAATATAACCCTAAAATCACGTTTGATAGTGATGTGTGTCACTGCACACAAGGGGCATTTTTTGGAGATCCGTGACATATGGAATAAAAAATTGACCGTCTTATAAGTGCGACATGATCCCAAAATCCTGTGTGGAAGATCTAGGTGAAACACAATCTCCATCATCAAATCCGAAGCAATCAATGATTTTTTAGGAGTTGCATCACATGGGGACGCTTTCAGAGAACACGTGGGCATGAGCAGAGCTACCCTCGAGTCTATTGTTCATGAGCATCTTCTCTTGGCTCATCTCTGTTCTTCTCGTTTTTTATCCTCTTTAGCCTATCCATCGCCTTAAGATGCCATTCTTTCCAATGCAGTGATAACCAAAACATCACTTTCCATTTCTTCCATATTTCCCATCACTTCTGCGGGTTATATAAACTCATGGGCATTCAGTCTAGGCCCACTATCCAAATTGGAGAGAGCCGAATAAGTTTTACCGTTATGAACATCTCTTACCGAGAAAGGCAGATCGTAATTCAAGACTGCCAACTTTATGACCGATTAGAAGCTAAGGATTTCAGTTCACCTATACAACTTTGCTCCTAATTTCTCCATGGAAGTTACAAGCCACACACCCACCAGCGGTTGGCGCAGTTGGTATGGAACTTTAGGGGACTTTCGTTTGTTACCAATAGGTCATGAGATCGAATGTTGGTGTTTCCCTTCTGCGATAACAGGATGCCTTGTAGAGTGTGTAAATCGTAAAATACTGGTTACATGGTAAGAGCGAGGTCATCCCTTAGGGATTAGTCCAAGCATTAGCTTGGGATTACTATAAGTTATAAAAAAAAAAATTAGAGATTAGGCTTATTTTCAAAACTAGAATAATATACTGTACAGTAAACTTTGGTTTGAATGATATATTAGGGTTATTTTCATCCTAAAGTTAAAAAGGAAAAAGTAAAAAATTTGGAGTGATTCATGTGAATGGATATAACAACTGCCATTATTTATTCTTCCTTGAGTATCATAAGAAGCTGAATTTACTCTTGCAATTTCCTGTCAGAGAATATGAGCACACGTACGTAAAATTTACTAATAAGTGATACTATCAAGTAAAAGATCCCTATCCTTAAAAAAATACCACCAACAGTTGTTGGATATATTAGAATCGGTCAAATTTTCAGTCTTCGTCATGCCCAAAATCGAAAACAAAACCGATATTTTGATCGTTAGTCGGATATTTAAGTATAGAACAAGAACAAAATTAACAAGTACAAAAACAACCAACAAGAAAAAAAGTCTTTTATCATAAGTTCTTTGAACTATTGGGAAAGTTTACTATTGATACAGCCCTATACAATTTATACAATCCAAGATAATTGTGCAGCTCATGAATATTTTTTGTCTCTGAATTTTTTTCCCCTTTCATTTTTAAACATACAAAAAGGTAATTATAGAGTTAAATTTGAAAAACAAGAAAAGTCTGCAAAAAATTGCAAATATAAGTGAATTGTATGATGGACAATTTTTTTTGGGCACTTGACCAAACAAGGAACCAATATACAAAATAATATCCATTTTATTTCATTTTAAAAATAATAATCATATAAGGCTTTTTATAAAAAAATTACTGAAAAATGAATCTAAAAAACATACCTCCTACTATAAAATTATATATTTACTCATGATTTACATCTTCTTAAGCCTCTAATACAAGGATAGTCTGGTCATTTGCTAAATAAGATTTGTTTAGGTAAATATTTTATAAAACTTCCCTCTCAGGTGAAATGTTTGAAATGGGTATAAAATTAATATTATTTTCAGAAAAAGAGTTATTATGGTTAATTTACCATTTTTTTAACTGTTCTAAACTAATATAATTACATAATGCCCTTTTCCCGAGTTATCATGGTTTTGTCGGTCGATAAGATTCTCTAATCAATTAATACCATCTTGTTCACCGATAAGTTAAGTTTGTCTCATTAATTATATAAATGTCATTATCACCTAACTTAAAACGGTCATGTTCATCGATAAGTTCGGCTTATTAATTACGTAAATGCCATTTTTGTGTAACTTAATAGTGTCTTGTTCATCGAGAAGTTAGGCTCGTTAATTATGTAAATGCCATTATCGCTTACCTAAATACGGTCTTGTTCATCGATAAGTTTGGCTCGTTGATTATGAAGATGCCATTATCGCCTAATTTAATACGGTCATGTTCCTCTATAAGATTGGCTCCTTAATTAAATAAATGCCATTATCGCCTAATTCAATAAGGTTTTGGTCATCGATAAATTTGTCTCAGTAAGTACGTAAATTATCACGGTTTTCTCCGTTGGTAAGTTTGTCTCATTAGTTAGGTAAATGCCATTTTCGCCGCACTTAGCCGTTTCATTCAGAGAGTCGTTTATTTTATTAAATTTTATTAATTTTTTATTTTGAGGAAAGCTTATTTCAGTTATTATACAAATGTCATTCTTTCACCCCACTTATCGTTGTTGCCCACAGACAAGGTTTTCAGTGTGGCGCCGCAATAATCAGTTGGTAAACGACGATATTTTTAAGTTTGCAAATAGCAGCCCTCTTTATAATATAAATGCATGCCAGTGGGCTCTAACCATATGCAATACTTAAATCTGTGACTCATGACGATTGGATCGTCAAATTGAAGGACTTAGATGGTGCTCCACATGTCAAATACCAAATCTTTCTTCTCAAATATAAGCTCCATACGGAAAGGACAGGATTATTTGCACCCACCAAAACTCTAAGGGCACCAACCTCAAAAATATTGATTGCTCTAAATTAGATGATGGAGCTCGCCTTTGGTCTCAATCTTTTACACAATATAGCTTCGCTAAGCGGTCAGATATTGATTCCACATGACACGCATCCTGAAAAGTTGATCCAAGAATATGTTTGATGTGCAACTATGATCATATTCATTGTTTGAGATGTGTGCCACATGGAATCAAAATCTGACCACTAGATGGTACCCCTATGATTTCAAGATCCATAGAGTGGAAGATTGGGACCAAAAAAATCCTCTGTCGCCTGATTTAAAGCTGACAATTATTTTTCAGCATTGGTGCCCTAAGAGTTTCGTTGGGTCCAATATACAGTGTGACATACCAAACCAAGTTCAAGTTCAAGTTTGGGAATAAATCAACTTAGAAAAAATCCAGCAAAATTCGTCAAATTAGGGGAGGAAATGGTCAAAATTTGAAAAACCACAAAATATATTAATAAAAAACTAATAATTTGAAAAAAAAAATCAAGAAATTCTAGAATAATTCTTTAGATTTGTAGATTATTATTGAAATTTGCAGTTTTTTAAAGAAGTTAGGAAAAATTATAATTTTACGCATTTTTTTCAAAATATCGCAAATTATTCGTGAAGTCCGGTTTCATATAGCAATGCTAGTGGTGCTAACTTATGTTTTTATCGGGCTATCCGAGGCACTCATTTAACTTTTTATATTGGGTTTTTTGCATATACCCCCCCGTGTTATGCTAATTTTATAAAAAATCCCCTGAATTATGGGTATTTATTTTGCAGCCCCTACTTTTGTGTTTCTATTTCATATAACCCCCTGCCCTTAACTAACTGTGAGTTTATGGACAGAAAGCCTATTTTGCCCTTAATAAAACCAATATTTTAAAAATACCACCATTCTAAAAGACCCTTCATTCATCTATATTTATAAGTCATGCCATTAAAGTTTATCACCATTCTAAAAGGCCCTTAAGTCACCTTTATTTACAAGTCATGCCATTATAATTTACCACTAGTCTAAAAGGAGTACCTTTAAATCCACCCACAAAATCTTTGAGTTCACCCACGCTGAAACACATCGACTGTATTGAATCAAACGATGAAAATTTTTTATCGTCCCAATCTTTCATGAGATCGATCTTTAGATCATGGGTGTACCATCAGACGGTCGACTTTTTATTTCAAGTGGAACACCCTCCTAAAAGTGACTTTAATATCAATTTTAAGCATGCGCGTGATGTTAAGGTCACTTTTCTAAGATGTGTGCCACGTGAAATAAAACACTGACCGTCTGATGGTACGATCATGATCTCAAGATCCATCATGTGAAAGATTGGAAGGATAAATGATCTCCATCGTACGATTCAATTCAATCAACGTGTTTCAGCGTGGGTGAACTTAAAGATTTAGTGGGTGGATTTAAAGGTACTCTTCTAAAAGGCCCTTCATTCATCAATCAGATTCAAGACTCATCAGATGAGTGATTCCCCATTAAAGAATGACAACATTTGGACGAATACTCAACTAATGGAGGATTTGTGGGAAACGATGCAATTATTCTTGAAAAGAAAACCATCAATCTACGTGTTCCACTCAAAATACTCGTCCTTCCAATTTCTTATATAATTCAAGACTCATTTTTAGGAATTGGATTGCCTAACCGCGTCTGCTTCCATCCACCAAATCTTTGAGTTCACCCACGCTAAAACACATTGATTGCATTGAATAAGACGATGGAGATCGTTTAGGCATACCATTAGAAGATCAGTGTTTTATTTTATGGCGCACATCTCAGAAAAGTGACCTTAACATCACGTATACGATTAAATCATTAATAATAATAATAATAAAAAAATCATGGTCTTTAAATCAGGCATTCTCCAAAGGTACCCCTTGAAAACCATTGATTGCTTTAGATCAGAAGATGAAGCTCGTGTTTCACCCCGATCTTCTACATAATAGATCTTGAGATCATGTCGCACCTATCAGGCGATCAATTTTTGATTCCATGTGATAGAGATTCGTTTTTTATTCCATGTGTCAGAAATCCCAAAAAAAATGCCCTAAATACCTTTTTTGATTCCATGTGTCATGTCCATCATCTGATATGAAGCAATCAATGATTTTGAAGGACTCTAGGATGTCGGCACTTTCAAAAAATGTGTGGGTGCAAACAGAGGTACCCTTTTTAATATGGGTATCTCTATGCCCGACAATCATATTACTGGGCCACAACCAATGAAACCCATTGATTGCTTTGAATATGATCGTAAAGATGAATTTTCATTCCAATCTTTCCCATGATTGATATTGAGACCATTGCATACTATTAGACGGTCACTTTTTTATATCAAAAAAAGGACAAACCCCAAAAAAGTGCCCATAAACTCATGTTTGAGTGTTGATGTGTAACACATGATTTTTGGGGCCACCTTTTGGGATCACTGCCACATGATGTCAAAAAGTGACCGTGAGATGTTACCACTAGATTCAAAAGTTTTCACTATTGGCGCCCCCATTTATATGATTGGCACACATAGAGGTAACCTATTAATACTCCGTGAAAATACATGTTATTACTATATCATTGTTTTTTTACCAAATCAAGAAATCATATTTTTATAGAAAAAAATAGGATAGAGTAGGTAAACAAAGTGTCCATCAGGCCTAGATCATCTATTACCCTAACAATGGATATTCAAAGAATTATTAGATCCAAAATCAAAACCTCAACCTCATATTATGAAAATTCAGGCCTTTAAAAACAATTTATATATCAAAGATAAAAAATTTAAATCTTTTGTATCTCATAACTCTGACCATAATGAATAGGATACGGTACGAAAAATTATCAGTAAACCACCTACTATTCTCGAAACAAGAGAATCAAGCAATACTCCACATATAGCTTTAAAAACCATATAAGTTCGTATTGGAACACAACCACATAATAAATAGACTATAGAAGAAATAAACGATATTTAATCACTAATTGAGAAAGAACTAACTACAAATATAATTGATAGACAAACCTTCTCAAAATAACTGTGAGTGAGGTAATATCATTCGATCTATAGGAGGAGAGTAAAAACTAGGCAGAGATATGTGATCCTTCAGGCCTTCCTTCTGCAATGTCCACCACTAGGGTAGCTTTATTTGGTATGGAAGGAGAAGAGAGGATGGGCTTGGGTGGCATTTGCAATCCTTTGAGGCTTCCTTCCAACATCTCCAACACCTTACTCATTGAAGGTCTGTTCGCCGGATGCACCTGAATGCACCATAAACCTACTATGATCATCTTTCGCACAGTTTCCTCTTCTTCTTCCTTCAAAATTTCCCCCAATCCTAGATCTCCATCAAGATCGAGACGCCTATGAATCCAGTGTGGGAAGTATATTTCGCTGGTATTCTCAACTAGTGCATCAATATTCTTTCTTCCTCCAACCATTTCAAGCATCATCATTCCATAGCTATAGACATCCGACTTTGACGAGACTACTCCTACATTTCTACAGTACACTTCAGGTGCAATATAGCCTGCCGTTCCTCTGGCGCCGAGCATCGATATGGTACTTTGTCTAGTAGGGCATATCTTGGCCAGCCCAAAATCAGAGATCTTAGGGCTCAAATTTTCGTCTAATAAGATGTTATGAGGTTTTATGTCAAAATGTAGGATGCGTGTGTTACAACCGCCGTGCAAGTACTCTAACCCTCGAGCAGTACCAACTGCAATCTCATATAATTTCGCCCATCCGAGGGCATGGGATGTTCCTGGCTCCTTGTTGTATATGATCTTATCAAGAGATCCATTAGGCATAAACTCATAGATTAGAGCTCTTTTACGCCCCTCGTAACAATAACCTAGAAGACAAACAACATTAACATGTTCTGTTCTACCAATGCTTGCAACCTCATTAATGAATTCTTCTCCATTGCCTTTGGATTCACTAAGTACTTTCACGGCCACTCGGCGGCCATTGGGGAGCTTCCCTTTATAGACACTTCCAAAGCCTCCTTTGCCGAGTTCATCTACTGAGGAATTGAACATTTTCTTGACATCTCTATAGTTATATCTGATTGGACCAGGGGGTTCATAGGTCCTAAAAAAGTTATCCACAATCCCAGAGTTCTTATCTTTCTTCATCAAGAGAAAGAAGAGTTTTTTTCCCAGCAAACAGATCATGACGAGAATTATTGTGACTATTCCAAAAGCACTAGCTATAGCTGAAAGAAAATAAAGGAGTTAGAATCATAGGGTAGTGTTATAGTCACCCGAAAAGACTACTTTCTCACCATCTCCATCAGACGGTTAATTTTTTATTACACGTGTCACACAACTCAAAAAGCGACTCTAAAATAATGCTTTAGCATGATGTGTCACATTATTTTAGGGTCATTTTTTGGGATGTGTGTAATCCCAAAGTGACTTTCTAATGGTAGCCGCATGATCTATATATCCATTTTGTGTAATATGGGACGAAAAACGATCTAGGCATATTACTAAATCACGTAGATCAGTTATGTGTTCTTATCTTCTATTTTTGTATGCCGATTTTTATAGTGTCAATGGCCCAGGGTTAGACCAACACATTCTCGATCTTATAGTAGGGCTGTCCTGACCCAAGCCCATTTATAATAGATTTCCTAATCCTGAGCCTAGCCCATGCCATCCCATCTTCTCACTGTAGGAACAAAGGGCATCAAACACTACAAAAATAAGGTGTTTCAGCGATACTTACTGTTAAGGCAATTTTTGGTAGCAACAAGACTAATAACAGTAGTTTTTTGTAGCGACAGGACTAATAGCGGCAGTTAACTGCTGCTAATAGTCTTATTTTTTGTAGTGAAGTAACCACTCACAAATTGTTGATCTAAACCTACCAATTGATGTCAAATCTCTTGGATGGGCTAAAATCTAAGGAGAACCAACCAGTCATAAACATTTTGATCAGTGTAATTGTTAATTTAGAGATTAGTCATCCAAGAATTGAACAAAATACTGATGGTCTGGATCGATCCAAGAGTTGAACAAAAGATTGGACGGTCTGGATCGATAAAAAAATACACTTAAAGCAATCCTTTGGGTGTCTCCAATTTTAAACGCATAACCATCTTTCACTAGATCATGCCTTATTGACGAATCTGAAGTATATAGAAGTGTTTCAGGAGGGTGCCTTACCTATTGCAGTAGGCTTCAACTTCTTGTTCTTGGTACCTGCAATGCATTAACCATTAAATGGTTAAAATAAACAGAAATAACAGACAAGGATTATAATATTAATATGCCTGACAAACACCTCTCTAGCAAGCAAATAACAACAATAGTTTTATTTTTTTCGATAACCTGGGTGTCCAGGCCTCTTAGAGCGCCGGACAAATTAATCCTAGGAGCAAGTGTGTGCCCCCAGTTAGCATGTGTCATATCAACATGAGATATATCCCTATTCTGGCTTCAAGGGGCACAACTCGAACTCAGATCTCCTGCTTCCTCCTGTGGTTAGCTGGCTAATTAATGCGCCAAACCTCTTAAGGTTAATACCAACAAAATTTTCCACTCCAACCCTCTTAATTTTGTTTCCTACTCATTCTGTTAGATAATCACTACACATTTAATGGTATCAAAACAGCAGAAAATTACTGGGCTTTTGATGAGTTAGTACTCCTGAAGAATTGGAATGATGGCCCCAACAGAACACATTGCAACACCCCTGTGGTGTTTCTATTCCAGCAAAGGCCTCCTTCGTGGTGACATATATCACAAAAATAATGAGGATCCCAATCCCATATCAGAGTGAAACCTTTACTCAACAGGGACAGTAGTCTACTGTCCGTCCAACTCGAACTAGAAAGTGATAGTGAATCAAGCACAGGAAATTGAAAGACTGAACACTCTGGCGGAGGAATAGGAAGTGGTAAAGCCGAGTCCTGAGGGCTATAGTAAAGTACGGAGTTTTTGCAACCTGTGTATTCATGAGTCTGAAATCGACCTTGGGGTGGGGCAGTATCTTTTTTGCAACTGAAGAATGTGATATTAGGGCTTGTAACTTTCATGAAGAAATTACAAGGAGCAAAGTTGTACAGGGAATTGCAATCCTTAGCTTCTAACCGGTCATAAAGGTGACGATCTTGAACTACGATCTGCCTTTCTGGGTATGAGATATTCGTAATGCTATACAATCTTCCGCTCTCTCTAATTTGGATAGTAGGCTTGGACTGAATGCACTCGATTTTGTAGAACCCACAGACGCGATGGGAAACATTGAAGAAAGGAAAAGTGAGATTTTGGTTATCTCCGCATTGGAAAGAAGGGCCTGTTTTGTTGTAATCAAACTCTGCGCCCAAGGCAATGGAGAGGTTAGAGAGGACAAAAGAGAGAAGAAGAGGGTTGAGCCAAGAGAAGATAGCCATGTAGAACAGACTTAGAAGGTAACATATTCAATTCTTATATATAACAAGAAAAGAAACATAAAGCTATCTTTTTTAATGGACTTCGTTTCTTTATTAGATTCTGTAGTAGACATTGACTGAAGACTTAAAAAAGTCTTGGGGAATATTGGAGGGGGTGGAGCCCTTCTACCAAAGTTTTTCCGCCCCTCTTTGACTTGGAGTCTCTCATGAAAATGAGGTTTGGCTTGTTTGAAACGTTAAGGGTAATAGATAAAATGGGCCTAATGGAAACTATCAACTATGAATCACGGTTATAAATATCGACTATATAGCCGATATGTAACAGGTTAGGCCCCATCCGATACAATCGACTCACCTGACTGTATATCGGGCTAAATATTGGGTCAAATAGATCAAATAGTGGCTCATATCGGCCCATATCAGATCATATCGACTGATTGTATATACACCCGACAAAATATAAAAAATGCCTTTTTAAAAATTTTATTATTTTTTCATATCTTTTAAAAATAAAGAAGTTAGTTAAATATCGGCCAGCTTGGTAGATGCATATCTGATAGGAAAATTTGCACTTACAGCCCTATAAGTTTGCGTATTTGCAGAAACGGCCTTATAGTTTTATCACTTGCATAACAGGCCAGCTCCAAGCCTAGCCGATTCCAATTAGCAACCAACTGCCTTTTTAATTAATATATATATTAAAATAACTTTTCAAGTATACAAGAAAAGTTTACTTTTAAACTATTCATTTTTACTTTTAACTTTTAACTTTTTGCTTTTTTATAAAAACGAGTGAGCGGCAGCTTATCGGCAAGAAAGCGGAAAAAAGCTCAGCAAATTTTCAGGTAATTTTTTTTTTTCTACATTTACACACATTCAGTCATCAGTTATATTTCTTAACAATCCGCTAACTTACCGATAACTTACCGCTAATTTACATTATCGGCCGCTAACTTATATTATCGGCCGATAACTTATATTATCGGCCGCTAACTTACATTATCGGCTGCTAGCTTACATTATCGGCCGCTAACTTATATTACCGGCCGCTAACTTACATTATCGGATGCTAACCTACATTATCGGCCGCTAATGTAAGTTAGCGGACGATAATGTAAGCTAGCGGCCGATAATGTAAATTGTCGGAAGTGTTTGAACTTCACTTATTTTGCTAATTAATTGTTTTTATATATATTGCAGTTCCCACTAAGTGATTATAAAATGACTATGTCTCTAAAGCCTTTCGGGAAATGTTCTGGTGTTGGTGTCAAAAAATTTTACTTGCACTGTAACGAAGAGAAGAAGAAGATTTTAGATGGTTCAATTTTCGATCATCTGTTTAGGATAAATGAGAAATTAGGATTAATTGGAGATTTGGTAGATGCTATTTTAAGCTTTTGGGTTAAAGATAATGTTTTCAAGGTTATAAATACCACTGTGTTGCTGCAAGAGTCCGATATAGCATTCATTTTAGGCCTTAATATATTGACGGAACCTGAGTCTGAGAAGGTGGTCATGCCAGAGGAAGAAACTATTCAATACAAATTCTTTCGGGGGAAGCCGGCTAAAAGACCTCGTATTGAAGAATTAGTTGATAGTGCTGATTTATCCAACGATGAATTTTTAAAACTATCATTATTGTTTCTCTTATGTTCTTTTTTCCTTCCGGACACATAGCAGGAAGTGAACGCACGGTACTTGGCACTAGTAGATAACATTGAAGAGTTCAACAAGTTTCCGTGGGGCCTGATAGTTTACAATAATTTAGTAGATAGTATATCAAAAGCATACGACAAAAGGGAAATGACGAAAAAGTCAGAAAAGGGGCAATACAATATCTACGGATGCACTATCGCCCTACATATTTGGGCATTTGAGCACTTTCCTGGAGTCGCCACCGCTCGTACTGAGCTCAAAGATCCATTTCCCAAGCTAATGAATTGGAAAGACCCAAAATTCAGCCGTAATCCTAATTTATATCGAGAAAAATTTCTTAAGTCTAAAGTCATCTTAGAGCTTGAAGCTGTAAAGTATGAATTACAGTATAGATCGGTTCTACTCTTTTTTATGCAAAGAGAGATGGAAAGGGAGCAGGAAAAGGCCGAGGAGCCTGGTGATGAAGAAGATATATATGAATACGACAATGTCCCAAGTTACGAGACACGTCCTCCAGAAAGAGATGAAGAGCCGAAAAGCCGAGATGACGATGACGGCGACGACGATGAGGATGACGATAATGACAGCGATGAAGACGACGAGTATGAAGTTGTTGTACGTGAGCATGATGAATCAAAGGGCAAAGGCAAGCATCTAGGGAGAGAAAAGAAGACTCTCCAAGAGCAAGATGGGTCATTACAAGAGGAAGTAGGGTCACTAAAACATCGGGTCCAAAATTTAACAGAAAGAAATGCCTCAATGCAGAAGGACCTTGATACAGTCACATCTCATTTGACGAAGGTACTAAATCATTTCTTTTTAAATTTGAAAAAATTATATATTTTTAAAGATTAATTCCAAATACACTTGTCGACCGATAATGTAAATTATTATCCGACAACTTACATTATCGACCGATAATATAAGTTATCGGTCGATAATTTATATTATCGATCGATAATGTAAATTATTGACCGATAACTTATATTATCGGTCGATAAATCGATCGTTAATTTGATCACAAATATAAAAAAATTTTGTAAATAATGATAGGTTTTAATGTATTTTGTAATTATGCAGGATAATATTCTTTCGTCTATTTTATTTGAGACTTTCGTTCCCCTGCCACTCAGCCTACAGCTTCTAAACCCATTGGTCCTCCACCAAGTCATCAATCCACTGCCCCTAAACCCTCTGGCCCAAAACCCACTGCTCCCCAACCTACCCATCAATCCACTGCCCCCAAAACTTCTTCCCCTAAACCCTCTGGCCCAAAACCCACTGCTCCCCAACCTACCTATCAATCAACTGCCCCCAAAACTTCTTCCCCTAAACCCTCTGACCCTAAACCCACTGCTCCTCAACCAAGCCATCAATCCACTGCCCCCCGAACTTCTGCCCAAAAACCCACTACTCCTCGACCTACCCATCAAATCACGGCCCCCAAAACTTTTGGAGCTCCTCCACCTCCTACTAAACAACCCTTGGTGGAAGGCGATGATGAGGGTGCTCTTCTTACTCAGCCTTCTCGTGAGTCACAGTCGGCATCCCTCAAATCAATTTTTGTTAAACTATCAACTGGAAAAAGTAATGCCGAGGGATATGACTTGCATGCTCGGAAGAAGAGAAAGACTCTGACAAGTAAAGCCACTATAAAAAGACCAAGATTGGTTGTGGAGGAGGAGGAGGATGAGCCAAAATCGATGGAGCATAAATATATGCTCAGTTTTTGGAACTGGTCGGAGGGAGAGGACAATGTGATCGTCAATACTATCATGGGTGTTTACATCACAGTTGGTCTTTTAAAGGTTCTCAAAGGATGTTCGTGGCTTAACAATGAAGCCATCGATGAATACTCGAGAGTCCTTGAAGTTATCAACCATCAAACGTTCACGGCAAATGCCGAAAAAAGCTGGTTCGCTTATGCGTCCGCCCTGGTAAGGTTTCAACTATTTATTATTTCGTTTGTTTCATTTTTTTATTTTTTCATTCACACTTCTTTTAATTTATTTACTTACTACATAATTCTGTTTCAGACCATGTTTATAGCAGACGAGAAAAAATATGAAAAATTTATCGATAATGAAGGTCTAGCTGCACTTAGCGACTTCGATAAATGGCAGGCCTACTGTGATGAGTGGAAGGTTCGTAACAATATAAAGCCGCTTGAACCACTACTCACAAATGATAAACGCGGAATTCACGTTGTCGACTATGGAACGGTACGTTTTTTAATACTACACTTCGCTTTATTTAACGTTAACGGCTTTTAAATAAAATAAAATTAATTATTTAAATTTTCGTTTCCATTTTTATGTAGATTTATCTTCCGATGCATAGCCAAAAACATAACCACTGGGCGTTGGTTATAATTTTATTAGTTGATCATGAAATTAAATTAATAGATCCAGCAGACCGAGAGTGCTCAAAGAAGTTTGAAGAGCATAAAGGGTTTCTATTGCATCACCTTCCGCATCTTCTTTATGCTGTCGATTTAAAGTCAGCTTTTGATCAACAGTGGAAGGTATCGGCATTCAACAGTATCATTCTACCGATCCAAACCAACGATTGGGACTGCGGTGTATATGTTTTGAAGTACATGGAATACTTCTCCCAATGACGGAATATTGATTTCGAAGAAAAACAAATGCAACAATTTAGAGCAGAAATCGGACATTTAATGTGCACGTTTGGGAAGAACAGTTAAACTTTATATTTCATATCTTTGTAAAATTTTATAGATTTTTGTAACAATAACAATTTGTGTAATTTCGTTGTATCAATTTATCCTAATTGTCGAACAATTCTTTATAAACATCATAAAAAGACTTGTATTTGATCCTCAGATTTCACAATGCCCGCTAACTTAAGTTAGCGGCCGATGACTTAAGTTAGCGTCCGATGACTTAATCTATCGGCCGCCAACTTAAGTCATCGGCCGTGAGGTTAAGTCATCGGCCGCTAGATGATTAATGGTCTCCTTGTGACATGGCCGCCATTAAGTCATCGACAGCTGATTGTTCGCTAAAAATTAGCTTATGATACTAAGGTCATGTTCTCAAAAATGTATTTGGATGATGAATGATGATTAATGTTCTCCTCCATCTGATCCAAAGCAGTTTATTTTGAATCGTGAAATGTGGCCCAAAGAAATCTGTCAAGTAATATAAGTTAAATTCACGTGGGTTTATTAATCTATACAGTCCACTTGTGCTTCATGTGGCACTCAAATTCTAACAAATTTACACGAGCGACGGTTATGACCGTATTTGTTACAATTTTTACATCGCAGTGGTCGAACTTCGCCGTTAGATCTTATTCTCTGTTTCTTCGGATGGCCGGCTTGACGTATTTTGTGCAGAGGTAAAACTTGAATGTCGTCTCTTTGCGAAGTCTATTGGCGCTTGTCAATGGTCGGGACAAAGTGTTCTTTGTAAGTTTCCCTAAATAAGTTATTAGTAAACCAGTGCTCACAAAATTGGGGGATCTCTCTTTCTCTGTTTCGGCGCCATAATGCGGCGATCGCATGTGAACATGGTAATCCAAGAATAGCCCAACGTCTACATGTACATGTTCGCTTATCTAGTTCGACACTGTGAGTGTAATTATCATATTTAACTTGAAATATATTGCGACCATATGGTATAATATTTTTTCGACGGGCCCATCCTGAATTTCTTGTTATGTGTTTTTGGGCCATCGGTGTTAACACGTGTGTCATTTTATTTCCTTCCTCCTGACGGCGAAGATAAAATTCGACTACCTTTGTGCGAATAGTTTCTAACATGCTCATGGTCAGTTCTTCCCTTACTATTTTTAATACACTATTTATGCTTTCAGTTATATTAGTTGTCAATATATCATAACGCCTCCCTTGAAAATAAGCACGCGCCCAGAAATGATCACCAATTTCTTTAATCCATGTTGTACATTCTCGGGGGGCGAAGTTTTCGATTTTTCGCAAAAATTTTTTAAATTTTGCTTCCGAAAATGTACGACCAACAACCCAAAAAAGTGGTATAGATATTGTATCCTTATATATATCAAACAGATTTAGAGCTAGGTGTCGCATACAGTAGCTGTGAAAGGCGTTAGGAAAAACTTTTTCCACAGCTTGCATCAAACCTTTCTGTCTGTTTGATATCAATACAAGCTGCTCTTCAAAGTCACTGATTACACGTCTCCCTAATAGATCAAGGAACCATGCCCAATGATCTTTATTTTCTTTCGGTACAACGCCAAATGCTATAGGGAATAAATATCTATTCTCGTCTATCCCCGTAGCTATTAACAACACTCCATTGTATCGTCCACGCAAATGCATTCCATTTACCAATATTATTCTTCGTAAAGTATTACGAAAGCTTCGAATGCAAGGTCTGAATGCCACGAAGAATCTCTGAAATGCATTATCAGGCTCGATACACAATTCGGTCTGTATGTCTGGATTGACCCGCTGTAATTCGGCAACATATGATGATAACATCTTAAATTGCTCCTTCCAGCTACCTCGGATGTCATTCAACGTCATTTTTTTTTCTCTCCATGCTTTCCAGTAACCTACTGTTATACCGTATTTTTTTTCAATATAAAAAATTATTGAAGCAAGAGTCTCGTCAAAGCCCTTTAATAGCTTATCTCTCACAAATGAAGCCATCCATGATGTCGTATATTGGAGATGTCCGCTTTCAAAAGCTAGAATTCCATACGTATGTTCCGGGTGGAAAGTTTTCACAGCAAATGTGTCCACACCTACTAATTTCGATGCATGTATTCGCCAAGCACATCCTACTTCAACACACCTCGCCGTAACTCGAAGAGGACTGATTTTTATTGGTTTAATCTGAAAATTATTTACCATTACAAATTCTTTAAGAGCTTTTTTAAAGGATTTCTTATTTCTAAAAGCCCGACCAATGGTAATTAGTCCCCCTTCATACATTTCCTCATCATCTGAATCCATATACTCTCCTTCTGAGTCATTAAGCTGATAGTCTTTATTTATCAGAGGTTGATCAATTCCCCTATTAGTATGAACATGCGAAGTGGGAGACGGTGGTGCTTCATTATTTTCAGGATTACTATCACAGTCATCGACTGGATGGTTATTACGTGATTGGGATTGAGCCCGTTGATATACGTTTGGTTGATGTGCAGCTGTTTGGATTGATGTTGGCCGATGCGGGAATGTTTGATGTACGAGAGGCTGTTGTGTTGAAGGCTTGATTATCGTTGGCTCCGAAGCTATTGGTTCGGAAGGCCATTGATATGAACTAAGGCCGACTAAAAATGTTTCCCATTGATTTACCGAATCGAAGTTGAACTGAGATGTATCATGCATCAAATTTATTTGATGACAATATCTTTGATCTTCATCCCCTTCACTCATTGGAATGTCTGAAGAGGGTTGCTCCAGAGGCCTACTGTAGGGGCAAAATTCTATATTCAAATTTCGATCATCGTCGACTATCATCGGTGCAGCGATGCTCTCATCTTCAAACCGTATATTTTTTTATTTCTAATCAAATGTTCTGTTCTCACACCACCATCATCTTCGTTTGTTTCCTGGAACGGTTGAAATGCTTCTAAAGACGGTAAATTTTCTGCGGCGGTAGTGACTAATGATTTTTCGATATAAATATTTATCACACCATCACTAATACGATATGCTCTGAATAAGTTTATAAGATTATCAAAGTCAGACAATTCAGCAAACACAAGCTCATTCCCTATACGCAATGAAACCGTTAGTGTAATAGAATGTTCTTCCAGTCGTGTCCTACTGACCCTGTACATTTTCTCCATAAACTAATCAAATGATATGTTATCCGTGACAGTGACAATCCTCCGATATCCTCTGTTGTAAGTATTATCTCCCACACGAACGAAATCAAAATGACAAAGAAGGGGAACATCCATTTCAACCTACAATATTTTACAAAATAAAAATTGGTTGGTTAAAAGGGTAATATTTGACTTAGCGCTATAATATTAAAAAATAAAAATTGATTGGTTAAAAGGCTATCTTAAGATATCGGTCGATATCTTAGGATATCGGCCGCTATCTTAAGATATCGGTCGATATCTTAGGATATTGGTCGATATCTTAAAATAGCAGCCGATTTTCTAAGATAACAGTCGATATCCTAAGATAGCGACCGATATCTTACCTAGCTTGGTCTACCTAGTATATGTTAAAAATGAACGGAAAGCAATATCTTACAAAGATAATGGGGAAATATCTTATCTAGCCTGTTGTAGTTCTCTGAGTTATACCAACTGTAGTCGAATCTCCAAATCGTAATTCAAGAAAAAGTTTTTAAAATGGGCAAATAAGCATAGAAAAGCATATATATATAAAGCGGTTGGTTGCTGACATGGAACCGGCTAGGCTTGGAGCTGGCCTATTATGCAAGTGATGAACTATAGGGCCATTTCTGCAAATACGCAAACTTATAGGGCCGAAAGTGTAAATTTCTCTGTCTGATATATCCGATATGTATGAGACTAGGGCCCATCCGATATAGCAATATGTATCGGACTTTAAATCCCTACTTTATATATCTACTTTGAACTCTCTTTTTCTCTAAAATATGTTTTCTTCTCGGTTTGGTAATTAAAAGACTGTATTTTTTTATCGGTAATGGGGCAATCTATAAAAAAAAACAACGAGAAGTTGGCCAAGTACAAAGAGAAAAGTCACTCCGACCAAAAAAGGAAACAAGAAAAAAGGAAAAAGGGAAGGAAAAGGAAAGAACCACATCGGGAGAGGGCCGGAGGACCCGGCCCTCTGTTGGAAGTAACAAATCAAAATAATAATGGGTGCACGTGTCAAAGAAGAAGTCTTCTAGTAACAATAAAGCCTGGTCTTCAGTATGACCTATTCCTCTGCCACCTTTCTAGGCTTAGGCCTGATTTCTAGGTGAAATCTGTTTTTTAGTTTCTCTATTTTTTTACTGTTGTTTGTAAGCTCTGCATTTCCCTATAAAAGGAGATCATGAGACTCAAATAAAATTGTATCTTTTGCCAGAGTTATAATTAAATTCAATAGTTTTACATTTGGTACAACCCTTTCTCTGTTTATCTTGTTTCTTCTTTAAATACCAACATACTGGTATCACAGCCTATTTGCCTCAACTCTTTTTTTTCTTTGCTTGTTCACAATCATGTCATCAAACTTGGTCCAGCCTCAAGTTCCTAAGTTAACAAAAGAAAATTTTGAAAAATGGTTCATCCAGTTCAAAGAACTGTTTGGTTCACAAGAGTTGTGGGAGATAGTTAGTAATAGCTATATTAAACCAAGTTCAAAGGAAGAATCTCTCTACACTGCTGAACAGAAGACCATTCTCAAAGATCACCGGAAAAAGGATAAGAAGGCTCTCTTTCTACTGTATCAAGGATTGGAGGATGAAACGCTCGAAAAATTTCAGAAGCATCAACAAGCAAGGAGGTCTGGGACAAATTGAGCACAATATTTAAAGAAGTTGATAGAGTAAAGAAGGTACGATTACAAGCTTTAAGAGGTGAATTTGAAGCAGCTCGCATGACAGAAGGAGAGACAATCTCGGATTATTACTCGCTCACGGCTGATTGCGATTGTCAATCAAATGAAGAGGAATGGTGAAAAACTTGATGAATGGTGAAAAACTTAATGACGTTCATGTGATGAAGAAGATACTGAGATCTCTCACACACAACTTTGAGCATGTGGTAACAGCAATAGAGGAGTCCAACAACTTGGAAACTATCAGTATAGAAGAACTTTTAGGTTCTTTACGAATTCATGAGCAGCGTATTCTGAAGAATACTCAGAGCACTATCACTACAATAGAGCAAGCACTGGAATCAAAGCTCACACTAGAGAATTCAGGTGGTGAACATGAGCATGGCCGGAGTCCTTCACAACGTGGTGGCACATCCTATCGCGGACGAGGTAGAGGTCACCGTAATTATTCTCAAACTGGATATGGCAGAGGTAGATCAAATGTTCAATGCTTTCAATGTAGAAAATTTGGACACTATTCATCTGATTATTCAACTAAACTTAAAAACTATGCCAACCTAGCTGAAGCTTCTAATGATATTACTGAAGAGTCTACTCTTCTTTTTGCCCACAATGACTCTGTTAGAAAAAATAATGTCTGGTATCTTGACTCTGGTACTTCTAATCATATGTGTGGGAGGAAGGAATATTTTGTGAAGCTAAAAGAAGAAACTGGTGGAACAGTCAGCCTTGGTGATGGCTCTAAATTACAAGTTGTAGAGAGGGGACAAATCCAAATTTATCAGAAGGATGGACAAGCCAGGTACATTTCTGATGTCTATTATATTAACTAGTATGAAAAATAATATTCGTAGTCTTGGCCAGCTGCTTGAAAAAGGAGATATTATTCACATGGAAGATAATTAGCTCTATCTGAAAAATACAAATGGACAACTTTTTCACGAGTCCAAATGTCGAACAATTAAGTAATATGTGAAGATGTTGAACAAAGGGTACTAAACTACAGATTTCAGAGAGATCCATCAACCAAAAAAAGATACCCTATTAAATAAAAACTCAGGAAAATTGAGTAATCATTTGGATTTTTTTGAAGAAAAGTGCCTCCGATTCTCTGTTCAAGTAGGAACTTTTCTCTCTCTCTGAATCTGATATCTTTCTCACCACCATCCTAACCATTTGAAGTCCTTATTATTGTAGTTGTGCTTAAATCCCATAATATTCCGCACTAAACTGGAATTATAATCATTCCCATACATAGATTACTTAATTTTTTCAATCAAGATCAAAGAACTAAAGCTTATCCTGAGATATGATCAAGACATAACTGAAAAAGGAACACAAAGTACCCACTAGGGGTTGGGCGCAATTGGTAGGGAACTTTGATTTGTTACCAACAGGTCATGGGATCGAGTGTTGGTGTCTCCCTTCTCCCGATAACAGGATGCCCGTAGGGTGTGTAAATCGTGAAATACTCGTTACACGGTGGGGGCGAGGGCGTAGGGATTAGTCCAAGCCTAAGCTTGGGATTACCCTAAGTTATATATATAAAATATAAAATAAAAGAGAGAGAGAGAGAAAGGAACACAAAGCCAGAGAAGAAGAAATCTTGCTTATATCAGTCGTGAGCACATATGGGCAATCACAATAACTAGGACAAAATGATACATATTTGATGAAAGACTATCTGATATCAAAATTTGAGCATACAATATATATAAAAAAAAAAATTGAAAAAAAAAAAAACAAAGGGTAAAGAAATTGAAATAAGTAATAAATGGCTTTAAAAACATGATGAATCTGATGCATACATGATAATTTCAAGTGATTCGTAGTCATGTACTGAAACATCAGCCCTGAAACTGATTAATAAAAACAAATTTCTCCAAGGAACCATGAATTGAACCTTGCTCTGTTTGTTTGCAGAGTAAAGAAATATAATTACGAAAAAATATGGAAACAAGTGATCTCAGGTACTTACTTTCAGGGCAGCTTCTGGGATATGGCCTATCCGGGCAAAAGCACAAAAATTCAGATGTGCTCGTATTATACCCGCAGTGCCCGCTGCTTGATTCGCAAACACTACAATTATCATCCCTTGGAATCCATTCCAAAACAAAACCCAGCTCCATTAATGTACCATAGTGCCCTCTAACCAAGCTCTCATTAACAAATCCTTCTTCTTCTCTTAAAACTGGCTTGATAAAATGAGACTCGCAATTTAGGTACCCGCTAAGTGGAGGTCCCATATGGATAAAAGAGTAATGGGTATTGCTATTGGGAAGGCAAGAAATGTTATAATAAGTATCATTATTAGGAAAGGGTTCAGTGCAATTGAGGTAAAAGTTGAGTGCCAAGTTCTTGGTTTCATAATTAATACGGTAAGGAGTCTGTTCTAGGGGGAGATTTTGAAGGGGGTGTGGGCAAGAGGGGTTTGAGAATGGGGGGATGGTGGAGGAGATCAATATAGAATGGTCTTCATAGAAAATACGTCTGATGGAGTATCGAAAGCCCAAGTTCTGGATGGAGGGCCACTGGTTGGAGCAAGTGATATTGAATTCTGGGTAGCCACAGTAGGATTCTTCTTGGCTATCTATCCAGAAAGGGTAGCTTATGTTTTGGAGGTTGCCACAGGTATGTGGCACACAAGCTTCATATCGTTGGTCTGCAGAGAGAGCTGTTTGGAAGACTAAGAAGAAGAAGAAGATGGTGATGCAGATGAAGGTGTTTGTGGATGAAGGGAAGAAGGATCTCAATGGAAGCATGTTGAGATTCATTGAAGAAGAAGAAGCAGAGGCAAAGGTTTGGTGGTGAATTTTATTTTGTTTGTTCGGTGGACAGCAGACTTTGGTTTTTAAAGTCTTGGTTTTATATTATAATAAATGTTACTTTATTTTTTTTTATGGGAACAAAACTTGAAATTAGACGACTAATATGGACTTCCACGTGACATCGATCCCAAAACAGATATCCATCTTGAGAGTCAAAGTAATTAAAACTCATTTAAAAATTAATAACTATCATGTAAATTCAATTATAATTTTAAATATACGCCTATATACATCGAGTTAACTCCCACCCGGTACGACATTACTCCCGATTTGATGTAGGTCAAACAAGGGGTCATATCTACTTTTATCAGATGATATCAACGGATATGTAATATGCACGCAGCAGCATTAAAAATGTCTTCTTCTCTTTAAAAAAAAAAAAAAACAAGTTTATTATTTTAAATTATTAATATATATTTTTAATATTTTAGAATAATAAAAAAAATACTTTAATTTCAATCGATTTGCCTAGTAGATAGGGATGTAGACCCTAAACCGAACTTTGATACTAAACCAAAATCGAGGATCCCAAACCGGCCCGAATCTGACCGTCAACCAAAAAACACTGAACCAAACTGAATAGGGTGGCAAAGACCGAAAATCAAGGGGTAAGCTAAGAGAACCGAAAAATAAACATACAAAAAATCAAAAAATACAAATTTTATTTTTAAAATATATTAAAAATAATAATAATAATACCTACACCGAACCGAAAAAACTGAAATATTTTGATTTCGGTTGTAATATTGATTTTGAAAAAAAAAATATAGAACAAAACCAAAACCGATTCATTTCGATCCAATTTTAGTCTGGAGTGTTTCCAACAGAATACCCAAAAAAATTGATTTCGTTCAGTTTGGTACGACGAACTTGCACCCTACATGGACTTATTAACTTGGGGCCTTGTAAACAATGCCCATATTTATTAATTCTAAAATCCTTGAATACAACATATTACTAATTTTAATGGCATTTTAAATGTTTTGAAGTAGATGATATAAATTATCTTTCATCTAAATTTTCGACCATAAATTTTAAAATCATCAGCATACGTGGAAAATCTGATAATTCCACGTGGCGTGCATTTATATTGTGACCCATGCATCATAAGCTATTTTGCGCAGGTTGGGCACCTAATAGGAACAAATAAGAAGGCCACCGACAAAAGTCTTATGGTACATTTACATTTCCAATAACCATATGCAATGCTTAATCTGTGACCCATGACGATTGGGTCGTCCATTCCAACGACTTAGATGGTGTTTCACATGTCAAAATACCAAGTCTTTCTCCTCAAATATAAGCTCCATATAGGAAGGACAGGCCTATTTGCACTCACCAAAACTCTAAGGGTGCCCTGAAAACCATTGATTGCTCTAAATTAGATGTCGGAGATGATTTGAATTAGATGATGGAGATCGCCTTTGATCCCAATCTTTCATACAAGGTATCTTCGTCAAGCAATCAGATATTGATTCCACATGACACACATCCTAAAAAGTTGATCCAAGAATATATTTGGTGTGCAACCATGATCACATTCATTGTATGAGATGTGATGCACATGGAATCAAAATTTGATCACTTGATGGTACCCCTATGATACCACGATCCATGGTGTGGAAGATTGAGACCAAAAAAATCTCTATCGCCTTATTCAAAGCTGACAATTGTTTTTCAGCGTTGTTGCCCTTAGAGTTCCGTTGGGTCCAGTATACAGTGTGACATACCCAACGAAGTCCGAGTTCAGGAATAAATTAACTTAGAAAAAATTCGGTAAAATTCGAACTAGGTAAAGAAATGGTCAAAATTTGAAAAAAAAATATATATATTAATTAAAAACTATAAAAAATTAATGATTTGAAAAAAAAAAAATCAAGAAATTCGAGAATAATTACAATTTTACTCATTTTTTTAAAATATCACAAATTATTCGTGAAGTCTGATTTCATATAACAATACTAGTGGCACTAACTTAATGTTTTTATCAGGCTTTTCGAGGCACTCGAACATTTAACTTTCTATATTTAATACAAAGCGATTATAAAATAAATACTATCATACAATTATAAGGAGAATTCCGAAAAGCAACTTTAAGGAGGGGAGATTTTAGAAATGTCTACCACACTATCATGTCACACATACGGAATGCCTAGGGTTGAAAATCCTTGTAGGAGGCCAACTAGAGGTTAGATTCTACTCAGGACCTCCGTTTTTTGAAGCGTGGTTCTAAACGTTGTACATAGCTTTAGCGGTTATGACTGACAAGTCACATTTCCAAATCCTAATTTGACCCTTCTAAATTTTTTTATTACTATATAATAATATACAAAAATAAGACTTCAAATGGTAAATACCTCTTTTCAACCCAATGGTCTTCCTTTTCAACCTGGGTTTTACGTGTGCTTACGATTGATCATCTTTTTCGTCCCAATCTAAGAAAGTATACCTTAGATCATAGTCCAATTATCATATAATCAAATTTTAATTTCACGTAGCGCACATCTCAAAAGCGATTTGAGAACCATATTTGCGTACCCTCAAGATTAGGGCCCTCAAAAGACTTCGTATTTTGAAGACTTGCGCTATATGGAAACGATCAAAAGCTTTTTTGTACCAAAAATTGGCATGAAATGCGATCTCTGTCATATGATTCAATGCAATGCAGTCAATTATTGAATTAGATGATGGCCTTTGATTGCATTGAATCGTATGATAGAGATTGTGTTTTATGCCAATCTTTTGTGCTAAAGATTTTTAAATCATGGCCTTTAAATCAGACGGCTTAAATGACATTTTCACATGACACATGTCTCCAAAGGGTACCTCTATTTGTGCGCATGCATTCTCTAAAAGTTTTCACGTCCCAGATCCCTTGAAAACCATTCATTGCTTCAAATCAAAGGATGGAGCTCGTGTTTCACCCTGATCTTCTACACAATAGATCTTGAGATCATGTCGCACCTATCGGACGATCAATTTTTGATTCCAAATGTTAGAGATCCCTTTTGATTCCATGTGTCAGAAATTCCCCAAAAAAGGCCCTAAATACCATTTTTTATTCCATGTGTCATGTCCATCATTTGAGATGAAGCAATCAATGATTTCGAAAGGGTCTAGGATGTGGGCACTTTCAAAGAATGTGTGGGCGCAATTAGAAGTACCCTTTCTAATATGGGTACCTCTATGCGCGACAATCATACTACTAGGGCGCAAACACTTAAAACCGACTGGTTGCCTTGAATATGATGGTGGAGATGATTTTTCAGTCCAATCTTTCACATGATTGATCTTGAGACCATTGCATATCATTAGATGGTCACTTTTTTATATCATTTGGGACAAAACCCAAAAAAGTGCCTATAAACTCATGTTTGAGTGTAATGTCTAACACATGATTTTAGGGGCCACCTTTTGGGATGATGTCAAAAACCCATTGTTAGATGTTTCACTAGATTCAAGGGTTTTCAGTATTGGCGCCCCCATTAATATGATTGGCGCCCATAGAGGTACTCTATGAAAATAGATGTTATTACCATATAATTATTTTCTTACCAAATCAAGAAATCGTAGATAAACAAAGTGTCCATCAGGCCCGCATCATCTCTTACTCTAACGTTTCAAACAAGATAAACCTCATTTTCATGAGAGACTCCGAGTCAATGAGGGATATAGAAACTTATGGTAGAAGCCCTTCCAATCTTCCGGACGACTTTTAAGTCTAAAGTCTCCATCTACTATGGAATCTAATACCGAAATTATTATGGCTGGTTTTGGGATTGCTCTTTCGAGGCAAAGAGCAGCCGCTTAAAAAAGCTGATATTAATTACTCTTTTAAAGTGGCTCAAAAGTATGTTCTTTCCCTCTACAAAAGAATTGAGAGTACTTCCAACCAAATATACTCTTAAACTGAAGTACTTTGCACCAGAGCAACTATGCTCTTTGCCTCCAAAGATGTCACGACCCATAATTTTTACTCGATATCGAAGGCCTAGAATTCTGTGTTATGACACCGCACGTTGGTTAAGGCGATAAGCAGACATACACATAATCTATAAATTGACTTAGCATATGGATTGATGTATTTAAGATAGCATTAAACGATAAATGACTCATAAATTAATGGCGGGAATCATAAAAGATAATAAAAAGGTAAATCCTAACTATGCATCTAAGATATAAAATAAAACAAGTTTTACGTAGGATAAAATGGTCCTAAACATGAACTCACAAAAATATCAAAATAATTAGAATATGTCTCTCAAAGAATAAAGTCTAAAGCAAAAGGACTCTCAAGGCTCGTAGAAATCTGCCGGATCTACGCTCCCCTCCGGATGATAGCTAACGTCTCCATCTACGTAAGCCGCCTCCGGAACAGCAGCTCTCACGTCATCATGAACAGGATAAATGGAATCTTCACCTGAAACTGTTTGATTTGGGAGGGGGGTGAGTTTACTCAGTCGCGTAAACTCAGCGGGTTGCACAATCGATCCACCATAACTTACTCAGGTGGTCGTGTGTGCAATCGCTTGAATTGCGGTGCATTTTTTAAAATATAACCAGCATCTTAAATAAATGAAATAAACTTATCCATAATTCATAGACTATCATAATCAAGACTGAAAAATATACTAATATAATATGAAGAGTGCATGATGCTTCTATTTTCTTATCTCTTTTCCTATTTGTCTCATCAATTTAGCATACATGGCATATCGTAAGTCTTATTAATTACTCCATCGCCTACACAACGTACTTCGCATCTTATTTAAACGATCTGTGCCAGGATCGCTGCTCGAGCCTACCACGCGAGGTCCACGTATAGATAACCACTTAATCTCCATATCATAACATAAACCACCATCCAGCCAGATGAGGTTGCCGGCATAGTAACCACGATGTCCCCTTAGTTCGAGACAAGGCTATAATTTCCTTAAGACCCGTCTTGGCTGCAGACGTTAAGCCCTTATGGTGGCTCGTAAGGTATGACACGTGTAGAAACTTAATTTATATTTAGTTAGCCTTCAAAGCGCATCTTAATATATCATAACATTATTCGGTTCTGGGCTTAGGTCCCCGCCCCGATTTTATATTTGCGTGGGCTTAAGTCCTCACTTTCTTAACATACATGTGTCTTAACATATTCTTTTCTCATTTTTTCTTAAAACTTAGTTAGAATGGGCCACGGTGCTATATGCTTCACTAAAACCACGCTTTCCAAGGGACGAATTCCGTAGTAACCTGGATGTACTTCGTGTGGTATCCCATACTACCATATAAGGGTTGCATCTGTACATGCCCATTCTTGCAAGCGAAAGCCGTTTTTGGAATATCTTCTTCTCTCACTTTCAGCTGGTGATAATCCGATCTAAGATCAATCTTAGAAAAATATTTGGCACCTTGGAGATGATCGAATAAATCATCGATTCGTGGGAGAGGGTATCGATTTCTGATGGTTACACTATTCAAGTGACGGTAATCGATGCATAGCCTCATCGAACCATCTTTTTTCTTTACGAAGAGGACTGGGGCTCTCCATGGTGACTGACTTCGTCTGATGAATTTCTTATTTGACAGTTCATTGAGTTGTATTTCCAGTTCCTTTAATTCTGTAGGGGCCATTCGGTATGGTGCCTTGGCAATTGGTGTGGTCCCTGGGATCAGATCGATTTTAAACTCAATTTCTCGGTCGGGTGGTACACCGGGTAAGTCTTCAGGAAATACGTAGACAAAATCTCTGACGACTGAGATTTTTGTAGGATCGACTGTCTTGTCTTGCTCCTCGTCTAATGCTACCAATAAAGGTACTCCCTTTCTTTTAATTCCCCGAAATCTGAATGGAGGTTCTCCGAGTGGTTGGAAGGTGACCACTTTTGAGAAGCAGTCAACCGTGGCATGATATGTGGCTAGCCAGTCCATGCCCAAAATGATATCGAAATTTTGAAATTCCAGCACGATGAGATCTATCGGAAGATCATGGCCTTTAATATTTATTATCGTGTCTCGACAGATTAAAGTAGCCATCATGGTGTTCCCGGAAGATGTCGAGATAGTCAATCTCCTTTCTAAGGGTACGGGACTAGCTTGAATTTCTGACATAAACCCTGGACTGATGAAAGAATGCGTAGACCCTGAGTCTATAAGAACAAGAGCTAAGTGTTTAATGTTGCACTTATGCTGATAAACGGAGAGATTACCTGTTAGCATAAGGCGTGTTAAAATATTTTCAAGTGCAAAAATTTGATTTACAGTTTTATTGAATTTATACAAGAAATTTTATAAAACAAAGTTTATGAAAATAATCACTTGAAATACATCAAAAAAATAACTGGATTTGGAGTAGTAAAGGTACCTTGAATAACTTCATCGCTAGCCATAGTGTCCTGCTGTGACATTGCAAAGACGCGGCCTTGGCTCGTAGGATTCGCTTGAGTACTGTATTGAGAGCCTAATATCGGAGCTCTCTCGGGGCAGTCCTTAACCATGTGTCCTTTTCCGCACCTGAAACATTTTCCGGTGCCTTGCATGCATACTCCAGGCCTATGTCTCCTGCCACATCTTGTGCAAGGTTCGTAAAGTCTGAACTCTCATTGTGGCTGATGTGGCTGTGGAACGACATTTCCTCCTGGGAAAGTGGAACCCACTTGTGTCTGCGGTGTGAGGCGTGGCCTTTTATTTTCATGCTGAGCCTGAGGAAATGACGTTCTTTGGGCGAAAGTTGGGCTTGATCTCTGTGGGACAAAAGAGCCCCCTTGAATAGCTTTGCCCTTCTGAACCTCAAATCGGGCATTCCTTCTGTTAAGCATTTTACCCGATTCTCTTTCTTGGATCTGTGCACGATCAACAAGTTCTCCGTATTATTCTATCTTCATCGCGGCCAATTTCTCGCGAAAGAATGGTCGCAAGCCGTTCTGAAATGCGAAGAGTTTATCGCCGTCATCTGCGATCAGATTCCCAGCAAATCTAGATAGCTGGTCAAACTTGGCCTCGTACTCGGCCACCGTCATGTTCCCTTGTCGTAGGTCCATGAATTCTTTCTTCTTCTGCGCCCTGGTGGTCGCTGAGAAATACTTTTTGAAGTAAACTTCTCTGAACTGCTGCCAAGTCCACTCTTCTTTGTTGTTTTGATCTGCAGCTCTCTTGGCTGCCTTCCACCAATTCTCTGCTTCCTGATCCAGATAAAATGTTACCCACTTCACTTTTTCGTGTTCTGCAGGCGAGGAGATCTCGAAGAATTTTTCGATAGTACTTATCCAATCTTCAGTAGTGACTGGGTCAAGCTGACCATGGAAATAGGGAGGTCGAGCTCTGCTAAATACTTGAAATCCGACCGGGGTGTATGGTGGGTTCTCGTGTTGAGGTGTAGGTTGGCGTTGATTAACCAACTCTTGGACCACTTCTCTTTGTTGTTCTCTTTGCACCTCCATTTCGTGCAGTAGCTGAGTCCTTTCTTGTTAGTGCGACTGCGTCAGCTGAGTCATTTGCTGACTGAATGTGGTCACCATCTCATGTAATAGGCGCATCGCTTCAGATTCTTGAGGACCTTCATATGATGAGGCCTCATTCACCTGAGAGCTATTTGCTTCCCTGCGTCGTGGAGCCATCAATTCCTGATTTCACAAAACGTTGTATGTTAGTGCTATCGTACGACTTAGTCCCTAAAGGAAGTAAAGCCTAGCTCTGATACCATCTTTGTCACGACCCATAATCCTTGCCCGATATCGAGGGCCTAGAATTCTGTGTTATGACACCGCATGCTGGTTAAGGCGATAAGCGGACATACACATAATCTATAAATTGACTTAGCATATGGATTGATGTATTTAAGATAACATTAAATGATAAATGACTCATAAATTAATGGCGGGAATCATAAAAGATAATAAAAAGGTAAATCTTAACCATGCATTTAAGATATAAAATAAAACAAGTTTTACGTAGGATAAAATTGTCCTAAACATGAACTCACAAAAATATCAAAATAACTAGAATATGTCTCTCAAAGAATAAAATTTAAAGCAAAAGGACTCTCAAGGCTCGTAAAAATCTGTCGGATCTACGCTCCCCTCCGAATGATAGCTAACGTCTCCATCTACGTAAGCCGCCTTCGGAACAGCAGCTCTCGCGTCATCATGAACAGGATAAATGGAATCTTCACCTAAAACTGTTTGATTTGGGAGGGGGGTGAGTTTACTCAGTCGCGTAAACTCAACGGGTTGCACAATCGATCCACCATAACTTACTCAGGTGGTCGTGTGTGCAATCGCTTGAATTGCGGTGTATTTTTTAAAATATAACCAACATCTTAAATAAATGAAATAAACTTATCCATAATTCATAGACTATCATAATCAAGACTGAAAAATATACTAATATAACATGAAGAGTGCATGATGCTTCTATTTTCTTATCTCTTTTCCTATTTGTCTCATCAACTTAGCATACATGACATATCATAAGTCTTATTATAAAGGAGGGAGAATGTAATAACCTAGATTTTTGAATTTTATTTAACGATATTAGATGATGTACCACACAGTGCGTGGTGCTAACGCTCCACACCGGAATCTACCCACTTTAGAAATAGTCTGATTTTTTTTATATGTGTCAATATTAGACTCATTGCGGAATACTTGTCGATACGATTCCAACGATATATAATTTGTCGATTTTCGATAAGAATATAAAAAGTTATGCCCATTTGAAGAGTGAAGCGGGTTAAAGGACACAACTGTAAATTCGGGAAAGAATCACCATTTACCTTGAAGATGGTGGAGCCCTTCTACCTTAAGTTTCTCCTTCCCTCATGTGAGAGAGATTTTCTATTTTTTATTTTTGTAATTTTTTAGTGTGCAGATAGCAGAAGTTGGTGTGCTTTACGGGAAATTATTTAGTGGTGTGCGCCAAGAAAAAAATGGTGGACATGTGATAGTGATCTTAATATAATGTATTTAGATTTTTTGTCCAAACTTTTCCTTAGAGATCATGAAAATGAAAGAAAGCATCTCAAATTCCTTCAATAAAAAAAATAGAAAATAGAAAATATATAATTAAAAATAAATAAAATGAAATCAGTCTAGGGCAACCATTTTGAAATATCTCAGACAGCTCTTCTAAATTTTTTATATAACAACAAAAGAAACAGTAAGTTCTCTTTGTTTGGATAAAAACATAAAAATTTGAGGGAAAAGATTCATCATTCTTACACTTTCTCATGGATTCTTAGCTTGCAGGAATCTATAGGATTCCTTAAATTTTCATCATTTTCCACTGTTTTGTTAGCCATATTGATAGTTTGAAAAATGAAGGAAAATGATTTATTTGGATATTATATGACTTAAGGAAACTTTTAAAATTTCCATGGGCTTGGAAAATTGAAATTCCGAGGCGTACCCTCATACTCTAAACTCGGAAAATAACAAAAAATTGAGTTTCATTTTTCTGACGCACAAGTTGCATCCAATCAGTGGAAAATGACAGATTTATAAATCTGACCCTTCAGATTCCATCATTTTCGCTGTATCTAAAAGCACCTAAGGGTTGTTTTTTTCGATGGACCTTGTTTTCTTGTAAGACACGGCAGATTACATTGAATGGAGACTAAAGTCTTGTGGACGAGATGGTGGAGCCCTCCTACCTTAAGATTCTTCTGCCCTCATTGAATTGGGGCTTCTAATTAACTGCATAAGATTTTAAGAGTTTTGCAACATAGGATGAACAACGTTCAATTTGGCTTTTTTGACGCTAGGGTAATCAATAAAGTCGCCCTAGGGGTGCAAACCTGTGAGATTATTCTAGACAGATTTAGGGTCAACTTGAACCTGGCTGGTTAACCAGTTTCCTTGCCCTGAACGTGACTCGACCTGTGCACCTTGACCTGAACCTGAACCGGACCTGTTAAAAATCTCCTGGACTAGACCTGACCGGTGCCCAACCAACTAGTTGGATCTGGACCAAGACCAGGACCTGCATCCAACCAGGATCTGGATCTGGACCAACACGGATATATATTATAGCAAACAAGTATTAGGTCAGGTTCGGGTCAGGCTTTGGGGCTAAGTTGAACCCGATCTGCTTATGTAACAGGTTGAGATTTTTGACCCGACAGATCAAGTTGTTTACACTTCAGGTCTGCAAAACCTGCCTCCAGGTTGACCCATTTTCATCCCTAATTGGAAATAATGGAGAATTTGTATATCTACTTATACTCACTTTTTTCTATAATAAATATGAAGTATGTTTTCTTGGTTTGGTAGGAAAAAAATGAGAGTCAGAACAGGTAGTTTCATGCAAAATTAAAAATAGGTCATATTACGTATCAAAAAAAAATAAAGGTCATATTAGGTGACTGACCTAATCAAACAGGCACAACATCTGCACTGCTCACCAGGTGGACCTTTAGATGCACACAATTATAACACAGTTCTAAGAGTATGGAGAATCGCACATCTTATCCACGAGTACGCAGAAAGTGACAGGCTGATTGACTTCGGCCAAGGAATTTATTAAGAATATTTTATACGCATATTTGCTGATAATATGTGGTTATTGAGATTTATCGGTTTGTAAATACCTGCGAATTGGCATTTCACTAATTTTGTTGATTTTACTTATTTTCAATCTATTTACTGTTCTTTATGCTAATTCTCATGTATATAGCATGGGTCAAAATATCGTCCGATACCGATACGTATCGGTATCGGAGGCTGGCGGTACGATACATTGGGTATGTATCGTACCCCTAAAAAAACACATAATTTATCGTCCGATACGGACAAATTATCGTCCGTATCGGACGATAACTTCAAATTATCGGGCGATAATTTGAAATTATCGTTCGATAATTTCACAAAACCCAAAAACCCCCCCTTTTGGTTAAATTATCGTCCGTATCGGACGATAATTTGAAATTATCGTCCGATACGGACGATAATATCAAAATACCGGACGATATTTTCAAAATATCGTCCGGTATTTTGGAGATTCCGTGGGGCCCACATGCTAATTTCGAAACTTACCCCTCTCCTCTTCCTTTCTTCTTCCTTTCTTCTTCCTTCCTTCTTCCTTCTTCTTCCTTCTTCTTCCTTCCTTCGTTTTGGGCCATTATACACCGTAAATCCGCGCCAAATCGCACAAAAATTCACGGCATCAACGTGTAAGGTACGTTTTTATCATTTTGTACCATTTTATTTCATTTTAAATTATAAAATAAGGTAGATCTACACTAAATAAGTGTAGATCTACCTTATTTAAGTGTAGATCTACACTAAAAAAGTGTAGATCTACCTTATTTAAGGGTAGATCTACACTTTTTTAGTGTAGATCTACCTTATTTAAAGGTAGATCTACACTAAAAGTGTAGATCTAATTTAAGGGCAGATCTACACTAAAGTGTAGATGTAATTTAGCTAATTAGATTACCTTATTTGTTGCGTAGATCTACACCTATTTCTGTAGATCTACACTTTTTGTGTAGATCTACACTTTTTGTAGATCTACACTTTTTTGGTGTAGATCTACCTTATTTAAGTGCAGATCTACACTAAAAAGTGTAGATCTACCTTATTTAAGGTAGATCTACCTTATTTGGGTAGATCTACACTAAATTAACGTAGATCTACACTTTTTGTGAGATTCTACTAATTAAGTGGTAAGCTACCTTATTTAAAGGTAGATCTACACTAAATTAGTGTAGATCTACACTAATTTAGTGTAGATCTACCCTTAAATAAGGTAGATCTACCTTTAAATAAGGTAGATCTACACTAAATTAGTGTAGATCTACACTTTTTTAGTGTAGATCTACCCTTAAATAAGGTAGATCTAACTTTAAAATTTATCATTTACCTATAATATTAATTATTAAAATTATTTAAAATAATTAATATTATTTAAAATAATTAATATTATTTAAAATAATTAAATTAGTGTAGATCTACCTTATTTAAGGGTAGATCTATACTAAATTAGTGTAGATCTACCCTTAAATAAAGTAGATCTACACTTATAAAATTATTTAAATATTTAAATTAAGAAGAGGGAAAAAATAATTTAAAATATATAAAATATTTAAATTAAATAAAAATAATATAAATAATGGGTTAAAAATAATTATATGTGACTCCATATAAAATATTAAAATTGATGGGTCAAAAATAATATAAATAATTATAATTAAGGGTCACCTGTAAGCAATATGGGTCACATATAATATGGGTCACATATCATATGGGTCACATATAATTAATAAAATAATGGGGTCAATATGGGTCACATAAAATTTAAACTTAAAATTAATATGGGTCAAAGATAATTAAATTTATGGGTCACATATTAAATTATATGTGACCCATATTAATTTTATGTTTAAATTTAATTATATGTGACCCATATTGATTATATGTAACCGTCACATATAATTAAAATAATTAATATTATGGGATATGTCCCATAAAATATTAGAATAATATGGAAGAAATTTCAAATAAATTTTCATAAATTATAATAATATCAAATAAATATTCATAAATTAAAATAATATGAAATAAACATTCAAATATTATAATAATATCAAATAAATATTCATAAATTAAAATAATATCAAATAAATATTCATAAATTAAAATAATATCAAATAAATTTTCATAAATTATAATAATATCAAATAAATATTCATAAATTAAAATAATATGAAATAAACATTCAAATATTATAATAATATCAAATAAATATTCATAAATTAAAATAATATCAAATAAATATTCATAAATTATAATAATATCAAATAAATATTCATAAATTATAATAATATCAAATAAATATTCATAAATTATAATAACATGAAATAAACATTCAAAAATTATAATAATATCAAATAAATATTCATAAATTAAAATAATATCAAATAAATATTCATAAATTATAATAATATCAAATAAACATTCATAAATTATAATAATATCAAATAAATTTGATAAAATTTATTCTAATATTTTTAAAATAGTAAAAATAAATTTTATTTTCAAGTGTAAATTAGATGTTTACTCGTGTAAATTTTAATTTCAAGTGTAAATTTTATTTTCAAGTGTAAATTAGATATTTATTTTCAATCGTTTGCTCATTCATGCAGGTGAAATAAATAAATATGGTACGTTCGACAGATCTAGCGTGGCAATATGGTACAGCAATAGATGGTAATAGACTCCAGATTCAATGTAATCTTTGTGGAAAAAAACTACTGGGAGGAGGTATCACACGATTAAAGGAGCATCTGGCTCATGTTAAGGGAGAGACAAGAGGGTGTCCTAGTGTACCCAGGGAGGTCAAAGAAAATATCAGAGCTAGTTTACAAGCGGCAAAGGGAAAGAAAAAAGCTGAGGCCGATCGTGATAGAGAAATGTATGAGAGAATCAGGAGGCCAGATCCACAGTTTACATCAGGTGCACCTGAGGATTATGAGGATGAGGATGAGCAGATGGCAAGAGCTATGAGAGAGAGTGCTAGGGAAGCACATCAGCGGCGAGATCAGGAAGAAGCCGATTATCGGTTTCGGTCCAGGTTGAGGGGCCCATCCATGCCTGCTACCGGTGGTGGATCTAGTCATAGGCCACCTGTTGTTGATGTTGATGAGGATGTTGAGGAGCCTGCCGGGTTGCGTAGGGCAGCATCAGTGAGGGACACTAGACCGTCTACTAGAGGCCGCACTACAGCCCCCATGGATCCATTCATGTATGGCACTGAAAGCTCCAAACAAACCAAATTGAGTGCGATGTCACTTGCAAAAATGGGGAAGAAGCTTGGAAAATCCATTGCCAAGTTTTTTATATACAACCACATTCCGAGCCAAGTAGCAGACTCGCCGTACTTCAAAAGCATGATAGATACAAGTGCAGAAGTTGGTCCAGGAGTTAAAAAGCCTTCTCCATATGACATATCTGGGCCCTTACTAACAGATGAGTACGATGAGATAACTGCCTACGTACAGAGCTTTGAGGATGTATGGGATGAGAGAGGTTGCACAATTATGTGCGATGGATGGACTGGTCCCACAAAGAAGAGCTTGATAAACTTTTTGGTTTACAGCGATGCCGGGACAGTATTTTTAAAATCAGTTGATGCTTCTAGGCACGTAAAGACTGCTGACTACCTCTTTAAACTAATGGATATGGTAGTTAATGAGGTTGGAGAGCGGGTGCAGTGTGGTAATGCATAATGCGGCAAACTACAAAGCCATTTGGATTAAAACTAATGGCGAAGAGACGTCACTGTGATCGACCCCGTGCCGCATAATCGCATGGACCTCATTCTTGAAGATTTAGGAAAAGAAGCAAGCGAGCAACTATTCAAAAGGAAGAAGATTACTTCCTACTGCATACAAGGACAAGTCGGTAAATTTAATAAGAGCCTTCACGAATAATGAGTTGCCCTGACCTGCGATGACACGTTTTGCAACACGTTCTTAGCCCTAGATATAGGCGTGGTGAAAAGCATGGTGTCGTCGGAAGAATGGAATCAATATGAAGTAGGACTCCCACGAGCAAAGAGACTAGCTTGAGAGTTCTTGACCGATCTGACCTTGATTTTGGGCAGATGTCGACCACCTGATCGCCGTCACTACCCCGTTGGTGCAAGTGTTGAGATTGGTTGATGGTGATGAGAAACCAACGATGGGGTACGTTTATGAGTCAATGGATAAGGCAAAATTGGCTATAAAAACCAAATGTCCTACAAAATATAAACGATACTGGGCGATTATCGACAAGAGGTGGGATGCACAATTTCACCAGTACTTGCATGCAGCAGGTATAACATGTTGCACAATTATGTAGTAATTTTTTTTTATTCATTATTTTCATATCTTGATGAAATTGCTCATATTTGATGTGTAGCACATTACTTGAATCCGACCTTCAAGATTATCTGTGACGCTTGGTGACGACAACGATGAAGTGTATCTTGGTTTGCTCAATGTAATCCAAAGAATGCTCCACGAGTTGGCGGACCAAGGCTGCGATAAGAGATGTGAGTGATCATAGTATAATACCTTATAAGTAATAAGTCAAATGTCATGTGATATTATCATCTATTTATTGATATGTGCCTTCGTGTTTCATCTTTATAGATTGACATGTTTCAAGAGACATGGGTCATTTGGGACCCGTTGGCAATCCCAAATTAAACACGACAAACCCACTAATTGGTGGATGCACTATGGAGGTGATGGTCCGATATTGAGGCGGATGGCAATGAGGGTATTGTCGCAAACATGTTCCTCGTCCAACTGCGAGCGGAATTGGAGCACTCTCTCACTCATTCAGACAAGGAATAGACTAACTATGGACCGATTGGAAAAGTTAGTCTACTGCCACTACAACATGAGATTAAGGGTTAGGAATATACAGAGAACCAACCGTGGTAAGCAATTACATTAAGTCTCAGATCCTCAATTATATCAAGTCTTACTTACATATTATACTAATTCATCTATCATATTCTACCTTGCATACGGTGATTATTTTGATCCCATCCAGTTGGATTATATATTCGAAGAGGATGACCCTTTGAATGAATGGATTGAAGAGAGAGAAGAGCCAGTCTTGGATAGTGAGAGCACTGAATGGCTGGACAAAGCTGAAAGAGTAGCGGAGCAGCAGGCTTCCCAACCACCGAGGCGGAAAAGAAGATTGAATCGCTGCTGGGTCGGATCCGATGACAACGCAGAGTGATGATGGGTGGTGAGGATGATGGTGGAGGACATGATGGTGGAGGGACGTTGGCACTAGTGGTGGAGGGAGGAAGTGGTACCTCCGATCCTAATAGAGATAAGGCGGCATGGGGCGATAACTCGACGCCATTAACACGATTCGACACTCCTACATTTAGAATGGGAGGGTTGAAGGAAGAGGGCGTCGGGATCATATCAAACACCACCACCACCACCACAAGATGATACGGATATGGGTTATATGACTTCTAGCTTGAGGATTCGGTTTGCAAAATACAAGACTCAAAGAACTAGTAACCCATACTACCACCACACCAAACCTATTCTTGCCATATGACTTCGTTGGTCGATTTTTGGAGGTCCGTCCTTTCGTACTATCGATCCTCGGTTTCAAGGGCACATATAATCATGGGTATCGATTATGGGCAACATTATAGGCAAAGGCCGGGAACCTCGCGCATGATGATGATGAGGGCCAAGAACCACACGAAATTCAATGTGGCTCTAAAGTAAGTTTTCATGTACAATTAAAATTTATTTTTATCAATATAGCTATTATTTTTGAAATATTGTTACAAATGTGATCTTAAGACAAAATAAATTACAAAATAGGCATCTTACTGATGGATCAAATTATCGTCCGATACCGATACGTATCGGACAATACGTATCGGTATCGGAGGTGGACGATACGGTACATTAAATGTACCGTATCGCCCATTTATATGGCTAATACCGGACGATACATTCAATGTATCGTCCATAAATAGGTTTTCATCTAAATAATGCATCAAATAAGTCAAAAATAAAAGCAAAAATAGTTAAAATAAATAAATATAATTTTTGGGATTTTTTGGGAATTTTTGGGGATTTTTTTGGAATTTTGGGGGAAAAAACCGGGTTTTTCAATGTATCAAACCGATACATTCAATGTATCGCCGATACATTGAATGTATCGGCCGATACCCGGTACGTATCGTCCGGAAGGACCGGACGATACGTACCGGAAAACCGGTATTTTGACCCTTGGTATATAGGTTATATGTATCAGCATTATGTATCATTGATGATATCATTTTAGAGGCCCTATGTCGCGTAAAATCAAAGTTCCCGAGTTCGTTGATTTACTCTATTTGAATTTGGGCTCGTGGTTTGCGGTTTGCCAATGCTGGGTGAACCTGGTTCAATAGGGGTAGGATGAGTTTTAAATTAAAAGATTATATATATATATATATATATATATATATATATATATATATATATATATGTATGTATATATAAAATATTATATTTTAAAATCTTTTAAACAAAGAAGTCCTACATAATTGGCTGAAGTCTTTTATTAATAGAAGTTGATTGGCTAAAAATCTTTCTGCATTTTAAGTTTATTGGTTGAAAAATGCAACAACCAAGAAGAATAGAAGAAAAGAGGAAAGAGAAAAGGTGTAGCCATGTGATAGCTGTGGAAGTGGAGCCTACTCTTGGGGCAAAATCTTGCTTAACCCACATGAATATGGACTCTTTACACACCTCTTTAATAACTGATGAAACATTTTGGGAACCACTTGTTTGGAAGGCAGGAAGGGCCACTCAAGTTTTGGGCCATGGTGCAAAAAAATTCCAGCTCTAGGAGTCACATAAATTCAATTCTACTTAAGTCTTCTTGTACAAGAGTCAACCCTAGACCGACGGTCCAAATATTTGAGTCCGTCCACTGATCTGGTTCATCAACACGATGAAGCATAGATCATATAATGCAGTGAATTTCGCTATTCTTTATCTCTGATTTATTGCATGTGAAAGATGTCTGTTACAGATCATTCTAATGAGAGAGCCATACTAGCCAGTGACTTCAAATATCACCACGATCTAGACGATGAACGCTAATACAACAATCAAAAAGAGAGAAAAACAAAAGACAAATTCAAACTCCATAAGAGGCAAAGATTTACAGGGTTCGACAACATTGCCTACGTTGAATGGGGAGGTGATGCACAGTTTTATTGATGAACTCACGAGAATACAATACAATCTGAAGGTTCTTCCGAAGGAGAAAAGTTATAACGCCGAGGGTTCCAATGCATTTTTGAATACCGATAATGGCCCTACCAGTTGTACACATACCAAAATTGGTGCAATTCTGGCGTACCTGGACACCAGAATTGCAGGGAACTTTTCAATCCCTTCGGGGGCCTGTGGCCCCTGAACCCCCAGCCCAATAAGAACAATTGCGTATCTCCAAAGATATAACTGAAGTTAAGGCCATAATTAAGAAATTGAAACCGAAGAACATGCCTTAAAGCTTATGTATCAATCCATCCATAGTTTTAAGGGAAGTAATTAGTATGACAAAAAATGTGATGTAAATCTCTCAATATATACTTTTCATATTCTTTTCTTAGTAAGTTAGAACTCTTCGAAAGCTATGACGATGTTGAACAAAGGGTATTAAACTAAAGATTTCAGAGAGATCCATCAACCAAAAAAAGATACCCTATTAAATAAATAACTCAGGAAAATTGAGTAATCATTTGGATTTTTTTGAAGAAAAGTGCCTCTGCTTCTCTGTTCAAGTAGGAACTTTTCTCTCTCTCTCTCTGAATCTGATTTCTTTCTCACCACCATCCTAACCATTTGAAGTCCTTATTATTGTAGTTGTGCTTAAATCCCATTATATTCCGTAGGAAACTGGAATTATAATCTTTCTCATACACAGATTACTTAATTTTTTCAATCAAGATCAAAGAACTAAAGCTTATCCTGAGATATAATCAAGACATAACCGAAAAAGGAACACAAAGCACCCACCAGGGGTTGGCACAGTTGGTAGGGGACTTTGGTTTGTTAGCAACAGGTCATGGGATTGAGTGTTGGCATCTCCCTTCAGCAATACTAGGATCCCGTTGGGCGTGTAAATCGTGAAATACTCGTTACACGGTGGGGGCGAAAGCATCCCTTAGGGATTAGTCCAAGCGTAAGCTTGGGATTACCGTAAGTTATTCAAAAAAAAAAGAAAAAGAAAAAAGGAACATAAAGCCAGAGAAGAAGAACTCTTGCTTATATCAGTCGTGAGAACATATGGACAATCACAATAACTGAGACAATATGATACATTTTTGATGAAAGACTATCTGATGTCAAAATTTGAGCATACAATACAGAGAAAAAAAAACAAAGGGTAAAGAAATTGAAATAAGTAATAAATGGCTTTTAAAACTTGATGAATCTGATGCATACATGTGTCTCATTATATTAGGAAATTATAAATTCGAATAATTTCAAGTGACTCATAGTCATGTATTGAAACATGAGCCCTGAAACTGATTAATACAAACAAATTTCTCCAATGAACCCATGAATTGAACCTTGCTCTGTTTGTTTGCAGAGTAGATAAATATAATTACGAAAAATATGGAAACAAGTGATCTCAGGAACTTACTGTAAGGACAACTTCTGGAATATGCCCTATCAGGGCAAAAGCACAAGAATTCTGATGCATTCCTATTATATCCGCAGTGCCCGCCGCTCAATTCGCAAATACTACAATTATCATCCCTTGGAATCCATTCCAAAATAAAACCCAGCTCCATTACTGCACCATAGTCCCCTCTAACCAAGCTCTCATTAACAAATCCTTCGTCTTCTCTTACAACTGGCTGGATGAAATGATAATCACAATTTGGGTGCATGAAATGTGGAGGCCCCATATGGATAAAAGAGTAATGGGTGCTGTTATGGGGAAGGCAAGAAATGTTATAAGAAGTGTCAGTAGTATTAGGAAAGGGTCCAGTGCAATTGAGGTAAAAGCTGAGTTCCAAGTTGGTTTTATTATTAAGATGGTAAGGACTCAGTCCTTGGGGGAGATTATGAAGGGGGGATGGGCAAGAATGGTTGGAAAATTGGGTGGTAGAGATCCATAGAGAATGGTCTTCATAGAAAATATGTCTGATGGAGTATCCAAAGCCCAAGTTCTGGATGGAGGGCCGCTGGCTGGAGCAAGTGATATTGAATTCTGGGTAGCCACAATAGGATTCTTGGTTATCTATCCAGAAAGGGTAGCTTATGTTTTGGAGGTTGCCACAGGTATGTGGCACACAGGCTTCATATCGTGAGTCTGCAGAGAGAGCTGTTTGGAAGACTAAGAAGAAGAAGAAGATGGTGATGAAGAAGAAGGTGTTTGTGGATGAAGGGAAGAAGGATCTGAATGGAAGCATGTTGAGATTCATTGAAGAAGAAGAAAGTTAGAAGAGATTTGAATACTTGCATTGGAATGAGAGAAGGAGAGGCAAAGGTCTGGTGTTGAATTTTATTTTGGTTCTTCGGTTTTTAAAGTCTTGGTTTTATATTATAATAAATGTTAAAAAGGAATAATATTAGGTAAGTGACCCGAGTGGCAGCTGACTTGAAACTCGGGTTATCTATGGGACCTACCTACAATTTAGCAAATGGCACGTAACTTAAAAAGAAAGACTTGATATATTTGGGACTTGTGCCACATGCAAGATCATCTAAGCCGTCTGATTTTAAGGCAATGATGTAAACTTCGTTGTAAATAAAGATGGGCATAAAAGGCAATCTCTATTATCTCATTTAATACAGTCAAAGCCTATTATCTGTATAAATGGTTGACTGTGACGAGTCATATGATAGAGCTCATGTTTTGTGACAATCTTTTGCTACACAGATCTTTACATCATGAACTTGAAATCAGGCGTCTAATATGGACTTGTACGAGACACCGATCCCAAAAATTTTAATGTTTTTCTTTAAACACTATGTGCCATTGTATAAATATTGTAAGTTGTAGCTCATATATTTTTGGGATTCGTCGTGTGTATAAGGTGAAATCACTTTGGTAACTGATACGTGTGCCATGATCTAACAATCCTAAAACGATATCCATCGTGAGAGTCAAAGCAGTTAAAATTCATTTAAAAATTAATAGCTATTATGTAAATTTGATTATGGTCTTAAATGTACATTGAGTTAACTCCCACCCGATCCAATAATACTCCCGATTTGATGTAGGTGAAATAACGGGTCATATTGACTTCTATTGGATAATATTTGCACCATATATTTAAAAATCATCAGTATAAGTATAAAAGCTGATAATTCCACGTGGAAGGCATTTAAAATGTTACCCACGTACCAAAAGCTTTCGTGCGCAGGTTGGGCACCTAATGGGAGCAAATAAGAAGGTTAAAGGCAAAAGTTTTGTTGCGAGGTAAAATCTAAGTTGACGTGTTAACTAACCCCCTCAATTTAGATGACCAAAATTTCGGTCCATATTATGGTTTTGGGTGGGGACCGAAACTGATAATTTCGGTCCAAATTTTCGGTCAAAATTTCGGTTTCGGCCCCCTCCAAAACCAAAACAAAAATCAAAATTTTGATCATTGGTGTCCCCTAGCTTATAAGTGTGACCCACTCTCTTGACTCTCCGTACCATCATTTTAATGTTAAATACCATTTTGGGGTTTATATGATCATACACCATCAATAATTTAAGATGTTGGAGATCTATACCATCAAAGTGTTAGATGGGCTAATATATCAACTATTATTTTAATTTAAATGGTTGACATTAATAAAGTTCCTCAAACGCAAGGTTCATATCTACTTATAGGCATGTTTTTAGACTTAGTCCAATGATAGATTGCCACTTGAAAAGTTCATATTGGTCACATAAGTGCACTACATGGCATAATGATAAATCACAAATCAATAGTGCAAGATAGAAGAGAGTCCAAACTTTAATGGTATGAGATCATTTAAACATCATTTTGCTATTCAGATAATGGTAAGAGACAGATATCCCTCTAGGCCAAAAACAAACAGACATTATCCATAAAAAATAATAAAGAATTTCAAATTGAGAACCTTTAAAAAAATGCACCGTATCTTTGAGTTTACTCACGCTGAAACCCACTGACTTCTTTGAATGAGATGATGTACATGGTTTTTTGTCTCAATCTTTCACATGATAGATCTTGAGATCACGCGCATACCATCAAACGGTCAATTTTTTATTTTATATGGCCATCTAAAAAAAGTGACCTTAAAATCAGGTTCGAACGTTATGAGTTCCGGGTGATGTTGAGGTTACTTTACCAAGATGTGTGTCAAATGAAATAAAAACCAATCGTCTGATTGTGCACTATGATCCATCGTGTGAAATTAATATTGGGTCGAAATGACAAAAGAAAAGCATGAAGAGCTATAAGTTTCTCCTCAATGGCTGGTGGTGTTCTCCGATCAAGTTGAATATAGAGGCGACTGAATCTATTCCTACCAGACCGACTAACCAAAATCTAACACAAAAGGCCCTATCCCCACTGCAAGAACTTAGGAAGAGGGAGGGAGGGAGGAGGGGGGGTGATGGAGGGAGAGGATTTTCTACTAACAACTTCATTAGGGTTTCCCGAAATCCAACCCTCCACCTCGGAATAGCGACTCGAGCTGCACGATACACGGTATGCGGAACTGCGGGCATAGTTGTAATAACCCAGATTTTTGAATTTTATTTAATGGTATTAGATGATGTACCACACAGTGCGTGGTGCTAATGCTCCACACCGGAATATACTCACTTTAGAAATAGTCTGATTTTTTTATATATATATCAATATTAGACTCATTGCAGAGTACTCGTCGATACGATTCCAACGATATATAATTTGTCGATTTTCGATAAGAATATAAAAAGTTATGCCCGTTTGAAGAGTGAAGCGGTTAAAGGGCACAACTGTAAATTCGGGAGAAAATCACCATTTACCTTGACAAAGCGCTGGAGCAAAACCTCTTCTCAAGCTTTTCAAGTCACGTATGAATTCTACTTGCGTAGAAAAACTACTATTTTATTAAATCTTATACGGAAAGTCTTAATTAGAGTTAACCTATACAAGGAATTAGATATATATTTACTTCTTCTCTATTCTTTCTTTATCCCTCTTCTCGCAAAAGCTCGATCCATCTTTCATAATTCCTCGTCGGATCTCCATCGATTTTCGATCTTATCAGAGAATCTTACACCATCAAAGTTTCTCATCGCCGCGACCAATTTATCGTAAGAAAGGAATTCTCGTGAAAAGACTCGGGCATATCGTCTCTCGAATCCGATCTCCATCAACCCAAATCATCGTAGGATTCGAAACACGCTTCAACAGGTGGGTGCCTCTAAATCCATCTTAAATTATTTAGTTATTTCTTAAAAAGAAAACCCTAATTTTTCCATAAATTTTGATAAATTTCGAGTCTTAAAAACATAGAAATTAGGCCCAAAATCGATAGGATCGTTTTTCCCAGATTTTCGTGAAATTCGGCCAAACTCTTCAACAGACACAGCCTCGGTATTTTAGCCATAACGTTTTACCCTGAACTCGGATTGACATGATTCTTACGGCATTGGAAAGAAGACAACGAGATCTACAACTTTGTCTGAAATAGCAATTTCACGAATTTAATATTTTTAAGGTCAAAATTGAGCTGCAAGTCGGGATACGTTTTAGATGATCCAAGGTTACACGGGTTTGACATTATTTTTTTAACTCTTTGACTACTTTATGCTAAACTTATCTCTAGACTTATAAATCCCTAAGATTAAATAAAATACATTAAATAGCTTGCATCGAATAACAATCTATAAGTTTAAGGGGTCAAATATGGACGCTTTTCAATACTTACCATTCTATTACCTCCTTTAAGCCTCATACAATTCTTGAATTGACACATGCGCTCCTTTAGAATTTTAAAATAGGTTGGATCGCTATACCAGTCAATTACCAAATTTCATGAATATAATTAACCTTAATGAAGTATAGTTTTAACACTATTATAAAATAAATATAGTTAAATATTTCTTATTTTCTGTTTTACTTTAATATTTCGTATGTTATGCTCTTTATTAATTTTCTTCAAAAATATGAAATGTTTAAGGTTTATGTTATAATTCATTCTTATATATGTTCACCATTATCATATGACATTCATCATATAGAAAATCACAATAGGACATACGCATATAAGTTAAGAATAAAATATGACACATGACTTAAGCCTTCGTCACGGTGGAGTTTCTTTCACGGTCACGTGGAACTTGGAATGTAGGCATCCATGTACGGATGCAACCCCTCTATGGTAGTATAGGATACCACACGAAGTACATCTAGGTTACTACGGAACCCGTCCCTTGGAAAACATGGTTTAGTGAAGCATATCGCACCGTGGCCTATTCTAACTAAGTTTTAAGAAAAAAATGAGAAAAGAATATGTTAAGACACATATATATTAAGAAAGTGGGGACTTAAGCCCACGCAAATATAAAATCGGGGCGGGACCCAAAACCGAATAATGTTATGATATGTTAAGATACTGAAGGCCAAACTAAATATAAATTAAGTTTCTACATACGTACCTTACGAGCCACCGTAAGGGCTTAACGCTGGATATTATAGCTTTGTCTCGAACTAAGGGGACATCGTAGTTACTATGCCGGCAACCTCATCTGGCTGGATGGTGGTTTATGTTATGATATGGAGGTTAGGTGGTTATCTACACGTGGACCTCGCGTGGTAGGCTCGAGCAGCGATCCTGGCACAGATCGTTTAAATAAGATAAGATTGTGAAGTACGTTGTGTAGGCGTATGGAGTAATTAATAAGACTTACGATATGTCACGTATGCTAAGTTGATGAGACAAATAGGAAAAGAGATAAGAAAATAGAAGCATCATGCACTCTTCATGTTATATTAGTATATTTTTCAGTCTTGATTATGATAGTCTATGAATTATGGATAAGTTTATTTCATTTATTTAAGATGTTGGTTATATTTTTAAAATGCACCGCAATTCAAGCGATTGCACACACGCCCACCTGAGTAAGTTATGGTGGATCGATTATGCAACCCGCTGAGTTTACGCGATTGAGTAAACTCACCCCCCCCCCCAAAATCTAACAGTTTCAGGTGAAGATTCTGCTTATCCCGTCCTTGATGATTTGAAAGCTGCTGATCCGGAGATGGCTCATATAAACAAGGATGTCGGCTACCACCTTGATGAGAGCGTAGATCCAGCAGATTTTTACCAGCATTGAGAACCCTTTTACTCTAGTTTTTATTATTTCTTGAGAGACTTGTTTTAGCCTTGATATATGGTGTGAGTTTACATTTGAGACCGTTTTACCCTATCTGAAACTGATTTTGATTTGATATCCTAGATGCATGGTTAGGATTAAGTACTTCATTATTTTTGTCTATGTTTTTCGTTATTAATTTATGAGTAAATTATTTTTAATGCTATCTTAAATGCCTCAATCCATATGTTAAGTCAATTTATAGATTATGTGTATGTCCGCTTATCGCCTTAACCAGCGTGCGGTGTCATAACACGGAATTCTAGGCCCTCGATATCGGGTAAGGATTCTGGGTCGTGACAATAGTCAATGGTGCTATAGATCGAGATGCAAGGCTCACCAGAACTCCAACACTAGAAAGTGGAATCGAAACTACGCTCCCAAAGGGATCTGCTATCACCAAAACAAAAGAAGGATCACGAGAATGGGTGGATTCCTTGCGGTCGGCGATTCAACCATCAGCTTCAAAACCAGCGAACAAGGAGGCAATACCAAATCCCGTCGGGTCTATTCAGATGTTGATCCCATTGATACTACTAGAGTGAGGGTTGGGCAACTTGGTTGTCCAACATCTACGTCCTTGCTATCGGAAAATGGAGCCCTCTCTCCTCAACATGTTATTCTCCGATGAACAAAATCGGATTGGAATATTTGTTACCTAAACATCAAACCCTTTCATTCTCACGTGACCGTCTTTGAGATTGAGAATATAGCCATTAAAGAATCCATGCATGCAGTCTCTGTCGGCAGGTGGTCTTGCAGGGGTGCGACTTTCTCCTTATCCCCAAGGACAAAAGAACTTGAGGCAGATAATGAAGTACATCTAGGTACTGAAGTTTGGATCAGGCTAAGGGGTCTCTCATTTCATTGTGGGCAAAGTCTGTTTTCATGGAAACCGTTGAACCGTGGGGGAGCTAATAGAAGTTAATAGCGCCACCCTGGATTTCAAAATCCAGACTTTTAAGATATCGTGCTTGGTCTCAAATTCCGATGTTGATATGGCCATCGGCAATCGGCCTTAGGTACCTAGTAACCTTTGAGGTAGAGCTGGAGGAGGAGACTGTTTTCCGGTGTGCTACAAAAGGTGAAGAAGGTGGACAATATTAGACCCATAATTCCACGTTGCTTCGCATGGGATTCGGTGCATGTCGGGCTCGGTATTTAGTGAGGCGGTCGCTCAAATGTATCCCGAGGTAAATTCCATACATAACAACCATTCTTGGTGGGTCTACCTGACGGAAAAATGTTGGGGGATGACAATGTCGATGAGCAATTCCCCTCAGATAAGCTGGGCATAGGTAAAGACGATCAGTCGGTGTATGAAGCATGTACCAGCTCGACACATCGACACAGCTTGAGGCCTACAACGGATACTGTTGGGAATGGAGTCCAGTCTACCTCCCTTGGCATTCAAAATGAACTTGATTCTGTTCGAATCCTAAAGTCATACCTGTAAGAAGGAGGAAGCGAGTAAGCATTGACCATTCTGTTTTCTTTTCGGGAACAATTGAAATTGTGCCACGAAGCTCTAGCTGGTGGGCAATTTCTGATCCTCAATCCGTCGGATTTAAAAGCCTCTCAAATCGAGAAGAACCAACACGTGCCATGATCCTAACTATCACCCCGATCTCAGTATCAGATATACTAAATGTGGAAAGCAGTGAATATAAACGAGAAAGAATCTACTGCCTTCTCTATATCGTCTTCTTTAGGACATAGCCCTAACCCCATTACTAGAGCTTCTTCTTCCTCCATTACTGTGGATCTCTCAACTCAGGTTCAGGATACCCAGAATGATATGGAGAACATCTATAACACTACAAATCAAAGACGACCTCGAATACAAATTCAAGTAAAGTGGGTCTCGGGTTGCACAACTTGAAAAGGTGTTTTGGGACATGTTTCAAGTAATTTTTCAAGTTTCAATGAGACCTTTCATTTATCAAGAAGTCTTGTCATTTCTTATCAAAAGAGAGAAATATTTATTTAGGTTTGTTTCTTAGAAGTCATTTCGTAGGTGTCTTTTCAACTTTTTATATACCTTTTCATATTTCAAAGTGTATTTTACTTTTTCAATATACTTTCATTCTTATATATATTGGCGGAACCATGTAGCCTAATATAAGTTAAAATTTTTAAATGAAAGTTTAATGTGTTAATAGTTAGCAAACTATTTTAGTATAAGGAAATCCCTGGTAGTGTAGGAGCACAAGTTGTTCTATTTATTTCCTTCAAACTGGTATCAAAGCACCATTTGATTAAGGATGATGACGAATATGATTCAACCCCAAATTCTAGTATTAACGAAAGAAAATCTATGATAATTGGAATATTCAAATGAAAATCTTGCTAAGATCACAAGATTTGTGGTTCATCATCGATAACGGTTACAATGAATCGCAATCACCACAAGCGGAAGCAGTACTTACGGCAGCTCAAAAAGATGCACTGAAAGAGGTACGAAAGAAGGATAAGTAAGCGCTTTTCTTAATCTATCAAAGAGTTGAGACATCAATTTTTGAAAAAATCTCAAATGCCACATTATTAGCAAGTTTGGGAGATCTTGCAAAATTCATTCAAAGGAGATGATAAAGCAAAAAAGGTCCATCTTCAAGCTCTTCGAGCTGAATTTGATTCCATTCATATGAACAAAAGTGAGTCGATTTCAAAATATTTCTCTCGCATTTTAGTTTTTGTTAACAAAATAAAGAGAAATGATGAAAGCATGGAGGATGTACGGGTGATAGAAAAAATTCTAAGATCGTTGACACAACGATTTGAACACGTTGTGGTAGCGATTGAAGAAGCCAAATATTTGTCCACTCTTACAAGTGATGAACTCATGGGATCACTTGAAACTCATGAACAAAGAATGAAACAAAACTCTAACGAAAAGATAGAGCAAGCTTTACAAAGAAAATTGGTCCTTAAAGAAGATAAAAAGAATTTCAAAGGATGTGGCAGAGGATCTCGAGGTAGAGGTTTTACTCGTGGTGGTCGTGGTAATTACCTTCATGAAAAAGGGCGTGGTGATCATAGTAGTTATTCAAATAAACGAGGACGAGGACAAAGAGGAAGAGGTCATAGAGATCTTTCCAATTCATCTTACAAGCCAAGGTATGATAAATCATATTCTAATATTACAATTATCAAAAGTTTGGTCACTATAGTAATGAATGTAGAAGTAAATTTATAAATGAAGTTAATGAACAAACTAATCTCTTGAAAGAAAAGGTTAAAGAAGTAACCACTTTGCTACTTGGATATAAGGGAGATGAATCAAGAAATCAGGCCTCTTGGTTTCTTGATACTGGGGCCAACAATCATATGTGTGGTAAAAAAGAATTGTTTATCGAGTTAGATGAATCAGTAAAAGGTGATATGACGTTTGGCGACTCATCTAAAACTCCAGTAAAAGGAAAGGGAAAAATTATGATTCAATTAAAAAATAGTGATCATTAATATATATCTAATGTTTATTATATTCTTACAATGTATAGCAATATTTTGAGTTTGGGACACCTCCTAGAAAAGGGTTATGGCATACACATGAAGGACCATACTCTTGTTATTAAAAATTACAATAATAGTGTCATTATAAATGTGGAGATATCATAGAATAGACTTTTCATTTTAAACATCAAGAATGATGCAATTAAATGCTTCAATTCTATTGTGAAATACAACTCTTTATTATGACATTTGCGCTAAGGGCATCTTGATTTTAGCGGGCTAGAGTTCTTATCTCAAACTAATATAATGAAAGACTTACCTAAAATTGAATATTCAAAACAGTTATGCGAATGATGTATTTTAAATAAACAACATAGATTGAGTTTTTCAGTGGGAGAATCAAGAAGGGCTTTTGAACCTCTTCAACTTATTCATTCTGATGTTGCGAGTCCAATGAAAGTTATATCAAAAGGAGGAAATATGTATTTTCTTACTTTTATTGATGATTTCAATAGAAAGACTTGAGTGTATTTTCTCAAATAAAAATTAGATATGTTTGAGACTTTCAAGCAATTTAAATCAATGGTGGAAAAATATAGTAGTTACTATCTTAAAACTATAAAATTTGATAGAGGTGGTGAATACACCTCAAGTATGTTTCAAGAATTTTGCAGGTCAAATGAAATCAAACATCAGTTGATGGCTGCATACACTCTTCAACAAAATGGCATCGCAGAAAGGAAAAATTGCACCATCTTTGATATTACAAAGAGTATGTTAAAAGGAAAGAACATCCCACAAGAGATTTGGGCAGAGACAGTTGCTTGTGTTGTCTATTTGTTTAATAAAAGCCCCACCAAACGTGTCAAGTTCATGACACCTCAAAAAGCATGAAGCGGTTACAAACCTAGAGTTGCATACCTCAAAGTGTTTAGGTGTATTGCATATGCACATATTTCAATTCAAAGAAGAATGAAGCTTGATGACAAGGGAGAAAAATGCATCTTCTTTGGATATGATGAACACTCAAAGCATTATAAATTATTCAATTGTGTAATCGAGAAGATCATTATTTCTAGAAATGTTATCTTTGATGAAGAAGCATCTTGGAAGTGGAATAAATTTGAAGAACAAAGTAAAGGAAAAAATATAGTTGATAAAGAAGTCATAAAAGAGAATGATAAAGAGATTCAAACTCTTTATTCATCATCATCATCTCCGATGGCCGATATCGCGTCATCAAGTAGTCAATCAAGGGCACCGATAAAAATGAGAAGTCTCCATGATATCTACGATCAAACGGAGGTCGTCGATTTCACTCTATTTTTCTTTCTTGTGGATTGTGATCCGTTGTACTTTGAAAAAGCTATTACTGATCGAAGATGAAAAAATGCTATGAATGAAGAAATCAAAGTAATAGAAAAAAATGATACATGGGTGCTTACCACTCTACCAAAAGGGAAAAGGCGATAGGAGTGAAATGGGTCTACAAAAAAGAATTAAGAAGGTGAAGTTGAAAGATACAAAGTGAGGCTAGTCGTCAAAGGCTATAAAGAGCGGCAAGGTATTGATTATTAAGAAGTGTTTGCACCAGTTGCAAGATTTGATACTATAAGGCTCCTTATAGCCTTAGCTGCAGAAAATGGTTGGAATATTTTTCAAATGGACGTAAAGTCGGTATTTTTGAATGGCTATCTTTAAGAAGAAGTTTACGTAGAGCAACCGAAAGGCTACATTAAAGAGAATCAAGAGGCATGTGTGTACTGACTAAAGAAGGCATTGTATGGGCTAAAACAAGCCCGACGAGCATAGAACACTCGCATTGGTGAATTCTTTCAAAAGAATAGGTTCATCAAATGTTCATACGAGCATGCCTTATACACCAAAATAAATGGTGTTGGGAATATATTGATCATTTGATTATATGTTGATCATATGATCTTCATAAGAAACAATCATACATATGATAGGATACTTTAAAAATTCTACAATCAAGGAATTTGAAATGACCGATATTGGAAAGATGTCATTTTTCCCTTGAATAGCGATAAATCAAATAGAGGGAGGAATTTTTATCTCACAAGAAAAGTATGCAAAAGAAATTCATGAAAAATTCAAAATGAACAATTGCAATTCGGCAAGAACACCTATGAAAGTGGGTTTGAAGCTATAGAAGGAAGGACAAGGCGATTCGGTGGATCCTACACTCTTTAAAAGTTTGGTTGGAAATCTTAGATATTTAACAGTCACTCGACCCGACATTGTTCCCAGTGTTTAGAATAATCAACAGATTCATGGAAGCATCAAAACACAGTCACTTCATGGCGGTTAAAAGGGTTTTGCGATATATTAAGGGTACAATTGATCATGATTTATTTTATAGGCCTACTAACGATTTTGATCTTGTAGGATTCACAGATAGTGACTATGGAGGAGATCCTGATGACAAAAAAAATACATCAGGATATGTTTTCAATATTGGTTCAGCTGCAGTCTCGTGGTCATCGAAAAAGTAAAATGTTGTTGCTCTCTCATCATGTAAAGCTGAATATGTAGCTGTTACAGCATGTGCTTGTCAACCTATCTGGTTGAAGAATATATTAAAAGAGTTGTATCACTTTAAAAATAAACCAGTAACGGTCTATGTTGATAATAGATCATCCATTTCTTTAGCAAAGAATCATGTATCTCACAGTCGAAGCAAACATATTGACATAAAGTATCATTTTATTTGAGATCAAATGAAGAATAATGAAGTGAAGCTCATCTATTGCAAGTTCGAAGAGCAAGTTGCGGACATTTTTACGACGCCTTTAAAGATTCAAACATTTCAAGGATTGAAGACTTTACTTGGAGTAACTTCGAAACTTGGGTTTGAGAGGGAGTGTTGGAATACAAACTCAAGTAAAGTGGGTCTCAGGTTGCAGAACTTGAAAATGTGTTTTGGGATATGCTTCAAGTAATTTTTCAAGTTTCATAGAGAAATTTCATCTATCAAGAAGTCTTGTGATTCCTCAAGAGAAAATATTAATTTTGGTTTGTTTCCTAGAAGTCATTTCCTAGGTGCCTTTTCAACTTTCTATGTACCATTTCATATTTAAAAGTATCTTTTACTTTTTTAATGTACTTTCATCTTAATATATATTGGTGTGACTGGGTAGTATGATATAAGTTAAAATTTTTAAATAAAAACTAGCAAGTTATGAGTACCTTTAAATCAACCCACCATATCTTTGAGTTCACCCACACTGAAACTCATTGATTATATTGAATCGGACGATAGAGATTGTTTATCATCCCAATCTTTCACACAATGGATCTTGAGAACATGATCGTACCATTAGCCGGTCGGTTTTTTATTTCATATGGTACACACCCAAAAAAGTGACCTTAAAATCAATTTTGAGCATGCACTCTTTAAGGTCATTTTTCTGAGATGTGTGCCATGAGAAATAAAACACTAAACGTTTGATGGTAGACCCATGATCTCAATCTATCGTGCGAAAGATTGGGAGAATAAACAATCTCCATCATCTGATTCTACCAAGTCAATGTGTTTCAGCGTGGGTGAACTCAAAGATTTGGTAGGTGGATTTAAAGGTACTCTTTTACTATAAGGAAATCCTTTATAGTGCAGCCTCACAAGTTGTTCTATTTATCTCCTTCAGGACCAGCTCTTCTATAATAATTCTATTGACACTCTTTGTGCCGCCAATGGGATCTCAAGAAAACCTCAATGAACTCCTTGAGGAGGATCTTACAGGCATTTTTCAACAGTATGGTTTATCTTCGTACTATCTTCAGATGCCCAGACCAATTCTCTATCGACAAGGGCACCTCTAGGCCAAGAGATGGGGGTCTCGACGGAAGGATCTTTAGTCCTAGTGTTGAGGTAGGAGAGGAAGTTAAGTAGCCTACTGCGGATCCTTTAAGGTTTGGTTTTTCCTGTGTTTAATGTTTATATATCTGATCTTTTGGACCGTGTACTCACCATGGCATACATCAGACTCCCAACAATATTTGCATACAAAATATTCTTCATGTATTCTCTTTCTCCATGTGTGGATGGACTCATCTTCTTTGTGAGTTTAAAATGTTCTGCTAGAGGAGTTAATACAAGCTTAACATCACTCATATTATATTTTTCAAGGAGGTTTTGGATAAAGGTCCTTTGAGTTAGTCAAAGTCTTTTCTTCTCACGATCTCTCATGATTTCCATACCTAGAATCTTAGTTGTGTAATCAAGATCCTTCATCTCAAACTTCTAGCTCAATGATTACTTCAGCTTGTTGATTTCAACCTTGCTTCTTACTGCTCTCAGCATAGCATCTATATAGAGAATTAAAAAGATTTTCTCCCCTTTACCATACTCTTTCTAGTAGACACAATAATCATACTGCCCCCTGTGATACCCTATGCCCAACATATATGAATCAAACTTCCTATGCCACTTGTGACGGGGGCTGGCGGCGTGGCCATCTGGATTAGCTGCAGGGCTACTTGTGCCACTAGTGTGATAGGCATTGGTGGGTTAAAGTTGAAGCGTCGTAGGCACGTCACCAAGCCATGAGGGCTTTGCCATAGATACTTCGAGAGCTTCGATCGTGGGCCATGAGGGCACACGGTATGGTGGCAGTTTGGATTCGTGACACAGTGCTAGCAGGGCACACGATGCAGTAGCGACACAGCTTGATGGGGGAAGATATGGGGCATCATGAGCGTATTGGTGTAGTAGAGGCACGGTATGTCAAACCAATATGTTTGAGGTCCTCCCGCTATTTAGCCTATGTTGGTGTTTAACCCATATATATGGGGAAGTGATCATACCAGCCACGTGACGTGTCACTAGCCTAAGTAATCTCCTACGAAACACGTACGATAGCCTTGTGGGCGGCTTGAGTTCGTGCATCCGAGCCTCGCAAAAGTGTTGCGTCGCTCTAGTCACGTCGTGTGCTAGGGACATCACATTGGTGGTTCACAACCACCTCCATGGTGCAGACTCATCCCCGATGCAGGGCTGCCCCTATACTAGTCATTATGTATCGCAATATTATTTACATTCGAGAACCCGCATAGTTTCTAACCTAATGCGTTACCGTGCAGGTTTGAAACGTGAGTAGGTTGATCTAGTCTGACAAGCTAGTTGTCACACAGAGTATACGTCGAAAAGAGTAATTCCGTGACATTTGGTATCAGAGCCACAAAGATGGCAGACACTGAGGTAATCTGTGGTGATACGTGAAGGCGTACAAGGGAACAATTAGAAGATCTGAAAGCTCGAACATAACAGATAGAGTTAGTGGTTGCGCTTGTGACAGGCCAGGCCAAGAAGAAAGGTTGAACAGGCAGGAAGAAAACTATGCCACGTTAGCGGAGAACGTGAAAATCCTTACCGAGGATACAAGGGGCACCGTCGAAGCCCTCCGTTTACAGATCGATATAAACGTCCTAATGAGGGCGATTGGTTTTAGTGTTGCTCAGAAGCTAAAAGCTCCTCAACGGAAGGTTAAGATACCCAAGCCGCGATGCTATGGGGGAGCTCGCGACGCCAAATAATTGGAGAATTTCTTATAGGACATGGAGCAGTATTTTCATGTCGTTCCACCTGCCACAGAAGATATGAAGGTGGTCACTGCGACCATGGATCTAAAGGGAGATGCCAAACTGTGGTAGTGTATGCGGTACGAAGACATATAGTGTGGGCATTGCATCGTTAACACCTGAGAAGATTTAAGGAGAGAATTGAAGGCTCAGTTCTTGTCAGAGAACGTAGAGTTCATTGCTCGACGAAAGCGAAGAAAGTTGTAGCACACGAGCACCGTCAAGGAATATGTGAAATAATTCTCTGCCTTGATGTTGGACATCAGAGACATGTCCGAGAAGGAAAAGTTATTTTATTTTCTAGAAGGTTTAAAGTCGTGGACCCAGACAGAGTTACAGAGAAGAGGGGTACAGGACCTCACAGCAGCGTAGGCTGCTGCAGAGAGATTAACGGACTATGGGCCATCATATCAAAATACGAAGAGGTCGCACTAGAATAAGAGTGGTTCGAAGAATCCGTCAAAAGCTAATAAGAAAACCAAGAGCGTCACACATGGAAAAGAATCACATGCCAAGTCAGCTGAGTTCGCTAACTACGTGTCGAAGTTGGGTTACTTCTTGTGTGGAGAGTCTCATCGAGTTAAAGATTATCCATAGAAACAATCGTTGAATGTCTTTCGGGCCACTACTAATGCTCCTACACCTCCTGCTGGGGAGGAACCAAGAATGGGCACTATCAGGTTGTTGAATGCCATTAAGGGGCAAGTAGAAAAGGGAAAGACGATTGCTTCCAAAGGGCTGATGTATATAGAGGTGTGCATGAATGGAAAAAATACTCGTGTCATGGTTGACATGGGAGCGACGCATAATTTCATCGCAAATAAAGAAGCACGTTGCTTAGGATTGAAACTAGAGCAAGACTCCAACCGCATAAAGGTCGGGAACTTTGAAGCGCGCCCCATTACTGGAATAGAGAAGGGCGTACCTGTGCAGATAGGGTTGTAGACTAGATCAGCAAACTTTATGGTGGTACAGATGGATGATTTCAAAGTTATTCTTGGGTTGAAACTCCTGCACCAAGCCAAAGTCGTACCCATGTCGTACCTCGGATCAGTGTGAATGTTTGGAGAGGAAAATCCTTGCATGATCCCAGTCATTCAAAAAGGAAAAGAAGTAGAGAGTGTTGAGTTTATCTCAATGCTCCAACTCAAGAAGGGATTGAAGAGGGGGAACCTATATTTCTTGCTACACTGATAGAAGAGAACACGACAGGGTCAGTTGAACTTGTGTCAGAGAGCGTGTCAGGGCTACTCAGGAAATTTTAGGATATCATGCTACTAGAGTTGTCGAAAGTGTTGCCACCTAGGAGATTAGTGGATCACCAAATCGAGTTGGAACCAAGTGCGAAGCCGTAGGCTAAAGCTCCCTACAGAATGGCTCCTCCAGAGCTCACCGAGTTGTGTCGACAGTTAGATGAGTTATTGGGGGTAGCGTTTGTTCAGTCATCTAAAGCCCCATTCGGTGCTCCAGTTCTTTTCCAGAAGAAGTATGACAGTAGCCTTCGATTATGCATTAATTACAGTGGTTTGAATAAGGTCATTGTCAAGAATAAGTACCCAATGCCATTGATTGTCAATTTATTTGATCAGTTGGACAGTGTGAGGTACTTTACCAAGCTAGACTTGAGATCTGACTATTATCAAGTGAGAATCGTCGAGGGAGATGAAAGCAAGACTACCTGTGTGACAAGGTATGGAGCCTTTGAGTTTTTAGTGATGCCTTTTAGGCTGGCTAATGCCCCAACCATATTCTGCACTCTAATGAATGAGTTATTCCATGCCTACCTCGACAAGTTCATGGTGGTATATCTAGATGATATCGTTGTATATAGCAACACATTGGAAGAACATCTCATCCACCTCCAAACCATCTTCAATGTATTGCGAGAAAATCAGCTCTATGTGAAGAAGGAGAAGTGTTTGTTTACACAAGAGAAGATCATATTTTTGGGACACCATATTGCTGAAGGAAACATTAGCATGGACCTTGAGAAAGTTCGTGCAATCCAAGAGTGGAGAGTGTCAGAAGGGTTGACCGAGCTGTGATCATTTTTAGGCCTTGTCAACTATTACAGAAGGTTCATCCCCGATTATTCACACCGTGCGGCATCACTGACCGACCTTTGAAGGATGATCGACTGTGGCAGTGGTGGGAGAAGCACCAAAGGGCATTTAAAGATTTGAAATCGGTGGTTATGAGTGACGTCGTGTTGAAGCTACCCGATCACTCCAAGCCATTTGAGGTACACACGGATGCCTTCGACTATGCGATAGGAGTATTAATATAAGAAGAACATCTCGTGACCTTTCAGAACAGAAAGCTAAATGATACCAAGAGGTGGTATACAGTTCAAGAGAAGGAGATGATGACGGTAGTATATTGTCTAAGGACATGGAGGTACTACCTACTTGGGTCCAAATTCATGGTGATGACCGATAATATTGCGACCAGCTACTTTTAGACACAAAAGAAATTATCGTCGAAACAGGCCCGTTGGCAAGACTTCCTAGCCGAGTTCGATATGGACTTGGTGTACAAGCCTGATAGGGCCAATCAAGTCACAGACTCTTTGAGCCGTAAAGCGGAGTTGGCAGCATTGAAACTTCAGTTGGCAGCGCTAAAAATTGAAGAGCAGGCTGCAACTAGCCGCGTTAGTTCTATTATTCCCGATCGGTTACGCAATGGATTGAAGCTTGATCCTCTCGTGAGGACCATTCTATAACAGATACAAGAGGGGAGAACATGATGGTTCTGGATTGAGGAAGGACTGTTGGTGACCAAGGGGGCCATTTTTATGTACCGAAAGTGGGAGACCTTAGGAGAGAGCTCCTTAAGGAATGTCATGACACATTATGAGCAAGTCATCCAAAAATTCACCACACGCTCGCCTTGTTGGAGAGGCATTTCTATTGGCCCAAGATGGAGGAGGATGTAGAGGAGTATGTCAGGACTTGCCTGATGTATCAGCAGGACAAGGTTCAAAGAGCTAAACCATTTGGACTCCTGCAGCCTTTACCAGTGCCCTCCCGACCATGGGAGAGCGTCTCCCTTGATTTTATCTCTACGTTGTCAAAAGTAGAGATGCTTGCATCCATCCTGGTAGTTGTGGATCAATTTTCAAAGTACGTGATATTCATTCCGGCCCCGTTAAACTGTAATGCAGAGCAGGTGACATGATTGTTTGTCAGTAATATAGTGAAATATTGGGGGGTGCCACAGGTGATTGTCAGTGATAGAGATTCGCAGTTTACTAATAAGTTTTGGTCAGAAGTATTCAAGCTCATGGGGACAAAATTAAACTTCTCATCCAGCATGCATCCTCAAACCGATGGCCAGATCGAAAGAGTGAATGCTATTTTGGAACAGTATTTGAGGCATTTTGTGAGCGCCAATCAGAAGAGCTGGGTTAAGTTGTTGGACATAGCCTAATTTTATTATAATTTGTAGAAAGATCAGACACAAATAAGAGTTCATTCGAGTTAGCAACTGGCCAATAACCTTTAATATCACACACAATTACAATGGGATATACAGGATCGAGTCTGACAGCTTACCATCTTGCTAAAGAGTAGCAGAGAAACACAGAGATCACTAGGGCCTATCTGTAGAAGGCCACTAAGTGTATGAAAAAATGGGTCGATCAGGCTCGATGACCTATCAAGTTGAACATAGGTGATGAAGTATTGATAAAGCTTAATCTTGTGCAATTCAAGCTTTTCAGAAGAGAACACACAGGACTAACTTACAAGTACGATGGGTCATTCCCAATCACAAAACGGATTAATAATGTCTCATTTTGAGTGCAACTTCCTTATTGGCTAAAAATACACCATGTATTTCACGTTAGTTGCTTAAAGCCTTATAAAAGAGACCCGAAGGACCCCACAAGAAGTGTTTCGACTCGCGCCGCGCCAAAATGCTGATTTACAATCGAAGAGATAGCTTGAAGAGATCCTTGATCATAGACACGACAACTAGGAAGATGGCAGTCCAAATGATTTTTCTGTGGAATATCTTTTGAAATAAAAGGGTCTACCTGACGCCAAAACCTTCCTTCCATGCAGCTTTGATGAAATACTTGAAGTGCATCAACGGGGGCGTCAACGCAACTAAGTAGGGGAGGATGTGACGGGGGCTCGCGGCGGGGCCATCTGGGTTAGCTGCATGGCCACTTGTGCCACTAGTGCGATAGGTATTGATGGGTTAAATTTGGAGCGTCGTAGGCGTGTCACCAAGCCATGAGGGCTTCGTCATAGATACTCCAAGAGCTTCGGTCGTGGGCCATGAGGGCACACGGCATGGTGGCAGTTTGGATTCATGACACAGTGTCAGCAAGGCACATGATGCGGTCGTGACGCAGCCGGATGGGGGAAGATGTGGGGCATCATGAGCGTATTGGTGTAGTAGAGGTGCGATATATCAAACCAATATGTTTGAGGTCCTCCCACTATTTAGCCTATGTTGGTATTTAACCCATATATATAGGGAAGTGATCTTACCAGCCACGTGACGTGTCACTGGCCTAAGTGATCCCCTATGGAACACGTACGATAGTCTTGTGGGCTTGAGTTCGTGCATCCGGGCCTCGCAAAGGTGGAGTGTCACTCTAATCACATCGTGTGCTAGGGCCATCACGTTGGTGGTTCACAACCACCTCCACAATATAGACTTATCCTCGATGCGGGACTGCCCCTATACTAGTTGCTGTGTATCATAATATTATTTACATTCGGGAATTCGCATAGTTTCTAACCTAATGCGTTATCGTGCAGGTTTGCAACGTGAGTAGGCTGATCTAGTCCGGGAAGCTAGTTGTCGCACAGAGTATATGTCAAAAAGAGTAACTCCGTGACACACTACCTGCATGTCTGCTTGAGACCATACAAGGATTTCTTCAATCTGCAAATGAGTGATTATGACCCTTCTACTTCAGATCGTTCTGGTTGTCTCATATAAATATCTTTCTAAAAATCTCCATAGAGGAAAGTTGTTTTCACATCCATCTATTCTAGTTCGAGATCTTTCTAAGCAACAACGGCCAACAACGTGCGAATCGAAGTATATTTCGCAACCAAAGAGAATATCTCATTATAATCGATACCTTCTTTCTGAAGAAACACTGCAACTAGCGTTGCTTTGAACTTCGGAGTTTCACTCTTATCACCTTCTTTCTTTCGAAAGACCCATTTACAACCGATGACTCTCTTCCTGATCTATGTCAAAATATGATTATATTTTACACCATAATACTAACATTTGGCCACCTGATGAAGGCAATCTAATGGTTGTTGTATAGTTTTAGTGGTTGCAGTTGTTCTTGACCACTGGATCGTGCAGAAGCTTAAATGAACAAAATTAAGGACAACATGGAAGCATTGAATCATGAAGCGAACGAAAGCACTGAAAATTATGAAAGAATCATTTGATCCAGTCATTAATGAAGAGAGCTAAATATGTCACATGTCAAAATCAATCGATTGAATTTTAAAAATCAATCGATTATGGTTGTGACACCTATTTTGCTGCTAAAATCTGAATTTAAAATTAATCGATTGAGTTCTGAAAATCAATAGATTGAATATTTGATAGATATTTTCCCTCTCAAATTTGAATTTAAGTTCAATCGATTGATTTCCTAAAATCAATCGATTGACTTTAAATTCAAATTAAGCCCGCCAAATTCAGATTTTGAAGTGAATCGATTGAGAGTGCTCTTTTAGGGGCCTTCTTGGCCAAATTTTCTTAGTTATTTTTCCTTAGTATTTTTTATTTGTTTTTAGGTGTAATTTTAGGATTAGTTTTAATTGATGTTAATTAGTTTGTAATTAGGAATTAAAGCTTTATAAGGTTCCAAATTTTTTCCTAAAAGATCCAAACACTTGATAAATTAAATAGCGTTTTTATGATGATTTCAGATTTGTGCCTTGCGTGTGGATCGGAGATGCTAAACTGCTCATTCAAGGACGAAGCAACCCCTAGATGAATATTTAATTTATTTTCAATCCCATCATTTCCTATCATAATTATTGAATCGTACGGCTTTAAGTTCAGACATATTGTGTTATCATCGAATACTCATTTATAATCGTTGACTTTAGTTATCGGATATTTATTCCACCTAGATCGATCTTGTAGACCGATATAGGATGTCGTACAATTGATTTTACTTGTTGTGGTTATGTGCTTGTGAGGTGTTATACCTTTCACATGATTCATGTCGTGATTGAATGCGCCATAGTGTTAGGATAGTGTACGCCAATTATCATAATCACATTTTTATCGAATCGTTTTATTTGTAGTAAATGAGGGTGCATAATTTGTCAATAAAATGTGTGGATTGTTAGTAAAAAAATTACAATCATTTCTTTTTACAAATATTGAATCATATGGCTAGTTGTTCGTGCTATTTGTGATATCTTTGAATGCTCGTCTATAGTCGTGATCTCGTAAGATTAACGGCCGTAGAAGTGTTGCACCTAGATCGATCTTGTAGATCAATATAGGATGTCGTATGATTGATTATCATTGTCATGGTTATACGTTTGTTTACGTTATGCCTTTCGCATGATTCATGTCGTTATTGAATGAGCCATAGTGTTAGGGTATGCCGAATCAAATAATCATATTTCTCAAATCGTTTTGCTTGTAGTAAAATGAGGGTAAGTATTTGTTTATTTGATTGATTTATTTATTTTAGAAAGATTGCAAATCTAAGGTGAGCGAAATCCTTGATCATCTCATCATAGTTATTTGGTTATTCACTGTTTTCCTGTCATAAGCTTTGTTTCAATTTCATTAATAGTATTTAGTGTAGTTGATAATCTTCATCATAGCAAACATCTCGGGTTTGGTACTTCCTTAGGTTCATTTTACACTTCTAAAATTAATTAAATTTCATGCTTCCCTATAGGTTCAACACCTTTGAATTCACCCATCTACGATAGATCTTGTGCGCAAATTCTGCTCTCTATTGTGTTTCAATCGATTGATTTTTAAAAATCAATCAATTGATTTTGGAGTAGAGTACTGTGTCAATTAATTTTGCTCACTGTTGCAAATCAATCGATTGATTTTCACAAATCAATCGATCGATTTTCGCAAATCGAATGATCGATTTTCACGAATCAATCAATTGATTTTGAACTGTGGTTGGTTTTCAGTTCGCTTTCATTTAAAATTTTAAAATTTTGAAAATTTGGTGTGTTTGAATTTTTCAAATTTTGAAATTTGAATTTAAATTTTGAAAATTTGAAATTTTGGATTTGTAGGATTCATTTCCTGTAGGATTTATAGGATTGGCAGGATTTTATTTTTTGTCCTCTTCTTGTGTAGGATTTTGTAGGTTTCTTTTAGTTTATTGTCTTTTTAGTTTATTTGTATTAGTAATTTTCTAATTCTAGTTTATTGTCTTTCGTAGGATTTCTAGTTTAGGATTTTATTTTTTTTAGGATTTGTTGCCTTTTGTAAGATTTTTTAGGATTTATTGGTTTCCTAAAGTTTATTGCCTTTTTAGTTTATTTATATTAGTAATTTTCTAATTACAGTTTACTTGTTTTCAGATATGGAGATCGAGGTCTGAGTCTTCCAAGCCTCGAAGGGGACACCCGCGAGAGGCCAATGTACGCACCTTTGTTTCTTGATTTAGTTAGGTTTTTGTAGTTGTATTTTTATTTCTTAGTTTATGATTATGCGATATGAAGTTTCCCATAAATTCGATGCCCTTATCTTTTTATAGGTTTAATTATGAAACTCCATACCAAAATTGAGATGAGTATGGGGAGAATGGTCCTGATTGGTGGAAACCAAATCAGGGTTGTGAATTAAATCAGTTTTATATGAGAAATTTTTCTGACCAACCTCAATTTGGCCCACAATATTATTATGGTTTCAAAAACCAAATGTTAGACCATCTTATGAGACTTGAATATAAAATAGAGCAATTGGTCGTTGCCATTGCTAAGGAGGTTGATACCTTGCCTAGCCAACCAATAAACATCTTGCAAGACCTGATTTGGGAAGAAGAAGCTACCTCCGCCCATGAGCATGAGGTTGCCATTGTGACCCTTAGGAGTGGACATGAGGTAGATTACAAGGAAGATGTTGGCCCACATAAGATTGAGATAACAGAAGGTAGCCAACCAACTTGTGACACCTCTCTATACTAAAAGAACAATTGTACGAGGATGGCACAATTCCCTGTTTTACATTGATTGAGCAGTCGAACATTATGTATGAGGCACCATATGTGCCAAGAGATCCATTTCTACAATGCTTAGACAAATCCTCAAATCAATTAGTTGTAAATAATGAGTTATTCAGTGCTCTTAAATTGCCAACACACGTTGAAATCGAATATTTCATGGTTTACGGGGTGGATGAGTTTGTTGAAAGGCCACCTCCAAAGAGCCTCAAGACCTTAAATGAGAAAAAGGTAGCCAAAACATGTTGTATGTCAAACCCTTATGCGTTTCTCTTGTAGTTTGAGGGGGTCCAGCTGAAGATCGAATAAACTTAGCGCTTCTTGGGAGGCAACCCAAGCCCTTGTACATTATTAATTTAAAGATTTTACCTCATTTTTATTAGATTTAATTAGTTTGATTTTTGTGTATGTATTAAGTGTGAAAAAAAAGAAAAGAAGGGAGTGGCCTTGGCTCTTCCCCCTTCTCCTCCGCCCCCTCCTCCTTCGAAAGGGGCGTTGAGTGAGTATTGTTGGTGCTTGTGCCGATTTGTTATTATATTTTTTTGACTGCCCTATTATTGCTTTAATATTATGATTTTGTGCAATAAGGACATAGCACCACTTAGGCTTGGGGGTGGTGTACTCAAATGTGTGGTTCATATTCTTTAGCTTTTATATCGCGTGTTGATCCACTATTTAAAATACACCTTCAATATCATGTTTTAAAAAAAAAATCATCATTGATTATTTCTGGCGTAGTTTTCAAACTGTAGTCACTGACGCATGAAAATTTTAATTTTTAAATATTCATGCCATGGTAAAACTGTTGTTATTTAGGATAATTAACTCCATTGTGAACATTTAAATATTGGTTTAAATTTTATGCTTAGAAAAAAAAAATTTGCACCTATGTCATGGTTAGGTTTGGCAATCAAAAGATTAGTTCAAATCTTCAATTCTAGGATCCTGAGAAAGACTAAACCTGAAAATCTTTAGAACTTTTTTCTTGTTCTTGATGAGTGCTAAATAAATTCGGAGTATCTTTGGAATTCGTGCTTAATTGTTGAAATCTCATACATTTTATCTCAATTTATTTATTTTGCATGCTTTATATTATTGCGCTAGGACTCATTGTGTTTAAACTCAAAACATATAGGCACCATTACCATCTTGAAAAGAAATAATCAAAGGCCATCTCTTGCTTGTTTGTGCCTAAAATGCCCTACCTTATACTAATTTACCTTTTTACACCCCCTTTGTGTCTTGTTGAAAACTTTTGCCTTAAATATTTCTTGTTAAGATATATTAACCATACCTCATACCAGTTTAAAAAATGCAAAACCTTATTATTCAATCTTTGAGAAATTAGGCAAGAGGGATGAGAGCAAGATAAGTAGAGAGGCATGATAGTCATGCTTGCAGGGAGCATATGACAGAAATATAATTGAAAAAAAAGGGGAGAGAAAAAGAAAAAAAATAAAATAAATACATATATATATATATATATATATATATATATATATGTGTGTGTGTGTGTGTGTGTGTGTGTGTGTGTGTGTGTGCAAGAGGAAGAAAAATGAGAAATAAGTGAAAAATATGAGATGGTGTCAAAAAGAAGGAATAAAATGAAGGAGAAAGTAGAGAAAAAGAAAAAAAAATGAAAAGTTTTGAAAAATTCGAAAAAAAATAGAGTGAAAAATGAAAAAAATCAAATGTAATCTTTTTCAAGTTTCTCAAAGAAATTTGAATCTAATTTTCCTTTCTTCAATAACCTTCACCCGAGCCCCATTACAACCTTAGGAACGACCTTCATGATTCGATCTCGGTTGGTAAATGTCTTGTAGAGAGTGATGATATAATGACTTTGGTACAGGATATAACATGCTTAGGATATAAGCATTATTCCTTATAAGATTACTTTTAAAATTCTTTGATCCACCGTATTTTTTGTATCATGTGAGATCTTTTAATTTGTATTGTAATTCCATCTTACATGTGAGATCTTTTAATTCGTGTTGTAATTTCATCTTACATGTGAGTGAAAAAGTAAATCAGTCATCAGAGCAAATTTGTTGTGAGTGTATACCTAAGGTGAGGATTGAGTCAAGACTTGAGATCCAATGATTCCCGATTTGGAATGATTTAAGCATTGGCACATGCACATACGACACTCTAGGCATAAATGAAATATTGGTCTAAGGATCGGATCATTAGTTTAATTGGAATAAGCAACAGTGAAATTATCATAACATCGGTATTTGAGAATGAGCATTTGCATACTTAAATGATTACTAATTTTTTATTTTAAAGGTATATATTATATAAACTGATTTTTGAAAACTCTTTTAACAATGATTTTGAAAACAGTTTTTGGAAGTTTGTGGGTATCTTCACTGTAAACCCTTAGGAGACACACTCCTCCACTAGGGATCACCTAGGGGTTTAAAGGCTTATTGCATACGCTAAATGCAATCATTCTCCCTATGAAAATGACATTTATTTTCTTAGGATGTTAGTTTTACTTGCTCTGACATATTTATCATTCTCTTTGCTTGAAAACTAGCATAGTGTAGGTTTGGGGTGTGATCTGTGTGCTGAAATATGATTATATTTCACACCCTAATACCAACATTTGGCCACTTGATGAGAGCAATCTAATGGTTGCTGTATAGTTTTAGTGGTTGCAGGTGTTTTTGACCGTTGGATTGTGCAAAAGCTTAAATGAATAAAATTAAGGACAACATAGAAGCATTGAGCCATAAAGCGAACGAAAGCATCGAAAATCGTGACAGAAGCGTTTGATCCAGTCATTGATGAAGAGAGCTAAACATGTCACATGTCAAAATCAATCGATTGAGTTTTGAAAATCAATCGATTGAGGTTGATATACCTATTTTGCTGCTAAAATCTGAATTTAAAATCAATTGATTGAGTTTTGAAAATCAATCAATTGAATTTTTAACATAAATTTTTCCTCTCAAATTCGAATTTAAATTCAATCGATTGATTTCCAAAAATCAATCGATTGAATTTAAATTCAAATTAAGCCCGCCAAATTCAAATTTTGAAGTGAATCGATTGAATTTTGAAATTCAATCGATTGACCTGTAAATGGAAACTCTTCCGTATGTGCCCTATATAAACAAATCTATGTTTAACATTTGAGAGTGCTCTTTTAGGGGCCTTCTTGGCCGAATTTTCGTAGTTATTTTTCTTTAGTATTTTTATTTGTTTTTAAGTGTAGTTTTAGCTTTAGTTGTTGTTGATGTTAATTAGTTTTATAATTAGGAATCAAAGCTTTGTAAGATTTCGGATCTTTTCCTAAAAGATCCAAACACTTAATAAATAAAAGAGCATTTTTTATGATAGTTTTGGATTTGTACCTTGCATGTGGATCGGAGATGAGCAGCTAAACCGCTCATTCAAGGACGAAGCAACCCATAGATGAGTATTTAATTTATTTTCAATCACATCATTTCGTGTCATAATTGTTGAATCGTACAATTTTAAATTCGGACATATTGTGTTATCATCGAATACTCATTTATAACTGTTGATCTTAGTTATTGGCGATAATAAAAGAGTTATTCCACCTAGATCGATCTTGTAGACCGATATAGGATGTCATACGATTGATTTTACTTGTTGTGGTTATATGCTTGTGATATGTTATGCTTTTCTCATGATTCATGTCGTGATTGAATGCGTCATAGTGTTGGGATAGTGTATGTCGATTATCATAATCACATTCTTTTCGAATCGTTTTGTTTGCAGTAAAATGAGAGTACATAATTTGTCATTGAAATATGTGGATTGTTAGTAAAAAAATTACAATCATTTCTTTCTACTAATATTGAATTATATGGCTAGTTGTTTGTGCTATATGTGATATCTTTGAACGCTCGTCTATAGTCGTGATCTTGTAAGATTAACGGCCGTAGAAGGGTTGCACCTAGAACGATTTTCTAGATCGATATAGGATGTCGTATGATTTATTATCATTGTCATGATTATACGTTTGTGATATGTTATGTCTTTCGCATGATTCATGTCGTGATTGAATGCGTCATAGTGTTAGGATAGGATATGCCAAATCAAAAAATCATATTTCTCGAATCGTTTTACTTGTAGTAAAATGAGGGTAAATGTTTGTCTATTTGAATTGATTGAATTGTTTCAGAAAGATTGCAAATCTAGGGTGAGCGAAATCCTTGATCATCTCATTATAGTTGTTTGATTATTCATTATTTTCCTGACATAAGCTTTGTTTAAATTTCATTAATAGTGTTTTGTGTAGTTGATAATCTTCATCGTAACAAACATGTCGCCTTTGGTAATTCCTTAGGCCCATTTTACACTTCTAGAATTAATTAAATTTCACGCTTCCCTGGGGTTTGACACTCTTGAATATTCTCATCTACGATAGATCTTGTGTGCTTGCAAGGGTATAATTTTTTAAATTATTACTTTCCTTTAGAAAGTTTCATAAGATCCCAAGTCTCATTCTTCAAAGGTGACTGTCATTCTTCTTCTATAGTTAATTGTCACTTTACTGCATTTGTATCCATCCGAGCTTCTGAAATTGTGCTTGCTTCCCCATTCTCTGTGATAAGTGTAAGTGTTAAAGGGATCATTTCTTTGAACTTTTCATGACGTTTCTTCGTACTTACTAACCTTCTCAAGGTAGTTTGAATCGGAATCGGTGCCTGGGGTTGCAAGTTTTGAGAAATTGTGTCATCTTGCTTTATCTCAGAGCCTTCATTATTTTTCTCATCTTGCTCATCTTTTTCAACATCAACTTGTATATGAGGTTCACTAGATGATTGATGTTTTCGCTTTTTTCATCGAAAACTCATCTTCATTGAAAGCAACATCTCTTTTAACTATCACTTTGTGAGATTGAGTATCCCACAAACGATAACCCTTAAATCCTTCACCATAACCAATCAAGACACACTTTTTGGATTTTAGATCCAACTTGTATAGTTAACTTCCTTGAAGTAATGCATAAGCCACATATCCAAACACCCTCAAATAAGAGTAACTCCCGTGTCTTCCATACTAAACCTCATCTGTAGTTTTTAAGTTTAATGCCACTGAAGGCGACCAATTGACCAAGTAACATGTCGTGTTCACTGCCCAAAACCCATGACTTGCGCCAGAATGATTCAACATACACTGTATTTTTTCTAGTAGTGTTTAATTCATCCTCTCTGCCACGCCGTTTTGTTAAGGATTTTCAGGAACAATTAAATGCTTAACAATCCCTTGATTTTAATAGTAAACCTTGAACTTTGATAACAAATATTCACCACCATTATATGATCTGAGAATTTTTACCTTTCTATCTGTCTGCTTTTTAACCATATGCTACCACTGCCTAAATTTTTGAAACACATCCGACTTATTTTTAATCGAATACACCCAAACTTTCTGATTGTTTTAAAATAGTACCCTTGCAAGTGAACAACTTCAATAAATGAGGGAGAGTACAAAGGTGTCGAACCCACAGGGAAGAGCGAAATTTAATTAATTTTAGAAGTATAAAATGAACCTAAGGAAGTACCAAAAGTGAAATATTTGTTACGATGAAAATTAGCAACTACACAAACACAAATAAATTAAAAAAGATCTAACCAAGACCTATGTAAGAAAAATAATTGATAATTGAAATAACTATGATGAAAGGATTCAAGGATTTAGCTAACCCTAGATTCATAATTTTCCTACTAACAATCCAAACATTTTAATGGTAAATTATTTGCCCTCATTTAACTACAAGAAAAATGATTCGATAAAAATGTGACTATGATAATCGGCGTACACTATCCTAACACTATGACGCATTCAATCACAACAGGAGCCATACGAAAGGCATAACGCATCCCAAGCACATAACCACAACAGAAAAATCAATCGTACGACATCCTATATCGATCTACAAGATCAATCTAGATGGAATAACTCGTTCATTATCGCCAATCACACGGTCAATGATTATAAGCAAGTATTTGATGATAACACAATATGCTCAAACTGAAAGTCGTACGATTTAATAATTATGACAAAAAATATAAATATTAATACTCATTTTACTATAAGCAAAACAATTCGAGAAATATGATTATTTGATTCGGCATATCCTATCCCAATACTATGACGCATTCAATCACGACATGAATCATACGAAAGGTATAACGTATTTCAAATACGAAATCACAATTGTAGGAGCTAATCATACGACATCCTACATCGGTCTATAAGATCGATTTAGGTGAAATAACTCTTTTATTGTCGCCGATAATCAAGATCGACGACTATAAATGAGCATTTGATGATAAAATAATAAGCACACACTTAAACCCGTACGATTCCATATTTGTAAAAAGAAATGATTGAAATGAAAATAAATTAACTACTTATTTAGGGGTCGCTTCCTCCTTGAATGAGTAGTTTTAGTCACTCATCTCTGATCCACACGTAAGGCACAGATTTGGAACCATCATAAAAACGCTCTTTGATTATCAAATGCTCGAATCTTTTAGAAAAAGATCTAGAACATTACAAAGCTTTGGTTCCTAATTACAAACTACTTATCAAAGGCTAAACTAAGCACTAAAAAAAATTAAGAAAAGACTAAGAAAATCGGCTAAAAAGAGGCCCCAAAAAAGGACTACAAAGCTCTCCCAAAACCCTATGTTTTGTTTATATAAGGCTCAAACCAAAAACCTTTTATAAACAAGTCAATCGATTGAATTCAAAATCTAAAAGTGGCAGACTTACGTGAATTTAAACTCAATCGATTGAGTAATAAAATTCAATCGATTGAATTCAAATTCAGATCTAAGTGGCAAAGTAGCCACTATAAAATCAATTGATTGAATTCAAATATCAATCGATTGAGGTAGACATGTGATAAATTTAGCTCTCTTCAATAATGGATGGATCAATCAATTCTTCCACGAATTTCAGTATTTTTGTTGGCTTCATGGTTCAATGCTCCCATGTTGCCCTTAATTATGCTCTTTTATATTTTTGTAAGATCCAACGGACGAAAATACTTGAAACCACTAAAACTGCACAACAGTCATCTGATAGCCTTCATCAGATAGCCAAATATTAGTATTAGGGTATAAAATATGGTCATATTTCGACATAGATCACTTTCCTGGAGTAGTCATTTATAAATGACACAAAGTAGTTGACTCCATGTACAAAAGTGATTTCAGCCGATCCCCATATATCTAAATGTATGTAATCAATCACCCCTTCGAATTATGCTTTCTTGTGGAGAAACTGACTTTCTTTTGCTTCCCAAAGATACAATCTTCACAAAAATTTTCTTTACAAGTTTGAATATCAGAAAGTGCATTATTCATTATGAGCTCTATCATCTCACGTTCACTCATGTGACCAAGCCTCTTGTGTCACAAGTTTGAGAGGTATTTGAAATCTTTCGTAGCCGTAACACCACTGCCGCTGATTGTGTTGTACACTAAAGTATACAGATTCTCTATCTTTTCACCTTTCATCAAGGTCATAACACCACGTATAATCTTTAGTTTTTCGAATTCTAGGATAACTTGACATCCCATCTCATCCAATGCCCCCAACGAGATCAAATATTTCTTTAGATCAAACACATGCCTAACCTCAATAAGAGTGTGAACACAACTGTCAAACTTCTTGATTTTGATAAAATCGATACCCACTGCTTCACATATACTGTTATTTCATATCAAAATAGTCTTACCATTGACTACCTTATACTGGTCAAACTAATCTCTGTATGGACACATGTGATATAATATCACTGAATCTAGGATCCATTTACCATCAAATTGACTAAAGCCTAATAATGCACACAATAGGTCGTTACCGGAATTTGACTTAGCAACACTAGCTTGTTGCGATGTCCCTTCATCACCCATATCTTTATTCAATCTCTGCTTGCAATATTTGTAAATATGTCCAAATTGTTTACAGAAGTAATAGATAACATCCTTTCTGTCACCCCTAGATTTGGACCTGCTGTTTCATTTTGTTGATTTATTATTTCCTCTGGACTTGTCTATTTTGCGATCATGACTTCAATCCCTTTCAATCAAGAGACTAATCCCTTTAGAGTTAGATTCGGATTGTTTTCTCAATTCGTCGGAAAGAAGTTCAACAGTCAATTTTTCAACGATAATAGTATCTTTATCATAAATTAATGTGGTAACAAGGTGCTCATAAGATGCAGACAATGAGGTGAGAAAGAGAAGTACGAGATCTTCCTCTTCAAGTTTCACCTCAATGCTCAATAGTTCACTAATTATTTTATTTAACGAATTCAAATAGTCATGAATATGCGTACCAGCCTTCATACAACGGGGGTGTAAAGTTGCTTCTTCATGAAGAGCCTATTTGACAACGACTTTATCATGTAAAGAGATTTCATCTTCTTTCATAAATCTACAGTCGTCTTTTCGTGAAGAACGTTATATAGAATTTCATCGGACAAACACAATCAGATAGTGCCTACGACTCTCTTATCAATAGAGATCCACTTTTCGTCAGACGTCTCTGCCTTCTTCACTATCTCCTTTTCAAGTAGGGCATCATCAATATCTTGTTGGACAAGGAGATATGTGACCTTGACTTGTCACAAAGCAAAGTTATTCTTCTGTGAAAACTTCTCGACCTCCAATCGTGCATTCGAGACCTTCATTGCTATTATAGCGTAAACCTCACTTTGATACCACTTGTTAGGAATTCTACTCACTTCATTGAACTTTTGATTATGATGAATACGAAAAAATAAGAAGATGCAAAAAAACAATCACACATAACACAAAGATTTACGTGATTCACCCAATTGAAGACTACATCTACGGGAGTATATGCACTATTTATGCACGTTTACAACGTACACACTCTCTTATCTCTAGTATAAACTTTCAATCAAGATCAAACATGATCTTGCACAACCAACACGCTGTAAAAACAAGGACGCAGCCCTTCAAAATAACAGAGGAGATCTGTAAGAATATAGTAACAATTCTGACACAAAAACGACTTCAATCGGATCTTCAATCCCCAATCAAATTTTCAATATTTTTCCTCTCAAAGTATTCACTGCAGTTTTCTCTTTTGAAAACTCTCTCAAAGCAATCTCGGAGCCCTAGAGAAAACTTTCTGTAAATATGCTCCAAAACACTTTAGGAAACTTAACCCAGAAAATCTTCTAAAACAGTAAAGTATTCAAACCTGCAGATCTAAATCCGCCCATAATTGATCGATCGACTATAACACTTCGATTGATTGACTTTAGTTCGTGAAAAACTCAACATTAAATGCTCAGGTCGATCGATCAACTTCCCATGCTCGATCGATCGAGTTTCACTATACTAGAAAAAATAAGACTATTAGCGGTAGTTTTTTGTTAATAGCGGCATTTTTTGGCTGTCGCTAATAGTCTTATTTTTTGTAGTGCCAGTGAGCAAACTGTTTAATATGTGCGTTGGGATTAAACCTTATTCAACATCAAATGCTCAATCATTAAGGATGCTTTGGCCTCTTTCAACCCTGACTGTAGTGGCCCTTCAAGAAATAGATCTATTTTGAGAAGAAGCCTGGGACTGGGAAGCCCTTGCTGTTGTTGGACCCAAAGGTGGGATTTTGGTGCCCTGGAAGAGAAGAGAGCTCTAAAAAATGGACACTCGGATTGGGGCTAGATCCATCACCATCAAATTCAAGGAGGCTAGAGGTGATCTGCCATGGGTTTTCTGAGGTGTTTATGGGCCAAATGACCTCGTGCACAAAGAAGGTTTTGGAAGGAATTAGTGGAGATTAGGCGCGCAGCTGGAATGAGCTATGGATAGTTGGTGGTGGCTTCAATGCCATTCGCTTCTCCAGAGGGAAAAGGCCGGAAGGCAACGGATCACAACGATATCTACATCCCCAATCACCAATTTCTGGAACCAACGGATATTCCCCCATCAGATTTTCTACTCTAAACTTGGTCGATTAAAAGATTGCTTTGAATAAGGAGACTTTTGGTCCTTTCAAGCCAAATCTGATCAACAAACAACATAATGTTGAAGGGAGCCATTACTTGCACACGTTTTTGAAGTGATTGAATCGAATTTAAAAAAAGACTCGGTATTTTAGGGACATGTGAGATATAAAAAAGTAATATGGGCCGTCTGATTTGAAGTTTCTGATCAATAGATCTTTGGTACATAAAATTGGAGCAAAACACGGTACTTGTCATATGATCTATTGTAGTCAACTGTTGAATTATATAATAGCCTTTGACTCCATTTAATTAAATGATGAAAATTATATTTTTTTCAATTCTTTTGCAATTAATATCTTTAAATTATGGCCTTCAAATCAAATGACTTATATGGTATTTTCAGATGGTAGAGGCCGCCAAACTTGCAGGTCTTTCTTTTAAATTTGGTGCAATCTTGTGCAATTACTTGAAAAGCGAGTGTAAGTAATGACTCCCTTGGCAAAATGATCAGTTCTTTATCTCAATCTCGGCGAAAATAAATCTTGAGATCATAGGTCTCTATCATCAGACATCCAAATTTTAACTCACTTGCACACATCAAGAAAATTGAATATGATGATGGGCGTACGATAAATGTGTTTCTCGGATTACTCTTTAGGAGGTGCGATACTTGTTATTTGTACCTCTAGTTGCTCACTAATACCTCCCACCTGGTCCCACATGTAGATTTGAGTCATTGGGTGGGGGTTCTTTTAGGGTTTTGGTGGGTAAGAATAATGTAGATTTGGGTCATTTGTTGGGGTGCTTTTAGAGTTTTGGTGGGTAACAGTAGAGTTATTCACTTGTTCAGTTGTTCAATACCCATATTTGCAACTGAAAATTTGGTATCTATAATTTGGGTACACCATTAAAACAGTCTAATGCCTTTAATCAAATGGATGAGATTTTTTTGGTTTCACTCTTCTACACAATATTTAATGAGATCATAACCCACCAATCAGACCGTAAGATGTTAAGTCCATGTGTTTAGATCTCCAAAAGTGACCACATGGAATCAACAAGACCTGACTGGTTGATAGTTGGGACATGATCCCAAGATCTGCGGCGAAAAGTCGATCTTTTATCATATTATTCAACGTAGTCCATGGATTTAGCGGTCGATACCCCAGGCTGCAGAGATAGAATATTCGGCTGCAAATACCGGTACCCTCGTAGTTTTCGTGCGTCGTTGAATATTTATCTTAAGAAATTGAGCCTTACGTTACCGAAGCCATAAAACACAACTAGCCGTTCTACAAATTCAAACCTTTTGTTCTGATTCTCTCTCTCTCTCTCTCTCTCTCTCTCTTACAGAGATCTCACCGTCAAAACGTTCGATCTCAGGTGCATTCTTGGATCCAAATCCTAACCATCAAAATGTGTGATCTTATTAGATCTCAGGTGCATCCTTGGATCCAAATCTTTTTGATTCTTTGAGAGAGGAAGACTCCTACTCCATTTTCAGGTGAAATTTTGTTTTCTTATTTTCCTTTTTCGGGTGAAATTTTGTTTTCTGATCTTTCTTCATAAATAGACTTATAGACCTCTAACGGGTGTTTTTTTATCAAATAATCCTGAATAATATTTAGAAAAATCATTTGTACTGGATTAGATGAAGAGGGTTTCTTGATTTATTATGAAAATTTTATATAGCATAGCGCTTAGGATTAAATTTCCCATCAATGTATGTATTCTACATGGATGGGACACCTATTTGATGTTCACAATCATTCAAGAACGAAAAATCGTGCACCTTTCGAAAAAGTTCATTCATCGCCCCGATAAAAAGAAATATAGGGTTTGGTGATGTTCTTGGTTTATATCCAATAATATTTTTTCTCTGAATGTTTTCTTTGAATTCCTAATTGATTTCAATTATTAATGCCCTATCAAGAACATTAAAAAAATATTGTTTTTGGGTTCTCAGCTCTCATTTTCATTGATTTCATTCATTAATTAAATACTAATTTCACATTTTGTGTTGTTCTTATTGTATCTGGTAATATTTTTCTCCCCAATGTTTTGTTTGAATTCCTAATTGAGCCCATTTAATGGACCTATTGAGAACATTCAGAAACGATGCCTTTTGAATTTCAGCTCTCATTTTTTAATAACTCTGGTTCAAATTCTTTTCATTTTAGTGTGCAAATAATAAAATTATAATTTACTCATAATATGATGAGACTGCTCTTGCAGCATGCCAATGAAGCAGGAAGGACTTCTGACTGTAAGGAAAAAGAAAAGAGAATCACAAATACATGTACTTATGATTGGACAATCGTAATCGTCCAAATCAATCACAGTTTCTTGTCAACTGTGCACAGTTTGTCATACTGTTTTGGCTTTTACTAATTTGGTTAGGATCATTTCTATTGGCCCAATTTCTGAAATCTTACTAGTCGGATATTTTCTGATACATGGTTAGTCAGGATGAGCCAAAGGCATGCCAATTGGACTGATCATTGTGCCCAATTACATATCGTGAACTATGGGAAAAGTTTTAAATCCTGGTAATGGTACCACCGTACCGGTACCATTCACTGTCGGTACCAAAATACAGTGTTAGTACAAGCCAATACAAACATTATTAATTCTCAAAATGTAGCATTTATAACCTTAGTCACCAAATTCTCCGAATATTTGAAAAATTCGTGAATTAAGGTGCTACAAATTAATCACCAATTTATGAAAAATTCGTGTGATTTTAGCTAATTTCGCGAATAATTCAATAATTCAAGATTCTTTCAATAAACCATTATTTATAATATTCTTAATTCTTTTATTACTTTCTAATATTTTTTTTGTACATTCTCTCCTAATTTTTTGCCGAATGTTGCCAGATTTTCCGAATTTTAACTTTTCCGAATTATTGCCGAACCCCAACTTGGCCTCTATGTTTATAATGGCTAGTACAATTGTACCATTTCGGTTTGGTACCAGGATGTAACGGAGGGTATAATCTGGTACCAACTAGTTATTCAAACCTTGACTGTGAGACCCCTCTCATTACAATAGAACTCATTAAACTTTCATTTGATATTTAATTGCCAATCTTTGTGCCTGGCATTACTATTTATTTTTGGCTTTAACAAAGCACTGAAAATTTGATTGTGTTCTTCAGATGTACTTAGTTGTGGAGGATACCCTTATTCTCTTTATTTCTAAGAGGAGTTTGATTTTATTTAACTCTTCCGGCCGCTCCGCATATAATCAGTAAAGATGACACCAAAAGCCCTTAGTACTCCGGTTTCAAAGATAGATAGAACCCCGGTATCTACTCCGGGAGGTCCGAAGGCTGAGGAGAAGATTTTCGTGACCGTACGTGTAAGGCCTCTAAGCAAAAGAGAGCAGTCTCTCAAAGATCCAGTGGCTTGGCAATGCATAGATGATCATACCATCTTGGTTAAAGAACCATCTCAAGAGCGGTCTAGTTCACCAGCCTCCTATACCTTTGGTATAACTCCGCAATTTTTATCACCTTGTCTGAATTTCTATTTTGTGAAAATATGAAATGTCTGTTATTAAATGGGTTAGGGCCATGAATGCCCATTTAAATGCCACGCAGTGCACATCTTTGATCAACCCAAGTGGAGGCCCGTTGAATTTCTTATCAATCATTGACACATGTCTCAGCCAACAAATCGCCAATTAAAGGATTGGAATTATATAATCCCTGTACTTTAATACCAACTTTGAAAAAAGCTCAACATTCCATATTAGAGTGCCTACATTGGACGGTTCAAATGCCTCAATCAATGATGTTTTTAGGCCCAAGGTAGCTGCCACTTAGATGGATTGGATTGGTCAAAGTTTTACCGCACACCTTACAAAATGTGGCTGTCAAAGCCCAACTTGTAAGATGGAGGTTTTCTCGAGATCTCCATTTGTAGAGATTAATATGCTGAAAGAAAAAAGTATTTATGAACTTAAAGCGTTAATTTTTTCAGATGGAGTATTTGAGCCTAGTTGTCCGACTGAGAGGGTCTATGAGGATGGTGCGAAGGATGTTGCATTATCTCCACTGAGAGGAATTAATGGTAATACATAAAACTAGTACGTAATTTTTTAGCATTAACTAGGCTAATTAGAATTTCAAGTTTCACAGCTTCTTGATTCGTGCTTTTGTAGCAACCATATTTGCTTACGGGCAAACTAGTAGTGGGAAGACATTTACGATGAGAGGTATCACAGAACATGCCGTAGCTGACGTTTATAAACATATATGCAATGTAAGTGGTTTGTAGTTTTTATTTTTACTGATAAATGATTTGACGAATATTTATAAGTACACCAAAATTTTAAAGCAATTGGCATCTAATTGACCAAATTAGACCATTAATTTGGGGAAAATTATGATCAATTTATGTGGCTGATTCATATATACTTTTGGGATGCCTACAGAATCCAGAGAGAAAATTTAAAATAAAGATATCTGCACTTGAGATTTATAATGAGGTAGTGAGGGATTTGTTGAATCCAGAATCTGGTCCTCTTCGGCTTTTGGATGATCCAGAGGTATTATAACAATAATGATTTTTGTCATGTTTCCTTTTTGAGCTAATATTAGGTACTCGACCCTAGTGCCAGTGGTGGCACTTGGATCAATCTCCTTTTGGTCCACATGACCAAACCTCGGGACCCCCGCTACTGCTATTTACGACTAAGAAAATCAGTGAATGTTCACGTTTGATCTTTCACTGATTTGGTATTCAAAATTATCCAAGGTTGGTGGTTTGAGATTGACCAAGTGCTGCACTCGGGTACAACCCCCCCCTATACTTAATCTTCCTTTGTCACCTTTGCACTAGCTATAATTGTTTCAATTTCTTACTGTGAAAATAGAAAGGGACTGTTGTTGATAAACTGGTAGAAGAGACGGCAAAGGATAGCCATCATTTGAGACACTTGATCAGTATTTGTGAAGGTATAATAGATAATTTTTTAACACTAGTTGTGATTACGGTTACGTGTTCCTGATGGGAAGCTTGGATTAAAGTTCAATAGACCTCTTTTATAGTCTATGGAACAGTATATCAATTTTAATTTTGGTTATATATTTGTCAGCACAAAGACAAGTGGGTGAAACCTCCTTAAATGACACAAGCTCGAGATCACACCAAATAATAAGGCTTGTGAGTAACATTTTTTATTTCTTTAATTTTGAGTATCCTAAATAAATTCTTTTCCACATGATGCTTGCTTTTTTTACGATGATTTCTTTTCCTGGCTATTAATGCAGACTATAGAAAGTAGTCTCCATGAAAATTCAGGCTGTGTGAAATCTTTCATTGCAAGCTTGGTAAATTCTTCTTCATTTTCCTTTTTAGTCCTCTTGAAAGGGTTGGGATATATATATATATATATATATATATATATATATATATATATATATATATATATATGTGTGTGTGTGTGTGTGTGTGTGTGTGTGTGTAAGAGTTTACTATGAGATTATAATTGCAGCAATTGGCATTCTGTAGAACTTTGTGGACCTTGCGGGAAGTGAAAGAGCCTCTCAAATACATGCAGAGGGCATTAGGCTCAAGGAAGGCTGTCATATTAATCTTAGCTTGATGACTCTGACAACCGTAATCAGAAAGCTTAGGTCAGCAGTTTTACCACTTTAAGTATGAAATTTTTACCAATGAATGATTTTATTAGAGTGAAATCACAAAAATGGCATGATTTGTTATTATAAACTAAAAGTGTTTAGTTTGAGATTTTCCTCTTCGATTTTCTTCATTTTCATTGTAGAGTTGGAATGGGAAAATGTGTAGAACTTAAGGGTAATTTAGAAATTTGCATCGTGCCGAAAGATAATTTAGGCAATCTTGATCTCATGAATTATTAAAATTAGTGTGATTTGTTTGATATCTTCCTAACGTGGAAACTAACACATGCAATGCTAGGGCTGAGATTAAATATAGAATTAATTTAAACAATTAAAAGGCAATATTTCTTAACAAATTATCACAAAAAATGTCAAGAAATTCAATTGAACAATTTAATTCCGGCCCAAAACAATACTACTTTCGCGTACATTCCCTATCAGACCTAGAATATTAGGGTTCCTAGCAAATGGCTAGATCTCTGACAGTTTAAGTGTGTCGATCAAACTCGCAAGCGGGCGAACGAAAACAAGGCAAATAATGAATTTTAATGGTGAAAAGGATAGGTTAAACTTGAATTTTAATAGGAAAATAGATAGGGTAGGGTTACGCTACTTACGCAACTCATAGATCATAAGAAGATAGAGGAGGGAAAGTTGGTCTTGCACCAAACCGCACGCGGGACGAAGAATAGCCCTTCGGTTTGAGAGAGTCGCACCCTCACAGAAAGTTCAATCACAAAACTCTCAAAATTGCAAAAGCAATTTTCATAAACCAATAATTAATTCCAAAGTTGTTTTTACAAGCCTTTAAATTGGCTAACCAAACCCTAACTCGAAATAAAGCATTCCTAAAAGCTTAAAACACTTGAAACGACAAGTTTTGCCAAAATAAACGAAATCCTTTCAAATCTCGCGCTATCAGTTGATCGATCGATTCTGGAGTCAATCGATCGACTGAGAAATAATTAAATCGTTCACAGGCTCTGTCCACATTCGATCAATCGACAGATTGGGTTCGATCGATCAACTGAGCAATATAAGTACGCCCCAAAATACCGTCTTCTATCCTCAATCGATTGATCGACTATTTGGCTTGATCCATCGACCCAAAATACTTCTAGTTTCGCAAATCTGTGCAGTTCTTTCGGACCACTTTGACGTTTTTCTTTCGCCGTCGATACGTTACGGGCTGCTGCTTGAATTGAATGTCTCCATCAATTCTCCCCGGGTTAGAATAATTCGTCCTCAATGAATATTGGTTGTGATCGAGGTCGAGGAGATCCGGATCAATCTGTTGAAACTCTTCCCTTGTTATCCACATATTCTTTGAATCGACTTTGTTCTTCCACTTGACCAAGTACTTTTGAAGTCCCCCTTAGTTGGTGGACACACTATGGTCCTCCAAAACATCTTCAATGATCTCACGAGAAGTTTGTGTAGGTGGAGGTAATGGCACGGGGAGGGGAATAGTGGTAACATCGAATGTTGAAGGCTCAAATGGGTTGGTTGAATGGCCATGGAACGTAACGAGATCCGCCACATTGAAAGTCGTGCTAATCCTCAATTCTGACGGTAAATCTAGGATGTAAGCACTACGAGCTTGCAACTTCTTTGCAATTCCTTGAGGGAATCACTCAGTTTTATTTCGAACCATTACCAAATCATCCTCCTGAAATTTTTTGAACCGTTTATGAGAATCTGCAGAAATTTTGTATTTTTCATTGTTCACATTAATTCTTCTTTTAATCTCAGCATGCAATTCATGAATGTGATGTGCATGCAGACTTCGATGACCTTTGGTGAATTGACATCGGGATGAGGTCTACGGGCGTCCTAGGTTTATACCCATGCACGATTTGAAATGAACACATACCTGTGGTTCTATTAACCGAATTATTGTATGCAAACTCCGCTATAGGCAGGATAGAATCCCAACTCCTAATATGCTCACCTACTTGACACCTTAACAAATTACCTAAACTCTGATTTACAACCTTGGTTTGCCCATTAGTTTGGGAGTGATATGCAGTCGAAAACTGAAGCCTAATCCCCATTTTGTGCCACAATGTCTTTCAAAAGTAATTGACAAACTTGACATCATGATCAAACACTATAGTATTAGGCAAACCGTGCAGACGAACAACCTCATTAAAGAAGAGCGTAACAATGTTACTTGCATTAGAGATTTTCGAACAAGCGATGAAATGGGCCATTTTCGAAAAATGGTCCACAGCGACGAACACCGAATTGTGCTTTCAGAGGGTCTTGGGGAGGCCTAAGACAAAGTTCATAGACAGATCTTGCCACAGAGTGTGTGGCACCAGTAAAGGTGTGTATAACCTGGTGTTTTGCCTCTTTTGTTTTGCCAATTGGCAAACACAACACTGGTTGATGATTTTGACAACATCTCGAGTGAGATTGGGCCAATAAAATCTGTCTTCAACCAATGCAATGGTCTTGTTGTGACTAAATTGGCCGGCAACCCTTCCAGTGTGTAATTCCCAAACAAGAAAGTCTCGTAGAGAAGTGCGGGGAATACAAAAGCGGTGTTTTAGGAACAGATATCCATCTTGTAGGGTATACTTTCTCTCACTGTCTCACAGATTGTCCACTCAGAAGTGAGGTCTACTCTTCACCAAAATCCGGACATGTAGGATAATCATCAATGAGACGATCGAATACGGTCACCTCAACACTCAATGAGTGCAATGTCGCCACTCTACGGCTAAGTGCATCAACAACTTGATTCTCTACACCAGCCCTATGTTTTAGCACGAAGGTGAACCCTTGAAGTTGCTCAACCCATTTCGCATCTCGCGGGTTTAACTTCTTTTGGGAACTCAAAAATCTAAGGACTTCATGATCAGAGAGCAAGACAAATTCATATAGTAGCAAATAATGTTTCCAATATTTAAGAGATTGCACTACCGCATAGAATTCTTTGTCGTAGGTAGAGTATTTCTGCCTGGCCTCATTTAGCTTTTCACTGAAATAAGCTCTTGGGTGACTCTCTTGGCTCAACACTCTCCTAATTCCTACGCCTGATGTGTCACACGCTACCTTGAAGACCTTAGAAAAGTCTGGAAGGCGCATGACAGGAGATTCCGTTATTCGGGACTTAATCTCCTTAAAGGCTTTTGCCGCAACAGATGTCAATTTAAAGTCCCCCTTTTTTATGCAATTGGTGATAGGGGAAGTTACCGTACTGAAGTTACGGATAAATCGCTTGTAAAAAGTGGCTAACATATGGAAGTTACGGACTTCGTGAATGTTTTAAGGTTTAGGTCATTCTACGATAGCTTTGATCTTTTTCGGGTCCACAATCCTTCCTTCTGAGGTCACAACAAACCTTAAGAAGACAACACTCTGTGACATGAAAGTGCACTTCTTTAGGTTCTTGTACAACTTCTCTCTTGTAAGAGTGATGCAGACTTGCCTTAAGTGACTTAACTGTTGGTCCTTGTTGTCGCTATAAATAAGGATGTCGTCGAAATAGACCACAAGGAACTTGCCTATGAAAGACCTCAACACCTATGTCAGATACACATAAATGTACTTGGGGCATTTGAATCCCCGAAAGGCATGACAAACCACTTATATAAACCATCCTTGGTTTTAAAGGCAGTTTTCCATTCGTCCCCCGGACGACCTCGAATTTGATGGTATCCACTCTTCAAGTCGATCTTCGAAAATATAGTGCACCGACCATCATGTCCAACATGTCGTCCAGTCTCGGTATAGGGAGCCGATACTTGACCGTGATTTTATTAATACCGCGGCTATTAACACACATTCTCCAAGTTCCATCTTTCTTGGGTGTAAGCAGCATTGGCACGACACATGGACTCATACTTTCCTTAATAAATCCCTTATGGAGAAATTCATCAACTTGCCCTTTTAACTCCAAGTGTTAAGATGGATTCATGCGATTATGGGGCAAGTTAGGCAAAGTAGAATCGGGAACCAGATCAATGGCGTGTTGGATATCTCGTAGAGGTGGTAACTCATCTGGAAGATCTTTGGGAAAGACATCTCGAAACTCACTCATTATCGGTTCAACCTCTTTTGGGATCTCAATCCTTAACTCTTTGGGTGTTCCAACTGTAACAAGGACATAAACAATGCCCTCTACCTTAGCGTCTCATTCAAACTCTAAAGGGCTAATGATGTGAACGACCTTAGATGTCTTCTCTATCAGTCCTTTATCACTTAACTTGGTTGTATTCACTGTGAATGCTTTAGGAGGTAAAGGATTGATCTTTATTTTATTTCTGTTGTGAGTGAAAGAACACGCGCTCGATCTCTTGAACAGTGTAATGCCCATATCATACAACCACGGCCTCCCAAGGATGATATGCGCCACATCCATAGGCACAACATCGCACCACAAGGTTTCCTTATACGAGCTGAATTATATAGGAACCTGTCACCATCGTGAAATGGGGATTGATGATGAATCGACACAAGCGATTTTATAGGGAATCGATCCAAGCGATTTTATAGGGTCGTGGGTGAGCTACGGGTGCATGCCCTAGGCGAGAAACTGTACTTTCGAAAACAACATTGGTATAACTTCCACTATCGACAATGACTCGATAGGCCTTCTCACCACAATTGGCTACGGTATAAAAGATGCTATCTCGCCGCCAATCATCACTCTCCTTAGACTGGGCCAGAGCACATCTAACCACAAGAGCCCGCGAGGTATTATCCTCCTAAACGAGGTAGGAGATTTCCTTAAGACAAGCCACGATTCGTTTCCCTACAAAATCTTTCTCATCGGTAGGGAACGATTCTGGCTCGTAGACTTCTTCTTCTCCCTCATTTTGTTCTTCAGCTATGAACAAGTTTCGGGACGGGCATTGTGCTGCAAAATGTCCGATGCCATGACACTTGTAACCCTTATTTTGACCACCACTCTTGGGGCCTTCAAGCATTGGACCTTTACCCTTATCAACCCTAGCTTACTGGTGTAGTAATTGAATTGGGCCTAGTTGACGGGGTATGAACGTTGGGCTTTGACTCAGGAAAGTTAGACCTATAACCGGACCGACTAGTGTCGAAACATTTGGTTTGAGGGGTCTTGAGATACTGTTCTAACTCTTCGACTCTCGAAAAACATTCATCCAGATCAGTAATGGGGCATGAAATGAGTTCCCTCTCACAAAGGCTGATTGTAAGATCTTAGGTCGTTCCTTCATGTCATGTGAACCATAAAATATAGTGAGGCAATAAAAGTGTCTCTAAAAACGGAAGATAAATTTTTTAAAACATTAATTAATTACAATAAAACCCATGAACATTTTCTTATTCCTACTATAAGTCCAACATAATTAAAAACTTAAAACATTCTTTATGAAACACTAGCTGGGCATAGTCTTGTACATTTAAAAACTAATAATAATGATAGGAAAAATAAATAACTAGGCTACGAAGCCTTCATCGCCTTCCATTTCAGGCTCCTGAGCACCACGTGCAGTCTCATCACCATAAACCCATACGTTGTTCTCAACTATACCTGTCTCATCTGGCCACCCACATCAACAACGGGTGTAAGTTTACACTTGTATGGACCAGATATGCAATCCATTAAAGCATAAGATATCAATCATTGCAATATAAACATTCTATATTTCATGAGTGTGTGCTTGTGGCAGGCATAATCTCAATAAACAGAAATAAACTGATCAATAAACAGAAATGAATTGACCCTATTATGAAAACAGTGTTGCATGGGTTATCCTTTCTTTTCATTTCATCTTTCTTGTCATTACAGCATAAGATATCAATCATTGCAATGATTGATATCTTATGCTTTAATGGATTGCATGTCTGGTCCAGCCATGCAATCCATTAAAGCATAAGATATCAACAAGGGGTGTAAGTTTACACTTGTATGGACCAGACATGCAATCCATTAAAGTATAAGATATCAATCATTGCAATATAAACATTCTATATCTCATGATATCTTTCTTGACCATATCATTAAAGCATAAGATATCAACAAGGGGTGTAAGTTTACACTTGTATGGACCAGACATGCAATCCATTAAAGCATAAGATATCAATCATTGTAATATAAACATTCTTTATTTCATGAGTGTGTGCTTGTGGCAGGTATAATCTCAATAAATAGAAATAAACTAATCAATAAACAGAAATGAACTAACCATATCATGATAACGGTGCTGCATGGGTTATCCTTTCTTTTCATTTCATCTTTCTTGTCATTTAATGCACGTTAGACTCCATTATATTCAAGACGTTGGGCCTAATCTTGCTTACCACTGGTGTAGTTAGACTCAGTCCATTTCAAGACGTTGGGTCTAATCAATCATCTCATATATGACACATTAATCTCCGTCCCGCTCAAGACGTTGGGTTTAATCATGCACATCATGCTCTTGTTTAGTTAGACTCCGTCATGCACATGATGTTGGGTCCAATACCTTCTTAGACTCTATCATGTTCAAGACGTTGGGTCTAATCCTTCTTAATCATGTTTAGTTAGACTCTATCATGCACACTACGTTGGGTGTAATACCTTCTTAGACTCCGTCATGCACAAGATGTTGGGTCTAATGCTTCATCAATCATCATTTAACATTTCATGTTTTATGTGTCTAGATCATGCATCGTGTAGATCATCATGGAATATGTAAAGCGCATAGAAATATAATCATGGTACATAACTTCAACATTCAATAAAATTTTTGAAGAAAATAAATCAAACTTGTTTGCCCAGAATCAATCGATCGATTTCCATGTTCGATTGATTGATTTTGGTCCGTGGGTTTAAAAAAAACACTTTTCTTTTGTCAGGCTCGATCGATCAATTTTCCTAGACCGATCGATCGATTTTGACTTGTGAACATAACCTCACCTTAATTTTCTCAGACATCGATCGATCGATTTTCCTAACTCGATCGATCGATATCGGCCTGTGAACATGCCTGAGCAGTGCATCATATCTCATGGTGGGTTTTTAATCCAATTTTAGCCAAAAACATCAACATCAAAACGCATCGACCATAGGATGCAGCACATCTAAACATTCCATTCATTATTTATGCAATACAAGCATTTAATTAACATAAAACTCATGTTTAAAATCGAAATTTTAAGATCCAAGTGAAAACATGATTTCTCCATACCTAGATCAATTTATTTTCATGTGATTGGATTGAGATCGCAACGACGACGATGACTCTTGAAGGAGGTGAAGGCTGCTTGAGAATAAGTGCCAACGTCTCGCCGATCTCTTAAAAGAAAAGTTCTAGAAAGGTAAATCTAGAAACTCTTCTCTAAGGTCTCTAGGGTTTTCTGACGACTCTATTCTTAAGAAGAACTCTAAATAAGATTATGATTTAGGGTTCTCCTTAACACACCTTTTTATAATATTTTGGGTATCATCCGGTGTTAGGCTAACACACCAAAGAATGATGAATAGACATTTACCTTAAGGTCCAAAATAAAGGCTTAAAACTCACCTAACAAGGTTTGACCCCTTGACCCTCTTGTCTATAACCCAAGCCTTTAACCAGTAGGCTAACTTGTGTCAATTAATGACAGAAATAAATATAAAAGATAAAAAATCCAAAACATGTATTTTAGTTAAAACGTTTTTGAAAAGTCAAGACATGCAGTGTATACGCTATTAGGCACATACAAATAATTTAGGTGTATCAAAGACATGAAATTATGATCGCAATAATAATTATGGTCAGAGGCCCATTCGAAATCGGGATAAGGTAACTCTTTCTAGCTCATCGATATTGGCCTGGGACATTTGGTCTTCAAAGTTGTCAATATACTCTGTGACCGGTGAATTCCCTTGCCGCAATGATTGCCATTGATCAAGAATACGTTCATCATAGGAAAGGGAAATATATTTCTCGTTCAGTTAGATCTTCATATCATCCCAGGTGGAAATGGGAAGAAGACCCTGGGATGGCCTACAACGCTCTAATCCTATCCAGTAAAGTCTAGCTTGACCTTGGCAAACCAGACTTTACACTCCTTAGACATGACATACTACTCAAAGTAGTTTTCCATGCTGGCCACCCACTGGAGATAGACTTTAGGTTGTCTTTTCCCATCAAAAGTAGGCTTTAACGGATTTCATGACTTTGTCGCCCTGATTGGTTTGGACTTCACGTCGGTGAGGACCTTCTCTCCTACAATCATTGGTGTGGACTCTGGTGATTTTCAGTGATGAATTCATTCATCTTTTCAACACGGGTCTCTAAAGCCTCATGATGTGTTGTTGATCACACAACTGTTGTCGTAATTGATCGTGGTGATTAGCCATCTGGATCTGGAGAACGGCTTGACTCACGGTCAACTTAGAATTAGGGCCTCTATCTTAATGTGATCCCCGACAACCTCAAACTGACAAATCTCTAATACCAAATCTGATACGGAAACTAACACATGCAATGCTAAGGCTGAGATTAAATATAAAATTAATTTAAACAATTAAAAGACAATATTTCTTAACAAATTATCACAGAAAATATCAAGAGACTCAATTGAATAATTTAATTCCGACCCAAAATAGTATTACTTTCGCGTACTTTCCCTATCGGATATAAAAGATTAAGGTTCTTAGTGAACGACTAGATCTCTGACAGTTAAAGGCGTCGAACGAACTCACAAGCGAGTTTGTTCGATACCGACTGAAAACAAGACAAGTAATGAATTTTAATGGTGAAAAGGATAGGTTAAACTTGGATTTTAATAGGGAAATAGATAGGGTAGGGTTACGCTACTTACACAACTCGTAGATCATAAGAAGATAGAGAAGGAGGAAGAGTTGGCCTCACACCAAACCGCACTCGAGACGAAGAATCGCTCTTCGGTTTGAGAGAATCGCACCCTCACAGAAAGTTCAATCACAAAACTCTCAAAGGTGTAAAAGCAATTTTCATAAACCAATAATAAATTCCAAAGTTGTTTTTACAAGCCTTTAAATAGGCTAACCAAACCCTAATTCGAAATAAAGCATTCCTAAAGACTTAAAACACTTAAAACTACAAGTTTTGCCAAAATAAACGAAATCCAGTCAAATCTCGCGCGATTGGTCGATCGATCGATTCTGGAGTTGATCGATCGACTGAGAAATAATTAAATCGCCCGCAGGCTCTGTCCACATTCGATCGATCGACAGATTGGGCTCGATCGATTGACTGAGCAATATAAGTGCGCCCCAAAATACTATCTTTTGTCCTCAATCGATCGATCGACTATTTGGCTCAATCGATCTACCCAATTCTTCTTTGACGTTCCACGAATTTGTGCAGTTCCGTGGATCTGTGCAATTCTTCTTTCAGACCACTTCGACGTTCTTCTTTCGCCTTCGATACGTTACGGGCGGTTGCTTGAATCAGATGTCCCCATCACTTCCTCTTCTATTTCCATTGTTTATGTATTTTTATGACGGTTTATCAGGTGTGATAGCCCGATTTACCTCGCACAGATTTCGGGGAAGATCGGACTGTCCGGTATTCAAACTTCAGAACAAAATTTTTCTTTTCATACAGATGAGTGGAAATCAGAGTAGATAGATATTATATTATGAACAACGAAAAATCAAAGATCAATCTGATATCATATGGCATGAACAGATAGATTCCATTAACTATACAGAACATAAATTTCAAAACTCAAGACCACCGGTGACGGCCGACCGTCACCTAAACAGTGGTATAATCTACAAAAATATATACAGAGATATAATCCTAAAGATGTACCAAGTCTAAGGTATAAAAGTTTACACTATACCGAATCTAAAGGCAATGCACTACGGAATATATTCTTTGGGCGGAAGATCTTCTTGTACGAAGTCAGCATTGGCTCCCAAGCACGTGGTCTTGATCAATGTCTGCGCCTGTGACACATAGTGTCGGGGTGACCTAACAGTCTAAGCTCAGTAGAGAAAAGTTCAATACCAATTCACATCTTTTCGATCAATGCATAGGTTCAATGACTAAATTTCAAGTCATTTTCATATCAAATTCATAAGGATTTTTTTTCATATCAAAACGGAAAGGCATTTTCATATCAAAACCGAAATTTAAGTTCTTAAATTCAAAGTTCGGACTTAACGTTCAAAGGTTTCTAATTCAAAGTTCTGATTCAACATTCAAAGGGTTCTAATTCAAAGTTCAAAGGTTTCTAATTCCAAGTTCTGATTCAACGTTCAAAGGGTTCTAAGTTCAAAGTTCAGATTCAAAGTTCAAAGGTTTCTAATTCAAAGTTCTGATTCAACGTTCAAAGGGTTCTAAGTTCGGATTCGAGGAGGTTCAGATTTAAATGCTTACGGATAACCCGTCGTAACAGTTCAAATCACGCATACCTGCAATGCCAGTCCAAATCATGGATAACCCGCCTCGCCGTTCCAAATCATGGATACCCGCCGTGCCGGTCCAAATTACGAATTTCATATTTGATGTTCAGAGTTCAAAGTTCAACTTCTTATTTGAAGTTTAGATTCGAGGTTCATATTCGATTTCGTATTCGGAGTTCATATTCGGAATTCATATACTGAGTTCCTTTCAAAGTTCAGATTCAGAGTTCATTTTCAGAGTTTATTTCATATTCAGAGTTTCATATTTAGAGTTTCAGATTCGGAATTTTCATGCAATGATCACCTTTTAGTTCACATTTAAATTCAAAGTTCATGGACTCTAAGTTCACATCAGATTCGATATTCATAATAGTTCATATCAGTCGTGTTATCATCAAAGGTTTGACCAAGGTCAAACCAGGCTAAACAGTCGTGTTATCATCAAAGGTCAACGATTCAATGTTAGCAAAAGTCAGGTTGTTACATCAGGTAAGTATTTTGGGAAAAATCTTTTATTATTTCATATTATTTAATGCTTAGCTGTAGAAAACTCGTGTGATTACTCGACTGGGTAGAGATTTAGAAACCTATAGGGGCCTTCTAAACTATTTCGAGGTCGATGATTATTTTGGAAAGACATCACATCTCGATGAGTCAGTGGTAGGAAAATTTTCAAGTAGAAAGAGGTGTAGTCAATTTTTTCTGCACACTTGTTGTATGCATGAAATTATTATTATTATTATATTTAGACTTTTGATTATTATTATTATTATTACTACTACTACTACTACTACTATTATTATATTTAGGGCTTATGGATGTCACTAAACGTGTGTAGAGAATTTTGGTCATTTACTTATTTATTTCATTTAGGATATTTAGTCAATATGTGTAGAGAATTAAGTTTATTTTACTTATTTTGGAGATTTTTCTATGGACACTGTAGGCTCTTCAAATAAATAATAATTTGAGATTCAAAATTTGAAATTCCATTGAAAAGGTTAGTTATTATTGCATGCTTTTGGAACTTGAACTGCTTTAGTAAGTTGTGGTATATTGCTTTCTATTGTCTTTCTATTATAATATGAGAATTGATGTGAAGTGTTGAAAATATACTCATATCCATGTTGAAGAAAAAGCAAAGAGAGAGGGTGACAGAATGTGAAACTTCCTAAGTCCTACCATCTAATTTGGAAGACTTTTTTTCCTTTTTCACCAAATTGAGTAGGATATTTAGTCAATGCTGTTTCTCATTAGAGAATAATTAAGTCAAACCGTAAGCAGGGAAATAGAAGTCATTACGTAACTTGCAAATGGAATGGAGGGAATGAACCTCCCATCACCTGGAGGACATAATTCATGTTCTATCTTCCCTCGTCTTTCTCTCTGTTGTTCTAAAATTCTTCTTTAATTCAATGTCCATTGCATGAAAAAATTTATAGGTCAGTCTAACAGCTTTGGGGAGACATAATAGGCCCCAATGGTGCAGTTTATGAACATTGCAAATATGGGTGTGTCTCACCCATCTCACCTTAAATAACAATGGTTTCTGGTGACTTTATTCTCGCCTTTAGACACACTTAACCGAGTCAAAAGATGTCTACTAACAAATTAATCTTATTCATTTCACCTTGGTACGAAATGAAGGCATGTAGATGTGTAGACAAACGAGTTACCAAAAATATGCTGCCATGAGTACTGAAAGTTAAGCACTGAACTGCTCTTGTAGTTATGCAATATATTTCTGACTTATCTAGGAGTTCCCTCCTCTACCAAATGATTCTTGGTCAAATTTGACAAGGGTAGAAAGTTCTCTTGTTTCTGTCACATTTCAGCCAAAAAATTCATAGCCCCCATTTAGAAACATTTTTTAGGGTCCTAGAATGACTTCTGGAACATGGAAAGTGATTCCAGATCTATAATAATCATCTGGTAAAAGCCCGCTTCTCACCCAACTGATTCCACAAGCCCTGTTTGGCAATTCTTTTCCAAAAAAGCACCTTTCAAGTGTTGTAAAGTGGTGTGTCATAAGTTGCTTCTCAAATATTGCTTCTCAAAAAGGTTCATCACATGCTGAAAATGGTACAACACCATCTTCAGCTAGAGGTGGCCAAGTCCTTAGGGTGAACAAAGCTTTTCACCCAACATTTTTCGCTTGAAAAGTGGTTTTTGGAAAAGAGTTGCAAAATGGGGCCTTAAAATTGGGCTATAGGATCTGGAAGCTGCTCCAATCCACTTTCAGATCGTATACATTCCAACTTCCAAAGTGCACTTCCAATAATCACAATGTAGCATCAACAGTTTCTTAAAAAAGCTAGAAAGTGAAATAAGATTTTGATTAGTTGAATGTGAAGTCATCATCCTTTAAAGTAGTGAAGAATCGGTCAAATATATATATATATATATATATATATATATGTATATATATTTCTGGTGATCAGATGCAGCAGAAAAATATAAAGACCATTTTTTAAGAAGTTAAACTTTGAATACCAATCTGACGTTAGAACTCACAACTAAGACTGTTTAAAATACATAACGATGCTTTTAGTGGTCTCTATATATCCAGGAAACCTTTTTTTTTTTTTTTAATAATTGGTCCTATCTCCTTGCAGTTGCGGAAAAAGAACTGGTCATATACCGTATCGGGATTCAAAGCTCACACGTATACTGCAACTTTCACTTGGCGGAAATGCCAGGACTGCTATCATATGTACCTTGAGTCCAGCAATGAGCCACGTAGAACAATCCCGCAATACACTCTCCTTTGCAACCCGTGCAAAGGAGGTTACAAATACTGCCCAAATAAACATTGTACTGACTTTTAGTTGCATATATAAATTAATTTGTGCAACTCTAGTTTAATATATGTCGTGTTATTTGCCTATTCTGCTTTATCTCTGAAACTGTCTATTCGGTAACATGGTGGCTGGTTTTTAATTCGTTCAGGTTGTTTCCGACAAGCAGTTAGTGAAACATTTACAGAAGGAAGTAGCCAGACTCGAGGCAGTGCTGAGCACTCCGGAACCATTATCTTCATGTCCAGATTCTATAGTGAGGGAGAAAGAGCGGCAAATTCAGAAGGTATAATGCTAATGTAGACTTCAGATTTGAAGTTTTTTTTTTCCCTGTTTGAAATTGAGTTTCGACCCATAAACTGTCCCTATCCTTATTGTTCTTACACAGCTGGAAATTGAAATGGAGGAAATGAGGCGCGAAAGAGATACTGCTCTATCCCAACTTGATGAATTGCGTAGGAAAGTGGACATGGAGCAGCCTGTATGAGCCTATCCTTTTTAATTAAAGAAACTGAGTCTCTATGGATTCGAAGGCATGGTGGATCCATGCGTTCGAACTAGGTGGAATCCATGTGGCACCCATCCAGGGGATCGGGTGCCACGACAACTTGCCGAAGGACAATTAGCTCCATTAATTTAAAAAAAAAAAAAAGGGTGGATATCCACCGTCCAAATTGTGGGCAAAGGGGAAAATAAGTCACTGCACCAGGATGTTTGAGGCAGTACCCAAACTTTAACCAAAGTTTCGACAACCAATATTTTTAAAAAATTTCTTTTTATAGATCACGTGCCACATGGCACATTATCCAAAAGAGGTGGTGTTTGATAGATTTAGGTATCCATCTCAAAACCAATTGGCAATGAATGGAGGGGCCCATGATATTATAAAGGGAGAGACAAGGCTATAATTTACCCCATGTGGGACTAAACTTCAACATTGTTTTGTGATCATGTGCCATGTGGCACGTGATCTGGGGTTCGAACGCAGGGGTACATCCATACGTTCAAACACATATGCCCTTTTCCCTATATATATGCTCTGTTTCCTGTTTCTTTTTCTGATTTTCAATTCATATTTTGATATATGCTCTTTGCTTATTTGATCTTCCTATTCAGGATTGGAAGCCATTCGAGTCACCTCGCCGGGTGGCAAAGTGTCTATCTTTTTCAGAAGAATCCTCTTCAATCTTAAAAAAAGAGAGGCTTGCCCAGGGTGGCAGAACTGGAAGCACCATGGGTAAACAACTCATTAGACAGTCAGCAACAGCTCCATTCATGCTCATGCAAGAAATCCGGAAACTCGAAGAACTACAAGATCAACTTGGCGAAGAAGCAAACCGAGCTATCGAAATGCTTCACAAAGAGTTTTCTTCTCACCGACTAGGCAATCAAAATGCAGCCGAGACTATTTCCAAACTGCAATCTGAGATAAGGGAAATTTGCGCTGCTAGATTCACAGCAAAGGATATCGCTGTAGGAGAAACGGTTCCTAACAAGAGTGTTAATCCGAACCTTAAAGAAGAGATCACGAGACTTCATTCACAGCAAAATACCATTGGCAATCTCGAGGAAAAGCTCGAAAATGTCGAGAAGTCTATAGAGAAGCTGATACTGTCTCTTCCAGATAAAGATCAGTATGATGAAGCAACTCCGAAATCCAAGACTCGCTCGAAAAAGAAGCTTCCATTAGCCTTGAGTAACAGTTCCAATAGACAGCACGGAATTACATCTCCCTGCTCACCTCCTTCATCTCGAAGGATGTCGGATTCGGAGATAGAAAATAAGGACCCAGCGATTGGTGTCAACAAATTCTCTGGTGATATTTTAGAAGGTTCTAAGAAAGCGACACCAAGTAAGAGTGAAGATGGTGGTGATATCTCATCAAGGGAGGGAACACCTTGCTTTAGGCATTCGAGTTCCGCTCAAATGAGGAAAATGCAGAAACTATTCCAGAATGCAGCCGAGGAGAACGTGCAGAGCATAAAGGTGTACGTAACTGAACTGAAAGAAAGGGTTGCTAAACTACAGTACCAAAAACAACTACTTGTTTGCCAGGTCAGTTGAACTATTTCCTCGTAAGATCGGATATATTTTAAAATGTAACTAATTTTCTTGCTTTTATTTATTTTGGTCATTAGGTGTTAGAGTTAGAAGCAAATGAAGTGGCCGGGTACGGTTCCGTGGAGGATGAGAATGTTAGCGAGCAAGTCAACTCTCTGGCGTCATGGCAGTTGACTTTTCAGGAAGAGAGGCAGCTGATCATTCAGTTATGGGATATGTGTCATGTGTCTATAATACATCGAACGCAGTTCTACATGCTATTCAGGGGTGATCAAGCTGATCAGATATATATGGAGGTAGAGCTTCGGAGATTGATGTGGTTGCAGCGGCGTTTGGTAGAGCTCGAGGCTGATAGCCCCACAAACTTTGGCGATGAGCCTACAGTCTCCATTTCATCCAGGTAAGTCAGATCTTTTCGCCTTAATAATTTCTGTTACCTGAAAACTGCAACTTCTCTGCCTTAATAATTTTTCTCGTGAAGGACTTGGCATGGCTGATATCTGTTGAGTGGAACCAAGTACAGTGCTCTGAGACCTTCAATCATAGTAACCAAGTTCGGATTTGGCAATCGTTCCTTGGGCTGTCAGTTCTGTTTAATTCGAATAAATTCAGAAAAGAATTCTGGGATCATAAAAACAATAATAAACGATATATATATATGGGAGCCGCTCCGTTCTCCATGGGAGGACAGTCATCCTCTTCCAAAGTTCATGTGGCGTACAAAACACTGTTTGGATGCCACGTGGAGCACGGGGATGGTTTATATCAATTTTTTTTACACATGAAAAAAAAAAATATTTTAAAAGCCCGTCAAAATTTTGACTAGTTTCAATTATCCACATTTCACAGCTCAAAATACACATGGTGGAGATGAGTTTTCTTTTATTTTTTTAAAAGATGATCTAAGCAATGCACCCAATGCACCGCCACTTGGAGCTCCACATGACCTTGGAGGACAGTGACCGTCCTCCGTGGGAGGACGGACATCTTTCCATATATGTATATTAACATATTTAAAGATGGAAACTGATTTCTTTAAATAATAAAATAGTGTATTACATAATCCGCATGCATTAACTTTTTCCAATCACTAAAAAAGCAATATGAAGTATGAATAAAGCATGTATATAATGATAACAATTTGGAAAAAGTAAAAATTCGGAGAATCGATGAATCATGCGAATATTGAGTAGAAAGTTTGGCAAACCACCACCTATTTGGAGAATTTTTCCAAAATTTGATTAAATAGGAGAAATTTTACAAAATCTGATTATTCGGAAAATTTGGTGACAGAGTCTGCAATAAGAAATGCATGCTGTATTTAATTGAAAGTGGAAAGTCGACTATCTTTGCTTTTAAGCCTTAATATTCAAAAAATGTACATTGTTGGCAACCATTATTTTTATACGAGTGGTCGGAATAAAAATGATAGTATTCAATATACCGGTATTCAATATAATAGTAGTTTCCCATACATGCATCGTAGTAATAGGGTTCACTACCATAATTTATTACGAGTGTTTGTAATATAAGGGTGAATTCTGGTTGAGGTATTGTAATTTTTTTTAGCATATATTCCTTCAGAGGCAGAGAGGTGCACCAAATTTTGAATGCTAGATCATCATCCAACAACGGTAGTAAAAGGGTGCACCACCATAGGATTACACCCATTTTCATCTTAACTGGCATGTCTACCTGTTTCTTTTTTGTGTTACGCAGTTTACGAGCATTGAAGCAAGAGCGGGACTTCCTAGCGAGGAGGCTGAATTCCCGAGTAAGTACAGAGGATCGAGAGATGTTGTACATAAAATGGGACATCCCGCTCGGCGGAAAATATAGGAAACTGCAGCTGGTGAACAAGTTATGGACAGCTTCTGATGATCAGCATGTAATGGATAGTGCTGAAATAGTTGCGAAGCTCGTAGGTTTCTCTGAAGCTGGCAGTATCCCAAAGGAAATGTTCGAGCTTACTTTTTCTCTACCAGCTGATAAGAAGCCGGGTCTTTTAGGATGGAACCCATTCTCAAACCTTTTACATCTGTAAAATGCGCTCAATTGCATTTTGGATCTTTGTAAATATGTGAATTTTGGAGGTTCTCTTGCATCATGGTAAAATACAGTGTTCTGTTGAGTGAAACTACAATTCTCAAGTGTCATATTTTTTTGCCCTTCAAATCAGAGAATCCTATATAGTTTTTAGATTAGTGTTTGTATATTTTTTGAGATATATGAATTGCTTAGGTTTCTCTGATTGAGGCGTGTATATATATATATATATATATATATATATATATATATATATATATATGAAGCAAATTTTATCTAAACAGATTTTTTGAAGATTTTTTTATAGAACTAATCTAAACAATGCATCCGAGGTCCACACGGCACCAAAACAATGTTTTTGGTGCCAGGTGGAGCTCCACATGGATCATTGGAGCATCCTCACCGTGCCCCATTCGGGTACGCTTATGAAATTTAGGGATAATCGGAGATCTTACAATTATTACAAAATATGAATGATAAATAAAAATACTAAACCACAAAAGGAACACAAAAGATTTTAACGTGGAAAACCCTATCACAGGTAAAAATCATGGAATCTATTTCAGATCCAAAGCAAACAATCCACTATGAATAAAATAAATCTTACAGTGCTTTAAAAATGATATAATCTATCACTCTTTTACCAATAATGATCGCATCTCACAATCATCCATTTCATAGTAAAAAGTTATCGCCTTCAACCTTCGTGTCTAACGTAAGTCTACTCGTGTCACACAAGTAAACAATCTTAACATCAGATTGCAGAGGAAAAAGATAATTCTTTGAGATTTAGATCGAATTAGATCAATACTAAGTTATCTTAAAGAGCAAAAAGGGATATCAAAAAACTTTTTCGAAATAAAGAAATTTTTCCTGAAAGTTGTAACTGCCTGAAACTGAAATCCCAATATATAATGTCGGGGCACGGACGTCCGTGAATCACTCACGGATGTCCGTGTCCATGGATATCCGTGGGTTCAATCACGGATGTCCGTGAGTCCAACAGTGACAACAGATCTGTCAACTAAATTTACTTGACAATGAACAACATAAATTGGGAGCATTCCTAAGTTTAATCAAGATTATTATAAAATATCTTGTAATCTCCTCCTTTGTCACAAGCATGACAAAACTTAGATTACAAGGACATAACGAAATAATAAAAATTTAAAATTACATTATATTTGCTCTCATTTAAATCTTATACATCAATCTAACATAAAATGCAAGCATTACAACTCTATTTACTCTCCCTAAACTATTTGCCAAGTAAATTAAATTACTTAAAGGCTATCTATTTATATATATCTTCACATTGAAACGTTTACCTATTATCTGAAACAATAAAACAGAAGATCAAGTGTAACAGAGATTTATGTATAAAATAATAAAACAATATTAAATATCTCGCCCTCTTTTTATAATGTGACTAAGGAAATAAAAAAAACAACTATGCATGAATTTAAAAGAACTTATAGACAAACCAAATGATCAACTAGTCATCAGTTAAACACTTTTAAATATATACAAAGAGTTCTTCAACAAAAACAGATAACCATCCATAATCATACTTAACTTCAAAAATGAGTTAAATTGATTAAACTAAAATATAGTGAAATAAGATTAACTAAAAAACAATGAAGTCAGATCTCATGACATCTGATCATATATATATCCTTATGTGAATCAAATTGTATCAGACAAAATCATAAGACAATTCAAGTGAAGTACAAGTTTCTTTGAGCAAACCAACAAAAAAAGATAAATATTTTAAAAAAATTTATAAAAAAAAATTTACGAAAAGAATCAATCGAAAAATTAGTCGAGAAAACATAAACCAATGGATTTTCGAAGAAAATCAAATTGAACAAAATCCAATGATTTGGTGAAAAGATCAGCCAGTTGAAGTTTAGTGTCTATGTGCTTAAGAAGAATGATTTTATCTTCCACAAGATCACGAATGAAATGATGTTTGATATTTATATGTTTAGTCCTAGAGTGTTGGATAGGGTTTTCAGATATGTAGATAGCATTAGTATTATCGCAGAATAGAGTTATGATGCATTGAGAAATCTACTAATCAGACAACATTTGCTTCATCCAAAAAAACTGTGTACAACTATTTCTAGCAGAAATATATTCTGCTTCAGTAGTGGACAATGACACAGATGCTTGTTTCTTACTAAGCCAAGAAATGAGATAATTTCCTACGTGAAAACACTCTTCACTAGTGCTTTTGCGATCATCTTAGTTACCAACCCAATCAGAGTCAGAGAATCCCACTATCTCTGATGTGGTATCAAAAGGATACCAGAGACTTAATTATAGAGTTCTGTTAACATAACAGAGAACATGTTTAAGAACAATGAGATGAGACTCTTTAGGAGCAGCTTGAAATCTAGCACACATACCGACACTATAAGCTATGTCTAGTGTACTCGCTGTTAAGTAAAGTAAACTGCTTATCATACTTTTGTAAAAAGTTTCCCCAACGGGTTTATCAGAAACATCTTTAGATAATTTGACTGATGCACTCATTGGTGTGCGCGCAGATTTGCTTGATTCCAAACCAAAATTTTTAATTAACTCTCTAGCATATTTAGATTGATTAATGAAAATGCCAAAAGAACATTGCTTTATTTGAAGATCTAAAACATGTTAATTCACCAATCAAACTCATTTCAAATTCTGTACACATTAAATTTTTAAAATTATGAGCATTCCTATCAAGTGTGGAGCAAAAAATAATATTATCTACATATACTTGATCAACAGTTAAATGACAAGATTCTTCTTTTAAAAATAATGTTTTATCCACACTACTACGTTTGAAGCCATTATTAATCAAATATTTTATTAATCTTTCATACCAAGCACGAGGTGCTTGTTTCAAATCATATAAGGCCTTTTTCAATCTAAACACATCCAGAGGTCGATGTGGATCTTCAAACCCTTTAGGTTGTTCCACAAAAACTTTTCCGGATAAAAAATCATTTAGAAAAGCGCTTTTCACATCCATTTGATATAATTTGAACTTTAAATGACAAGTCATAGCCAAAATAATACGAATTAACTTAAGTCTTGTGACATGTATAAATGTTTCATGAAAATCAATGCCCTCAACTTGTGTATATCCTTGAGCCACTAATCTCGCTTTATTTCTTACAATTTTACCTTCTTCATTAGTTTTATTTTAAAAGGTTTATTTAGTACCAATGATTCTGATATTAGAAGGCCGATAAATCAATTCCCAAACTTTATTTCTCTTAAATTGAGTAAGTTCTTCTTACATAGTCATAACCTAATGTTCATCAAGAGGAGCTTCTTTTACGCTATTTGGTTCAAGAGAAGACGGATAGCACACATGGCAAAGGAGATTAGTAAGACTTTTAAACTTATGTCTAGTCATCATTTTAGTAGATGCATCACCAATGATGGCACTAGAAGGGTGACTTTTCATGTCCCGAGCATATGTAGGCCTATTTACAGACCTAGTTTCAGAGATAGACTGATCTGCTTCCTCTACACTTAAGTCTTCTGTAATACATGGAATTGTAGAAGAATCATGGACATTTTCAATAGGAGTGACGTTGTTCCCATTAGGATGTTTTTCATGAGTTATAGGAACCATTGGTGTCTTGTCATCTCTATCTAGACAATTAGTAGTCGTAGAGTTGATATCTTCTACAACTACATTTATTGACTCCATGACAATTAGAGTTCTAAGATTAAAAACCCTGTAGGCCCAACTATTTAATGAATAACTAATAAAAATACCATTGTCAGTTTTTGATTCAAAATTTTCAAGAGATTCTCGATCTCTTAAGATATGACACATACTCCCAAAAACACAAAAGTAACTAACTTGAGGCCTTTTCCCATTCTATATTTCATATGGAGTCTTAGTTGTGTTAGATCTAAGGTATACACGATTTGATATATAACAAGCAATACTTATAGCCTCAGCCCATAAATTTTTAGTCACATTGTTGGCATTTATTATTACACGAGCCATTTCTTGAAGGATGCAATTTTTTCTCTCAACTACACCATTTTGCTGAGGTGTGTGAGGAGCAGAGAACTCATGTTTGATTCTGCTAGAAGAGAAAAACTGAGTAAATGATGAGTTATCAAACTCTCTTCCATGATCACTGCGGATTCTAACAATAGAGAGGTCTTTTTCGACCTGAGTTCTCTTGGCAATGATGACAAACTCATCAAAAGCTTGTGATTTTTCTCTTACAAAGGCAACTCATGTATATCTAGAGAAATCATCAACCAAAACAAGAACATATTTTTTTCCTTCTAAACTTCTAGTTCGCATAAGGCTAACAAGATCAAAATATAATAGTTCTAGGACCCTAGAAGAGGTAGAAACATTTATCTTCTTATGGGAAACACGGGTTTGTTTTTCCATCTGACAAGCACCACAGATAGTCCCGTTAGGTTTGCTCAATTTTAGTAAGCCCCTAACAAGTTGATTAGAGGCTAATTTATATAAGTCATTTTTGTTCATATGCCGTAGCCTCTGATGTCATACATCAAGTTCATTTATCCTAGTTGCAAGACATGTGGTTTTGAAGGGATCTAAGAATGTATAACAATTATCAGAAGATCTATTCCCTTCAAGAACAACATTTCCATTAGAATCAATAACAGTGCACAAATTTTTAGAAAAATTTATGTTAATTCCATCATTACACAAGTGACTAATACTAATGAGATTAGCCTTAAGTCCTTCAACATAAAGGACTTCATTAAGTTGTGGACACCCAAGTGCATCCACAGTTCCTGTTCCTACAATTTTACAGGAGCTTCCGTTTCCAAAGGTAACATTTCCTTCCGAGCATTGATTTAGGTGAGAAAAGAAAGATTCTCACCAGTCATATGTCTAGAACACCCACTATCAAAGAACCATCTTGATGATTCACTCGTCTTAAAGGAAATATGAGCAACCTGAGCTATCAAATCAGATTTTCTAACCCAAACACATTTATATTTAAGATTTTGTGGTTTTGGAATTACATGTTTGGTAGCGTTTTTAACATTGTTAGATCTTACTGGAGAAATGAGTTGAGTTTTATACTTGGCACTTTGATGATTCTTTCCTTTCCTAAAATTATGGCTGGGATAAGAAAAGTTTGCAAAAGTAAAGGGACAGTACACAAAAGTGTGACCTTCCCAACACAAGTATAGCAAATTGGAGTTCTTCTACCAGATGTTCTAAAAACAATGGATTTAGTGTTTTTTATAACTGGTTTAGTAGTCAATTGAGTTGATTTGTTTTTCTTAATAAATTTTGGAGCATGACTGGTCTCAGGTTTAGACTTTTGATTAGATGAGTGATTATATCCAATTCTTGATTTATCAGTAGTTTGTTGACCAACTCTTAGCAGTTTCTCAAATTTCTCATTAGAATTGCAAAAATTTGAATATTTGACAGAGATGGAATCAAGTTCAATTTTTAAATTTTAATTAAAGTGAGAGAATTGACTTGATTTTCTTGTTCCATACACTCATATTTTAGTGACCTCACTTTGTTCTCAAGAGTTTTACAAGAATTTTCAAGAGAACTTTCTCTTGAGTATTGGTTTCAAGTTTAGAGTTAAGATTATATATTGTATTTTTCAATTCACAAACTTCCTTAATTAATTTTGATTTTTCTTTAGTGAGTTCTAACGATTCCTGATACAGTTCACTCTAGGCACTAGTCATATCAAGAACATCACCATTATTTTCAGAGTCAGAGGATGAAGAATTAACAGACATATTTTCATTTGTATAAATATTTTTAGAGTGATGAGTAACCGACTCATCAATCGTAGCCACAAAAGCTCTAAATCCATGTGAGGCTTGATCAGATTCATCAAATGATGATTCATTATATTTTTCAGACTCATGTGTGGCAGCCATTACTTTGGACTTTCCCTTATCGTTTTTTCGGTTAGGACATTCAACAACAAAGTGTCCATATCCACGACACTTATAACATTGTATTTCGGCTTTTTGAGGTTTCTTTTCAAACGCTTTAAATTTTCTAGACTTCTCGGTTCTTTGAAAATGTTATTTTTTATTATTATAGAAATTTTTAAATTTTTTAATAAATAGAGCAAGTTCTTCTGATTGATCAGAATCATTGTCAATTTCAGGCTCATCTTTAGATGATTTGAAAGCTACACTTTTAATACCATGACTGTTTTGTATTTCATACTCATAGGTTTGTAGCGAACCTACAAGTTCGTCCAAATTAAGATTGTCAACATCCTTGGATTCAACAATTGCGTTAACTTTAGATCTAAATCATTTAGGCAAAGATCTTAAAATTTTTCTTACAATTTTTGTGTCAGAAATTGGTTCACTCAAATTAAAAGACCCATTGACAAGATCGTTTAGACGAATATAAAAATAAAAATAAAAATTCATCCTCTTCCATATGAAAATTTTCAAATTGAGATGTGAGAATTTGAAGTTTAGAAATCTTCACTTTAGGTGTCCCTTCATAAGTGGTCTCAAATATTTTCCATGCATCCTTGGCTATAGTGCATATACTGATCCAGTGGAATTCAGAAGCAGTTACTGCACCAAATAAGACATTTAGAGCCTTATAGTTATACCCAAGGTTATCAAATTCTTGATTAATCCACAAAGATCTAGGTTTAATAGTGGTATTAGGTATGTTATCGATCACAGAGGTCATAGTAGGTGGCGACCAGCCGTCCTCAATAGCATACCAGATGCCAGGATCCATAGAACTTAAAAAAGCTCTTATCCTTGTCTTCCGATAACGATAATTGGACCCATCAAATAAAGGAGATCTAGTAGTAGGTGCCCCTTTACAAGGAAGATCATAATATCCGGAGTTGGACATGACACTTAATTTGTGAGAATCAATACAAGTGTACTGTGCTTTGGTACCAAATGAAATTTAGGGATAATCGGAGATCTTACAATTCATACAAAATATGAATGATAAATAGAAATAATCACAACTACAAAAGGAACATAAAAGATTTTAACGTGGAAAACCCTATCACAGATAAAAATCACGGGATCTATCTGAGATCCAAAGTAAACAATCCATTATAAATAAAATAAATCTTACAATGTTTTAAGAATGATATGCCCTATCACTCTTCTCACCAACAATGACTGTGTCTCACAATCATCCATTCCATAGTGAAAAGTTATCACCTTCAACCTTCGTGTCTACAGTAGGTCCACTCGTTTCACACAAGTAAACAATCTTAATGTCAGATTGCAGAGGAAAAAGATAATTTTTTGAGATTTAGATCGAATTAGATCAATACCAAGTTATCTCAAAGAGTAAAAAGGGAAATCAGAAAACTTCTTTGAAATAGAGAAATTTTTCCCGAAAGTTGTCACTGCCCGAAACTGAAATCCCAATATATAATGTCGGGGCACGAACCACCGTGAATCACTCACGGATGTCCGTGGGTTTAGCCATGGACGTCCGTGAGTCCAACAGTGATAGCAGACCTGTCAACTAAATTTACTTGGCAGTGAACAATATAAATTGGGAGCATTTCTAAGTTTAATCATGATTATGACAAAATATCTTACAATGTAATTTGATATTATCTAAAATTAATAATAATACGCTAGATTTATGCATTAACATTATTTTTAAAAAGCATATTGGACGAGCTTGAATGATGTTTAGGCCATAGCGCACCAATCAAATGCAATCAAAGATTCGGTCTCCATAGCCTGGAGTTTTTAGAGCTAAAACTTTTGATTGATTTGAATTAAAGGATGGAAGTTGATTTCGGTCTCAATCTTTTTGACACAATAGATTTTGATATCATGGCCCCATCTATTTGAGAGATGTTAATTAATTGAATATGTGGCACACATCCCTAAAAGTGACCCCATAACCCTTTTTAGCGTAAGCTCATTATCTCAATCACTTTTGAGCATGTCACTTGACATTCTGATAGGTGGGACGTAGTAACATTGGAACAAAAATGATGGCCATCATCTGATTGAAGGCAAAAAAACACGAGTTTAAAAGTAGAAACCTCAGACTCCACAAACAGAATCTCGGGCTTGTAAATAATGGTACCCTTCCTAAGCGCTAACAACAAGGCTTGGATCATAACTTCGGTACTCCAACATAGGTAAGCTTTTTAATAAAAGGGACATGTTCACCGATTGTAGAATGTTCCTATATCTAAGAGGGAGTAGGTCGTGAATTCGATTCTCGTCCTTTATGCTGTTTCTCACCTTTGTCTTTACAAGGTGTGAGTTAGGTTTTATTAGTTAATCCTTACCATTATAGTTGGTGCTTTCTAATGCTACTTCACAACTGTTGCATGTGTATACATGCATGTTCCTCGGTTTTCGAGGCTGTCTCGGCTTAATGGTATATAAAAAAAATAAAAATTCTATTATCAGGTGAACATGTCCCTTTTATTAAAAAGTAACTTTGGAACATTATTATCATCTAAAATTTCAAAAATCTGATATAAACATGCACCTTTCATTGAAAAGTAATCTGGGCCAGTATCAATTGGGCACCACTATTGGCACTCATTGAAAAGTAACTATGGAACATCATTATCATCTAAAATTCAAAAATATGATATAAACATGTACCTTTTGTTGAAAAGTAATCTGGACCAGTATCAATTGGAACATCATCTAAAATTTCAAAAATCTAATATAAACATGCCCCTTTTGTTGAAAAGTAATCTGGACCATTATCAATTAGCTAGGTACCACTATTGGCCCTCATTGAAAGGGTAGGTGCGCCCTCTCTAAAAATCATAGACTGCTTTCTCACTCCAATCAGGCGGTCAATTTTTTTATTATACATGGCAAATGATCTCAAAGAGTGACCCTAAAAATTATACTTGAGTGTGATGTATATTATATGATTTTAGAGTCACATTTTTGAGATGCGTGCTATGTGTAATAAAAAAATTGATGCATGATGGTGGGCTTATAATCTATTGATCCATTATGTGAAAGATGACACTACAAAAAATAAGACTATTAGTGGCAGTTTTTAGTTATAAAAAGTTGTCGCTATTAACAAAAAAATTATGAAAACTATTAGCGGCAGCTTTTTGTTAATAGTGGCAGTTTTTGGCTGCCACTAACAGTCTTATTTTTGTAGTGTAAGAACGAAAAACGATCTCTATTATTTGATTCAAAGGCGGTCAATGCATGTTGGCTAAAAGAGATGGGGTGAGAATTTGGTGAGAATTTCGGCAAGGGCGAAGCCAGGATTTTTTCATAAGGTGATCATCTAATCAATTAATATTGTATAATTTTTTTTCTAAGCAAGCGCAAAAAAAAGTAAAATATCTACAACTGAAATTAGATACAAAATAAAAGAAAATCATATACATATCGATTAGGCTATTCCAACAAAATTAACCTAATTCAAAATTCTCTCAAAAAATAACTATGAGGTACCATCATCCTTCAAAGAGTAGGATGATGTGACAGTACGTTGCAGGGAGCTCATGAGATCATTGAAGCTGTTGAACATATCCCGATGATAATCCGGAAGACTCGATATTTTTTTATTTAATAATTTTGATGCCTTTATAAAATTATATATGTATTAAGTTTCTTTTGCTCTTTACATATCTTAGTGAATTGATCTAGTGAGGTTGTGTTTGATCTAGCTCTTTTAAGAGTAGAAGCAACTCTCTGCCTGCTCTCTGTCAGAGCAAATAAAATTTGTTATGACATAGAGCAGACTGAGAGCATTTGTATCACTTGAAATAGCTCCTCACTTGTGAAGGTTAGGTCCTGTTATGTGTAATAAATTGCTTAATTTTTTAAATTAATTATACTAGAGCCTATACATCGCCTTTGAATCTCAGTACCCTACAATTTTTCGGTAGGGATCTTTTCGGTTCATTTCAGATTAATTTCAATAAGGTTTGAAAAAATTAGGGAAAATTTTAGGGACTAAAAATATATAGAAAATATATTTAATATTAAAAAAAAATTAAAATATATACTAAATTAATAACATATTTAAAATAAAAAAATAAAAATTTACCAAAAATTTCCGAAATTTTCAAAATTTTGCAGAAAATTACCGAAATACCAAAACCAACAAAATTTTCCTGAAAATTTCGTTAGACCCCTTTTCCGCGAAATTTGCCGTTGTCTCTGTGATTTCAACCCGCTATTCCCATTAATTGAAAGCATCCTGCCTTCTTGTTAAGGCTTATGAAAATCTCCACCACACAAATGAGTTATGAGTTGTTGAAAGGGATCAATGGGACTTGCTTATACACATAGTTATCATCACCAATGAATGGGGGTGATCGAGCCACCCGACAAGCCATGTGTCAAGTTTAGGTTCATATTTTCGACCCGTCTAGTCGCATCGTGTTGGAAATCTCGATCCATTTATTAAGGGATAATGACTCCGAACCGACATTTAAATGCTAGAATGGTGTGTAACTGATTTTTTACTCATCTTACACCTTTGAAGTGTAATTATAATTATGCAAAGTGGTGAACATATGTGACAATGACAATCTATCATTCCAACGTGTCCCACCCTGAGAAACTTGCCTATGACTGAATGTGAATCATCTGATTGATTGACTTTATAAAACCAATAGTTAATATCAGCCATTAAAATAAAAATAAGGGATATTATAGTTCACAAATCGGATGGTTTAAATCTCCCTAAAATGTCAATTTTGGGTCAGTTGCACTTCAATCTATGATCTATCTCTTTGACGGTTCAAATTACCCACATCTTAAATCATTGATTGTGTAAGATCATTTAAACACTATTTTGGTGTGAAAATGACGGTTAGGAGAGTCCGTCCCTCTATGAAATAAATGGGTCTTTTAACCTAAACCTGACCCGATCGAGTTGACCTGACTTCACCGGCCGACTCCCTATACCTTATATTGCAGCCGACATCTCATGTATTTTTACTAATTGGGCGAGTTCGGGTTTGATTTAAGGTCTAAATAATCAGAACAATACATTAAAATTCACCCCCCAAATTTTTTAGGTCTCCCATGCTGAAACCCATTGACTACATTGAATTAGACGATGAAATCGTTTTTTGTCCCAATCTCTCACACGATAGATCTTGAGATCATGGGTGAGTTTGAGCTTGATGTGTTCGATGTGATATAAAGGTCACTTTTCCAATATGTGTGCCACATGAATAAAAAATTAATCATTTGATGATATGCCCGTAATAAAAAGATTGGGGCGACTTATCATTGCCACCATTAACTGTCAAAGGCTCGAGCCCGATCCGACCAAGCATTGTAATTGGGTGTATCTCTCGTACACCTAACTTTGTACTTTCTAAGAGCAGCACATCTATAAAGTGAGAAGAGATTCTAGCAAATGGATCCCAAAGGTGCTCATCTTCTCCTACACCCCTTTGCTCCATTCATATTATTCTTTAATTTGGAGACATGAAGCTTGCTTACTTTCTCTCATTTGTAATGTTGGTCTTACTTCTGGGCGAAGCGCCCGTAACCATGGGGGCTACGTGCAACAAATCGGAGCTCATGAACTCGTGCTCAACCGCGTATCGGACCTCGAGCCCGCCTTCGGCCCTGTGTTGCACCAAGGTGAAGGAGCAACTTCCTTGCATTTGCCAGTATCTGAAGGACCCCACCCTCCAAATGTTCAAAGCAGGCGCGGAGAAGATCGCTATTGCATGTGGGGTCAGCTCCTATCCCAAGTGTTGATTCAAGATCGAACGGTCCATCATCAACGTCCACCGCCGTTGATGATTGAATAATCAGCTGAGTTATGGAACAGAAATAATCAGTTGTTATTGCAATTTTTTGTGTTCCTTTGTTAGCTCTTGAGTTCAGTGATTCCTGATATGAAATAAAACATTATTGAGTCCAGTTGTTTATGTGGTTTGCGTCCCTTGCTGTTTAGGGGGTCATGGCATTGAGGAAGCTCTCTTTGCTGTTGTATGTGTTTTGGCCTTGTTCTTTAATGGTAGGGTGAGGTAGGGTGAGGTCTCTTATCCCTCTGCTTTAATTATATAAAGTAAAAATAAAGAGTAAAGTTGTTTAAAATGTTGGAATGGACTACCAAAGCGTTTTAGCTATAAAATAATTTTGAAAGCTGACTTTCACGAATTTTGCAGGATTCTCTGATCTGTGGAGGAAATCTTTTTATATGATTGAAGGGTAAATGGTTTCCATAAGCATGAAAATTAAAGATATTATTTAATTATGGTTGTTAAGGGGTCGGGCCAGCATGATAGTGCACCGTGCCAACCCAAACACACCCAATATTTCATATCTTTGAGTTTGTCGCCACAAGCGAGTTAGTATCAGGTGTCCAACAAGTGCACCAAGGGCGTGCGTGGGTCAATCTTCCTCTCCTATAATTTAAGAAATTTGGTTTTGCATAGATATTTATGAGTGTATAAATCAGTGAAAGTAAGTTTTGAACTCGAAAACCGTAAACCGATCCTTGTAGCACCATATTTCAGCAATTCACTATTTGCCATCATCATTGTTCATAACCGATTTGGCGATCAACGCCATCTCTTCCAAACTGCTAGATTGCCATGAGATCATGGGTGGTGGGGTGCTTTGAAGGAGGAACAATTTGCTAGAATTATCGTTCGGTGGCACAATTAGAGCTGTTAACGGGCCAAGTCGACCTAATACCCAATACGAATCGAATTGATAGTTTAACTCCGATCCACTTGTGGCACATACCTAAAAGTGATCCTAAAGCAGGGCCGTAGCGAAGAATTTTTATTGGTGGGGAGCTAAAAATGATAAAGAACCATACTTAATAGAAACTCTAAAATTAAATGAGGGCTTGAACTGATTTGGGGGCTTTTATATCATAGATTTGAGAGCTTATATACAAACAAAGGTTATATAAGAATCATACTTAATAGAAACTCTAGAGTTAAAGGGAGGCTTGAGCCCCCATACCCTTCTATGTGGCTACGCCACTGCCCTAGAGCCAACTGCCAAGTCACCTAGAGCTCGAGCCAATTGCCTAATACTAATTCCTATTCTCCCTAGCCTAAGGTTTTCATTGTTAAAATTGTCGACGGCCTTGGATTAAACGACGAAGATCAATTTTTGTCTCAGTCTTCCACACGAAATATCTTGAGGCCATGGCTTACTTGTCAGAGGGTCAGATATTGATTGCATGTGACATACATCCCCAAAAGTTTCTTGAGAATCCTTTTCATAGTAAGCCCACAATCACTATCACGTTTGGAAATGTGTGTCATGTGGAATCAACACCTGACCTTCTAGCAATACCTCAAGATGTACTAGAAGATTGTGATAAAATGATCTCCATACAAACAGTCAATGATTTTAATGGTGGAAACTTAGGCTAGAGAGATTGAATTTTCGTCTCTAAATACCAATGACAGTCACCAAGTCGGTGTTCGACAACGTTTAAATTCAAAATTATTCGACAAAATCTGTCAAGTTCGGGGAAAAATGAGTGAAAATCAGAATTAAAAAAAAAAAGATTAAAAGGCATAAATTAAAATGTAAAAATTATTAAAAATCACAATTTATTGAAAAAATTGTGAACTATTTGATTATTACACATGAAATTTGTGAATTATTAAAAAGCATAAATTTTTTTTCATAAACCTGTGAAATGCATGATTAATTTGTTGAACGTTAAATAAAAAAATTGTTTACAAAGTTTTTGAAAATTCAAGGAATATGGTGACTAATACCCTTATTTTTCTTCCATTAGGGTAGTCAACAGGTCAGGCTACAGGTTAGGGCCGGGCCTCCTTAAATTTGAGTCCGACCCTAGGTCATAAGGCTAGGCCCTAGCTCGGCCCTAGCCCGGCCTGAATTTAGGCAGGCTTTTATATGCCCAACCTTATCCCTCACATAGGTGGGTTAAGTTGGGCTCGGAGGACTTTGTTGTTTATTATTATTATTTTTAAAATTCTTGTAAATAAACTTTTCAATTAAAAATAGAGAGATATTTTAAATAAGAAAAAATGAAACCCAAAATAAAACTTCCGACCTTTACTGTAGCTATTTAATTCATTGAAATTATCCTTACAACTATCAATTTCATAAAACCTAATTATAATATTAAGGGTTATTTTGATAATTTAAGAGTGAAAAATACAATATATATATATATATATATATATATATTAAAAAAAAACGCCAGTTGGACTTCAACATATTAAGCCCTTACCCAGCCCGACCTATCAAGGGCTTTTAATCTCGAGCCCTATCCGTTAGTTTTTAGTGCCGGGCTAAGCTGGCTGACAGATCAGCCCATCCCTATTGAGAGCCTATCTGTCATATCTTGAACCCCTTTGGAGAAAATCTTGACCCTACCCTTCAGTACATAGAATTCTGATTTAACGAGAATCGAGTTAGGACCTATTTCCCAACATTAGAGGGGGTGAACCAATTGGGCTAATACATCTTCCATTCTATAATTTGATAAAAGTAGGTGCTCTTTTTTATTAAAAAGTAATTTTTTTTTTTTGACATATATTAAAGGAAAAGGCCTCCAACCTATATAGGAGGACGGTCAGCGTCCTCCAAGCTTTTACGTGGAGCTCCACATGACAGCCGACATATTGTTTTGATGTCACCTGAAGCTCAGGTGTATTGTTTAGATCATTTTTGAAATTTTTTTTTTAAAACATCTTCATTGTGTGTTTTTGAACTGTAAAATGTGGACCAATAAAATCCGTCAAACTTTGACTTGTGAGTTTAAAAAGTTATATATATATATATATATATATATATATATATATATATATATATATATATATATATATTTTTTTTTTTTTAATATTGATCTATACCGTCCACTTGGGCTCCATCTGACACTCAAACAGTATTTTGGTAGTCACATGGAGCTCCATGTGTATCTTAGAGTATAGTGACCGTCCTTCATTGGAGGACTTAAACGGCTCCCTATATTAAAAAATAACTTTGGAACATTATTTTCATCACAAACTTTCCATAATCCCGTATAAATGTGTCCCTTTTGTGGAATATTTGCACCCATTTAGGTGCACCACATCCTGGAGTACTTTAAATTTAACGTTAGAGATTATTTTTCATCCCAATCCTTTATATAATAATTCTTGACATCAAAGACACCCAATCAAGCCATAAGTATTTTAATCTATGTGACATACATATCAAATCACGTTTATGTGTGTTGTGTACATGTAGGGTAAAAAATTTCGTGGTAGGCCCATGAATAAAGATCTATTCCGTTAAAAATTGAGACGGAAAACCAATCCTCATCATCATCATAGCAGTAAATGATTTTAGTCATGAACTCATGGGTGTGCCTATCTATTGCAGGTGCAAATAGTCGTACCCTTATACTCGAAATGAACTTTCAATAATATGGTTAGGAGTGTATTCGGTTTAGTTTGGTCGGTTTTGGACTAAAATCACAAATCAAATCGGTCTTAATAGGTTTCTAGATTTTCAAATCAAACCGTCCAACTCTTAAACCAAACCACCCCGATTCGATTCGGTTCGATTTGATTCAGTCGGTTTTGGTTTACCTATAAGTTCTACTTGCACATCAAAATTTTCTCAACTTCTCAACCAAATTTTCTATAAATTCTACTTTACCACTTTAGGATTTAGGAATAAGCTAAAGACAAGGGTAAGGTTTTATATAAAAATATACATTTGACTTAAATGCCCTTTAAAATTAATCAAAACCCCCGCCTACATATATTACAAACTGTATTCAGTTCGGTCGGTTTCGGCTTGGAACCGAAACCAAATCAAACTTTTCAATTTTCCTTTTTTTCAAATCAAATCCAAACCGATACCTGTCCAAATCGGCCCAAACTCAGCAGTTTAGTCCGATTCGATCAGTTCGATCCAAAAAATGCGTAACCCTAAATATGGTATAATAATATGCCGATTTTTCATATAGCAATGCTTTTGGTGCTTGCGTGTATTGTTTGGACCCTCCAAGGCATGTGCCAAGCTTTTATAATTTAATACAAAATAATTTAAAAGAAAAAGAAAAACCCCCTTCTCCCAATCCAATTTAGCGAGTCTTATTGTTCGATTGCTTTTATATGTTTAAGGTCAGACATTTAGACATTGAGTTACTCAGCAATTTGTATGTTTGTTTTACTGCTTATTCTCAAATTGTCTTCTTTTTCTCTGCCTTGACGTATGAATTTCAAAGCCTCATATTATTGTCAAGGTATACAAAATCGGCCGATATCAATATGTATTGGCGAGATGTTATGTATTGGTTTTCAGCCAAAACGATATGTATCGGTATCTCGTATTAGTATTGCCGATATATATCGGCTGATATATTTTGATTTCGACCGAGACATTTTTTTATTTTAATCGACTCATATATATCGGCCGATTCGTATCGGCCCTGGACAAACCAATATCCGAGACCGATATCGATACCGATTTTAATACTTGATTGTAGTTAGCTTAGGTGATATACTGAGAACTGAGGTTATCTAATTCAATAGATAACCTTCAAGAACTGTGAAGCGGTACGAAGCAAACCAGTTCGGCACTAGTGGGCGAACTGGCCACTCACTAAAGTGCTGGATTAAGTTATTTTATCATTATTATTATTTTATTATTAAAAAAAAGGAACTTTGCGTGAGATCCTTAGCGACAAGTTGGCAAGTCAGAAATGAATCAGCACACGAAAAAAGTCAAAAAAATCAGGCAAAATGGGGAAAAAATAAAAAAAAAATTAGAGAAAATCAGGAATTATTAAAAAGATAAAAATATTTGAGAAAGTTCTAGATCAGTATTTATACATTTAAGCACTAAAAATGTAATATATCATCTATCTAAAAATTATATCAAGTTATTATTTATCCATCCATATATACATATCTAATAACGCAACAAAAATATTTAATCGGGAGAAATAGGAGAAAGTCAGGAAAAAATTATCAATAAACGGCAATTTGAAGAATTTGATTAATTGGATGGGAGAAAATCAAAAAATTTCGGAAACTTTTGTCACTATGGTAAGACCTCCAAGGCTCCAAATGTACAATATTATATATTATAATGTAGAATTTATAGTTTATATAAAATTTGTTAATCTTTTTTTTTTAATTTTGTTATTTATTTTTATTAAAAATTGACTCTCCTATGAACAACCCAATTTTGCTCGGACTAGGGCATTGCGAATTAGGAACTAGTATTCGTACCGAGAAAATTAGCGAAAGATTGCTTACAACTTGATTGGATATTTGTTTCCATTGAGAAGCACATAGCAAGGATCAAAATTTTGGCGAAATGTATCGACAAAACCGAAATCTAAATTATGTATTTCTATATAGGGGGAAAATTTCGGCCAAAATTTCAAATTTTGGTTTTGGTTATGCCTGAACCGAAATTCAACCCGAAATTTTGATCCTTAGCAGATAGCATTGGGCTACGTAAGCTTAGGTCTAAGTAGACATCTCTAGAGGTGTACTTTTCACACGGTGAGATTGGACAATGTATATAGGGGACAAATTTTATGTAAACAAACTGCAAGCGGTTGATGTGATGTGACTCAATTGGCTGCAAGTAAGGTAAAACTCAATTAATGAAGGTCAGTGCAACCAGTCACGTCATGTCACAATTCATTTTATCCTCAATAAATCTATCTTATGTTTATAATTTTGGGTTTTTTGCATATACCCCCCCGTGTTATGCTAATATTATAAGAAACCCCCTGAGTTATGAGTATTTATTCTGCAGCCCCTATTTTTGTATTTCTGTTTCATATAACCCCCTGCTGTTAATTAGCCGTGAGTTTATGGACGAAAAGTCTATTTTGCCCTTAATGAAACCAATATTTTAAAAATACCACCATTCTAAAAGGCCCTTCATTCATCTATATTTACAAGTCATGTCATTAAAGTTTATCACCATTCTAAAAGGCCCTTCAGTCACCTTTATTTACAAATCATGCCATTATAATTTACCACTATTCTAAAAGGAGTACCTTTAAATCCACCCACAAAATCTTTGAGTTCACCCATGGTGAAACACATCGACTGCATTGAATCAAACGATGGAGATTTTTTATCGTCCCAATCTTTCATGAGATCGATCTTTAGATCATGGGCGTACCATCAGACGGTCGACTTTTTATTTCATGTGGTACACCCCCCTAAAAGTGACCTTAATATCAATTTTAAGCATGCACATGATGTTAAGGTTAGTTTTCTGAGATGTGTGCCACGTGAAATAAAACACTGACCATCTGATGGTACGATCATGATCTCAAGATCCATCATGTGAAAGATTGGGAGGATAAATGATCTCCATCATTCGATTTAATTCAATCAACGTGTTTCAGCGTGGGTGAACTTAAAGATTCAGTGGGTGGATTTAAAGGTACTCTTCTAAAAGGCCCTTCATTCACCCATCAGATTCAAGACTCATCAGATGGGTGATTCCCCCATTAAAGCATGCTAACGTTTGGACGAATACTCAACCAATAGAGGATTTGTGACAAACGATGCAATTATTCTTGAAAAGAAAACCTTCAATCTACGTGTTCCACTCAAAATACTCACCCCTCCAATTTCCTATATGATTCAAGACCCATTTTTAGGAATTAGATTGCCTAACCGTATCTGCTTCCATCCACCGAATCTTTGAGTTCACCCATGCTAAAACACATTGATTGCATTGAATAATACGATGGAGATCGTTTAGGCATACCATTAGACGATCAGTGTTTTATTTCGTGGCACACATCTCAGAAAAGTGACCTTAACATCACGTATACGGTTAAAATTATTTTTAAGGTCATTTTTTTGGGTGTGTACCACATGAAATAAAAAATCAACCATCTAATGGTGCCACCATGATCTCAAGATCCATCGTGTGAAAGCTTGGGACGATAAACAATCTCTATCGTCCGATTCAGTGCAATCAACCATCTGATGGTGCCACTATGATCTCAAGATCCATCGTGTGAATGGTTGGGATGATAAACGACCTCCATCGTCCAATTCAATGCAGTCAACTGTCTGATGGTGCCACTATGATCTCAAGATACATCGTGTGAAAGGTTGGGACAATAAATGATCTCCATCGTCCGATTCAATGCAGTTAATCGTCTAATAGTGCCACCGTGATCTCAAGATCCATTGTGTGAAAGGTTGGGACAATAAACGATCTCCATCATCCGATTCAATACAGTCAATGTTTTTCAGTGTGGGTGAACTCAAATAGTTGGTGGGTGGATTTAAAACTATTCTTTTTTATAAGTGGAGGGATGTATTTAAAATTACTCTTACCACGTGTAGAGGGTGACAATTTAATAATTTAATTTTAAAAAGGATAAATATGATATTTAGGCTATTCTTTAAGATCTGATTAACCATTTAAAGTAACATCCATTAAAAAGAGTGTTTTATAAATATCAAAATGCTAATTCAGGAGTTTAAAACAAATAACTATAAATGAGGAGTTATTGGGAAATTTACCTGACCGGCCCTGTCAGATACGCCTTTTACGTCAGAAGCCCTATAGTTTCACTTTTACCCAGACAAACCAGCTGCGCGCCGAGCTGAGGCACGCCTGTAGGAAATACCCAAACTACCCCCACAGTAATAAATAGCCGCCGTCGTTTCAAATCATTTACTGTTTTGAATTTACTTTTTCGTTCGAAGTCGGTGGAGAGTCGTTGACGCTTCGTGGACGATCGCGTTCAAAACTATAACCTTCAAGCTACCAAATCTGTAAGTTAGAATTAAAATTAGCTTCCATCGCTATAGATTTTTTATTTCTCCTCTCTTTGTTGCATATTTTGACATATTTTTTTTAGGTTTTCCCATATGTAATGATGCGATTACATATGTAATCGATTACGACTACATATGTAGTCGATATCGATATATATATGTAATCGTTACGATTACATATAAACGTTCTCGATACCTTTAGAGTCGATAAAGATTATATATGTAGTAATCGACTATATAAAGCTGTGGATGAATCTATAACAAATCGATATCGACTCTCTATGAATATAATTAATACCCATCATTTGAAATAATTTTCCTATAGTTATTACCCTCGATGCCATAATAAATCATACGAGGTTTTATATTTATCTCAGCCGACGTTCAATTTATTGCCAACTACCCTTTTGTAAAACCATTATGGCAAGTTAGGTTGGAAGAATGAGAAAATTTAATACAACGGTTCGTATTCCACAATCTAGGAGCTTTAAATACAGGTTTAGTTCGACCTTAGCAAACCACCTATCATCCCTAGCAGCCCATATTTTTCCCAATGTCTGACGACGAAGAAAAAACCTTCTATAACCCAATAAAGTTCTATCCTGTATGGGAGGACCCACCACCACCACCAGAACCAGATCCTCTGCGGTTCACTGTGGGGAAACGATGAAGTAATGGAGATTTTGGCGAAGGAGGAAAAGAAGAAGAAGAGGAAGGAAGAAAAGAAAAGAAGAAGGAAGAAAAGAAAAGAAAAGAAAGCTGAACCACCCGCCTCCACCCCATCCACCACGCTCTTCATCCTTCTTCCTAACTTTTCTTTTTTTTTTTAATTATAAATGAAAAAATTTGAATGTAATTCAAATATTTTGAAGTAAATGAAACAACTTTTTGATGCAATGGCGACTTCATGAATTCTTTTGAGTCCGTAAATTAAATATTTTCTATGTAAATAAGGGAAATTTACCTGACAGGTAAATTAAACATTTTGAGATCAATGTAGATTTATATTTAATTGATAGCGATTACATAAGTAATGTCGAGATCGAATTACGTTGAGAGTCTTAGCGATTACATATAGGAATGATATCGATTATAGAGATAATCGATGTAGGTAAAGAAGAAGGAAGAAAAGAAATAGAACAAAAGAAAGAAAAAGAAACTTAAGAGTCAGTAAATCAAGTAATTTCTATATAAATAAACATTTTGAGGTCATTGCGAATATATATTGAGTCGTTGACGATTTCATGATCGATATCGATTACATATAGAGTCGTTAGCGCTTACATATGTAATCGTTATCGATTATATGTAGACTTGCAAGATTTTCCTTTTACTTTTAATTTTAATTGAACTATTATGAATGTAATTGAAAATTTTGCAAGTAAATGAAACATTTTGATTCAATGGCGACTTCATGAAATCTTTTGAGTCTATATCGATTACATATAGACTCGATATCGATTACATCTAGAGTCGGTATCGATTATATATAGACTCTATCGCGATTACATCTAGAGTCGTTAGCGATTACCTATATAATCGATACCGACTCTAGATGTAATCGATACGGGTTTTATATATACATTTCATCAACATTTTTAACTATCCTTGTTAGTATGGTGTTGAGTCCTTTCATTTTTATTACAGTTCATTTCAAAAAAATCCAAGATGGTTGTACACGAGTTGCCAAGTGTTCTCCGTGTCGTTTGAATCTCTCTGAAAGTGCTACTCGGATCGGAAGAATTCTTGAGAGATTCGGTTTTGGTGGAATATTTCAAATCCGAAGGGTGTGGGATTTCTTTACGATGTCGTGGATTCGGTCTTTGGGTTGATAAAACCATTTCGAATTGGGAAGGCTGTCTATCTTCGGAAGATAGACATTGCATTGATACTGGGCCTTGCCGTAGTTGGCCCAGAACACGATACGCCGTCCGGGAAACCATGGGTGGAACAAACCATTAGAAACAAATACTTTGGTGGAACGCCTCCCGGAAAAATTATCCGGTCTCATATAGATGCTGCAATTTATAGAGTGGAAAGTGATGAGGACTTCTTAAAGTTGTCCCTTCTGTTTGTGTTGTGCATATTTCTCTTCCCCGGTTCCCACCATCAAATTTCTGAAGACCACATCGACCTCATCGATGATATGGAGCCTTCAACCGAACTCAAGTGGGGTCCGCTTCGTCTACCGGACTTGATGGAGTATATAATAAAAGGCGCGAATAGAAAAACCCGAGATGGATAAAGCCCTGAAGACGTACAACACATATGGATGCATATGTGTACTTCAATGGTGGGCTTATGAGATCCTGCCAGATATATCGCCATCCCAGCTAGGCCTCAAGGACCCTTTCCACAGTCTTTGAAATGGTCGGACGGTATGCGATCCGGATCAAAGGTTACACTCATGGCGGATGTTAGGCGACAAGGTATGAGGTCTATCTTTTAAAAAAAAAAAGCAACTTACCGATTCATTCTAGAATCGATACCGATTCATTACAGAATCGCTACCGATTCATTTACGAATCGATAGCGATTACTTACAGAGTCGATAACGACTTAATAAGTAATCGATAACGATTCATTATCTAATCGATAGTGATTTGTTAAGGTAAGGAATCAATAGCGATTCTTTACACAATCGAAGGATTTATTATATATATAACGATCATTTTATTACGTTGTTTCATTTTCTTTCAAAAGGTTCAAGCGCTCCCCTCATGCCTCGTGGCTTTGAATTAGAGATACCCGTGGTAAGAGAATATCTACGGTTCAAAAGGAGGTTGGGGAAGAGGAAAGAACCGATCAAGAAAGTCAGGAAGAGATTCGGCCAAGAAGAAAAGAAATTACATTCCGGTCGATAGTCTTGGAGAGGGAGAGGAAGAATGGGATGACGATCGACGTCGAAGAAGAACCCTCTCGAAAAAGGGCCCGTGCTAGTGGGAGAGGGTCGCCAAGAACTAGGGGGCCGCAAGGAGAGCTGGCGGTGAAAGATAGGCATCAAGCGCCCACCTCAATGATTCTTTGTTGAGGGTCGATCATTTGTTGGATAACTTGAAGCTCACCCAAAGAGTGAGCGATTTGGAGGAGAGAATAAGGCCACGCGCGTTGCGCTTCTTTAGAGAAACTCGCAACTCCTTCAATGAGAGGTGAATTCAAGGGATGCGGAGTGGCGTGTTAAATCACTACAACTCTTTAGTCAGAAAGGGCCAGACTGAAATAAAAGATCTCCTTGAAAATTTATTGGAGGCGAGACCTAAGGTATATGTTGAAATCTAGTTTTAATATTCAATTTTCGTTATCTATATAATCGATAACGACCATATATAAAATAGATAGCGACTATATATATAATCGATAGCGACTATATATATGATCGATCGTGACTATATATATAATCGATAGCGACTATATATATAATCGATAGCGACTATATATATAATCGATAGCGACTATATATATATAATCGATAGCGATTATATTTAAAATCGATTTGGACATTTTAAAATGTGGACCAAAAATTAATTCTTATTTTACACCATTATTTCGATGTACAGGATGTGGCTATGGAGGAGCTGATATCGAAGGTGTGCGACACAGCCTTCAATAAGGAACCATTAGCTCCTGCGCATCAGGTTCCTCCTCCTCCTCCAGATTGATGAGGTGAAGGCACTTGAGCACGAGACCCAATCGATAAAGGGTCCTGGCTGGTGAAGAGGAAACCTCTTCCCAATTGCCTCACCAACAAGCTGAGCTTCGCTTAAGACCTAGGCAAGCGAAAGCCAGCAAAATAATTTCCATCAAACCTAAGGCCCAGCGAAGGGTAGCGGTTGAAAAGAAGCCCACCGCGAAGGCCAGCGAAGGACCAACTGCTGAGCCTGGATCGGTGGCAATCATTACCGCTGGTCCTGGGTCTACTGATGAAGATGCTCCTGCTGAGCTAACAGCGGAGAAAAAATATATGCTAGACATATGGAACAAGCCTGTGAAGGAGGACGAGTAAGTAGAATTACCCTGAATACTTAACTTTATTATTATATATTTATCGTGAAGATTAGTTAAGTTGGTCATTTTTTATGCAGAGAATATGTTAGCACTGTCGGCAAGTACAAGCTGGTGGTGCAATCCTTGGATGTCAGCGGAAACCCGACTGGATAACTTTGTAAGTTTAATATACTGTAGGCAAAATCGTTATCGATGGCTTATACAATCGTTATCGATGGCTTATGTAATCGTTATCGATGGCTTATGGAATCGGTATCGATGGCTTGTAGAGTCGCTAACGATGGCGTATGTAATCGTTAGCGACTCTGTAAATCATCGATATCGATTCATTAGAGAGTCGATAACTATTTCGACGACTTAAATAATCGTTACCGACTCTAAAATGAATCGATATCAATGATGTACAGAGTCGCTAACGATTATGTATTTAACTCTAGCGCATATTTTAATCTAAGCGCATTGGTTTGTGTTATGAGCGCTACATGAGACATTTGGAAGTTATTGATGATAAAATTCATCCCGAGAAAAATGTCAAAACTTCCTAATGGACCTGCCTTTGCGTACATGGGCTATGAATCGAGAGATTTCAACAAGTTTTGCTTGAAAAATTGTACGACCGATCGATCGAGGTTCAAGTTCACGAATGTGCCTATAAACAAAGAGAGACCGGGGAAGAGGTCGATGGAAACTTTCTTCTACAATGAGCTTGGGATCTGTGGGCTCACGAATGCAACATAGTATGCTTTTATCCTCTTTATAATTATTCTTTTAATTTTTCTATCCTACCTTTGAGATTATATTACTTTTTATAGATATTTATGCCAATACATTAAACAACCACTACATCAAGCGCTGATCGTAAGGTAGTCGAGCGATCGATAATGATCGACCCTATATTTAATAGGCCCTCTAAGGAAAGATATGTGGCCCAATTGCGCCGGTAAGATATTTTGCTTAGCATATCTTTTATCATTGTTAGCTTAACATATCGATACTCCTCTCTATTATTTGAAAGCAGACACAATACCTTCCGTGATCTTATATTACGGTGACTCCTCCGCGCTAATAAAGAAGAACTATCCTTGGGCATCTCATTTGCCGGATCAAAGCCGTCCCCATGGACCAACTCCTGTGATTGCGAGTGTTTGTTGTGAAGTATGTCGAATATTTTATGATGGGGAAGAAATTTGACTTGGCGAATCGATATAGAGAGGATCGAAATTGGCCATACTGCAGCTACATACAGGCGATGGTAGTCTTGTGAAGGAAGACAAAAAAGGAGGGGAGCAGCAGTGTGGTTGTATTTGAATATTTTTGTAATAGTGTGGTTGCATTGAATATTTTGTAATTGAAAATTGAATTATTTTGAATATAATGGCACTATTTTTATGTACTTGTAGTTAAAAGTAGAATAGCATCCATTAGCGACTACATATATAGTCGCCATCGACTATATAAATAATCGTGACTACTGTATGTAATCGCTTTCGACTCATATGTAATCGTGCCGATTGTATAAATAATCGATATCGACTATATATGTCATCCTCATTGGACGATATTCATAATCGATGCCGATTCTTAAATGAATCGATATCGACGTTATACATAGTCGATGGCGATTCTATATAGAATCGATATCGATTAGTTATACAATCGATGCGACTCTATGATACATCGATATGACTATAATAGAGTGTAAAAAACATGGATTACGAATTTCTCATTTACATTCAATCTATCATTAAAAATATACCTTGTTAGCCCATCGGTCCCATCGCCTTGCGACTCTGCGGTTGTGACCATATTCGCTGCACTGCTACAATCAGTAGTGCCTAACCTCACCCTTAGACCTTATCCTTCTCTTCCTCGGACGGCCGGCTTGCTTTCGGCAATAATAGGGTGGTCTCACTTTCATATTTTCGTGGAGTTGCTCGCTTGGAACTCCCATTGACTTTTATCGAGTGGGAACCCATTGCTCGTCATATGTTTGTCTAAAGCAAGCGGTGAAAACCAGTTCTCACAAAATTTATGGTAGTCGTAACTTCTTGATTGATGGCCGCATACGGCATGGGAGCAAGGCAAGCCATGAATGTGCCAGCGGCAACTCTGGTCTTGTATTCCAAGTCGACGTGATGAATGTAATTTCGAATTGACTTGGAATTGATCGCCCGTATGGTTGAGCTCTCTTTCTACCGGCCCATTGCAACACTTTCTTCATGTGAGCATCTGCTTTCGGGCAGAGAAGGGTGGTCCATTTATCAGATATCTCTCTGCGTTTTTGAAAATGATCGGCGACTTTCTCTCTAGTAGTTCTGATTAAGTCAATAATTGGTCTCTCTCGAGCTATCTTTAGCACGCTGTTTAAACTTTCGGCAATATTCGTAGTCAGGGACTCGTACTGCCTTCCTTCCATATATGCGCGTGCCCAATGCTTTGGATCTATTTTCAAAATATATTCTACGGCCTGAGAATCAGCAGGATCTTTCTTCATTTCGTTGATAAAATAATCAAATTTCTCTGAATATGCCTTGTGCTCACCATAGACCCTTCACATTGTTCCTGGGATACTTGTGCTGCAAATTTTGTGTCATATGCCGCATGCAGTAGTTGTGATATGCGTTAGGGAAGATACGTTTCACCGCATTTATTAAACCCTTCGACCTGTCCGTGATAATTACGAGATCTTCGTTAAACCCACCGATCACGAATGCACCTACCCGTTCAAGAAACCACATCCACGTATCCTCTTCTTCTAACTCGACCACAGCAAATGCTAACGGTAATATATGACCATTACCGTCTTGCGCAGAGGCGATAAGGAGGATCCCTTCGAAACGTCCTCGTAGGTGTGTGCCGTCTACAAGCAATATGCGACGAAGTGTATTGCGGTAGCTTCCGATGCATGGGCCAAAACTCCAAAAAAATCTTTGAAACTTACCGTCAAGAGTAAGTTGAAAGGATGTTTGTACATTAGGATCTACCCTCTCCATCTCCTTCACGTGGGCCGATAGATCAACAAATTATCCTTCCCAACTTCCTCTAATATCATTAAGGGCAAGCTCTTTTCCCTCCAAGCTTTTGCATATGAGATTTGCACATTATAAGCTTTGCAATATCAAACATTATCGACGCCGTGTGTAGTTGAATCCTTCCATAAGTTTATCCGTACATAATTCGCTCTGAAGGAGATTGTTGCATTACGGTGACCGTGCGGTCCGATCTTAGCGGCTCGCATGTGTGAGTACTATTGAATGTCTTGATTTGGAAAGAATCGAGCCAGTCAATTTAGAAGCATGTATTCGCCACGAACAATGGGTTCGTAGCATCCAGTATCCGTCACTCGATAACTAGCGGTCCTCAAAGGCGAATTTGAAAGTTTTTCTCAACCGCGTGTTCTTTCAATGCTCTTTGAAATGTTTGTTTGTCTCGGAAGATCTCTCAATTTTAAGCGTCCAATTCGATATTCGGTTTCCACCTCTTCATCGGAGGAATGCCTGGATGTCTCTGACATTTCGTAATCTCCGTCTACTAGGGGATTGTCAATATCTCTCACAAAAATTTTCGGGTCCTCTTTGATAAACCCATCTGGTTCGCCTTCATATTCTTCTTCTAAGGTATCTTCATTCATGGCGGTGTTCTCGGGTGGTTGACTAGATCCTTCACCGAAGGTTCTGATGTGATTGACCGGATCCTTCACAGAATGGATAATGGCGTGGTTGGCTAGGCCCTTCACCGAAGGGGTGCTCATATGTATGGACATGGGGTTGAGTTACTCCGGTAATTTCCATCGATGGCATGGTAGAACATAAGTTTTGAGTAAACCAAGTTGTCCATCCACCGGGGAAGATATGACTGAAATCGTTGGTATCCACCACCCTCTCTGAAGTATAGTCTAACCATTGACTACATTGTTGTGACCCATGCATGTATTTTACTGGGTCATCATACGATTCAATCGGAGCATCGTTTAAATCAAATGTTGCTTTCCCTCTGCCATCGTCCGCCACAATATAACCGTCATCGCCTAACGGGACGGTATCGTATACAATTTCATCCTCAAACTTACATGGCTGAAATGAATGAGACATCCGTAGAGATTTACTTGTTCACTTCAATTGGGAAGGATGACGGTTCCTTAATGATGAATACTTTTATAACGTCCCACTCGGATTTATAAAAACTAAATAATGTAGCCAAAACATCAGAGTCCAAAATGTCGGCAACTACAAAGAGATTCACTATCTTCATATGAAACTTTGTTGAAACTGTTTCATCCGCAAAAAGCCCGGCAGAGACATTCGCCTTATGAATTGTTCATAAGAAATTTCAATTGAAATGTTAATAAGCCTCCGGCCACCTTCATACAAGCCATCATCTACAAGAAGGCCATCATAGTGACAAAGAAGAGGAATCCTCACGTCCGTCCATCGCTCTGCTTAAGAATGAGAAGGAAGGGTCATAAGGCGATGAAATAAAAAGAAAAAGCGACTATAACTCTTAGTCGATTGCAAATACAATCGATATCGACTCTATTTGAAATCGATATCGATTGTCTATATGTCGATATCGATTGTATATACATCGTCGACTCTATTTGAAATCGATATCGATTTCAAATAGAGTCGTAATCGACTCTATACACAATCGATATCGATTGTATGTGATATCGATATCGGATGTATATGGAGCCGATGACGAAATGGCCTTCTTCTAAGAGATCTGCATCACTACATAACACTAATAAACTGAAAATGAGGTTAAGTAGGATACCTCTAGTCGATATACCTCTAATCGACTCGATATACAATCGTCATCGATTGTATAGATAATCGATATCGATTTCAAATAGAGTCGTAATCGACTCTATACACAATCGATATCGATTGTATGTGATATCGATATCGGATGTATATGGAGCCGATGACGAAATGCAGGGCCTTCTTCTTCTAAGAGATACTGCATCACTACATAACACTAATAAACTGAAAATGGGGTTAAGTAGGATACCTCTAGTCGCAAGGACAAAGTTCAGGGCCTTCTTCTCCAAGCCTCTGTTTTCTTCTTCGAAATAGCAGATCGGAGCAGATCAGACTAAGTAAGGACACTCCGTCTAGGGTTTTACACCTCTAACTTTTTTGCAGGTTAAAATGAGGAAGAAGACGATGCTTTGTTTGTTAAAGAAGGTCTTAGAAGGGGGTAATTTGGACCTTTTACTCTCCTTAGGGTCGGCTAGGCTTGGAGCTGATTTGTCTGGGTAAAAGTGAAACTATAGGGCTTCTGACGTAAAAGGCGTATCTGACAGGGCCGGTCAGGTAAATTTCCCGGAGTTATTTGTAATATCAACATAACTCAGCGGTATTTGCAAAAGATCCTATAATTTTAATTTTTCGGTAAGACTATAGTATAATAAACATCTCTCAAGGTGCCACTTGTCAGATTGTGTGACGTGGGACCGCACGTAGAGAAAATCCAAATTAAGAAGATTCCCTTCCATGTCAAAACTGTGACGTGAGACCTCACGTAGAGAAAATCCAAATTGAGAAGATTCCCTTCCATGTCAAAATAACGGTTGTGAGTTGTGACGATTCTCAATCTTAACAATTTACTTTTTATCTAAAACGACCATACTGCTGACGTTGTATAGATTGAAAAAATCTATACGATATCCTTAACATATAAATGCAACAACAGCTATATAAATGCAACAACAGCTATAACTGTTCATATCAGTTAGTGCTGCAACTTGCTCACATGATGTGAGTGAATATGTACAATAATTTTTTATACGATTAGAGCGAAACACGTTATTTATCTTATTATTTAATAAGAGAATAGCCTATGACTATATTTAATTAGATAATAAAAATTATATTTCGTTTCTTTTACAATTAATATTTATTTTAAATTCGGTGCAAAGACTAATTTTTTAAGTCCAAGTAATGACTCTCATATATAAATTAAACCTACAACTTGCACGCCATATGTGTACCGCAGCACATGGTATAAAATAAGGACATGACTCTCATGTATAAATTAGAGATCTACAACTTGCACGCCATATCTGTACCGTAGCACATGGTCTCATATATAAATTAGAGATCTACAACTTGCACGCCATATGTGTACCGTAGCACATGGCATAAAATAAGGATTTTGTATTTTTTAGATGGGAGCCATTATTTGAACACGTTTTTCAAGTGATTGCACCGAATTTAAAGAAATACTTGGTATTTTAGGGACATATGATATGTTAAAATGCAATATGGAGCGTCTGATTTGAAGCTCATAATCAATAGATCTCTGGTACATAAAATTAGAGCAAAACACGATACTTGTCATCAAATGACCTCTGGTACATCAAATGATCTATTATAGTAAACTGTTGAATTATATAATAGCCTTTGACTCCATTTGATTAAATGATGAAAATTATATTTTATTCTAATTTTTTACAATTGATATCTTTAAAATCATGGCCTTCAAATCATACAGCTTAGATGGTGTTTTCACATAGTAGAGGTTGCCGAACTTGCAATTTTTTCTTTTAAATTTGGTACAATCCGATGCAATTACTTGAAAAGTGTGTGCAAATAATTGCATTCTTTTTAGACCATCTAGGTCGTCTAATTTAATTGTCATAATGTAAAGATCTTTCATGTTCGACTCCCATCCAATGCCGGAGTCATGATTTCTAAAACTTAATTAGTGAGTCGTGAGCTACTCGGCCGAGATATTCAAGTACTTGCTGGGATTCCGAAATGACTCCGCGTTGAGTCAAAACTTTGCTAAGATGACACAAACATGATTCTTTCCGCGTCGAGTCGAGACTTTGCTAAAATGATACAATCATTGTTCTTATATATATATATATGAGAAAGGGGAAAATGTGTCCGGGCTTAGAAATATCTCTACGCCAAATGATATAGGTGCGACACGTAACTCCTCTTTTGTGAAGTGATAGGTGGTATAAGGCTCACTTTACTAACTAGGGTTAAACTTTTAAAATATTTTAAAAGTTGTATTCCCTTTCAATCGTCATTCATGACTTTTTTAAAAGTCTTTTTTCTCTCTTTTTCTAAAAAAGTGTCAGACTTAATTTTTCAGGTATATTTTACTCAAAAAATGTGACCGCCAGGTAACATAGCGCTAGCACCTCCGTAGCAAAGCACTAGCACCTAAATAGCGAAGCACCGACACCCCGATAGCGAGGCGCTGGCACCCCAGTGCCGAGGTATAAGCGCATCGCTAAAAAAAAAAAGGGTGTTGACACCTCTATATCGATGTGCCAACACTTCGATAAAAAAAAAATTAATAATTTTTTTTTATTGAACCGCCGACGCCTCTATATATAAGCGTCGGTGCCCCTGAAACGAGGTGTCGATGCCCCGTTATTTATTTATTTATTTTTAGCAAGGCACCGATACCTTGATATAGAGGAGTTAGCGCCCCTAAAACGTGGCTTCGATGCCCGACGCTAACACCTTGGCGCCGGGGTGCTAGCACCTCGTTTTCAGGGTGTCGACGCTTTATTGCCGCGGTGCTAGCGCTTCGTTACAGGGTGACTACATTTTTGAGTAAAATATACTTGAAAAAGTAAGTTTGACACTTTCTTAAAAAAATAGAGAGAAGAAGGAGAAAAGAAAGAGACTTTAACAAAGTCAAGAATCGCGGCTGGAAGGATTGTTAACTTTTTAAATATTTTGAAAGTGTAACTATATATGGTTAGTAAAGTGAGCCCCATGCCACCCATCATTTCACAAAAAGGGCCCTTTTGATATATATATATATATATAGGCTCGGGACTATGGGTTCAAACCCATCCCGAGGCGTTGGGTTAGAGTCGATTGGAGGCAATCCGGCATCCGTTTGAGGAATCAAGTTCAACGGCAACTTGCCCAAGGACGAGAAGAGGCCACCCAAATTTTTTGGCATGATTCGACGCATATACACCGCCTAAATTGTGGTCAAAGGGAAAAAAATTCAATGCACTCGGATGTTTGGGCCGTACTCATTTTTGAACACCAAAAAAGCTTTGTTTTGAAATTTTTTTATAAATCACATACCACATAGAACATAATCTCGAAATAGGTATTGTTTTGAAATTACGTGTCACATAACATATGATCCGAGTTCATATATATATATATATATATATATATATATATATATATATATATATATATATATATATATAAGGAACATAATCTCGAAACGGGTGTTGTTTTGAAATTACGTGTCACATAACATGTGATCTGAGTTCTAATATATATATATATCACTAAATTACTGAGTTAGCGAGTTTATCCGAGTCTTCGAGTTAATTCAACCCCGTCGAGGCGAGTTTTCAAACCATAATTTCATCCGATCAAACACTAAATAAATTTCACTACTAATTAGATTGAAATCGAGTTTAGTTTCAATTATGTAAATTAGTGGATCTGGGTTGAGGATTTAAATAATGAGAAAACAAAAAATTAACCGCACTGGCCCAAACCAACCCGATACGGACCCGACCCACTACCCAACCCATTACCTCTCTTGCATCTAAGAGGACCTCATCTATAAATTGAGAAGAGATTCTAGCAAATGTTCATCTTCCTTCTCCTACTCTTCTCTTTCCTCTATACACATTGTTCTTTAGAGACATGAAGCTTGCTTACTTTCTATCATTTCTCATGTTGGTCTTGTTTCTCGGCGAAGCGCCCGTAAGCCTGTCGGTTACGTGCGACACGTCTGAGCTGAGCCCGTGTGCAAGCGCATTTCTAACCTCGACCCCACCCTCGACCCTCTGTTGCACCAAGGTGAAGGAGCAAGTTCCTTGCTATTGCCAGTATATGAAGGATCCCAGCCTCCAGAAGTTCAAATCAGGTGCCGAGAAGGTCGCTACCGAATGCGGGGTCACCTCCTTTCCAAAGTGTTGATTCGAGATCCAACGGTCCTTCATCAACGTCCACTACCCTCGTATTTATATCTTGATTCGCGGTCGATGATGAAATAATTAGTTGAATTATAGAAAAAAAAAAAAAAAAAATCAGCTGTTATTGCACCCTCTTTGTGTTCCCTAGTTAGCACTTGGGTTCTGTGATTCCTTATATGAAATAAAACATTTCTGAGTTAAGTAGTGAGAAATGTTGTGATTGACATTCGTAGCCTTTTAGCTACAAAATACTTTTAAAACCTGACTTTCACTCATTTTGTAGGATCCTGGAATCTGTGGATATCAGATTTTGACATGGTTGAGGGGTAAAAGGTTTTTCCGTAAGCATGAATTAAAGATATTAGTTAGGGCAGTTAAAGCGAGAAGGGCACAACCGAGATGAGGAACGAAGATATTAGATCTTCATCATGGGCCTCTTATTTTTAGTGAAGGCTGTATATATATATATATATATATATATATATATATATATATATATATATGGAGAAGGTGTCCGTTCTCAAAGCTTCTACGTGGAGCTCCACGTGGCACTGAAAATATTGTTTCGATGCGTGTGGAGTTCGGGTACATTGTTTAGCTCATCTTTGAAAAAAAATAATAATTGAAACTCATCTCTACCGTGTGTTTTTTGAACCGTGAAATGTTGATCAATGAAACCTGTCAAACTTTGACTTATGAGTTTAAAAAGTTTTTTTTTTAATTTCTTTTTTTAATATTGATCTAAATCGTTCATCTGTGCTCCACGTGGCACCCAAACAATGTTTTGAGTGCCACGCAGAGCTCTATGTATATCTTAGAGGACGGTCACCGTCTTCCATTGGAGGACCTAACCAACTTCCTATATATATATTCACTAAGATTCTTACTTCTCAAGCGGGGTTTATGTTCTTAAACTGTTGACTATTTTGAATCTATAGACATAGATCGATTTTTTGTCTCATTCTTTAACACAATAGATTTTTAGATTATGGTCCTATAATTAGATGGTCAGATTTTGATTGCATGTGACAAAAATCCCCAAAACTGAATCATAGGCATACATCAAATGTGACTTTCTTCGGATTACTTTATTAGATGAGTGTTATATCAAATTAAAATATGACCGTTTGAGGATAGACCATCATCCAATGATCCATTGTGTCAAAGATTGGGACAACAGTCGATCTCGACCATCATAGTCAAAGTAGTCAACGATTTTTGCATGTGAGTTGAGAAGGAAGAACCTTAATTGAAAATAAAGGATTAAAGGTACCAAAAAAGTCATTTATAAACCTTCTCTAGCTGCTTCTCCTCCAGCTCTCTCCCCACGTACATAATTAAGGAAAATAGGGGTTTTTAACCAGGTCGGGTTCAGTGTTGGTCAGATTGATTTTTCGGTTCTGTTGAACGTTAGACCTTCAAATTGTCGGGTCAGGTCCGGATGCTGTTAATGAAAATTTTGTATTGGTAATGGCTCCGAGGCACGCAGTTCACTACGCTGTCTTAAAGACAATAGACGTCCTCACTCCGTTGGATAAATGAAGATGCAATAGAGTTCCCAGCGAATCTGTCTTCAGGATACAACAGAGCCCGGTCTTGCCAAGAACCGTATATTTTTTTCTAGATTGCACTTTCTAGAAAAAAAACCTGCCACACAGATTTTCTGATACACAAATAATAAGAACGAAAGAGAAAAAAGAGAAATATATCTTAATTCTGTTGTGTCTTTTAATCTTGATCTGTTCTCTATTTATAGAGGTAATTTTGAAAGATTGTGTCTTTTCACCGTGAAGAGATTTGTGAAAAACACTTTTGAAAAAATCTGTGTCTTTTCACCGTGAAGAGACACCAGACTTGTGTCTTTTCAACAAACGGTAAAAAGATAAATCCAAAATTTGAAAAGATACTTTTGAAAAAATACTTTAGAGAGTAAATATTTACAAGTATGCCATTGACTTATTTTATAAGTTTGCCATTGAATTATTAATGATAATTTAACCTTAATTTTGAAACACAAAATATATATATTACTATTCTAATATATATAACATTCCCCCACTTGTTTCAAAATAAAAATAATAAAAAAATTATGTATCAGAGCAATCATACTAAGCATCATCAGAGGTATCGATCGGTTTGAACCTTTGACTAGTACATACAACTCAAAGCTTGTAAGGACTTTAAGTAGCTTATATCTTTGAACTTAAAACCTATCTAACAAATCGAAATTATATATACACTTACTATGACATAAATCATTAGTGACATAAGGCTTGCGCTTTACAGCCATGCACTAAAATCCCGATTTCATGAGTATCTCAGAGAGAGGACCGAATCTCTGTTGAAGCGGCTTCACATTCATACTCATATAGGAGAATTTGTCATGGGTGCTCTTGTAACTACTTTCTCACCCTAGCAAATGAATGCCTACAGAATCATTAAGAGTTAAACTCACCATCTCACGTTACAAGAGATGTGCACAAAATTTAACATTATAGGGATGACCAATAGGTAACATACCTTTGTGCACTTTCAAGGATCACATAGTAGTTTCTTATCTCGTTGAACTTAGGGGATCTCCAACTCTACTAAGTTGAGGTTCAACTACTGTGCCTTTAAAGATATCGGTCTTAGGCCCATCCCCCTCGATATTTTCAATACTGTATCTCTGGGTAGTGCTTTTGTAAGCGGATCCGCAAGCATCTCAAAAGTTGGTATGTAGTCCAACGCGATTACCCCATCACTCAACATCTGTCGAATGATGTTATATCGAAGGCCTATATGCCTTGATTTTCCTTTATATTTCTTATTACCTGAAATCTGTAAAACAACTTTATTATCACAATAAATATTAATTGCATATGTATGTTGAATCAAAGGAATTTGTCTTATAAAGCTTCGAAGCCACTCTGCTTCTTTTGTTCCCGCAGACAATGCTATATATTCTGATTCCATACTTGAGTCAGAAATACATGTTTGTTTTCTGGACCCCCACGATACTGCTCCTCCTGCCAAAGTAAAAATCCACCCGCTTGTGAATTTTGAATCAGAAGAATCAGAAATCCAAGCAGCATCAGTAAACCCCTCTAAGAGTTCAGGTTTACCAATATATTGTAAACTATAATTCATAGTTCCTTTTAAGTATCTCAATACCCGACGAATAGCTTCCCAATGTTCTAACCCTGGGTTGATAGTAAATCTACTCAATACCCCCACTATAAATGCTATATCAGGTCTAGTACACTTCATTAAATACATAAGACTTCCAATGATTCTAGAATATTCTAATTGAGATTCTGTTCTACCAGAATATCTTATTAATTTCTTATTTGAATCACTTGGGATAGGAGAAGGTGAACAATCAAACATAGTAAATTTTCTTAAAACTTTTTCGACATAATGTTCTTGAGATAAAAAGATATATTTATCATCTCTTATTATTTTAACTCCAAGAATAACATCCACTTCTCCCATATCTTTCATATCAAAATTAGATTTTAAATATTTTTTAGTTTCTAATATTAAATCAAGATGTATACAAAATATCAACATATCATCTACATATAACGATATAATAACTCCTCTATTTTGCACAAATTTACTATATATGCACCTATCAGTTTCATTTGGTTTAAAGTCAAAATATTTTATTTTTTTATCAAATTTGTCATGCCATTATTTTGGTGCTTGTTTTAAACTATATAGTGATTTCACTAGTTTACATACCATGTGTGTTTTTTCCGGTTCTATGTATCCTTCAGGTTGATCCATATATATTTTTTCTTCTAAATCTCCATTTAAGAATGCGGTTTTTATATCCATTTGACGTATATATAAATTATATATAGATGCTAAAGCTATTAGTAGTCTAATAGATGTCATCCGTGCAACAGGAGAAAAAATATCAAAATAGTCTATTCCTTCCTTTTGTCTAAACCCTTTGGCTACTAATCTAGCTTTAAATTTATCTAAACTTCAATCTGGTTTAAGTTTCTTCTTAAATACCCACTTACTTCCTATAGTCTTAGAACCTGATGGCAAATTTACTAACTCCCATGTATGATTAGTTTTAATAGATTCTATTTCATTATCCATTGCCTCCTTCTAAAATATACTATCTAAAGATGTTATAGCTTCCTTATAAGTTTTAGGATTTGCTTCTAAAACATAGGTATAAAAATCTGATCCAAAATTATAATGTGGATTTTTTCTAGTTCTTTTACTGCGTCTTTGTTCTATATTATTTTCAACTGGTCTTTTTCCTTTGATTTGATTAAAGTAAGTTTCATCTTCTATTTCCAATTGGTTAAAATTTCTAAAATTTGAAACATTATCCTTAGGTTGTAAGCTTTCATAAAAATGTGCTTCTATAGACTCTAATATAACATTGTCTTCTATATTTAAGAAGCGATATGCTTTACTGTTGTGAGCATATCCAATAAACGCACACTTAAAAGTTTTATATCCTAACTTTTTAATTTTGTCATATGATTTTCTAACATAGGCAAGGCAACACCATACTCTTAAATATTTTAAGTTAGGTTTTCTATTCTTCCATAACTCATACGGAGTCATATTCTTCTTGTAGTAAAGTATTCTATTTAAAATATGACATGCAGTATAAATAGCTTCACCCCATAAATTCATAGGCAAGCCTGAATATAATATCATAGAGTTAATCATCTCTAGTAAAGTTTTATTTTTACATTCGGCTACACCGTTTTGTTGTGGTGTCCTAGGGGCTGTTACTTCATGAACAATCCCATATTGTTCACAAAAGTTATCGAACTCATGAGAAAGATATTCTCCTCCTCTATCACTTCTAAATATTTTAATTTTCTTTTGTAACTGATTTTCAACTTCTGCTTTATAAGTTTTAAATACTTCAAAAGCTTCTTCTTTATATCTAAGTAAATATATATAACAAAATCTACTATAATCATCAATAAATATTATAAAATATCTCTTACCACCTCTGGTAAGCACACCATTTAATTCACAAATATCAGAATGAATTAATTCTAAGATAGTAGTATTCCTTTCAACATTATTATGTGACTTTTTCACTATTTTAGATTGCACACATATTTGACATTTTTCATCTTTGGTATTTAAAAATTTAGGAACTAATTCTAAATTCATCATATTTTTCATTGCTTGAGAATTAATATGTCCTAATCTAGCATGCCATAAATCAAAAGACTCTACAATATAAGCAGAAGAACCATTTTCATTGATAACATTTAACTTGATCATATTGTTTACAACATAACCCTTCCCAATGAAAACATCATTCTTAGATAATATCATCTTCCTAGAATGAAGAACTAATTTAAATCCATTCTTGTCTAAGAGACATGAAGAAATAAGATTTTTCCTAATCTGTGGAGCATGGAGCACATCCTTCAACAAGAGAGTCTTTCCTGAAGATAATTTTAACTCCACTGTTCCGATTCCAGCAATCTCAGTGGTAGAAGAATTTCCCATGTATAGTTGTTGCCCTTCTCCTTGAGGTTTGTAAGTCTTGAAGGCAAACCTGCCAAAAGAGACATGCCAAGTAGCACCAGAGTCGACCCACCAATGGCCTTTAGATTCAACCATGTTGACTTCTGATACCACTGCAACAACTATATCTTCGACCATGTTAGATTATGATTTCGACTTTTTACGAAATTTGCACTCTCTTGCAAAGTGTCCCCTTTTTCCACAGACATAACAATTTCCTTTCTTTTCATTCATCTTAGACTGACCATTCTTTTTAAAAAATTTCTTTTTAGTAGAAAATCTGTTATCCTTCTTCTTCTCTTCAGATACCGATTCAACAAAGTGAGCCCTTGGAGGCTCTGAAACAATAACCTTCTTGTCTCTAATTTTATTCTCTTCTTCAATTTTAAGACCCTTAAAAATCTCATCTAGAGTATGAAGATCTTTATTATGGGTCATAGATTTTCGATAATCTTTCCAACTAGATAGAAGTTTCGCAAGAATGACACCCACTTGGAAACTTTCAGGAAGTTTCATGTTCTCTTCTTCCATCTCACTGACGATAAATTGTAATTCTTAAACTTGTTCTAAAATAGGTTTATCCTCAATAAGCTTGAAGTCAAAATATTTTGAGACTAAAAAGGCCTTTGTTCTGGCATCTTCAGTTATGTACTTCTTTTTTAAAGAATTATGTAAATCTTTGGAGGTAGTGCACTTGCAGAAAGTATTGAACAACCTATCACTTAATGCATTGAGGATGTGGTCCCGACAATCTAGATCATCTTCCAGCCATTTGAGTCGAGCATTCGATCCTTCACTAGTCGTACTTTTCGTTGTTCCCGCTACAGAAACTAGTGGACATGGTGTAGTGAGGACATAAGCAATTTTGAATTGTCACAAGATAAATTGCACTTTTTACTGCCATCTTTTGAAAATTGACCCGTCAAATCAGTCAAGTTTGATGATATCTTGATTCATGAACTTTATACTCTGAGCCATTAGAACGAATATTGTCTTTAAATTGTTAATAAAAATTTGGTATTGATAATGGCTCCGAGGCACGTAGTTCACTACGCTGTCTTAAAGACAATAGACGCCCTCACTCTATTGGATAAACGAAGATGCAATAGAGTTCCCAGTGAATCTGCCTTCAGGATACAACAGAGCCCAGTCTTGCCAAGAACCGTATGTTCTTTTCTAGATTGCACTTTCTAGAAAAAGAACCTGCCACACAGATTTTCTGATACACAAATGATAAGAACGAAAGAGAAAAAAGAGAAATATATCTTAATTCTGTTGTGTCTTTTAATCTGGATCTGTTCTCTATTTATAGAGGTAATTTTGAAAGATTGTATCTTTTCACCGTGAAGAGATTTGTGTCTTTTCAAATAACAACTAGAGATAATCTTGAAAGATTGTGTTTTTTCACCATGAAGAGATTTGTCTTTTCAGATTTACGGTGAAAAATACTTTCGAAAAAATGTCTTTTCATCGTGAAGAGACACCAGACTTGTGTCTTTTCAACAAATGATAAAAAGATAAATCCAAAATTTGAAAAGACACTGTTGAAAAAATACTTTAGAGAGTAAATATTTACAAGTATGCCATTGACTTATTTTACAAGTTTGCCATTAAATTATTAATGATAATTTAACCTTAATTTTGAAATACAAAATATATATATTACTATTCTAATATATATAACAGATGCACCATCTGGTCACTTAGGCTCAGGCATATTTACTAGTTGGACACCAAAAATTTGGCCCCAAATTGGCCAGACCCATTGACCACCCTAATATTTGGTAATCAAAACTCGGGTCCTCCCATATGGCCACATTAGAGCTTCAACAACAGGCCCATAGTTTTTTTTTTTTGATAACCTGGATATCCGAGCTTTTTATAGCACCCGCTTAATCCCAGGGGCATATGCGCACCCCAAATTCAGCACATGCAGGCCCATAATTGATGCCCATCCCAATTCAAGATTGACCTCAATGATCGTTTCTCGTTACTTGTGAGTTAGTATTGGCTTATTAGGTGTCCCCTACTAGGGCACCGGGGGCCGTGCATTGGTCAATGTCCCTCGGTTGTTGCATAGATAACTATGAGCCCGCAAATCAGTGAAAGTATGTTTTTGACTTTCACCGCTCCGTCATGAGGAACAAAACTTGCTAGCATTGTCGTTGTGTGGCACAATTAGGGCTGCCAACGAGTCAAGTCGACCTGATACCGGACCCGACCCGATGATATTTAATTCACTTGCATTCGATATTTAATTCACTTGCGGCACATACCAAAAAGTGACACTAGAGCCAACTGCCAAGTTACTTAGAGCTCGAGCCAACTGCCTAACACTAGCTCCTATTCTCAATTAGGTACTGGTATTTGCAGCCAAAGAGTTGGTTTCCTTGCATTAGATGGTTGATATCAATTTTGACACAGTCTTCTACACAAAAGATCTTGATATCATTGTCCACCTTTCAGACAGTCAGATGTTGATTGCACATGCAATACATTCCCAAAATTGGCTTGAGAATCCTTCTCATAGTAAGCCCATGATCACTGTCACTTTTGGAAATGTATGTCACGTGGAAGATTGAGAAAATGATACGAGACAGTATTTTATAAATGAATACCTCGGATGGGGTTTATTAGATCCCCATCCTCAAAAAGATTTAGCTACTCATGCTTGAAATTAAACAACAAAATAAAGATAGAAATTAAAAACAACATTAAAATACAGTAAAGAGCTTCAACAAAATCCACAAAAGCTTTAATTTAACTGGTACAATCCTTCTTCAAATGCAGAAATTAAACTAATCTAGGACCTAAAACTAGGAAATGGAAAGAACAATGCTTGAAAAATAAAAGGGAAAAAAATTGAAAGAAACTAAAAATGCTAAAGAAAATAAAAGGCTCCCCAAAGGGAGAAACTCCTAAAGCTAATTCCCAAATTTGCTTAAATAAGTCCTCAGCTCCAAATTTGAAATTCAAATTCAAATTATAGTTCAGGGCCCAACAGTCCATTTGCTCAAGTGTTCCACTGTGAGTCAGTTTTATGTTCTCCTATACTTTTAATTGCATGCAATGACCAGATTTTCCTGAAACACTAAAAACCTTATAAATCTGTCAGCTAGCCTTCATCGGATGGCTAAATATAGGCTTTAGGGGATAAAATATCATCATATTCACCACTCATCAGTTGACTCTCAAAAGTCATCTCAATCAGCATCCTCTACAAGACCAGGTAAAGGTGCAACACCTCAGGTGAGGAACTGGGCTTCAATGCCCCTAACTCTGGAAGCATCAAATAGCTGTAAATATGACACTAACTTAAAAAAAAAATAACTTATAAAAAGTGAGATGAGCTCTTGGCAGGTAATACCATGTGTGTATAGAGAATTGCCTTGCCAAGGGTCCATCTCCGAAGAAAAGGAAAATCATAAAAAAATAGAAAAAATGTAAAAAAACTCTAAAAATATTATCTTTTAAAATTTTCGAAAAAAGCAAGAAAATAGATGCCTTAATTGAAGAATACACCAAGCGTGAAACTGACCTCTTTCCTGTAGAAATGCAAGAAGAGGTAGGAGTCACGGATCTGGATGGCGAGGACTTAATCGAGGAGCTTCCCAATGAGCTCCTTGAATGATATGCCGATTTTTAGCATGGCCCTACCCCGATCGTTGAAGAGAATGAAGAGGTCAATCTGGGTATCGAGGAGATTCCTAAGATCACCAAGATCGAAACGTCGCCGTCTCCCGAGGAAAGAAAAGGCATAATTGATTTCCTTCAGTCATACCAAGACGTTTTGGCATGATCATACGAAGATATGCGAAGAATATCTTGTGGCCAAAGCATGAGTTGTTGCTAGCTATATCTCGATGTCAAACCTGTCAAGAAAAAATTGGGGCATCTCAGGCCAGAATGGATGTTAAAAGTGAAAGACGAGGTCATCAAACAAAATAATGCAGGGTTTCTCATGGTCTTCAAATACCCGCAGTGGTTAGCCAATATCGTGCCGGTACTGAAGAAGGATGGAAAGATTCGCATGTGCATAGACATCATGAATCTTAACAAATCGAGCCCGAAAGACGACTTTTCTTTGCCACACATCGGCATCTTGGTCGATAATACTGTCAGGCATGGGATACTCTCATTCATGGATAGATTTTCAAGATACAATCAAATCAAAATGGTAGAAGCAAACCGAGAAAAGACAATATTTATCACTCCATAGGGCACTTTCTGCTATCGAGTCATATAGTTCGGGTTAAAGCATGTCGGGGCAACGTATCAGAGAGCAATGACATCACTATTTCACGACATTATGCATCCGAAAATTGAGGTGCACATTGACGACATGATAGCCAAGTTTCAGGAGTGAGGTGATCAGTTGGTGAACCTCCAAAAGCTGTTTGAAAGATTGAGAAAATACATGCTACATCTAAACCCGCAAAAATACGCATTCGGCTCCATGTCAGGAAAGCTACTAGGTTTTATTGCTAGCAAAAGGGGCATTGAGGTCGACCCAATCAAAATGAAAGCCATCATCAAAATGCCACCACCATCTACTAAGAAAGAATTCAGAGAATCCTTGGGCAGAATACAGTACATCAGTTGGTTCATTGCATAGTTAATTCCTATTTGGACGTCAATCTTCAAGCTACTACGGAAAGATTTGCCCGTCAAGTGGAACGACGATTTGCCCGTCAAGTGGAACGACGATTTGATAAAATCGAGGGTTACATCCTTAACCCTTCAGTTTTGGTACCACCAGTACTCGGGAGACTGCTGCTAATGTACTTCTCCACAACGAAATTCTCGATGGGATGTGTCCTAGGTCAGCATGATGAGACAGAAAGGAGAGAGCAGGTCATCTACTACTTGAGCAAGAAATTCACTGATTACAAGAAATGCTATTCTCATCTAGAGAAAGCATGTCTGACTCTCCTATGGGTTACCCAGAGGCTTTGTCACTACTTGCTATCTTAGAGAGTTCTCCTTCTAGCACAAATGGATCCGTTGAAGTACATATTCGAAAAGCCGACTCTCACAAGTCGAACTGCACATTGACAACTTCTCTTGTTGGAGTTCGACATCAAGTATTTCACCCAAAAGTGTGACAGCCCGAATTTTAGCACCCCAAAACCCGTGCTATCAACACGATCCTTCAGACTGTGCCCCATGGATATGTACAGAATATTGGCATAGCAAGTGATGAGTAGTGAAATATGATGATATTTCACCCCTAAATACCTATATTTAGCCGTCCGATGAAGGCTATCTTTTGAGAATTAATAGATTTCAAGTGTTTCAGGTAAATACAATCCAAGTGCAGAAAATAGCCCAAGAATCCTGAAAATAATGTCAAAACACTGCAACTTTGGGTCGTCGAGAACTTGGTACGACTTGTAGCTCAATTTGGACCTTCAAGACGGCCGAATTATGAAATTGTCAAAACACAAGCATTGTAGATCTTTCTGTTAGCTTTCCAACGGCATAAGAATCATATCAATTCGAGTTCGAAGTAAAAAGATATGACCGAAATACCGAAGCAGTATCTGATGTAAAAGTGGGCTGAAATTCACGAATTTTTGGGAGGTCGATGCATCGACCCTTTTGGTCGATTAATCGAGGGATAAAAGAGTCTGACACGGAACTGACACTTTAAAGCAGATTTTTAGGATTTCTTTGTAGGGTCGATGCATCGACCCTATAGGGTCGATTAATCGACCCTGACTTGTCGAGTTGGGACACTTCTGCGACGTGGATATTATTTAAAGCCAACTCAAATACTTCGAGAAAATTAATTAGGATTAGTTTTTAGAAGAGTATTTATTTTTTAGACTAGAAGTAGAGATAGAGAGTTTTTATTATTCCTTTTTGATAGCTTTGTTCCTTTAATTTTTCAGTATTCATTCCTTCAGTTTATTATTTTTGTTTAGTTGATTTCTACATTAATTTTGTTTCTGAAGATCATCGTACTTTTGGATCAAATAATTTTCTGTTGAAGTTTGAGATATTTTTAATTCATTAAATTAATATTATTTTTCCTTCCTTATTTATTTATGTCATTTAATTACAGCATGTGTGACTAAATTCATAGGGATGGGGATCTAATGATTCCCATCCGAGGGGTGTACTTCTAATAATATAAATTTTGGATTAAAATGTGAGATCTTATTTTATGGTTGTTATGCTATCATGAACGGATGAAATCCCCGCCACTAACTGGGATCGTGTGTGTCGAGCCATGCCTGGGATCTCAGATCTGTGACGGTAATTTTACCCCAATCATTGTTATATGGTCTTTTTGCTTTCATTGTATAGATCTAATTACGATTATGATCCGGGATCGACTATGCCGATCCATGCCCTGGATCTTGGATCTGTAATAGTAATTTTATCTTAATTACTCCCTAATCTGAAATCAAGTGTGCCAAGCCATGTCCTTGATTTGAGATCTATGGTGGTATTTTTGTTAGAATTTTCACCTACTTTGGGGATGATTTTTATTTGAACCTAAGATCAAGTGTGTCGAGCCATTCCCTTGATCCCAGATCTATATATGAAAATCATCTAAGTCCTGATTGCAGGGATGCGACGTGGAACCTATCGGTGTTTTGACCATTTATCTTCCATAAAAGATGTGTTTCAATGGTATATCTCATAGTTTAATCCTTAGATTTGTATTATGGGAAGAACATACCAAAGATGGGAGGATTTAGTATCTTCATCTTTATCTTTAATTTTGAATTATCACCTAAGTTTTAGTTTGTAGTCAGTAATTGTCATCTCATAAAATTAAATCATAAGACTGGTAGAATACTGTTGAATCTTAGTGGATTTCTTGAATTACTGTCTTGTCTTTTTAGATCTTTCAAAGATAGTCCTCGTGGGAACGATCTCGTACTCTGCACCCACTATATACAATCTGATTCGTGCGCTTGCGAGTAAAACATTACAATTAAAATATCACATCAGCAAGCAATCATAAAGAGAAAAAAAAACACATAAGAACTGATACTAAATTAAATCTCCAATTTTATACTTATACTGTAAAATCTATAATCCAAAAGATGGTTCTAAACTCATGTCTCTGCATGAGTAAAAGAACCCACCCGAATCATCAGTGACATCACTTAGTCACCCAAGATGGTTTTCCAAAAGAATATATCTGATTAATTATATTGTTTCTCAAAAATAAAGGTTTGACATACCAGGCCACACAATATGCTCTCAAAACTCTCTCTAACAAAGCACACAGCAGAGTCTACTAGAAGAAGTCCTCGGGAGGAGGCTCTAACTCGTCTAGTTTGAATCCCTCGGATAAGCGTCTCCCGAAGCCTCAACGGCTGCAAGCAAAGGACCTGCGACCTATAGTCTAAAGGGTGAGCTACATCCTAACTCAATAGGGAACAATACAATGAACAAATAAGTCAAATCCTCACATATATTCCATGATATTCTTAGCATGATGTATTTATAAACTTTTTAGGAAAATAATTTCAATGACTACAACATGCATTGAAGTCTACTGGTGGTTTACATGTTACATTTATTATCAACTGTCCATGAACCTCACTGAATAAGCCTAAAGAAACTTAAATCTTTAACTTAAGTAATCCCCGAGCAATATAGCATCGAGCCCTGATGGAATACCCTCCATCGTCGTCTAAATAGATAGTTGTTATGAATATATCACTTTGAATACTACCCAGGTCCCTTTCTCAAAGGCGACAGGGTTTAATCTCATCTCAACATCCTTAGGATGTTCTACTATATACGGATAGACCGTCGTACCGGTGTACGGATTGGCCGCAGTACCGGTCACGGATATCCTGCTGAGTCAGTCGTGGGTATCCTGCCACGTTGGTGGGGTATTCTGTTCAAACCTTAAATAACAAAAATATCAGGTCCTTTACATATAGTTATTCACCGTGCAAATGTGCTACTTTATATCAATTAGGCTTTATCAGTCTTTGTTCAATCTTACTTTACAATCTCTCTTACATCCCTGAGATGTCTAAATTACTCGCATCACACTGATGCCTTTATCACTTTTTCATCCCCTGGGGATGTCTCATTTTCATATGCTTACTTGGTGTCACACACACACACATATTGAAAGGATTATATGATTAAGTATGTTCATTTCATTAGTGTATCACAGACACACACACATGGAGATTATATGATTCATTTCATATCTATATCACTACATACATGCTCTTGTAATCAAAGTACATGTTCAAGGTGTTCCCTACCTCAGGTATCTGACTGTCCAAGCATCAAGGTCCCACACGGCTCCTCATACTTGCCTTAGCTCATACCACCTATGGTACATCATAACATATGCACAACATCAATAAGGATGCAATAGAGAAGGTCCAAGACCCTCCATGAACCTCAATATTCAACTAAGAAATCAACTCAAACTGCCAAAATCGATTAATCGATCTCCAAAATCGATTAATCGATCTCCAAAATTGATTAATCGAAATCCTAAATCGGTTAATCGATTCTCAAATCGATTAATTGAAATCCAAAATCGATTAATCGATCCCAAATCAATTAATTGAAAGTTCACAATCGATTAATCGAAATCCAAAATCGATTAATTGATTCTCAAATCGATTAATCGCTTTCCTCATGCCTTATTTCTCCAACCACTAGAGGTACTCAGTCGATTAGTCGATTTCTAAATCGATTAATCGATTAATCGATTTCAGGATCAATTTATCGAACATGACCCTTTTGTCTTTTTAACTTCTAGGCTAAAATCGATTAATCGATTTTCCAAATCGATTAATCAATTTGGCCAGAATTCAGCCCCTTTTCGGGTTGTTCTTCTAAATCCTTTTCTTTCTATTTTTCTTTCTTTTATATCATTTACATTTGATAATTTAACCCATCTCCCTTAGAGTTAATGATCAACAATGTACTCAATTAAATCTAGCTAAAACTTACCTAAAATCAATCTCCTAATTGATTGAATGGTTGGTTTAAAAGGCTAGGGTTCCAGCTCTTACTTCAACGGTCCTTCACGCGTCAAATCCGACATTCAATGCTTAAACCCTTCCTTCAATCAAGCCACAATAACTCTCTTTCTCATTACTTCTGCGGTGAGATATTTAATATATTCACCGTTCACAAGAGTCTCTAGTACCTATTCACTCAGAAGGACTTGAATATGCGACAGCGACGATGGATGGAGTTCTTGAAGGACTATGATTGCTCTATACAGTACCATTTGGGAAAGGCGAATGTCGTTGCTGATGCTCTCAGTAGGAGGTCTTCAGCACAGTTATCACATCTTGTCAGTCGGATACAACGATGGAAGCTATTAGAAGATATGGCTCTAGGAAACTCACAGTTTGATGTGAAAGGCACGAGAGCACTGATGGCTACACTTGTACTGCGCCCTACGCTCTTCGAGAATATCAGAAAGCTTCAGATGACAGACGATGAGCTTATGGCAATTAGGCGAGATGTGCTTGGTGGAAGTAAGAAGGATTTCTCCATTCAGGCAGAATGGACCTTGTTGTTTAGAGATCGAGTCTATGTACCAACGAGTACCAAGATTTAGGACACTATTTTGGAAGAGGCTCAGAAATTGATGTATGCCATACATCCTGGTAGCACCAAAATGTATCAGGATTTGATGAAGAGCTTCTGGTGGCGAGGTTTGAAATGCGACGTCGTTGAGTATGTATCGTGATGCTTGGTTTCTCAGCTGGTTAAGGTTGACCATCAGAATCCTGCAGGGTTGTTGCAACCTTTACCTATACCCGAATGGAAATGAGAAGCCATTTCAATGGACTTTATTCTGGGTTTGCTAAAAATACTGAGGAAGAACAATGCCATCTGGGTCGTTGTCAATTGGTTAACCAAGTCCGCTCATTTCCTACCCTTCAATATGACGTATACCGCCAGGAGACTCGTGGACTTATACCTCAAGGAGATTGTTTGACTGCATGGTATACCGGCCAGTATTGTATCAGATAGGGATCCGTTGTTTACTTCATAGTTTTGACAGCAGTTTCAAGAAGGAATGTGTTCCCGTCTTGACTTCAGCTCAGCATTTCACCCACAGACCAATGGCCAGACTAAGCGAGTGAATCAGATCATTGAGGACATGCTACGAGCTTGCATGTTGGATTTTCATGGGTCATGAGACCAACACTTACCTCTGATCGAGTTCGCTTACAACAATAGCTTTCAAGCTAGCATCGGTTTGGCACCGTTTGAGGCTTTATATGGACGGCGGTGTAAATCACTGTTGAATTGGGAAGAAGTGGGTGCGAAGCTTATTATTGGACCTGAGATTGTAGAACGTACGACCGAGACAGTTCGGGTGATTCGCGAGAGACTGCATGTAGCTCAGAGTCGTCAGAAGAGCTACGCTGATCTCAAGAGGAGACATGTGGATTTTCAGGTAAGCTTATGTGAGTTAACGTACATTAATCCTATTATGTCTTTGAGCGATGAAGTTGTCGCTAACAATTACTTTTCAGGTCGGCGATAATGTGTTTGTTCGAATCTCGCCTACGAAAGGCATTATGCGATTCGGCAAATGAGGAAAGCTGAGTCCTCAGTACGTTGGGCCTTTTGAGATATTAGGCCGAGTCAAAGAGGTTGCATACTGAGTGGTGCTACCGCCGCAATTGTCCAGCATGCACAACATCTTCCATGTGTCCATGCTGCAGAGATACATTCGCGACCCAACTCACGTGCTTGATTACCAACCCATCGAGCTTCAGGATGGTTTGACGGTGATCGAGGACCCGATATAGATCTTGGATCACAAGGAGCAGATCCTACGCACTAAGAGGATTCCTTTGGTTCTCGTCAGATGGAGGAATCGTACACCAGAGGAAGCCACCTAAGAGCGAGAAGCTGAGCTCTGAGAAAATTCCCGAACTTATTTGCTTGAATTTTTAGGAAATTGCATATTGGATGTCTGACACATTGAGGGATTTTGATGTACTTGTCTTTTTATATATACAAAATTTTGGGGTGCAATGTAGTTGTTAAAGTCCCTACCAATTCTGAATTGCAACTTATTCTTCGTTCATACAAATATATATGAATTTTTGGAAATTATACCTACAAGTGGGTGTTTACTCTCACTTATGATCATGGGAATTAATCGGGCCGACTTTTATTTGATTTGCTTAAATTCGTAAGTAAAAATATGGTTTTGCACTTGCATTCGAGTTGAGTTCAATGTTTAACATGAAAAGGCTCAAGGGAGGTCAATTCGGACCCAACGTAATGGACCCACATCTCAAAATTTTGAAATTTGGGAAGAAAACAGACTCTGAGAAATTCGAGGGTCGAAATTGCAAATAGAGGGTCGAAATTGCATGAACAGTGCACAACCAGTTTGGGTCAAAATTTCAAGCCTGACAAGATTTACCAAATTCGAGGGTCGAATTCGTCGGGTTTAAGTGGGTTATGTTTTGGGATTTTGGCATTTCTCACTTTCAGAACAGAGGTCTGAGCTTGGGGTTTAGAGGGTTTTGGGGTTTCTTTGAGTTTTCTTCCACATTTTGGCTGAAACAAAGGAGGATTCAACTTGGTTTGCCTTGGAGTTTCGATTTCCTTGGCAGGGACCAACTCGTGGGCATTTTCAAGAGGTAAATCCTCTTCATTTTGGGTTTTTGTTGATTCTTCTTGTGCATCTTAGATTTCTTGCATTTTCATCTCATGGGACCAAAGAAACAAACCCCTGTTAGGGTCCCTACATCAAAGAGACCAGCTTCTAAGGCTGGGTCTTCAAGCCAACCTCCACAGCCGGCTCAACCCCCTGTTCCACCCATGCCCCCACAAATCCTTGAACAACCCAGTGAGTTTTGGGGTATTAAGGGGTTTGCTGATGATTGGATCTTCGATCCCGAGCTCTTCGATCAGTAGGAAACCATGCAATGGGCTTCGGACTATTTAGAGAAAGCCTAATTAACCTCACTGTTAAACCCTTTCCACACACACTTCTATCCTCGTTTAGTACGCTTATTTTATCAACGTATGAGACGGGGGGACGAAAAGAAACTTTACACCACTCTTGTAGGCGTGATTTTGCCTTTAATCTTGACGACATTGTCATGGCAATGCGATGCCCAACCACACACTCAACAACTATGGGATTGGCTCCTCCCCGCCCTAAATCTATCTCGGTTCATGAGGTCATTGCCCTGATGACCGAAGGTTGTCATGGTTCAAGCAAAGCTATCACACGTTCACTAATGCCAGACACAATGTGGATATTAGATGTGATTTTTAAAGCAACCTTCTATCCTTTTGGGCATAAATCGGAATGACGGGGCCCCATTCAGCAGATTTTATTTTCGGCATTTAAAGAACGTTGGTTCAATGCCCCGGAAGTAGTGTTTAAGGGTATCGTTAAGGCTTGTGAGAAGATGGGAAAGAAAGTTAAGACCCCGACCAAGGGCATTCCATATGCTCGCTTGATTTCGGTGATGATTGAGAATTATCGAGCATGACCAGCTTATGAGATTTCCCCTACTGAGCCACAGTCCATGGCTAGTCTCAAACTTTACAAATTGGTCGATTGGGATAGAACCTACAATAGATTGTTAAAGGCTCCTAAAGGTACAATAGTTCCTGATGAGGATGAGGACGATGGTGATCACCCCGTTTCAGAGCATGTTGCTCCTGCGACCGACCAGGCCCCACAGACTGATGTACTCACCCTGTCAGAGTTTACTCGTTAGATGACTTTCATGAGTTAGCAGATTGAGGCGCTGACACAGCATACGAGCTCCATGAGTCGAGAGTTGGAGGTTCATGGCGGGACTTTGACGTACTTGATGCAACGTGTGTTTCCCGTCGAATATGCGACTTACATGGCAGATATCTGGGCGTCAGTTCACCACCCTTCTACATCGGGAGCAGGTCCCAGTGTCCCTACAGATGCAGGTGATGACGGCACGGATGATGATGATGCTGATGGTGGGGACGATGACCAGGCTCCTGCTGGTCAAGTTGCTGAGGGAGCGGATTAGATCAGCCAGTGTGCTGTTATGATTCCTTTTTGTCATTTCTTATGGATTGTATTTATTTTATGGATTCTCTAGATCCTTGTGGTTCTACCTCTTTGCTACTTTTTATATCTATTTGTTTTGGAGTCTAGATCATTGTTGGTTTGTTTTTGTTGCCTCGCCTATGTAATCGGTTATGCTTTTATACTTATGGTAGTTTTGGCTATGGATTGTGGGTTATGAGTTTCTTTTTCACTTTAGTTACTTTTCTTTTATTCTGTCTTCGTGTTGGTGATTGGTTTTGCATTTTGTTCGATTTGACCCTATTTGTTACATATTCCGTTTTGCGTCCATTTGCTTTTCGCCTTGCTTTCGCTCTGGTACATTCACCATGAGTCACAGTGAGATTGTTTCCTGGCACGTGACACTCGGGGTATCGGCATCCATGTACGGATGCAATCCACTATGGTCCTTTGGGTCCACATGCAGTACATCCAGGTTACTACAGATCCCATCCCTTGACTTGCGTGCCTTGTGAGGCCATCGCATTGTGACCCATGTACTTTTTGCTTTGGCCTTATGATTTTCATTTGGTTTCCAGCTTTTTGCTTAGGGTGGGTTTTCTGGTAGCTTTGTTGTGCATCTTTTACATTTTCGGAGACGAAAATTTCTAAGGAGGGGAGAATGTAATATCCATGATATTTTTGGACCTAATTATGATTACCTCGATAAGCGTGCCCGAGAAACTTATGGGACGAATTCGATTTATTTAGATAAGTTAGAATATGAGATGGTTTGTGGTCAAAGGATTTCAGGTTTAGACTTGCGGAAGCTATATGTTTAGCAACATATACGCTAAGTCGTGTGCATGCGCTTAACACTAGAAATAATTGCAAGTTAAGTGGATAAAATTGTAAAAGTAAAAATCTAGATATTTTCGGTTTGCTTATTAGTTTTATAAAGAGAGAAGTGTAGAGGAGAAGCTTCACTCTTCTCTCTCATGTATGAACCTGAATTGAGGTCTTTGAACCCTTTTGTCTCCTTGCTTTGATCTTAGATCTCTTGTGATTGAGAATCCCTCTCCCCATCTTAGCCATTAATGAGCCTTATATTTTACTTCTGATTTGTTAAAAGTATTGAGAGAGAGAGAGAGAGATAGGGGAGAGTGGATAGTTCTGTGTATGTTTTGGTCTATAGCTCTTGAAGCAAGGTTGTGATGGACTGACTTTTTAGTCCAACTGAAGCGTGCGGATTTATCCGATGCGTGGACTTGGATCAACGAAAATCAAAGGGGTAACTTCAAGAGGTAGGCTTTGAAACTTCTTTTTATTTTGTTAATTATGTCTAGATAAGATTAGATAGCTAGACAAGTTAGACAGCTTGAAAATTTGGAATGAAAAAATCAATCAGAAGAACAAAATCCGGACAAGCATAGACCTGGAGAAATTCGAGGGTCGAATTTGAAATTCGACCATCGAATATAAATTTGAGGGCCGAATTTGGGCTTTTAAGCCTGATGCACTTTTGGGAAATTCGAGGGTCGAATTTAAAATTCGACCATTGATTTAGAATTCGAGGGTCGAATTTTGCCCTGTTTTTCTAATTTTTGGAAACTCTTGGAAAATATTTTGGGGAGTCTTTGGGTTGACTTTTTGGGCTTCATTAACACCTTTGGTGTTTATCCTTGTATGTTTGGTGATAAAGAGTCCATTGTGCGGACTCTTGGTATATTTTTGGACCGAATTGAGTCGAGGTAGGGGAACCCTAAACCTAATTTGCATTCTATTACAAGTATAGGTTATTTTATTTGCAAGCATGAAATCTGAATTTTGATAAACATTGCATGATTAAGAATTCTGAAACTTTGATATAAGAACTCAAAAATTTCAACTTCCGAACCTCATCTTCGAATATAATTTTTGAATTAGAACTTTGAAAATCCGAAAATCCGAAAATGTATGAATTACATAAAATCTGATATATTTAGCATTTGCATTTGATTTGAGGCACATACGAACGGAACTTTAGATCCTACCAACCGTGTTGACGGTAATTCAATATTGCGCAAGTTTCCCTCATTACGTAGGGGCTTGTTGCACTTCCAAAAAAGGGTTCATGAACGACGATGGTCAGTAGGGTTTCCCATCGGTGATACCCGTGCTCTCATGCTAGTATGTAATATGAGAGATTATTCTTAAGTTATAATTTTAAGACAAGAAGCATGCTTAATTTAAGATTTGAAAATATCAGAACATCAGATCTATTGAATCATTTTTGGCTTACTATTTTTGAATTGGAATTTAGACATCAATGCATCTTTTGAAAATCATATCTGATCCGATTTTGTCTTTAAAAAAACCTTTACTTATAATAAAATGCAAATGTATAAGTTTCCTCTATTGAGCTTCGATGTTAGCTCACCCCGACTATACGTCACAGGTGCTGAGACTAGCCTAGGATCTGAAGATCTTGATCTGGAGGACTCCGACTATATTCCTGAGGAGGAATTAGAGACCCCAGCAGAGGAATTCTTTCCTTGATCGGGATTCGTCCTTTTGGTACTTTTAGTTTAGAATTATTTTGAATATTGGGCCCTAGGCCATTGTTTTGTCATTTTTGGATATCACTTGAGGAACCATCATTAGGAACCACTATTTTAGGTGTTGGATTGGCCATCATCGGTGGTTCTTCCTGGTTCCTTTTGGTGATATATTTTGATATGATCTTTTATCGATGATTATTTAGTTTTGCTTCTGTTTTGTTCTATGCTTATGCTACCGGCTTCTGTTTGTTTATGGCTTATTGAGAAATCAATAAGTTGATGAACCGTCCTTTCCTATACCTTAAGGATTGGAAAAGTCGAGTCGTCACAAAATTTGTTTAGTAGTTTGAAGAAATGGATATGGTCCCATATTCACTTTTCCCTCCTCTGGAACATTTGGTTTATCAGAAGCCATATCAGATGCAACAATGGTGCCTATTCTGAAGGAAACCTAATTCGTGATAGCCTCTTTTTAGTGTGCTCCTGGTCTATTTCTGAAGGTCTTAAGGACTCCTCAATCCTTACTATTCGAAAATTTGAAGCTGATAACCACCTCTCTTTAATTTCCGCTTTATAACTGGGGCTAAGTTTTGTATTGGACTTTGTCCGTTTTTTTTTTTTTTGGGGGGGGGGCAGGGGGGTGTGTGTTTTTATTTGTATTTGTTGGAGGTCATGTGGTGCTATTATGGGTCCTTATTGGTCCTTCCGATTCTCAGTTTTAGCATTTCCTTAATATAAACACAAATTAAAAAAAATAAAATAATAAATCACATAACACACATCACGCTCAAACGTGACTTTAGGGCTATATTTTTGGGATCTGTGTCATATGGTGTAATAGCCCGAAAAAAATCACACTAAACTATAACCTCGGGATCCGTGCCCGATCGGTCACAGGTTTGACCAATTAGGAGTTCAATAATTAGCATTGAGTGTGATGAGCGATTGAGATGTGATGGTTCGTGTAGCTATGTGATGTGTGTTGTAAATCTGAAGTCACATATACCTACAGCGGTGTATGTGCTCAACACACAAGGAAGGGGATAGATAAAAGGGTTTAATAGCCCTAGTTCTCTTTTAATTGGTTGATTGAGAGAGAGAACAAAGAAGAGAGAGAGAAGGAGAGCATAGTTAATGCAATGAGTAAATGCTAGTTGAGGAAGGGGGATTCGAGCAATAAACGTCGGATTCGACGCGAGGGATCCTCTAGAAGCAAAGCTGGAAACCCTAGCCTTTCCAACCACTTAACTTAATCAATTTGAGATTGATTAAAGGTAAATTTTTGTGAATAAAATGCATAAGTTATAGAGGTTAATTTGTAACTAAAAATGGTTTAAATTATAGGATAATGGCTTAGAAAAATAGAGGAAAAAGTGTGGAAAAAGGTTGAGAAGAACAGCCAAAAGGGGGCTAAATCTGGCAATTTCGATTAATCGAAATTGAGTTTCGATTAATCGAAATTGGCCAAGAAGTTGAAAAGTCAGAGGACCCCGATCTCGATTAATCGAATTCAGTTTCGATTAATCGACTTTGGATTTCGATTAATCGATTTGTATATCGATTAATCGACTGGGAACCTCCAGTGGACCCCAGGGGCTGGAGGAAATGACTTGGGGAAAATCGACTAATCGAAATGGGATTTCGATTAATCGATTTGGGATCAATTAATCGATTTTGGGAACTCGATCACTCGAATTGAGAATCGACTTGGCTGAACAGAGAATTTCGATTAATCGAATTAGGATTCGATTAATCGAATGAAAATCTCGATTAATCGATATTGACTTTCGATTAATCGATTTTGGAGTTCGATTAATCGACTGTGCTAAATTTTGTTGACTTTTGAGTTTGACTTTAAGCTTCATGGAGGGTCTTGGACCTCCTTTATTGCATCTTTAGTGATGTGTTTCACATGTTATGTGGTACCATAGGGGTACGTGTGAGTTAGTGCACAAGGATCCACGTGGGACCTTGATGCATTGAACGAACGAAGACTTGAGGTAGGGAACACCTTGAACATGTACTTTATTTTACAAGAGCATGTATGTAGTGATATAGAATTAAAAATTCAAATGTTTTATTGCTTAAGAATTGTGAAAGGTGTGTGTGAGTGACACCCATAAGAGTAAGTATAATGAGCCATCCCCAGGGGATGAAGAAGTAAAGAGATAAGAGCATCAGGTGCGATGCAAGTGAATGGATACATCCCAGGGATGTATCTAAGATTGAATCATGTTTGATAGGGCCTGTAATAGTCCGAAAAATCACGCTAAACTATGACCTCAGGATCCGCGCCCGATCGGTCATAGGTTTGACCAAATAGAAGTTCAATAGTTAGCATAGAGTGTAATGAGCGGATGTGATGTGATGGTTTGAGTAGCTATGTGGGGTGTGTTGTAAAATCTGAAGTCACATACACCTATCGAGGTGCATGTGCTCAACACACAAGCTGGGGGAAGGATAAAAGGGTTTAATAACCCTAAAATCCTGGAAATTGGTTGTTGAAGGAGTAAAGAAGAGAGAGAGAGAGGGGAGAGGTTAAGCAAGCATTATTGTGAGGGATTGGAAGGGGGATTCTAGCATTAAAGAGGCCGATTTAGCGAGGAGAATCCATTCAAGCTAAAGCTGGAACCCTAGCCTTCCAACCACTTGATTTGAAATCAATTTGAGATTGATTCAAGGTAAATTTTTGTGAATAAAATGCATAGATTGTAGAGGTTAAATTGTAGTTGAAAATGGTTTAAATCATAGGATAATGGTTTAGAAAAATAGAGGAAAAAGTGTGGAAAAAGATTGGGAAGAACAGCTCGAAAGGGCCTGAATCGGGCAATTTCGATTAATCGAAATTGGGTCTCGATTAATCGAAATTGGCCAAGAAGTTGAAAAGTCAGGAAACCCCGATCTCGATTAATCGAATTGAATTTTGATTAATCGACTTTGGATTTCGATTAATCGATTTGGGTATCGATTAATCGACTGGGAACCTCCAGTGGACCCCAGGGGCTGGAGGAAATGACTTGTGGAAAATCGACTAATCGAAATGGGATTTCGATTAATCGATTTCAATTTTTGATTAATCGATTTGGGATCGATTAATCGATGTTAGGAACTCGATTACTCGAATTGAGAATCGACTGGGCTAAACAGAGAATTTCGATTAATCGAATTAGGATTCGATTAATCGAATGAAAATCTCGATTAATCGATTTGAGAATCGATTAATCGATATTGACTTTCGATTAATCGATTTTGGAGTTCGATTAATCGACTGAGCTAAATTATGTTAACTTTTGAGTTTGACTTTAAGATTCTTGGAGGGTCTTGGACCTTCTTTATTGCATCCTTAGTGATGTGTTTCACATGTTATGTGGTACCATAGGTGGTACGAGTGAGCTAGTGCACAAGGAGCCACGTGGGACCTTGATGCATTGATCAAATGAAGACTTAAGGTAGGGAACACCTTGAACATGTACTTTATTTTATAAGAGCATGTATGTAGTGATGTAGAATTCAAATTCAAATGTTTTATTGCTTAAGAATTGTGAAAAGTGTGTGTGTGTGACATCCATAAGAGTAATTATAATGAGCCATCCCCAGGGGATGAAGAAATCAAGAGATACGAGCATCAGGTGTGATGCAAGTGAATGGATACATCCCAGGGATGTATCCAAGATTGAATCATGTTTGATAGGGCCTAACTGATATAAGATAGCACATTTATACGGTGAATAATTATATGTAAGGCACCGATATTTTTGTTATTTAAGGTTTGATAGGGTACCCCACCGACGTGGCGGGATATCCACGACTGACACGGTAGGATATCCGTGACCGATATAGCGGCGAAACCGTAGGCGCATGAGGCTTATCTTGAGATAAGTGAAACCCCGCCACCAATCCCCAGGGGAAAGGGGCTTGGGTACTATATGGTATTCTCAGGGAATACGTTAAAAGTGTCTATATAGATGACGATGAAGGGTATCTCATCGGGCTCGATGCTATATTGCTCAGGGATTACTTAAGTTGAAAGTTTAAGTTTTGCTTTAGGCCTTTTCAGCATTATTCATGAGTAAATAAAAGACACGAGTAAACTACCAGTAAAATGTAATACTTTTTAACTGTTTCATCAGTAATTGCATAGACATATCATGCATGGCATATCATGGAATATATGTGAGTAATAATTTATATGTTCAACTGTGTTTTGTTCCCTATTGAGCTAGGATGTAGCTCACCCTATAGACTATACGTCGCAGGTCCACTACTAGCAGCTGCCGAGGCTTCAGGAGACGCTAACCCCGGTGAGTCGGACCTTGCGGCCGGCGACGGGTTGGAGCCACCTCCTGAGGACTTCTTCTAAAGGACTCCGTTGTGCCGCTTTGAGGGCTTTTTGAGATAGATTGGTACGGCTTGGTATGTCAAGCCTAGTTTTGGTTAAACCATGTATATATTGAGTTTGAGATTATTTTGTTGGGGCGAACCATCCGTGATGATTGCTATCATCGATGGTTCGGGTCGGTTCTCCATTCATGCAGAGGCATGAGGGTAGAACTGTCTTTTGGAGAATTACTTAATATAGATTTAAATTCCGTAGCTCATTTATTATTTCATTTTATGCTTGATATGCTAATGTTCCGTGCTTAGCTATGGGGCACGGTCAAGATGATCGTGCTGATGGCACGGGTTTCGGAGTGCCAAAAACCGGGCTGTCACAGTTGGTATCAAAGCATTTTCTTTTAGCAATTCTGACAATTGTCCTTTGGGTCAGAACATAGGGGCTTCTGCTAACGAAACTTTAGTTTCAAATGCAGCCGCAAATGTCATCTAGAGGAAGAGGCCGACCAAGGGGAGGCCAGCAGAGAAGTCTACGTAGTGGAGATGATTACATCTCTCCTACTAATAGAGTGCCTTTAGGAGGCACTGAGGCCCCAGGGGGCAGTAGTAGTAGACAACATAATGAAGAGGATCGAGATCATCAGGATCAAGATCTAAGAGAGCAAGAGAGAGTGAGAGAAAGACAAGAAGATAGAGAGGAGCGACAAAGGATGATGCACACTATGGAGACTATGGCAGCTGCCATGGCACAACAAGCCGCATCCTTTGCAGCTCACGCGTCAAGAGAACAGCAGCCACCTACACCACCTATAGGACCTGCGCTGCCTGTGCCCTTATCCTTTACAGAGTTTAGGAGGATGAGACCTCCTTCATTTTCTGGGCAGGCAGACACAATGGCCGCTGAGAACTGGCTTATGGAGATGGAGAAAGTCTTTAGCGTGCTAACATGCACGGAAGATGAGAGTGTGAGATGGGCAGCTTATATGTTGGATGGGGAGGCTGGGCCTTGGTGGAAGTCCGTGATAGGGACTCGGGCTCAGGAGACCCCAGAGTTTCCTTGGACTTGGGAGGAGTTTGTTGAGGAGTTCAACAAACAATATTTTCCGAAAGTGGTGAGGAACCAGCTTGAGATAAAATTTTTACAGTTAGTGCAAGGGAGAATGACAGTGAGAGAATATGGGGTGGAGTTTCTACGACTTGCCCGTTTTGCTCCGGATTACGTCGCTACCGAAGTGATGAAATCCAAGAGGTTTCAGCAAGGTTTGAAGCCTGAGGTTAGGGGAGGCGTAGCTCCATTTCAGTTAAGGACCTATGAAGAGGTCATGAGTAAAGCACTAGTGGTTGAAGAGGAGAATACAAATAGATATCGACAGAGAGAGCAGCAGAGAGGAGGAAATGAACAAGGAAGATCGGGGCACTACGAACCGGTGAACAAAAAGCCGAGGTTCGTAGCCCAAAATCAGAGACCATAGTTCCAAGGGGGTTTCGGAAGGCCGGCGCAACAACAACACCAACCGAGGTTTCCATTACTTGCGTCGGGGAGACCTTTTCGGTATGAGAGCCCTGCCATGTCTACTGGCGCCACTATAACACAGGGTTCTCGTACTATTTCTTCTGCACCTCGGGAGACTTGCGCAAAGTGTGGCAACCCTCATAGGACAGTGGATTGCAGATTGGGAACTAGGGGTTGTTTTCGATGTGGCAAGGTGGGCCACTTGATCAAGGATTGCCCCGAGACGGATAAAAGAAAGACGGCTTCAGTTGCAGCGACACGACCCATTCAAGCAAGGAAGCCGATCGTTCAGGGGAGAGCTATGCGATCCGGTGAGACTCGTTAAAATTAAAGAAAATTTTCTTTTCATTAAAATTTTAGATAGAGAAGGAGCATGCATTAGAAATTGTATAGATTCTTTTCTCAATACAAAAGCTGTATGCGAATTAAGGGTGTAAATTGATGTGTAAATTATAGTATGTATGTATGTATGCTATAGGTACTTTAAATATATATGAAAAAGGATGCTTTGTGGGTGGATGTGGCCTTCGGTGATAGACGGTCTACCACTCATTAAATCACTCCACGTTTATGAAAGATGAAGATTGTTCGAGGCGTTGGATTTCGTCCTATCTGTGTCTATTCCATTTGGAGAGTTAGTAGACCACGGAGTTAGCTTACAAATCCATCATTGTAGCGATTCGAGACTTAGAGGTGCATGAATTGGAAGCAAAGTTGATCTTTGTTAGACATGCAAGGGTTTGATGTGATCCTTGGCATGGGTGGTTGGCGACATTGTACTGCAATCGATTACAAGAACAAGGTAGTCATTTTCGGACCCAACACAAGAAGATCATTTCGGTTTCAAGGGTGAGGTCGTCATCGTACCTTGATCTCGTGATGAGAAAATGATCGAGAAAGGGTTCGATGGATACTTAGCTTTCTTAAAGGAGGACAAGGAAGAAAAGAATGTCATTTACGAGATAGCGGTTATGCGAGACTTCGTCGGCGTGTTTCGGAAGAATTGCCTAGATTACCTCCAGAGAGAGAAGTAGAATTCGCCATTGACTTAGCACCAGGAACGGAGCCTATTTCAAAAGCACCTTATAGAATGGCTCCTGCTGAGTTAAAGGAGTTGAAGGAACAACTACAAGAACTTATGGACGAAGGGTTTGTTAGGCCGAGCGTGTCTCCATGGGGAGCACTGGTCTTGTTTGTCAAGAAGAAGGATGGGTCAATGCGGCTATGCATTGACTATCGACAATTGAACAAACTCACTGTGAAGAACCGCTACCCTTTGCCTAGAATTGACGATCTATTTGACCAGCTGCAAGGAGCAAGGTATTTTTCCAAGATCGATCTGAGATCTGGGTATCATCAGTTGCGAGTCAAGGCTGAGGACATTCAGAAGACAGCTTTTCGGACACGGTATGGACACTATGAATTCCTTGTGATGCCGTTTGGATTGTGAATGCTCGGCGTCGTTTATGGATCGATGCAAGTGTTTAAACACACTTGGACTCTGCGTCGTAGTGTTTATTGATGATATCTTGATATACTCCAAATCCAAGGCGGAACACGAAGAACATTTGAGGATTGCTCTCTGAGCCTTACGTGAACACCAATTGTCGCCAAACTTCGGCAAGTGTGAGTTTTGGTTGGAAGAGGTTAGCTTTTGGGACATGTTGTCTCAAAGCATGGTGTCACGTAGATCCGAAAGATAGATAAGCGATGGTTAAATGGGAGCAACCAAAGACGGTGGACCGATGTCCAAGTTTTACGGGCTTAGCGAGAGTTATTATCGACGTTTCGTCGAGGGGTTTTCAAAGATATTGGGACCTCTCACAAAGCTGACATGAAAAGATTCAAGATTTGAGTGGAGTGAGGCATGCGAGAAGAGTTTTCAAGAACTCAAAACGAGACTCACTTCGGCTCCAGTGCTAGCGATTCCTTCAGGCAGCGGAGGATACGCCGTGTACAGCGACACGTCATACAATGGCCTTGGTTGTGTACTCAACCAACACAAGAAGGTGATAGCTTACGGATCAAGACAGCTGAAAGAACACGAGAAAAATTACCCAACTCATGACTTGGAACTAGCAACAGTCATTTTTGCGCTGAAGATTTGGAGACATTACTTGTATGGTGAGACTTTTGAAATTTTCACCGATCATAAGAGCCTCCGATATCTCTTTACACAGAAAGAGCTCAACATGAGACAGCGCAGGTGGATGGAATTCCTCAAGGATTACGATTGCTCCATACAATACCATCCAGGCAAGGCGAATGTAGTAGCCGATGCATTGAGTCGGAAAGGTTCAGCTTAGTTAGCTTGTTTGATTTTGGGTATGCACCGATGGAAATTATTGGAAGACCTGGCATTCTACGATGCGAACATTGAGTCAAAAGCCACCGGATCTTTTTTGGCTAACATATCAGTAAAGCCAGTGATATTTGAACATATCCACGACCTACAGATGAAAGATCTGGCAATGACAAAGATTCATCAAGACGTGAGTGAAGGCATCAGGTCGGACTTCTCGGTTAAAGAAGATGGTTCTTTATTGTTTAAGGGCCGTCTATGCATTCCGGACAATGCCGATCTAAGACGAACGATTCTTGATGAGGCCCATAAGTCAAATTATGCTATCCACCCTGGTAGCACCAAAATGTACCAAGACTTGAAAAAGAACTACTGGTGGAGAGGACTGAAGCAAGACGTGGCCGAGTACGTGTCACAGTGTTTGACTTGTCAGCAAGTGAAGGTTGATCATAGACATCCTGCTGGACTATTGCAACCTTTACCAATCCCAGAATGGAAATGGGAATCAATCTCGATGGACTTCATTGTTGGATTGCCCCGTACTGCCAAGAGACACAATGCCATTTGGGTCGTCGTAGACCGATTGACCAAATCAGCGCACTTTTTGCCGTACAATACTACATATACAGCAGGAAGACTGACAGACTTATACATGAAGGAGATTGTAAGATTACATGGGATTCCAAGCAGCATAGTTTCAGATCGTGATCCACTATATACATCCAAGTTTTGGAAGAAATTTCAAGAAGGAATGGGAACACGACTAGACTTTAGTTCAACTTTCCATCCTCAAATTGATGGGCAGACAGAGCGAGTGAACCAAGTAATAGAAGACATGCTCAGAGCGTGCATGCTAGATATGCAAGGATACTGGGATGAGTATCTACTGCTGTTCTCGAATAGCATACAACAGTTTCCAAACGAGCATTGGCATGGCACCGTATGAAGCTCTGTATGGACGACGATGCAAATCACCCCTCAATTGGGAGGAAACAGGTGAGAAATTTATGTTAGGACCAAAACTACTTGAAGATAACGCCACCGTTGTTCGAATTATCAGAGAAAGGTCAAGTCAAGACAGAGACAGAAAAGTTACGCCGACATGAAGCGGACTAGTGTCGACTATAAAGTGGGCGAGCACGTGTTTGTGAAAGTGTCACCTATGAAAGGTGTAATGAGATTTGGTAAGAGAGGGAAGTTAAGTCCATGTTATGTTGGACCATTTGAAATTTTGGGACGCGTAGGTGAAGTTGCGTATCGCATTGGTTTACCACCACTGTTTGATCGGGTACATAACGTTTTCCACATATCGATGCTCAGAAAGTATGTGAATGATCCATCTCATGTGTTAGGAAAACAACCTATGGAGATGTGTGAGGACATGAGCATGATAGAGGAACCAGTGGAAATCTTGGATCAAAAGGAACAAGTACTGCGCACTAAAGTGATTCCCTTAGTGCTTGTTCGGTGGAACAATCATCCAAAAGAAGAGGCTACTTGGGAACGAGAGGCCGATGTGAAAGAATAATATCCAGCCTTGTTTCCAACGACGTGAGAATTCAATGTAAACCACAAACATGTTTGTGGAATCTCCGCAAGACTTGTAATTCGATGGAAATTTTGCTCAAAAGTATGATTAAAGGAACAGAGTTTTGTATGTACATGACCAAGTGAATGTGTTTTTATGGATCTACGAACCACTTGATGTCATAAATTGTCAAAAATAATCAAAGAACCAAAGAACCTGAAAGTCTGGAGAAATTGGGCAAAACCGATTAATCGAATTTCAAATCGATTAATCGATTTGGAATTTCGATTAATCAATTTTGTTCGATTAGTCGACTGGCATGTTCCAGTGACTGGAAATTGAAATGAGAGTTAGAACAGACATAGAATGCAATTTCGATTGATCGAGTTATAATTTCGATTAATCGATTTTGGAAATTCGATTAATCGATTTGAGATTTCGATTAATCGAACTGGATCCTCGATTAATTGATTTACTAAAGGGACTTGGAAGAAATTGAAGTCAGATAGACGATTTCGATTAATCGAAGTGAATTTCGATTAATCGAAATGGATTTCGATTAATCGAATAATTTAAGGAATTCTGGAATTTTGGAAGTTACTGCACGATTTCGATTAATCGAAGTGAAATTCGATTAATCGATTTTGAAATTTCGATTAATCGAAATGGATTTTGATTAATCGACTGGCTCGCGCCAGTGAGCTCTAAAACTTAAATTTTTAAACGGATACGGTTTCGATTAATCGAATTTAACTTTCGATTGATCGATTTGGGAAATCGATTAATCGATTTTGCGCGGCTTAACCTAGTAATGAATCTCGATTAATCGATTCTGAATTTTGATTAATCGAGCCGGGGCCTATATATTGAAATTTTGGGATTTTCTTTGCCATTCGAAATCTTTTGAGCTCTCGGGTTTTTTGGCGCTTCATCTTCTTCTTCTTCTCCGACCATCCGGCACCCTAGGGTTTGCGTTCCCGCTAGTTTTCGGATCGGATTCAAGTGCCATCGCATCCAAAACCCACGGTAAAACCCTAATTTCGCACTTTCCCTTCGATTTGAACTAGCTAAACCCTAGTTTTTTTTCTAAAATGTCCAAAACCCCGGTTGTCTTCGAAGAAGGCAACCTCTAAGTTGCCGGTTAGGCGTAAGAACGCCGCACCACCACCACCTACCCCATCGCCGGTGAGGACTCCTTCACCGTCGACATCGGAGACCACCTCCGGTTCGACGAGCGCGTCTACGCGTGAGTCTTCCCGCGAGTCCACGCCCATGCCCCCACCACCCACTAATGTGATACAACCAAATGAATGGTGGGCCGCAAAGACCTTTGAGGTCGAATACATTATCGACCCTACCCTTTTCACCAAAGGCGAGACCCAATGGGCTCGAAACTATCCTAACAATGCCGGTCTCGGCAACCTTCTCAAACCAATCCGGGGTTCTTACTACCCTAGATTGGTGAGACTATTTTACCAAGGGCTTGTGGACGGCCCGACCGACGATGTGATCAAGACCACTATCGAGGGTCGCGACTACACGATCACACGTCGCCACATACACGAGGTGCTCGAGTGCTACCTCGATTTCATCCCCGAGACCACCCTATTCCCACCCTTTGAGGAGGAACCTCGCTTTGAGGATGTCATGACTCGCATGACCAATGGCAAAAAGGGGTCGGGCTCCTCCATCAAGAGGGTTGACCTTCCCCACTACATGTGGATGCTTGACTCGGTGGTCAAGTGTAATCTGTACCCTATGCGCCACGACACCGAGCACGGGGAGAAAGTGCAGCAGGCACTTTACTCGGCCTTCTGTGGCCGGTGGTTTGACGCCACCATGCTCATCCTCAAGGGGATGAGGTACATAAAGGGGAAGCTGATGAAGGGAAACCTACGGCCCAAGGAGAAGATGCCCTACGCTCGCCTCATATCGAGCATGTTGGAGTGCTACTCCAACGATGCATCTTCTCTCTCTCGCATGAAGAGAGGGCTACTACTGCGTGAAGACATTCTCCATGTCTTCATGGGCCCGTACTAACTTTGAGCGGACCCTACCGGCTCCGGGTCCCACTCCAGTAGCCCCAGCAGCAGCAGCAGTAGCACCACCGCCACCCCCACCACCACAGCAGGACCCACCCGTGGGTGGGGCACACCCTGCCGCAGCCGAGCCATCCGTGGAGAGGACCACCTCTCACACAACAGCCTCACCGACACCACCATCCCACTCCGCGCCCGCGACACCCACCTCATCCTACCGCCGGCGCGCCGCTTCATCAGGGCCTACCATAGAGGAGGTGTTGGCCCGTATGGAGGCCAACAATGAACGGATGAACCGGAGGATGGACTTCCTCCTCTTTCACACCCTACGCCACATCTACCCGACCGACTACCGCCGCTACCTCACCCAGGAGGAGGAGTGGACAGCCGGACGCACAGCCTTCCATCGAGGACCCGTCTTCCATCCCACCACTGCCACTACAGACGCGGCTCCTTCCACATCTACCTCCGCTCCATGACAGAGACACTGACCACAGTGACCGACTACCCGGCCTGATCACCACCACATGCAGCCATCGGCTCAATAGACCCACCAGCCCCTGCAGACCCAACTGGCGAGGGGAATGCATGAGTCTTATCTTTAATTTGTATCAGTTATGATGTTGTACATGTATATTTTTGTATGCCAACTTATTGGCGCCTTGTAAAACTTTCAGATATTAATAGAAATCCAAATTTTTATGTTAATTATTTTATTTCGTCAAAAAATTGAATTTCATGCTTGTAATTGTGAATACCTAAATACGTCTGAGTCAACTGGACCACCTCACCTGAGAGTGTGGGGGGGGGGGGAGAGACCTAGACCTACGAACCTTGGATTATTTTCGAGGACGAAAATTCCCAAGGTGGGGAGGATGTAATAGCCCGAAAAATCACGCTAAACTATGACCTCGGGATCCGTGCCCGATCGGTCATAGGTTTGACCAAATAGAAGTTCAATAGTTAGCATAGAGTGTAATGAGCGGATGTGATGTGATGGTTTGAGTAGCTATGTGGGGTGTGTTGTAAAATCTGAAGTCACATACACCTATCGAGGTACATGTGCTCAACACACAAGCTGGGGGAAGGATAAAAGGGTTTAATAACCCTAAAATCCTGGAAATTGGTTGTTGAAGGAGTAAAGAAGAGAGAGAGAGAGAGGGGAGAGGTTAAGCAAGCATTATTGTGAGGGATTGGAAGGGGGATTCTAGCATTAAAGAGGCCGATTTAGCGAGGAGAATCCATTCAAGCTAAAGCTGGAACCCTAGCCTTCCAACCACTTGATTTGAAATCAATTTGAGATTGATTCAAGGTAAATTTTTGTGAATAAAATGCATAGATTGTAGAGGTTAAATTGTAGTTGAAAATGGTTTAAATCATAGGATAATGGTTTAGAAAAATAGAGAAAAAAGTGTGGAAAAAGATTGGGAAGAACAGCTCGAAAGGGGCTGAATCGGGACTCGGGCTCAGGAGACCCCAGAGTTGCCTTGGACTTGGGAGGAGTTTGTTGAGGAGTTTAACAAACAATATTTTCCAGAAGTGGTGAGGAACCAGCTTGAGATACAATTTCTACAGTTAGTGCAAGGGAGAATGACAGTGAGAGAATATGGGGTAGAGTTTCTACGACTTGCCCATTTTGCTCCGGATTACGTCGCTATCGACTCATGACTTGGAACTAGCAACAGTCATTTTTGCGTTGAAGATTTGGAGACATTACTTGTGTGGTGAGACTTTTGAAATTTTCACCGATCATAAGAGCCTCCGATATCTGTTTACACAGAAAGAGCTCAACATGAGACAGCGCAGGTGGATGGAATTCCTCAAGGATTACGATTGCTCCATACAATACCATCCAGGCAAGGCGAATGTAGTAGCCGACGCATTGAGTCGGAAAGGTTCAGCTCAGTTAGCTTGTTTGATTTTGGGTATGCACCGATGGAAATTATTGGAAGACCTGGCATTCTACGATGCGAACATTGAGTCAAAAGCCATCGGATCCTTTTTGGCTAACATATCAGTAAAGCCAGTGATATTTGAGCATATCCACGATCTAAAGATGAAAGATCCGGCATTAACAAAGATTCATCAAGACGTGAGTGAAGGCATCAGGTCGGACTTCTCGGTTAAAGAAGATGGTTCTTTATTGTTTAAGGGCCGTTTATGCATTCCGGACAATGCCGATCTAAGACGAACGATTCTTGATGAGGCCCATAAGTCAAATTATGCTATCCACCCTGGTAGCACCAAAATGTATCAAGATTTGAAAAAGAACTACTGGTGGAGAGGACTGAAGCAAGACGTGGCCGAGTACGTGTCACGGTGTTTGACTTGTCAGCAAGTGAAGGTTGATTATAGACATCCTGCTGGACTATTGCAACCTTTACCAATCCCAGAATGGAAATGGGAATCAATCTCGATGGATTTCATTGTTGGATTGCCCCGTACTGCCAAGAGACACAATGCCATTTGGGTCGTCGTAGACCGATTGACCAAATCAGCGCACTCTTTACCGTACAATACTACATATACAGCAGGAAGACTGGCAGACTTATACATGAAGGAGATTGTAAGATTACATGGGATTCCAAGCAGCATCGTTTCAGATCGTGATCCACTATATACGTCCAAGTTTTGGAAGAAATTTCAAGAAGGAATGGGAACACGACTAGACTTTAGTTCAGCTTTCCATCCTCAAACTGATGGGTAGACAGAGCGAGTGAACCAAGTAATAGAAGACATACTCAGAGCGTGCATGCTAGATATGCAAGGATACTGGGACGAGTATCTACCGTTGCTCGAATTCGCATACAACAACAGTTTCCAAACGAGCATTAGCATGGCACCGTATGAAGCTCTGTATGGATGACGATGCAAATCACCCCTCAATTGGGAGGAAACGGGTGAGAAATTTGTATTAGGGCCAAAACTACTTGAAGACAACGCCACCGTCATTCGAATAATCAGAGAAAGGCTGAAGTCAGCACAGAGCAGACAGAAAAGTTACGCCGACATGAAACAGACTAGTGTCAACTATAAAGTGGGTGAGCACGTGTTTGTGAAAGTGTCACCTATAAAAGGCGTAATGAGATTTGGCAAGAGAGGGAAGTTAAGCCCACGTTATGTTGGACCATTTGAAATTTTGGGACGTGTAGGTGAAGTTGCGTATCGCATTGGTTTACCACCACTGTTTGATCTGGTACATAACGTTTTCCACATATCGATGCTCAGAAAATATGTGAATGATCCATCTCATGTGTTAGGAAAACAACCTATGGAGATGTGTGAGGACATGAGCATGATAGAGGAACCAGTGGAAATCTTGGATCAAAAGGAACAAGTACTGCGCACTAAAGTGATTCCCTTAGTGCTTGTTCGGTGGAACAATCATCCAAAAGAAGAGGCTACTTGGGAACAAGAGGCCGATGTGAAAGAATAATATCCAGCCTTGTTTCCAACGACGTGAGAATCCAATGTCAACCACAAGCATGTTTGTGGAATCTCTACAAGACTTGTAATTCGATGGAAATTTTGCTCAAAAGTATGATTAAAGGAACAGATTTTTGTATGTACATGACCAAGCGAATGAGTTTTTATGGATCTACGAACCACTTGATGTCATAAATTGTCAAAAATAATCAAAGAACCAAAGAACCTGAAAGTCTGGAGAAATTGGGCAAAACCGATTAATCGAATTTCAAATCGATTAATCGATTTGGAATTTCGATTAATCGATTTTGTTCGATTAGTCGACTAGCAGGTGCCAGTGACTGGAAATTTGAATAAGAGTTAGAATATACATAGAATGCAATTTCGATTGATCGAGTTATAATTTCGATTAATCGATTTGGGATCGATGAATCGATTTTGGGAATTCGATTAATCGAATTGGGGATTCGATTAATCGAACTGCATGTTCGATTAATCGAACAAACTGGGAATGTTAGAAGAAATTGGGAATAAATTAATAAAATTTCGATTAATCGAAGCAGTTTCGATTAATCGATTTGAGATTTTGATTAATCGAATTGGATCATCGATTAATCGATTTACTAAAGGGACTTGGAAGAAGTTGAAGTCAGATAGACGATTTTGATTAATCGAAGTGAATTTCGATTAATCGATTTTGAAATTTCGATTAATCGAAATGGATTTCGATTAATCGAATAACTTATGGAATCCTGAATCTTTGGAAGTTACTGCACGATTTCGATTAATCGAAGTGAAATTCGATTAATCGATTTTGAAAATTCGATTAATCGAAATGGATTTCGATTAATCGACTGGCTCGCGCTAGTGAGCTCTAAAACTTAAATTTTTAAATGGATACGATTTCGATTAATCGAATTTGACTTTCGATTGATCGATTTGGGAAATCGATTAATCAATTTTGCGCGGCTTAACCTAGTTTTGAATCTCGATTAATCGATTCTGAATTTCGATTAATCGAGCCGGGGCTTATATATATAAAATTTGGGATTTCACTCCCTATTCGAAATCATTTGAGTTTTTCGTTTGGGCGCATTTCTTCTTCTCCTCTTTCTCCAGCCAGCCGAGCTCTCTAGGGTTTGCATTTCCGTTGGTTTTCGGATCGGATTCAAGTGCCATCGCATCCAAAACCCACGATAAACCCTAAATTTGTGTTTTTCCCTTCAATTTGAGTTAGAGAAACCCTAGTTTAAGCTTATTTCACCACCATGCCGCCCAAAACCCGGTTGTCTTCGAAGAAGGCAACCTCTAAGTTGCCGGTTAGGCGTAAGAACGCCGCACCACCACCACCTACCCCATCGCCGGTGAGGACTCCGTCACCGTCGACATCGGAGACCACCTCCGGTTCGACGAGCGCGTCTACGCGCGAGTCTTCCCGCGAGTCCACACCAATGCCCCCACCACCCACTAACGTAGTGCAACCAAACGAGTGGTGGGCGGCCAAGACCTTCGAGGTCGAATACATTATCGACCCAACCCTATTCACAAACCCCGATCTACCGGGCGAGACCCAATGGGCTCGAAACTACCTCAACAACGCCAGTCTCGGCAACCTTCTCAAACCAATCCGGGGTTCTTACTACCCTAGATTGGTGAGATTATTTTGCCAAGGGCTTGTGGACGGCCCGACCGATGATGTGATCAAGACCACCATCGAGGATCGCGACTACACGATCACACGTCGTCATATACACGAGGTGCTCGAGTGCTACCTCGATTTCACCCCTGAGACCACCCTATTCCCACCCTTCGAGGAGGACCCTCGATTTGAGGAGATCATGACCCGTATGACCAACGGGAAAAAGGGGTCGGGATCCTCCATCAAGAGGGTTGACCTTCCCCACTACATGTGGATGCTTGATTCGGTGATCAAGTGTAACCTTTACCCAATGCGCTACGACACTGAGCGTGTGGAAAAGGTGCAACAAGCACTTTACTCGGCCTTCTGTGGCCGGTGGTTTGATGCCACCATGCTCATCCTAGAGGGGATGAGGTATATCAAGGGCAAGCTCATGAAGGGCAACCTCCGGCCCAAGGAAAAGATGCCTTACGCTCGCCTTATATCGAGCATGTTGGAGTGCTACTCCAACGACCCATCCTACGCCGTCTCTCCTCACGAGGTGAGGGCTACGGACTGCGTGAAGACATTCTCCATGTCTTCATGGGCCCGTAGCTATAACCTACTTAAGCGGACCCTACCGGCTCCGGGTCCCGCTCCAGTCGCCGCAGCAGCAGCAGTAGCACCACCGCCACCCCCACCACCACAGCAGGACCCACCCGTGGGTGGGGCACACCCTGCCGCAGCCGAGCCTTCAGTGGAGAGGGCCACCTCTCACACAGCAGCCTCACCGACACCGCCAGCCCACTCCGCGCCCGCTACACCCACCTCATCCTACCGCCGGCGCGCCGCTTCATCAGGGCCGACCATAGAGGAGGTGTTGGCCCGTATGGAGGCTAACAACGAACGGATGAACCGGAGGATGGACTTCCTTCTCTTCCACACCCTTCGCCACATCTACCCCACAGACTACCGCCGCTACCTCACCCAGGAGGAAGAGTGGACAGCCGGACGCACCGCCTTCCACCGAGGACCCGTCTTCCATCCTACCACAGCCACTACCGACACGACTCCTTCCACATCTACATCCACACCACCGACAGGGACGCTTCCACCGCAGCCCAGCCAACCGGCAGACCCATGGCCATACCGTCACCTCGGATGGGCAGTGCTCCGCCCAAAATCTGTATGAGTCATGATTGTATATATGTATATTTTGTACGCCAACTCATGTGGCGCCTTGTAAAAATTTTTCTGATATTAATAGAAATCCAAAAATTTTTGTGTACATTGTTCAAATTCGTCAAATTTAAATTCTATGCTGGTATATGTAACTAATTTAATGCGTCTGAGTCAACTGGACCACCTCACCTAAGCGTGTGGGGGGGGAGAGAGACCCAGACGGACGAACCTTGGGTTATTTTCGAGGACGAAAATTCCCAAGGTGGGGAGGATGTAATAGCCCAAAAAAAATACACTAAACTATAACCTCGGGATCCGTGCCTGATCGGTCACAGGTTTGATCAATTAGGAGTTCAATAATTAGCATTGAGTGTGATGAGCGATTGAGATGTGATAGTTCGTGTAGCTATGTGATGTGTGTTATAAATCTGAAGTCACATATACCTACAGTGGTGTATGTGCTCAACACACAAGGAAGGGGATAGATAAAAGGGTTTAATAGCCCTAGTTCTCTTTAAATTGGTTGATTGAGAGAGAGAACAAAGAAGAGAGAGACAGAAGGAGAGCATAGTTAATGCAAGGAGTAAATGCTAGTTGAGGAAGGGGGATTCGAGCAATAAACGTCGGATTCGACGCGAGGGATCCGCTAAAAGCAAAGCTGGAAACCCTAGCCTTTCCAACCACTTAACTTAATCAATTTGAGATTGATTAAAGGTAAATTTTTGTGAATAAAATGCATAGGTTGTAGAGGTTAATTTGTAACTAAAAATGGTTTAAATTATAGGATAATGGCTTAGAAAAATAGAGGAAAAAGTGTGGAAAAAGGTTGAGAAGAACAACCAAAAGGGGGCTAAATCTGGCAATTTCGATTAATCGAAATTGAGTTTCGATTAATCGAAATTGAGTTTCGATTAATCGAAATTGGCCAAGAAGTTGAAAAGTCAGAGGACCCTGATCTCGATTAATCGAATTCAGTTTTGATTAATCGACTTTGGATTTCGATTAATCGATTTGTATATCGATTAATTGACTGGGAACCTCCAGTGGACCCCAGGGGCTGGAGGAAATGACTTGGGGAAAATCGACTAATCGAAATGGGATTTCGATTAATCGATTTCAATTTTTGATTAATCGATTTGGGATCAATTAATCAATTTTGGGAACTCGATCACTCGAATTGAGAATCGACTTGGCTGAACAGAGAATTTCGATTAATCGAATTAGGATTCGATTAATCGAATGAAAATCTCGATTAATCGATTTGAGAATCGATTAATCGATATTGACTTTCGATTAATCGATTTTGGAGTTCGATTAATCGACTGTGCTAAATTTTGTTGACTTTTGAGTTTGACTTTAAGCTTCATGGAGGGTCTTGGACCTCCTTTATTGCATCTTTAGTGATGTGTTTCACATGTTATGTGGTACCATAGGGGTACGTGTGAGCTAGTGCACAAGGAGCCACGTGGGACCTTGATGCATTGAACGAACGAAGACTTGAGGTAGGGAACACCTTGAACATGTACTTTATTTTACAAGAGCATGTATGTAGTGATATAGAATTAAAAATTCAAATGTTTTATTGCTTAAGAATTGTGAAAAGTGTGTGTGAGTGACACCCATAAGAGTAAGTATAATGAGCCATCCCTAGGGGATGAAGAAGTAAAGAGATAAGAGCATCAGGTGCGATGCAAGTGAATGGATACATCCCAGGGATGTATCCAAGATTGAATCATGTTTGGTAGGGCCTAACTGATATAAGATAGCACACTTACACGGTGAATAACTATATGTAAGGCACCGATATTTTTGTTATTTGAGGTTTGATAGGGTACCCCACCGACGTGGCGGGATATCCACGACTGACACGGCAGGATATCCGTGACCGATACGGCGGCGAAACCGTAAGCCAGTGCGGAGGCTTATCCGTACATAGTAAAGCACACCCCAGGGGTGTTGATTTGAGACAAGTGAAACCCCGCCACCAATCCCCAGGGGAAAGGGGCTTGGGTACTATATTGTATTCCCAGGGAATACGTTAAAAGTGTCTATATAGATGACGATGATGGGTATCTCATCGGGGCTCGATGCTATATTGCTCGGGGATTACTTAAGTTGAAAGTTTAAGTTTTGCTTTAGGCCTTTTCAGCATTATTCATGAGTAAATAAAAGACACGAGTAAACTACCAGTAAAATGTAATACTTTTTAACTGTTTCATCAGTAATTTCATAGACACATCATGCATGGCATATCATGGAATATATATGAGTAATAATTTATATGTTCAACTGTGTTTTGTTCCCTATTGAGCTAGGATGTAGCTCACCCTATAGACTATACGTCGCAGGTCCACTACTAGTAGCGGCCGAGGCTTCGGGGGACGCTGACCCCGGGGAGTCGGACCTTGCGGCCGGCGAAGAGTTGGAGCCACCTCCTGAGGATTTCTTCTAGAGGACTCCGTTGTGCCGCTTTGAGAGTTTTTGAGAGAGATTGGTACGGCTTGGTATGTCAAGCCTTGTTTTGGTTAAACCATGTATATATTGAGTTTGAGATTATTCTTTTGGGGCGAACCATCCGTGATGATTGCTATCATCGATGGTTCGGATCGGTTCTCCATTCATGCAGAGGCATGAGGGTAGAACTGTCTTTTGGAGAATTGCTTTAATATAGGTTTAAATTCTGCAGTGTCATTATTATTTCATTTTATGCTTGATATGCCAATGTTTCGTGCTTAGCTAAGGGGCACGGTCAAGATGATCGTGCTGATGGCACGGGTTTCGGAGTGCCGAAATCCGAGCTGTCACATATGGAATCGAAAACTGGCCATATATATGATAGGTGTACCATGATCTCAAGATTCCTTGTGTGGAAGATTGGAGCGAAAAAAAGATTTCCATCATCTGATTTAAAATAATCAATGGTTTTTAACGTAGGTGCCCAACATGATTAGGTGGGATAGCTTATAGCTACCCAATAAATATAATGTACATGGATTATACACATTCCTTGATCAATTGGATTTATTCATAGGAAATGACAAGTGCATTAAATATGCACCAATCTGCATGTTGCAGTTCAAATGGTGAGAGCAAGGTATCCAAATCGGATTCTGTATCAGGTATCGGTCCTCCACGTTGCACATTCAAATGGTGAGAGCAAGGTATCCAAATCGGATTTTGTATTGGGTATCGGTCCTTGGAGGACTGATACAACTCGGCCGATATGATAAGTAATGTTAAGGTGAGGATAAGTAATGTTATGGAAGGATAGAGCAACATTTAGCAAATTCGTTCGCAGGTTGCTTAGCTTCCCGGAAGCAATGATGAATTTCCCAGCTGATCTCCTGAAGTGCATTAATAAGATTGTCTCAAACAGCTTTTAATTTCCATGAAATTTTTTTAAACTTTATTGCATTCATTAGAAACATCAAATCTGTTTCAATGATAATGGGCGAATTGAAAGCCTTTGCGAAATTGATTCCCTCCAACAACCCTCTAGCTTTAGCTTCATTATTGGATATGCGATCATAAAAAGAGCTAAAGCCAAAGACAAAACAACATTTATTATCTCTAATAATTTCATCTGAAGAGGCACCATCATTATTAAGTTTAAGAAAATCCAAAGATGATTTCAGCCATTTGATCACTCTAGGGAGGCCATTGCGGGGCTTCATAGGAGTAAGACCCAATGAACGCAAGGCCTCATTATCCTCATCCTGAGAAACTTTGATAGACCTTAATTTGAAGTTGAGCTCCTTAATTCATCCAAGGCATTTTCTAACGATATCATTAGATGAAGCCTTGATATCCTCATGGATGGCACGATTCCTTGCTATCCAAAGCTCCCACCAAATGATGATTGGAATAATCCTGCAAACCAAATTAACCCAAGTGAGAATTAGATAAAACACCTACTTCTAAACTACTCAAACCTATTGACTGCTTCGAATAAGTCGATTGAGATAGTTTTTCACCACAATCTTCTTCTAAACACCATGATATTACCATCAGATGATCTGTTTTCTATTCCACATGACATAAATCCGAAATAAATGCGTAAGTGTGAAGTGATTGAAGGCCCTAGGATACGGCTTAGATCTTTCAATAAAATCCTTACAGTTTAGGGCCGAGGGATGATAGTGCATAGCCTGACTCTTAGGCCGGCCGGACTTTATATATATATATATATATAGCCCATTCCGTCCTCCATGGGAGGACGGTCACCATCCTCCAATATCTACATGGAGGTTCATGTGGCAACCAAAACACTGTTTGGGTGTCACGTCGAGCACAGGTGGATGATTAGATCAATTTTAAAAAAGAAAGATTTCGAAAAAACTTTTTAAACTCACAAATCGCAGTTTGACTAGGTTTAGTGGTTCATATTTCACGGATCTAAATTTTCTTTAATTTTAATTACTTTAGATATGTAGACAAATGGATAAAATAAAGGCATTTTACCAATCAATCTTTCGTACTGGCGGCTTAGTGTTTATATACCATGGTATCAAAAATCGGCCGATACCAATACGTATGGGTGATAAGTATCGGTTTCTCGGCAAACCCATACATATCAACCGATATAGTATCGATTTGGGCCGAGATTTGTTTTTTTTTTTCCTTTTTTTTTTAAAGTGATCGAGTTGTATCGGTATCGGTCCTCCATGGACCCGATACCAATACCGACTTTGACACTTTGCTAATTACTATATATATATATATATATATATATATATATATATATATATATATATATTTGGTATTGTGTATATTTCAATTTATATATAAAACACTACAAAAATAAGGAGTTTCTGCGACATTTGCTATTAAGGCATTTTTTGATAGCGGTGTTGTGATTTTAATCTTGTTTTAAATTTGTAAGCACACGAATCAATTGTAGCAATAGATCAATGGAGTACGAGATCGTTCCCACAAAGATTGGTTAGAAAATAAATGAAAATGAAATAGTAATTAATTTGAAGAAAAACTACAGATCTATCACAATATTACTCTAGTTCTTCGATTTGAAGTGATGTGAAAGAAATAAATAAATAACAATATACTGAAATTTAATGTAAAATATAAAGTGAGGTTTGGGATGCTAAATTCTTCTATCCATGGTCTAACATTTACCATCATATATCTAACTTATTGGAATTCAAGAGATGCAAGACATAAGATTTTTGTTTTTCCAAAACCGCAAAAGAAATCGGCAAAATATTCACCGTAAAAGAAATTTAGTTCTAATAACGATAAATAAATGTTATAGTCGAAATGAACAAAATATTTACCATAAAAGAAATTTAATTCTAATGATGATAAATAAATGTTACAAATCAAATGAATAAAATATTTACCGTAATAGAAGTTTCTAATGACGATGAATAGATGCCGCAAATATTAGCAATAAAGAACTCGGTGTAAATTCTAAATCACAGATCCGCGTTCATGGGAAGAGCATGACTAAATCCCATACCTTAGAAATGATATTCGATATTTACATAGATCGACAAGAATAAATAAGCGATAAAACTAAAATGCACCAAACATTGAATTCCAACCACAGATCTATTTTAAATAAATGAAACCTCGGATGAGATTCATTAGATCCCAATCCTCAAAGAAATTTAGCCACACATATTAGAAATGAACAACATAATTCAAAGACAAATTGAAATGAACATTAAAGTACCGTAAAAGATGCTTCAACAATTTCACAAAAGCTTTAATCTAATCGGTACAATCCTTTTTAATCCAGCAAAAGAAACTAATCTAAATCCTAAAGCTAGAAATTTGAAAGAACAAATGCGTGGAAAATAAAAGGGAAAGGCTAAAAGAAAACTAAAAATGCTAAGAAAAATAAAAGGCTCCCCAAAGGGAGAGACCCCTAGAACCAATTCCCAAGTTTGCTTAAATAGAGTTTCAGTTCTAGATTTGAAATTCAAAAATCAAATTTAAATTTTAAATTTCATGGACCATCAACTCTTTTGCTCTAATGTTCCTGTGTTTGCTGTTCTTATGCTCTTTTATCCTTTCAAATGCATCTAATGGGCAAATCTTCCTGAAACAATTAGAGCTTTACAAATATGTCAAATTGCTCTCATTAGATGACTAAATGTAGGCATAAAGGGGTGAAATATGATCATATTTCACCATTCATCAAACAACAACACTAATAGCGACAGTTTTTGGTAGCAACAGGATTAGTAGCGACAATTTTTTTACAAAAAGCTGCCGTTAATAGTCTTATTTTTTGTAGTGAAATTATCTAATACTACGTATTATATGTATTTTCTAGTATAAAATAAGGGTACCTTTGTCCGCACTAATATAATTTTTGAGGGCGCTTACGTTCGAAACCCCTTGAAACCCGTTGCTTCTTCGAATTGATCGTTCTAGATTGTTTTTGTAATAATCCCACATTGGTTAAGAAAAAGTCTTAATCTTGGGTTATATATGATTGCAGACGCTACGTGTCCCAATGTATTTTGGGCATGGTATAAAAAATCGGCCAATACCGATATGTATCGGTTTCTCGGCAAACCAATACGTATCGGGGCCCCAATACGTATTAGTATCTCAACTCGGATATCTGATACGTATCGGGTATCGGCCGATACAACATTGGTTTCGTCGATACCTCTATTTTCCCTTTTTAAAATACAATAAAATTGGTTGATACATATCGGTCGAGTTGTATCAGTCCTCCAAGTACCCATACCCAATACCGAGTCTGATTTGGACACCTTGGTTTTGGGTGGGGACTTAGGCCTATGTCAAAAACAAAATCGGGGCGTGGACCTAAGCCTATAACCAGACAATATTGTGGCATGTGAGTCTGGGTCATCATAGAATGGTTTCAGAGCCGATGACGACTCTTATATAAGGTGGGAGGCTATAAGTTTATAATAGTCCCACAAGATAAGAAAAAGTCCATATCATGGCTATATGTGATTGCGGATGCTACATGTCATGAAGCATTTTGGGTGGGGACTTTTTGTGTTAGTTGAAAATGGCTTGGCTAAAAGCTGGCCGATTTGGGTAAAGGTGAAAATACAGGGCCTCTGACATAAAAGGTGTATCTGATAGGGTTGATTAGGTAAATTTCCCATAAAAAATAGATCGTCCGATGTCTCAAAATCCATTGTTTGAAAGATTGTGCTGAAAAATGATGAGCATCTTTTGAACTCAAGAAATCAATAAGTTTCGACAAATTTTGGACGTAAGCACGAACAAAGACCAGTAGGCACGAACAAAAGTACCCTAAAAATAAAACAAATGTTAATGTTCCAAAGCCCAATGCCAAGCTAGCCTTCTAAGGCTAGATTTAGAGCTAGAGCTGACCATGTTCAAGTCAAGGTAACAGAATCGGACTCGGTATCAGGTATTGGGATGGTATAAAAAATCGGCCAATATCGATACGTATTGGTATCTCGACAAACTGACACGTATCGATCCTATATCTTGGTATTGGTATCGGTATCGGCCGATACTTATCAATTTGAGCTGAGACTTTTGCTTTGAATCTAGATCTTGAATGAGATTTTATATATATATTTTAATCTTTACATCATAAGTGGCAAGATTACGCTTCTCGATGCTACCATATCATCTAAAGATTAAAAAATATCTATAAAATGTCATTCAAGATCTAGATTCAAAACAACAATTGTTAATATATATATATATATATATATATATATATATATATATATATATATATATATATAATGTCATTCAAGATCTAGATTCAAAACAACAATTGTTAATATATATATATATATATATATAATGTCATTCAAGATCTAGATTCAAAACAACAATTGTTAATATATATATATATATATAAAACCTATAAAAAAATGAATAGCTAAAAGATAAATTCTCCCTTTCAATTTTTTGGGTTCTATCAATCACTACAAGATATATAAAACGGACATTTGGGTTCCATCAACTATACCTGAAACTTGTTCTACTGCTTCTACTCTTCCCTTTTCTCTATTCACATTGTGCTTTGGAGGCATGAAGCTTGCTTACCTTCTATCATTTCTCATGTTGATCTTGCTTCTCGGCGAAGCGCCCGTAACCCTGTCAGTTACGTGCAACACGTCCGAGCTGAGCCCGTGTGCAAGCGCATTTCTGACCTTGACCCGGCCCTCAAGCCTCTGTTGCACCAAGGTGAAGGAGCAAGTTCCTTGCTTTTGCCAGTATACGAAGGACCCCAGCCTCCAGAAGTTCAAATCAGGCGCCGAGAGGATTGCTACCGAATGCGGGGTCACCTCCTTTCCAACTTGTTGATTTGAGATCGAATGGTCCATTATCAACGTCCACCAGCCCGTATTATATCTAGATTTGCCGTTGGTGACTGAATAATTATCTGAATTATAGAACAAAAATTATCAGCTGTAACGGCCATCTTTTTAGTGTTCCCTAGTTAGCTCTTAAGTTCAGTATTCCTAATCTTTGTAACAAATTTCGTTTTGGCCACTATTTTGTTAGAGGAACATTTGGTTCATTTCAGGTAAATTTTGGAAAAATTGAAAAAAGTTTGGGGAGTATATATATATATATATATATATATATATAACTTAAAAATAGCTAAAATAAAATATTTCCTCGGAAATTAATAAAATTTGGGCGATTTATGAGAAATCACCAAAATCTCGTTGAAAGTTTCATCCGACCCTATTCCGATGAATTTGGGAGGAATTTGTCACTATGATCTTTGTATGAAATAAAAGGTAAATATTTATGTGGTCGATCACATAAACTTAACTCGTCACGACAGGTGAGGCATGAAGCATCTGTCCCAACCTACGGGTTGAGTAGACTCAAAGGTTGGGTCACTCGGGTCACAACCCAAGTACATCCAATATTTTATATAAAAAATTAAGGATAATAGGGGCGTGTTTTAAACCTGGACGGATCAGACGTCAGGTCGGATCAGTTTTGGCTCGGTCTGGCATGCAACCCTTCCAGTCGGGGTCGGGTCGGGGTGCACCATTAGCAGAGGGTCAGGCATGTGCATGTGCCCTTTACTCGCCGGCAACCAATATTTTGGCCCACCTGGCCTGACCAGTTTTCGGTCCTCCCATATGGCCTCATTGAACTTCAGCTGGCACTCCGAGGAGCTCACTCTGTGGTCAAGAACAGACCCATGTTAGGGTTGCAAACTATGACCTGAAACCCGAAACTGAACCAAAAATCAAGCGGACCGAACCTGCCAAAAAACTGATTCAGACCGATCTAAACCAAACCAATTCCCTTTCGAGTTAGATTTTGGGGTGGAAAAATCAGAAGCTGAAGGGGAAGCACAAGAAAACAGACAAAATAAAATTAGAAAGAAAAAAAACGAGAAAACTCAAAAAAACCAAAAAAGTTATAAAATAAAAGAAAATAGTAGAAAAACCAAAACCAAACCGGAAAAAGTGAAATAGTAGGGTTTCGGTTTCAGAAGAAACAAAAAGTTATTCGAAACAAAACCGAACTGATTCCGTTCGGTTCAGATCAGGCTTATCCGAACCGAAATTTTCAGTTTGGTTTTGGTTCGGCAAACCTAATTTGCATCCCTAACCATATATATATATATATATATAGTTGATGCCCAGCCAAATTCAGGCTAGACCTTAACGAAAGTCCGTTGCCACTAGCGAGGTAGCATTAGGTGCCCAACTAGTGCACCAAGGGCCATGCTTGGGTCAACCTCCCCTGCCATGGTGTCAAACATTGATTTATATACAGATAATTGAAACCCTATAAATCAGGAAAAACAGTTTTAACATCCATTTGATGCAGTTCTAAGTCAAAATGAGCTACTAATGCCATGACTATCCGAAAGGATTTCTTTCTAGAGACAGGAGAAAATATCTCTTTATAGTCTATTCCCTCCTTTTGAGTGAAACCTTTAGCGACTAACCTGACCTTGTATCTCTCTATATTACCTTTGGAGTCTTGCTTGGTTTTAAATACTCATTTACAGTCTACAGGCTTAACTCCGTCAGGTAACTCACAAAGATCCCAGACCGAGTTATGTTTCATTGATTCCAACTCATCTTTCATTGCTTCGAGCCATTGAGTGGATCTGTCGCTCTTCATGGCTTGGCTAAAGGAAACAGGATCTAATTCCTTTCCAAAATCAAACTCACTCTCATTAAGGTAAACTATATAGTCATCAGAAATGGCTGGCTTGTTTGCTCTCTCTGATCTACGCAATGATAGATCATTGGCAATCGCTATGAGAGCAAGAGTGTGACAGCCCGGATTTCGACACCTCGAAACCCGTGCGATCAGCACGATCATCTTGACCGCGCCCCTTGACTAAGCACAAAATACTGGTATATCAAGCAACAATAATAAACTGAAAATAGTAATTAGAATTGCAGAATAAATATCATTTTTAAAACCTTTCAAAAGACAGTTCTACCCTCATGCCTCTGCATGAGTGGAGAACCGATCCGAACCATCGATGATAGCTAATCATCACAGATGGTTCGCCCAAAAGAATAATCCCAAACTTTAATTACATTATTTAACCAAAAATCAGGCTTGACATACCAAGCCGCACCACTAATCTCACAAAACTCTCAAAGCTGCACAACAGAGTCCTCTAGAAGAAGTCCTCTGGAGGTGGCTCTAACTCGTCACCAGGTGCCGGGTTTGACTCACCAGGGTCAACGTCCCCTGAAGCGTCAACAGCTGCTAATAATGGACCTACGACGTATAATCAAAAGGGTGAGCTACATCCTAGCTCAATAGGGAACAAAACACAGTGAACATATAAATTAGAACTCACATATATTCCATGATATGCCATGCATGATGTATTTATGCAATTACTGGAAAAACAGTAGAAAAGAATTACATTTTTACTAGTAGTTTACACATGTCTTTTAATTACTCATGAATGATGCTGACTAAGCCTAAAGTAAAACTTAACCTTTCAACTTAAGTAATCCCCGAGAACTATAGCATCGAGCCCCGATGAGATACCCTTCATCGTCATCTATATAGACAGTTTTAAACGTATTCCCTGGGAATACAAATAGTACCCAAGCTCCTTTCCCCTGGGGATCGGTGGCGGGGTTTCACTTATCATAATTCAACACCCCTGGGGTGTACTTACTATGTACGGATAAGCCTCCGCACTGGCTTACGATTTCACCGCCGTATCGGTCACGGATATCCTGCCGCGTCAGTCGTGGGTATCCCGCCACGTCGGTGGGGTATCCTATCAAACTTCAAATAACAAAAATATCAGGTGTTTTACATATAGTTATTCACCGTGTAAGTGTGGTATCTTATATCAGTTAGGTCCTATCAGACATTATTCAATCATAGATACATCCCTGGGATGTATCCATATACTTGCATCACACCTGATGCTCTTATTACTTCACTTCCTCATCCCCTTGGGATGACTCATTATGATTTCTCTTATGGATGTCACACACACACCCTTTTCATAAATTCTTAAACAATTAAAACAGTTTTACATTTGGATTCTATATCACTACATACATGCTCTTACAAAATAAAGTACATGTTCAAGGTGTTCCCTATCTCAAGCCTCTGTTTGATCATGCATCAAGGTCCCACGTGGCTCCTTGTGCCCAAGTTCACACATACCACCTATGATACCACATAATATATGAAATACATCACTAAATATGTAACAAGGAAGGTCCAAGACCCTCCAAGAATCTTAAAGTCAAACTCAAAAGTCAATAAAAACTGGCACAGTCGATTAATCGAACTCCAAAGTTGATTAATCGAATCTGATTCGATTAATCGATTTCCAAAATCGATTAATCGAAATTCAAAGTCGATTAATCGATTCCCAAAATCGATTAATCGAGATTCCCATTCGATTAATCGAATCCCAATTCGATTAATCGAAATTCTCTACTCTATCCATTCGATTCTCAATTCGAGTAATCGAATTTTCAAAATCGATTAATCGAACCGAACTCAATTAATCAAAATTCAAACTCGACTAATCGAAATCCCAATTCGATTAGTCGATTTCCCCAGACTACAATTCTCCATCCACTGGAGGTTCTCAGTCGATTAATCGACTCTAAAATCGATTAACCAAAATCCAAAGTCGATTAATCAAAACTCAGTTCGATTAATCGAAATCGTATCTTTTGACTTTTCAACTTCTTGGCAAAAATCAATTAATTGAATCTCACTTTCGATTAATCAAAATGGCCAGATTCAGCCCCCTTTTGGGCTGTTCTTCCCAATCTTCTTCCAACTGATTTCTCTTTCTTTTCTAAGCCATTATCCTATGATTTTAGCTATTTCTAACTACAATTAAACCCTTCAATCTATGCATTTAATTTATAAGAATTTTACCTTCAATCAATCTCCAATTGATTAGGTCAAGTGGTTGGAAAGGCCAGGGTTTCAGCTTTGCTTCTAGCGGATCCCTCGTGTCGAATCGGCCTTTTAAATGCTTGAATCTCCCTTCCAAACACTCACCATTTCTCCTTGCATTAACTATGCTCTCTCTCTCTCTCTCGTCTTTACTCTCTCTCAACAACCAAATAAAAGAACTAGGGCTATTAAATCCTTTTATCTCCCCTCTAGTTTGTGTGTTGAGCACCTGCACCGTAATAGGTGTATGTGACTTCAGATTCACATCACTCTTCACATATTCACTTGATTTCTCACATCTCATCCATTCATCGCACCCTACGCCAACTATTGAACTCCTATTTGGTCAAACCTATGACCAGTCGGGCACGAATCCCGAGGTCATTGTTTAACGTGATTTTTCGGGATATTACATCCTCCCCACCTTGAGAATTTTCGTCCTCGAAAATAACTCAAGGGTGCGTAGGTCTGGCCCCCCCCCCCCACACTCTCAGGTGAGGTGGCCCAGTGACTCCAGACAGAGCAAGGCAATTACAAAAAATACAAGTATAGAATAGAAAATACGATGATACTGAAAAATTTACACCAAAATTTGTGATTTCTATTAAGTGTCTGAAATTTTTTACAAATTGCCAGATAGGTTGGCATACAAACACTCATACATACAAGGAAACCACTCAAAAAGAAGATGAGAGCACGAGGCTCATGCAGTGGTGGGCAGTGCTCCATCGAGCTATGGGGAGGCAGTGGAGGTGAGTGGGTGGTGGAGTGGCGACAGGGCGCTGTGGTGTCTCGGTGGTGAGCGATGAAGTGGAAGTACCAGCGTCGGTAGCCGTGGTGGTCGGACGGAAGACAAGACCCCTATGGAAGGCGGTCCGTCCCGCGGTCCACTCCTCCTGAGCTAAGTACCGCTGATAGTCAGACGGGTAGATGTAGCGGAGCATATGGAACATAAGGAAGTCCATCCTCCGGTTCATCCGCTCGTTGTTGGCCTCCATGCGTGCCAACACGTCCTCGATGGTAGGACCGGAGTGATCTGCGCGTCGGTGGTAGGATGGCGTAGGTGTAGCTGGCACAGACTGTGCTGGCGGTGTAGGTGTAACGGTGGTATGGGAGGGTGCCCCCTCCACAGATGGCTCAGCCGGGTGTGCCCCACCCACGGGTGGGTCCTGATGTGGTGGTGGGGGTGGGGGTGGTGCTACTGCTGCTACTGGAACTGAACCCGGAGCCGGTAGGGTCCTCTTCAACAAGTTGTAACTACGGCTCCATGAAGACTTCGAAAATGTCTTCACTCGGTCCGTCGCCCGCACCTCGTGGGGCGATATCGCGTACTCGGGAGCGTTAGAGTAGCACTCCAATATGCGCGAGATCAACCGAGCATACGGCATTTTCTCTTTGGGCCTCAAGTTGCCCTTCATTAGTTTTCCTTTTATATACTTCATCCCCTCTAGGATGAGCATGGTCGCGTCGAACCATCGGCCACAAAAGGCCACATAGAGTGCCTGCTGCACTACCTCTATCCGCTTGGTGTCGTGGCGCAACGGGTAGAGGTTACACTTGATGATGGAATCAAGCATCCACATGTAGTGGGGAAGGTCGACCCTCTTTATGGAGGCTCCCGACCCCTTTTCTCATTTTTCATGCGAGTCATGATCTCCTCAAATTTAACTTCCTCTTCAAAGGGTGGGAAGAGGGTGGTCTCTAGTGTAAAATCGAGGTAACACTCGAGTACCTCGTGTATGTGGCGACGGGTAATGGTGTAGTCCCGACCCTCTATCTTGGTCAAAATCACGTCGTCGGTAGGGCCGTCAACGAGCCCTTGGTAAAACAATCTAACTAACCTAGGGTAGTAGGAACCCTGGATTGGTTTGAGAAGATTGCCGAGACCGGCATTTCGGAGGTAGTTGTGAGCCCATTGGGTCTCGCCCGGTACATCGGGGTTCGTAAAGAGGGTTGGGTCGATGATGTATTCGACCTCAAAGGTCTTAGCCTCCCACCACTCATTGGGTTGTAGTACGTTAGTGGGTGGTGGCGGCATGGGGGTAGATTCACGTGAAGACTCACGTGAAGATGCACTCGTCGAACCGGACGTGGTGTCCGATGTCGACGGTGATGGAGTCCTCACTGGTGAAGGGGTAGGTGGTGGTGGTGCGGCATTCTTACGCCGGACCGGAAGTTTAGAGGTCGCCTTTGCCGAAGACAACCGTGTTTTCGGCGGCATTATGGTGAAAATTCAGGAAATTAGGGTTTTTATGGCTCGAATTTGAAGAAAAAGAGTTGAACTAGGGTTTACCGTAGGTTTCATGGTAAAAGTTAGCGTCCTTGATCCGAAATCAACGAAAGAGATCCAAAACCCTAGCTTGGATGGTTGAAGGAAGAAGGAGAAGCAATGGCGCCCAAATGTAAAAATCCCAAATGATTTCGGATGAAATGAAAAAACTCATCGATTCATATATATAGGCTTCGGCTCGATTAATCGATTTCTGAAGTCGATTAATCGAAATTTAAAATTAGGTTAAGCCGCGCGAAATCGATTAATCGATTTCCAAAATCGATTAATCGATTTCCAAAATCGATTAGTCGAAACTCAAAATCGATTAGTCGAAACCATTTCGATTAATCGAAATCGTATCCGTTTAAAATTTCAAGTTTTAGAGCTCACTGGCGCGAGCCAGTCGATTAATCGAAATCCATTTCGATTAATCAAAATTCCAAAATCGATTAATCGAAATTCACTTCGATTATTCGAAATCGTGCTGTCCCGTCCAAAGTTTTCAGGATTCTTTAAGTTACTCGATTAGTCGAACTATGATTCGATTAATCAAAATCTCAAATCGATTAATCGAATTTCACATCGATTAATCGAAATCATTTCTCATACTTCAAATTTGCTAATTTCCTTAAGTTAATCGATTAATCGAACTTCCAGTTCGATTAATCGAAACCATAAATCGATTAATCGAATTTCTCCTCGATTAATCAAAATTTCATAAAATCCCTTTAAGTTCTTCTAAAATTCTCAATTTGTTCGATTAATCGAACCCTCAATTCGATTAATCGAAATTCTAAATCGATTGATCGAAACCAATATCGATTAATCGAAATTTCACTGTCATTGTTCTAATCCTTATTCAAGTTCCCAGTCACTGGCGTATGCTAGTCGACTAATCGAACAAAATCGATTAATCGAATTTCCAAATCGATTAATCGATTTGAAAATCGATTAATCGGTTTTGATCAAATTCTGTTGGTTTTCAAATTTCTGTCTATTTGATTTGTCTTGGTAATTTATGATATCAAGTGATCCTTGGTTCTACAAAACACATCATTATGGTCATGTGTGTATATAAAAAATTTTCTTCGTCATACTTTGATCAAAAATTTCATTGGATTACAAGTTTTGTCAAAATTCACAAACACACTTGCGGGGGTACAATTGATTCTCAAGTGGTTGGAAACAAGGCTGGATATTGTTCCTTCACATCGGCCTCTGTTTCCCATGTAGCTTCCTCGGCCGTATGATGGTTCCATCTGACAAGTACGAGTGGAATCACTTTTGTTCGCAGTACTTATTTCTTTCGATCCAAAATCTCCACCGGCTCTTCGATGATGGTCATGTCCTCATGCATCTCTAACTCTTGACCGCTCAACACGTGGTCAGGGTCGTTAATGTACTTCCTAAGCATTGATATGTGGAAAACATTGTGCACTGAATCGAACAACGGTGGCAATCCAATACGGTAAGCAACTTCCCCTACTCGTCCCAAAACCTCAAATGGTCCAAGGTAGTGGGGACTTAACTTCCCTCTCTTTCCAAATCTCATCACCCCTTTCATAGGTGACACTTTCACAAACACGTGTTCACCCACCTTGATATCTAGCTTCTTCTACGCTTTGTGCGTTTAAGTTTTGCATTATCACAACATAGGCTGCATTATCTTCAAGTAATTCGGGTCTCAAAATAAACTTCTCACCCGTTTCTTCCCAATTAATGGGCGATCTATATGGCCGTCCGTAGAGTGCTCCATATGGTGCCATCCCAATGCTCGTCTGAAAATTGTTGTTATATGCAAACTCAATCAAAGGTAGGTGCTGATCCCATGATCCTTGTAGCTCTAACATACATGCCCTAAGCATGTCCTCGATAATTTGATTGACCCTCTCAGTCTGTCCGTCAGTTTACGGATGGAATGCCGTACTGAAATCTAGTCGCATTCCCATTCCTTCTTGAAATTTCTTCTAGAACTTTGATGTGTACAATGGGTCACGGTCCGAAACAATGCTACTCGGAATCCCATGCAAACGGACAATCTCCTTCATATATAGCTGTGCCAGTCTTCCCGCCGTGTATATCGTGTTGTAAGGCAAGAAGTGCGCTGACTTGGTCAATCGATCGACCACTACCCAAATGGCATTATATTTCTTGGTAGTACGCGATAATCCTATAATGAAATCCATCGAGATGGATTCCCACTTCCATTCGGGTATTGGTAAAGGCTGTAATAGTCCAGCAGGATGCCTATGGTCAATCTTTACCTGCTGACAGGTCAAACACCGTGACAGGTATTCGGCCACGTCTTGTTTCAAACCTCTCCACCAATAGTTCCTTTTCAAGTCTTGGTACATTTTGGTGCTACCAGGGTGGATAGTATAATTTGACTTGTGGGCTTCATCAAGAATCGTTCGTCTTAGTTCAGCATTGTCCGGAATGCAAAGACGGCCCTTAAACAATAAAGAACCATCTTCTTTCACTGAGAAGTCCGGCCTGATGCTTTCAATCACATCTTGATGAATCTTTGTTAACGTCAGATCCTTCATCTATAAATCGTAGATATGCTCAAATATTACTTGTCTCACTTATATGTTAGCCAAAAAGGATCCTGTAGCTTTCGACTCAATGTTTGTATCATAGAGTGCCAGGTCTTCCAATAATTTCCACCGGTGCATACCCAAAATCAAACAAGCTAACTGAGCTGAACTCTTCCGACTCAAAGCATCGGCTACCACATTAGCCTTGCCTGGATGGTACTATATAGAACATTCATAATCCTTGAGGAACTCCATCCATCTGCGTTGTCTCATGTTGAGCTCCTTCTGTGTAAATAGGTATCGGAGGCTCCTATGATCAGTAAAAATTTCAAACGTCTCCCCATACAAGTAGTGTCTCCAAATCTTCAGCGTGAAAATAACTGCTGCTAGCTCCAAGTCATGAGTCGGGTAATTTTTCTCGTGTTCTTTCACCTGTCTTGATCCGTAAGCTATCACCTTCTTGTGTTGGTTGAGCACGCAACCCAAACCATTGTATGACGCATCGCTGTTAACCGCATATCCTCCACTGCCTGAAGGAATCGCTAGCACTGGAGCTGAAGTGAGTCTCGTCTTGAGTTCTTGAAAACTCTTCTCGCATGCCTCACTCCACTCGAATCTTGAATCCTTTCGTGTCAGCTTCGTGAGAGGTCCCGAAATCCTTGAAAACCCCTCGACGAAACGTCGATAATAGCCTGCTAACCCAAGAAAACTTCGAACATCGGTCACTGTCTTTGGTTGCTCCCATTTAACCACTGCTTCTATCTTTGCTGGATCTACCGTGACACCGTGCTTTGAGACAACATGTCCCAAAAAGCTAACCTCCTCCAACCAAAATTCATATTTATTGAGTTTGGCATACAATTGGTGTTCACGTAGCGTCTATAGAGCAATCCTCAAATGTTCTTTGTGTTTCATTTTGGATTTGGAGTATATCAAAATATCATCAACGAATACTACTACGCAGGAGTCCAAATGTGGTTTAAACACTCGATTCATCAGATCCATAAACGACGCTGGAGCATTCGTCAAACCGAACGGCATTACAAGGAATTCATAGTGTCCATACCGTGCCCTAAAAACTGTCTTCTGGATGTCCTCTGCCTTAACTCTCAATTGATGGTATCCAGATCTCAGGTCGATCTTGGAAAAGTACCTCTCTCCTTGCAGTTGATCAAACAAATCGTTGATTCTAGGCAAAGGATAACGGTTCTTGACAGTGAGTTTGTTCAGTTGTCGATAGTCAATGCATAGCCGCATTGACCCATCTTTCTTCTTAACAAACAAAACCGGTGCTCCCCACGGAGACACGCTCGGTCTGACAAACCCCTTATCCATGAGCTCTTGTAGTTGCTCTTTCAACTCCTTCAACTCAGCAGGAGCCATTCTATATGGTGCTTTTGAAATAGGCTCCGTTCCCGATGCTAAGTCAATGGCAAATTCTACTTCTCTCTGGAGGTAATCCAGGCAACTCTTCTGAAAAGACGTCGGCGAAGTCTCGCACAACTGCTATCTCAGAGATGACATTCTTTTCTTTTTTGTCCTCCTTTAAAAAAGTCAAGTACCCACTGCAACCCTTCTTGATCATCCGCTCGGCCCTTACTGCTGAGATCAGTGGCATACATGATGACCTCACTCCTTGGAATCGAAATGATCTTCTTGTGTCGGGTCTGAAGATGACAACCTTGTTCTTGCAATCGACTATTGCACAATGCTGTGCCAACCAGTCCATGCCAAGGATCACATCAAACCCTTGCATGTCCAGTAGTATCAACTTTGCCTCCAATTCATGCACCTCCAGGTCTCGAATTGCTACAATGACAGATTTGCAAGCTAGCTCCGTGTCCATTAACTCTCCAGTCGGAATAGACACAGATAGGACAAAATCCAACGCCTCTGGAATAATCTTCATCCTCTTGGTAAATCGTGGAGTGACGAATGAGTGGGTAGACCCTGGGTCTATCAACACTCTAGCGTCATATCCAACGAAGCATCCTTTCTCATATACAGTTAGCGTACCTATAGTATACATACATACATACAATAATTTACATATCAATTTACACCCCTAATTCACATACAAATACACTATTCCTAATGAATGCACCTTCTCTATCTAAAATTTCCATGAAAGTTGAATTCCTTTATTTAAAAGAGATCTCACCTTGGATGATGTCATGCACATTCCCTGCTTTCTGAGCAGTGACTGCATAAGCTCTTCCATGAACGATCGACTTTCGTGCTTGAATGGGTTGTGGCGCTGCAACTGAAGCCGTCTTCCCCTTATCAACCTCGGGGCAATCCTTGATCAAGTGGTCCACCTTGCCACACTTGGCACAAGTCTCTCGAGGCGCGGAAGAAACTGTACGAGAACCCTATGTGACGGTAGCGCCAGTAGATATGACAGGGCTCTCATAGCGTAAAGGTCTCCCCGACGCAAGTAGTGGAAATCTCTGTTGGTGGTGCTGCTGCACCGGTCTTCCGAAACCCCCTTGGAACTGTGGTCTCTGATTTTGGGCCACGAACCTCGGCTTTTTATTCACCGGTTCGTAGTTCCCCGTTCTTCCTTGATCATTGCTTCCTCTTTGTTGCTCCCTCTGTCTATATCTATTTGTATTCTCCTCTTCAACCACAAGTGCTTTACTCATGACCTCTTCATAGGTCTTTAGCTGAAATGGAGTTACTCCTCCCCTAACTTCAGGCTTCAAGCCTTGCTGAAATCTCTTCGACTTCATCACGTCGGTAGCGACGTAATCCGGAGCAAAACGGGCAAGTCGTAGAAACTCAACCCCATACTCTCTCACGGTCATCCTCCCTTGCACTAGTTGCAAAAATTGAATTTCCAATTGATTTCTTACCACCTCTGAAAAATACTGTTTGTTGAACTCCTCAACAAACTCCTCCCAAGTCCACGGCAACTCTGGGGTCTCCTGGGCCCTATTCCGTATCACGGACTTCCACCAAGGCCCAGCTTCCCCGTCTAGCATGTAGGTTGCCTAGCTTACACTCTCTTCCTCCGTGCATGTCAGCACGCTGAAAACTTTCTCCATTTCCATCAACCAATTTTCTGCTGCCATCGTGTCTGCCTGCCCAGAAAATGAAGGAGGTCTCATCCTCCTAAACTCCGTGAAGGATGAAGGCACAGGCAGTACAGGTCCTACAGGTGGTGTAGGTGGCTGCTGTTCTCTTACTGCATGAGCTGCAAAGGATGCGGCTTGTTGTGCCATGGCAGCTGCCATGGTCTCCATGGTATGCATCATCCTTTGTCGCTCCTCTCTATCCTCTTATCTTTCTCTAACTCTCTCCTGTTCTCTTTGATCTCGATCCTCATCCTCCTGTTGTCTACTACTGCTGCCCTCTGGGGCCTCACTACCTCCTAAAGGTATTCGATTGGTAGGAGAGATGTAATCATCTCCACTACGCAAACTTCTCTGTTGGCCTCCCCTCGGTCGGCCCCTTCCTCTAGGTAAAATTGATGGCTGCATTTGAAACTAAAGTTTCGTTAGCAGAAGTTCCTATATTCTAACAAAAAGAATGATTGTCAGAATTGCTAAAAGAAATGCTCTGATACCAACTGTGACAGCCCGGATTTCGACACCTCGAAACTCGTGCCATCAGCACGATCATCTTGACCGCGCCCCTTGACTAAGTACGGAACACTGGTATATCAAGCAACAATAATGAACTGAAAATAGTAATTAGAATTACAGAATAAATATCATTTTTAAAACCTTTCAAAAGACAGTTCTACCTTCATGCCTCTGCATGAGTGAAGAACCGATCCGAACCATCGATGATAGCTAATCATCACAGATGGTTCACCCAAAAGAATAATCCCAATTTTTAATTACATTGTTTAACCAAAAATCAGGCTTGACATACCAAAGCCGCACCACTAATCTCACAAAACTCTCAAAGCTGCGCAACAGAGTCCTCTAGAAGAAGTCCTCTGGAGGTGGCTCTAACTCGTCACTAGGTGCCGGGTCTGACTCACCAGGGTCAACGTCCCCTGAAGCGTCAACAGCTGCTAACAATGGACCTGCGACGTATAGTCAAAAGGGTGAGCTACATTCTAGCTCAATAGAGAACAAAACACAGTGAACATATAAATTAGAACTCACATATATTCCATGATATGCCATGCATGATGTATTTATGCAATTACTGGGAAAACAGTAGAAAAGAATCACATTTTTACTAGTAGTTTACACATGTCTTTTAATTACTCATGAATGATGCTGACTAGGCCTAAAGCAAAACTTAACCTTTCAACTTAAGTAATCCTCGAGCACTATAGCATCGAGCCCCGATGAGATACCCTTCATCGTCATCTATATAGACAGTTTTAAACGTATTCCCTGAGAATACAAATAGTACCCAAGCCCCTTTCCCCTGGGGATCGGTGGTGGGGTTTCACTTTTCTCAATTCAACACCCCTGGGGTGTACTTATTATGTACGGATAAGCCTTCGCACTGGCTTACGGTTTCGCCGCCGTATCGGTCACGGATATCATGTCGCGTCAGTCGTGGGTATCCCGCCACGTCGGTGGGGTATCCTATCAAACTTCAAATAACAAAAATATCAGGTATTTTACATATAGTTATTCACCGTGTAAGTGTGGTATCTTATATCAGTTAGGCCCTATCAGACATTATTCAATCATAGATACATCCCTGGGATGTATCTATATACTTGACTCACACCTGATGCTCTTATTACTTCACTTCCTCATCCCCTTGGGATGGCTCATTATGATTTCTCTTATAGATGTCACACACACACCCTTTTCATAAATTCTTAAGCAATTAAAACAGTTTTACATTTGGATTCTATATCACTACATACATGCTTTCGCAAAATAAAGTACATGTTCAAGGTGTTCCCTACCTCAAGCCTCTGTTTGAACATGCATCAAGGTTCCACGTGGCTCCTTGTGCCCAAGTTCACACGTACCACCTATGGTACCACATAACATATGAAATACATCACTAAAGATGTAACAAGGAAGGTCCAAGACCCTCCAAGAATCTTAAAGTCAAACTCAAAAGTCAACAAAAACTGGCACAGTCGATTAATCGAACTCCAAAGTCGATTAATCGAATCTGATTCGATTAATCGATTTCCAAAATCGATTAATCAAAATTCAAAGTCGATTAGTCGATTCCCAAAATCGATTAATCGAGATTTCCATTCGATTAATCGAATCCCAATTCGATTAATCAAAATTCTCTACTCTATCCATTCAATTCTCAATTCGAGTAATCGAATTTCCAAACTCGATTAATCGAACTGAACTCGATTAATCGAAATTCAAACTCGACTAATCGAAATCCCAATTCAATTAGTCGATTTCCCCAGACTACATTTCTCCATCCACTGGAGGTTCCCAGTCGATTAATTGACTCTAAAATCGATTAATCGAAATCCAAAGTCGATTAATCAAAACTCAGTTCGATTAATCGAAATCGTGTCTTTTGACTTTTCAACTTCTTGGAAAAAATCGATTAATCGAATCTCACTTTCGATTAATCGAAATGGCCAGATTCAGCCCCCTTTTGGGCTGTTCTTCCCAATCTTCTTCCAACTGATTTCTCTTTCTTTTCTAAGCCATTATCCTATGATTTTAGCTATTTCTAACTACAATTAAACCCTTCAATCTATGCATTTAATTTACAAGAATTTTACCTTCAATCAATCTCCAATTGATTAGGTCAAGTGGTTGGAAAGGCCAGGGTTTCCAGCTTTCCTTCTAGCAGATCTCTCCTGTCGAATCGACCTTTTCAATGTTTGAATCTCCCTTCCAAACACTCACCATTTCTCCTTGCATTAACTATGCTCTCTCTCTCTCTCAACAACCAAACGAAAGAACTAGGGCTATTAAACCCTTTTATCTCCCCTCTAGTTTGTGTGTTGAGCACCTGCACCGTAATAGGTGTATGTGACTTCAGATTCACATCACTCTTCACATATTCACTTGATTTCTCACATCTCATCCGTTCATCGCATCCTATGCCAACTATTGAACTACTATTTGGTCAAACCTATGACCAGTCGGGCACGGATCTCAACGTTATTGTTTAACGTGATTTTTCGAGATATTACAAAGAGCCTCCTCAATATAGGGTGTTTCAATAGGTATAGCCACAGGTGCATCAACACTTGCTTGAATAACTGGTGTTGGTGCCACTTTTTCTTGGATAAAAGGGATAGGAATTATAACCCGATTCTCCTCAAAAGTGATTTTCGTAGGCTCAACACTCTCACTGATCTCACGATCCTCAAAGAATTTTGCATATCTAGTCTCAACAATCCGGGTACTATGAGTGGGGCAATAAAATCTGTAGCCTTTTGATCTATCAGAGTAACCAATGAAATGACAACTTATAGTTTTAGGGTCCAATTTTCCTAATTGTGGGTTGTACACCTTTGCTTCAGCCAAACAGCCCCAAATGTGTAAATATCCTAAAGTCAGTTTTCTTCCTACCCATAGCTCATAAGGAGTTTTGGAAACCGCCTTACTAAGAATTCGATTCAGGATATGCACCGCTGTTTTCAAGGCCTATCCCCACAAGAATATAGGCAACTTAGAGTTGCATAACATGCTTCTCACCATATCCATAAGAGTACGATTCCGTCGCTCAGCTACACCGTTCTGTTCAGGTGTTCCCGGCATGGTGTATTGAGCGACAATGCCATGCTCTTGTAGATACAGGGCGAATGGTCCTGGATTGCGACCTATTTCAGAGTATCTACTATAGTACTCGCCGCCTCTATCAGATCTCACAATTTTAATCTTCGAATTGAGTTGTAACTCAACTTCGACTTTATAGATTTTAAACATATTCAGGGCCTCAGATTTTTCATGAATGAGATATATAACCAAAACGAGAATAGTCATCAGTGAAAGTAATAAAATACTTTTGACCACCAATAGCGGGAGTTGGAAACGGTCCACAAATATCAGTGTGGACTATTTCCAATAAACTCGTGCTTCTGATGGCCCCTTTCTTATTAGTTTTTGTGAGTTTCCCTTTAACGCAATCAACACAAGTATTGAAATCAGAGAAATTGAGCACATCGATTATATCATCTTTAATTAACCTCTCCATTCTATCCTTAGATATATGGCCTAAATGTTTATGCCATAAAATGGAGGAGTTGTCGATTGCTCGTTTTCGTTTCTTATAAATTTTATCATTCACATGCATAGAAACTAAAGATTGGGCATAAGATGAATCCAAATTCAACTGATAAAGATTGCCCACTAATGATCCACCACCCACAATATCGGAATTAAATAATAGAGTAAACATATTATGTCCAAATTTAAATTCAAAACCTAATGAATCCAATTTAGAAATTGAGATAAGGTTTCTAATGATACTTGAAACATAAATAGTATCAACTAAATCTAAAATGAAACCACTATCTAAAATGAGACGGAGAGTCCCAATGGCCTCCACGTCTGCTTCTACTCTATTTCTGAGTTTGATGGTACTTTCGCCTTTACTTAGCTTCCTGCTGGATAAAAATCTCTGCATTGAATTACTTATGTGAATAGTAGCACCAGAATCTATCCACCAAGTATTGCGTGGAGCATTAATATAAAGTGATTCAAAACACACAAAGGCTAGGTCATTACCTTTCTTAACTAGTCAATCTCTGTATTTCTGACAATTCTTCTTAATGTGTCCCTTCTTCTTACAGAAGTGACACTTGATGCCAGAAGTAGATGTGCTAGCTTCTCCTTGTTTGATTTTCGGTGGAGGAGCTTTCACGTTCTTTCCTTTATATTGCCCCTGTTTTCGCTTGAAATTTCGTTTCGATGGTCCAAGAGCGGCGTAATGGGCACTTTCAGGTTTTTCAGCCCGAAGTCTTTCTTCTTCTTGGACACAGTGAGCGATTAGCTCGTTCATCTTCCACTTCTCTTTCTGCGTGTTATAATTGATCTTGAACGGGCCAAATTGTGCAGGAAGAGAAGTCATAATGAAGTGAACAAGATAACCCTCATAAAAACCCAAGTCCAGTTCTTTCAATTGAGTTGTCATGCCACTCATTTTCATAATGTGCTCCCGTACGCCGCTATGACCATCATATTTCATGGTTCCCATTTTAACAATTAGACTGCTGGCAAGGGCTTTAGAAGTCCCTTGAAATTGTTCCTTAATGGTTTGCATGTATTCCTTTGCATTATGCGAGTCAGGAATACCTCCCCGAATTGCATCAGCAATGGAACTCTTTATGATCATAAGGCTCATACGATTTGATCTATCCCATTTTTCTAAATCCGTATTATTCACTGCCAGATCCTCAGCTAAGGCATCAGTGGTGAGCACTTTGGGTTTATCAGATCGTATAGCATAGTCAAGATCCATACAGCCTAGAACAATAGCAACTTGTTTCTTCCATTTGCCATAATTTGATTTACTCAAAAGTTCAATTCCACCAATCATATTAGTATAGAAGACGGGTTCAATGCTGCACAATAATTAAGGGCTTTATTATGTCCACATACAATCGAAGTAATTATCAATTCCACAAGGTTATAATTATAGTATGTGATGCAAAAGTTAATATATGTCAAGGAATAAAATTAAAACCAATGTGGTTTTATTGAGAAACAATTTGTGTCATTATAATCCTTCGTTGGGTCGAGTCATAACACACTAGCTGCTTCCTCAATCTATATTAATGATTGTGGTACTAATTGCGTCATTATGACCCTCCGTTTGGTCGAGTCACAACACACTAGCAGTACCCACACACAAAATAATGAATAGTGAAATACAACCATCATACAACATTAAGTGATTCATCACCATTGGGCAGAAAAATCCCTTATGTTGTGACGCCAACGTTCACTACACTCTTTCACTGAATTTGTAACACGGTCTTGGACAAAATTAAACCTCACTATGAAAACTATGACACTAGGAAGGATCATCACCGTTGGGCAGAAGAATCTTTCCAAGCCATGTTTTCAAAGTAGGTTTGATAATATTTTAGATGATCGCAAAATTGATATTAAAAGAATAAGCCAAGTCCAATTCGTGTTATGAGGAGGTGTCAAAATTGACAATAAACGATCATTATAATGTGTAAGTACCAGCCATAGTGGTGGAGCACAACCTCCACTACCCAATTCTAATTAATGGTACTCAAAAAAAAAATTGATTACACAATTAAAAAATGGAAAAAATAACATCAGGTCATGAAAATATCACAACAGAGAGCTCATTGTCAAAATAGACCTCACAAATGGGTCCGAAATGCCCGAGAAAGTCAAAATTCATATATAATGTCCGAAAATCGGACCTATAAATAGCCCAGAAATGGCCGGAGAAGATTAGCAAATAGTGTCGGAATAATTGGGCCAGGTATCGGGCCAAATTATGGGCCGTTGTGGTCGAATGGGCTATGGGCCCCATGGATGGGCCCTGCGGGTCAGGGCCATGAGCCAGTGGGTCGGGCTAGGGCCAAACGGGTCGGGCCAAAGGCCAGACGGGTTGGGCTAGGGCCAAATAGGCCAGGCGGGACCGAACCCGATCCGGTCCGAAAAAACCCTAAACCTTCCCTTTGCATTGTTCATCTTCTCCCAGAAAAAAGAAAATTTTTTTTTTTTTTTTGAAACGCCGGGCAGATGCAGAGCGCCGGGCTTGTCCGCGCCACCGGATCGCACCGACGGTCCGGCGCGCCACGGCTTGGCCCTCAACCATCCCGATGTCCGTCTGTGGCAGAAAAGTTATCACTCCACTCAAGAAACAAGAAGCAAAATTTTTATTTATTTATTTATTATTATTTTTTTTATTTATTGTTGCAACAGAGAGCACCAAATTAGGGGCTTACTCACCAATTAATGACCGACGGTCCGACGACGATCCGCCGGCTGAAGTTGGCGATGCCAATCCCGATCACGGAAAAAGCCTCTGCGTTGGACCACACCAAAGAATCACAAGAAAGGTTTTTTTTGAATTTACTTTAGGCGCAATGACCTCCCACGCCCATGTGGGTGACTGCATCTATGCGGTGGGTCATCCGGTCGGCCTCGACGCTAGCGTCAATCCGGTTGCCGGAAAAACCCCTATCGGCGCCCTTTTTTTTTTTTTTTTTTTTTTAAACGTGGGAACTAGAAAGTACGGTACCCAATTACCGAGTCGACTCGGTTTGTCTAATCAAACCGATCGTTAAAAAATAACGTTCGATTCAAAGGCATAGGTTTGATTTGATCTCTAAAAGGGTTTTGATCAATCATGGCCAAGCCGGCTCTGATACCAATTGATGGAATCTAAATGGATCTATCGATCCGACCATCCAAAATTAAGTCGAAAGATCTAGGCGCATGATCAATCAAAAACAATAAATCAATAATTTATAAATTAAATATATGTGTGCACTTTGAGTGTGAGCCATCAATAGTTGGTTGCCGAGCTTCAACGATCTTCTCGCATTCAATATCTCCTAGCACAATGGGGATGCTTTCGCCAATGGGGAGGATTGAATTATGTCGAGCAATCGTTGGGACCAGGCACCCCTTATATTTATAGCCAAATAGTCCTATCCCATTAAAGACTGAAAATACTAATTATATTGTGATTAGAAATCACAATCATACCTTAACCGAAAGACTCAACAATCAGTTGTCTATTCTCTTCAAACTCACCGGAATAGCAACTGTACATCTCAAGACTGATCTTACACCATTCAATGGTCAAAAGTTCGACCATAGTGATGACCACCAAAATAGAAACTTCTAACATAGTACACTAATTTTTGACTGCTCTAAATCAGATGAAGGAGATTGTGTTTAACCACAATCTTCCAATGAGTGAAACTCGATGTCATAAGATCAAAGATTAGGGAGAAAAATAATCTCTATGAACTGATTCAAAGCAATCAAAGGTTGTTTTGTCGTAGAATTCATTACTATAAGATAATAAGTAAAGGAAATATAAAAGGGCCGCAATGTAAATAGATAAAACATGAGCGGAGCTTACATAAGTCGTATATATCTAATGAGGGTAGACTGAGGTGGGGATATTACGGCTCGATCGTGAGGAACGAAAATGACGTCACTCATACGCAATCATCCACACAATACCTTCCATAGCCGTCAGCATCACCACTGTTTGTTGGCAGCTCTTTTATGGATCGCTGGCTTGCATCTAACACCATCATTGGGCTTTTGTCCCGGCTGTACTATTGTGAACTAGTGTAAAATGTTGGGTTCGACTCCTGTAGTACAAAATACGCCACCGCATTTGATAACCACTTCAATTCATTCGGTTATCTAAACTAATTATAAACCAACTCATACGATTATATTTGTAATTTTATTTATACATCATGATAATTATGTTACGCTGAAAATTTATATGTTTTATCTTTCTACCTTCTTCTTCCTTTCCATCTTTTCTTTATTTCATAATTTTATTATGGTATTAATTCTTCACGGATTTCTGTGCCCAATGGTTCCATGGTTCAATGTTCCCTTGTTTGTCGTCTTGTACGCTCTTTTACTCTATTGAATCATCCAACGGTTAGAATTATCTGAAACCAACAACACTCCACAAAAGCTGTCAAATTGCTTTCATTGGATAGCTAATAAATGTATGTCAAATTTGCTCTGTTTTTTCAAATTTCTTGTTTGAGTTGAAATCTGACTCCAAATTTTAGATTTTGATTGGATTGATAAACAGTAGGAAATGAGTTAGAGAGATCTTCGGAAAGTATAAAATTTTGATTTTTTTTTTTTTCCTTGTTTTGAGTTGAATTCTCACTCGAAATTTCAGTTTTGGAGTCGATGGATAAACAGTGGGAAATGATTCTGAGAGATCTTATAGAATGTTTTGAAGTTTTACTTTCTTTTTTTTCACAGTTTCAGTCTGTAAGCATGGTAAAGGGGGTAGTAGATGTTCCTCCCAAGGGTGGGTTTAGTTTTGATTTATGCCGAAGAAATGAGATGCTATCGACTAAAGGTGTTCAGCTCCCATCTTTCCGAAAGACCTGAACTACCATTGTTGGTTTAGTTTTCCAGGTACACATTTACAATTATTTGCTGAAATCGCTTTATCTTCAAAGAAGTTTATGCATTAATGGTTTGTAAATTTTTTGGTCCCTAGAGAGAAGTTTTAATTGTTTACTTTAACCTGCACTCGATTTACTTAAACTGAGTTCTTCACAGATATTTTGAGTTAAGATCTTCAACACTGCTAGTTATTTATCTAATTATGTGTTCAAAGAATTTGTTTATTGACCTCAATATAAGCTTAAAATTATACTTATTATGGAAATGCTATTGTAATTATAAAATTGTGCAATGGAATGCTACGACTTTTTCATGCTCTATATACAAAATTGTCTAGTCTAAATGAGATGCCATGCTCTCTTAATAGAATTTTATTCCAGATGAAGAAGATTACATCCATCATTGCCAAGATGTTTGATCTTGTTAAGGGAAATTTTAAGTACTTGAGTATTAAAGCTTAAATAATTTTATTCATTAAAAAAAAATGAGGAGGGCGAGGCCGCCACGAACCCCAATGATGATGATGATGCTGAAAGAGGAAGGGTAAGGTGCATGTGCTGGGATTGGACAGCATTAAGGAGTATACTATGGAATTTTTTTATTAGCTATCAATAATAATCAACCATGAAATAATGTTGTTTGTCACGTTGCCAAATTTCAAGTGTAAAACTAATAATAATAAATTTTATTTGTTTTATTCTTCTGCGGGCTGTTCCTTTGGCTAATAAAGATGCAAAATTTGTATTACTTACGAAGTAGTGTGTGTTGCAATCATTGGGTGGACGGAAACCTTTCTTAATTTAGTTAAAATTTTTGTTTTGGTTGATACATTAAATATTTTTTAATCTCACACCAAATTTTTCTATCTGCACAGCAACTAATTTTATTTTGTACATATAGAAATCAAAATGTGTTGTGGGTGGAGCAGCCCTCTTCATTAAATCTATGAAATCTATGAAAAAGTCATATTTTAGAGGGATAGAGTGGCGCAAAAAACTTTTGTCATGTTTTAGAGGGGATCAGATGGCTCAAAAAATTCCCAAGGTTCATGATCATTGTTTTTTTATATCTGTAACTTATAATTTCATTAAAGTAATAAATTACAATGCGTGCTGATGTGCCACTGGAGAATGTTGGACAAATTCGGGGGGGGGGGGGGGGGGGGGTTTAGGAGAGGTGTGATGTTCTCTTGCTCCTAGTTTCTTTTGTTTTTCTGGCCACTGTGGCTGGTTTCTTTTATTTTTGTTGTCCTTTATAGTTGTCTTGATCCAGCTCCTCACTGGTTTTTTTGAACGAAATCTCTTTTACCGATAAAAATATAAATAAAATTACAATGCGCCTAACAACAGTGGAAAAAGAAAAGAAAATATAAAATTTGAGGTTTCATTTGAGACTCGGTTGCAGTGATCAAAAGAAATATAATTAAAATTTGGCATCAGCTCTTCCATATCTCTAACAATTTGAAGGTGCTTCCATGAAGATTCTCCTTTGAATGAATTCCTCCCCACCACAGAATCTGAACCGATCTTGTGATCTGTGAGAAGACTAACGCCTGAGCTGGATAGAGATGACCTGTTCACGTGCTTGAACAACTGGCCTGGACTCTAACACTATCCTGCTTTAGAAATCGCAACCAGTCTGAAAGGAGATGATTATATCTGAATACAGATGGTATATTGCTCACTGCATTTAGATGGAAGAAGACAAGCTGTGAGATTGGGTGTAGCGGTAGAACAGCAGAGCCGATCACTCTGATACCATCTTTAATTCAAGAATACCAAAACTACCCTAACACATTATTATCTTCAACATAAGGATTTATTATTATTATTATTATTTAAAATCAGTTTCCCTTGATCCAGTTATCCAATTTCCGTAGATATTCAACACATTTCAGCATATAGATGAACCTGTGAGTCATTGATTAAGAGTGTCCTCATCATACTCTGAAAATACAAGCAGAGGTTTAGGCTGGCATTCCTTCTATTTGAGTCTTTCAAGCTGGTGATAACACTATGGCAAGGTGTGGAATCAAGATGATTCTTTGACTGCTGGAGCTAATTACCTCTGGGTCTGAATCCAGTAGTGGCATAACAGCCAGTATGTACAGAACTTTGAACACGGTCTAAGCAACCATGTTGTGTTGAGTCATTCTAAAGTTAGCCAGTTCAAAATAATAATAATAATAAATAAATAAATAAATAAATAAAGAGGAAGCCAGTTAGTTGAGTTATCTGCTTGAATCTGGAAAAACAAAACTGGTAGCATTCAGAAGGTGGTGTTATCTAAAGATGCTCTGTTGGGAATGCAACGATGATGTTTGACCAATGACCTCAATGTGCCAACATGTTAGAGGTGGTTATATTTGTTGGAATTACAGCATATGCAGATAATTTCCCCTTGATATTATTAATATATACAAACTTATCCATTTCCCAGTACTAATAATGAGGTCGAATTGAGAAAATAATATCTACCCTCATTCCTTGAGACTTGTGAGTCCTTCAGCAGATGCCTGAAAACCGCTAATTCTTGCTTCTGTTGGAAGAAATTTCAAACTTTGTGGTTTGGGTTATTTAGAAAATGTAAGATCCCACCCACAGACTGCACTCTATTGCACTTCGTAATTTGTATTGATGATTCAGATGAAAGTAGCACTATGCATTTGTCTGATCCTTTCCCTCCTTTAGTTCTCACCTTTCAGCCCATCAACGCATAAAACCGCAGAGCTCAATGAACATGAACTCCCAATTGATAAAAACATTATTTGGAAGACCATGTACAATCCCATATAGATAGAGATCAGAAAAGCAACTTTGGAACACGTGGGCATTTCTTTCCTTCCAAATTGTCTATAGACATTAAAAAATGCATTAATCCATAGGCAACTTCGCCAGGTCATTAAAAAAAGCAGCTTTTGTTAGGCTTTTATTGCCCATGTTTCATCTCATTCAGATGAACGTTCTTTGAGATGTGGTGTTTTATGCGCGACTCTATACATGGCTTTTATAGTTCTCTATTAAAGGAGGATGAATCTTGCTGTCTGTGCTGAGTTGCTTGTGCGACTCTGTTTATCATTCCTAGCTGTATAATCAGCTTGAAGTTGTTTATTGGTGTGGTTTCCTCATGCTGGTACTTTTCCAGGTGTTGAAACCATCCCATTTCCTTCTAGTCCATAAACAATTGCTTGGACAATTGGTTATGTGCAAGTATGGAAGTCAAACAGGCAGTTGGGCTGGGAGATACAACCCCTTCATGCATCACCATGATTAAATTTGACTGGAAATAATTTCCTTCCCTGGCCTCAATCCATTCTTATGTATGTTGGAGGACTTAAGAAGCTTGGGTATTTGACTGGTAAGACTGAGAAGCCATCTGAAGGAGAGGCTGAAATAATTTTTTATATTGGGATGTCTACTCAACTCTATGCAACCCTACATCTCAGCTACACACATGTTCTACAAATCAGCACATTAGTTAAAGAGTGAATTATACTTAATTAATGTACAGTTCAGTTATTTGAAAGAAAAATAAAAAACCGCATGCTTTATTTATTTACTTATTTATTGTTGAGGTTGAGGTTTTATGCAAGTCGATGGGACCTTTTCCTACCATCATGCTTCAAAGCAGGTCTAATCTAATTAATTATAGCTATTATGACAGCATTTGCTAGTTTAATTATGTGATAGCTTACTGTTATTAAGACCATCTTCTAACACACTCTTACCTGATAACGTAGACTACTGTAGCTGTCTAATTCTGTTTTTATGCATATGTTGATTTCTGCCACTACAGATTTTAAACCAGGTTTATACAAGCATTGATTTCTGATATTAGCATTCTCATGTTTGAATCTTTATGCATTTTACTGAAAAATATATGCTGATGATAGTTAACAAATATTTTGCAAGCTATTTTTTTAAATATTAATGTTGGAATTGTCTATGTCAGTGCTTATACAAATGTGTTGCACATTTTAGTATGGGACGAATGCACATTATCAATGCGTAAAATGGAACTTAAATCGATTCTAGTTGATGCTGAGTCACAATTTATTCATTTTCTTTTGTTGCATAATCTATCATTGATGAGTTTATCATATGGGAACTTGTATCTTTGTAGTTGGAATATATGCGATCTGATATTAGAAAGTCCAGACAAAAATGTATCTTTGAATTTGAGAACTTGTATCTTTGTATTTGCATAATTTTATGTGTCTCTTGATTTATATATGCTCTGTTTCCATGAACAGGCAGGCCTTGCAAAGCTCATTGGACTCGCTGGAGAGACCAATGTTCAGGCAAGTTATCTGTGGACTTCAAATCAATGAATTGTGTTGTAAGCTCGCACCTTTTAAAAAAATTTTACTTATATTTAATGGAAAATGACTAATTTTAATAATGCAATGCAGTTTTCTTAAGTACTTGATATGATTGAACGATGCTTCATTTATGGAATGACAGAAAGGCTAAATATGCTTTAAATGGTTTCTACATATTGTTTTCACTTTATAATGTAATGGCCTTTTAATAGTTTGTTCTGAGTCAAAAAGTAAATGTTTTCAATCCCAATTTTCAAATGCAGGGCGGAGAGCAAAAGAAAATGGATGCACTTTCTAATGAAGTTTTTGTCAAGGCTTTGATAAGTAGTGGTCAAATGGTAAGTTTTATGGAATGTGTCATTCTGTTAAGCTTTTTTGCTATACGGAGATGGTGAATTTATGTAGTGTTTTGAGACTTTTATATAGTGTATCCTTGTTTCGGAAGAGGGCGAGGAGGCAACGTTTGTTGAACAATTGAAGCATGGAAAGTGTGTGCAGATACCCTTAGGGTTTTTTTTTAATGGCTTATTTCCTTAACTTGCAAAGTCAGTAATGGATTCAGTTCTTATCATTTCTGATATTGCAGGTACTGTGTCATTTTTTATCCATTGGATGGATCCTCCAACATCAACTGTGGTGTTTCCATCGGAACTGTATGTCCTTCATCTTGATACCTCACTTTTTTATTGTGCAAGCTATTGATTTGGATTTGAGTTGAATCGTATAAAACCATGGGTTCCCGGTGCTTCATTTCTGTGATGGATTGATTTTAGTGATGATTGGTAGATTTTTTTGCCTCTAGATCTTTGGAATATATCTGATAAAAGATTATACCAAAGCAAGTGTTGAAGATGTGTTGAAACCTGGGACAAACATGCTAGCAGTTGGTTAGTGCATGTATGGAAGCTCCTGCACGGTAAATTTAGCTATCATCATCTTTTTTCATTTATTACTCAATCATTGATTATATTTCATTTATTACTCAATTACTGAAGGAAATGCCCACAAATTTTCCTACTCTTCCAAAAATTCCTTATTCATTTGATAAGCTTTTATCGAGGAACCAAAACATCTGATAACTTCAGCAGAGGAGAATGATAAATGCTAGCATAATAGATCTAATGTTAACTGAAATTTTGTTGAGAACCATCCTCATACTGATCATGGTTTACTCTGTATGCTTGATGATATGAGTATTTACCGATGCGTCCTTCAGTATCAAATTTTATTTTGTAAGACTAATCAATTTTCACCTAGGAAAATGGTGCTGTGCATTTTGCTGTCCCTTATGCTTCCGTGTGTGTATTTTTTGTAAGACTTTTTGTCACCATCATGACTCAAAAAAACAGTATTGCTTCTTTAGGAAATAGTGTTGCCAAGTAATTAAGTTTGACAAATTGGTTTGTCATTTTTTTGACCCACGGTCGTCCGTTGTACACTCACGGACGTCCGTTGTCACGGACGACCGTGAGTGATTCACGGACGTCCGTGATCCTAAAACATATAAATTTTAGGAAGTTCGGACAGTTTCATAACTGATCCGAAAATCTTCTTTCTAAAATTTTTGTTTGTCCAAAATTGTGTCATTGAGATTACTTTACTTCTTTTGATTTCATTCTCTAATCTCTTTGATGTTTATGGGTCGTTATGATTTCATGTTTGAGAGTGTAAGACTTGTGTGAGACAAGTGAACCTTCGCAAGGAACGTAGGTTGATGGAAATGTTCACTATGGATAGTATGATGGAGAAAGGCTGTCATGTTTGGTGATTGGAGTGCTAGGGCATATCATTCCAAAGAAGAATCAGAAAGTTTTTTGTTCATAGTGAATTTCTTTTTGGATCCGAGATAGATCCGTGGTTTTACTGTGACGGGTTTTCCACGTTAAAAATGTCTTGCGTACTTATTTTGATTGTATGATGATTGTGAGCAGATTTTAATTGATAAATTTAATAGATTATATTAAAAAACTTAAATTTCCCAAATTTTCAATTAGTATCAGAGCCTGGTCACTTGGTAAATTCTAACAAATTAAGTATTATGTCTAATTTGGGATATCACGATCTTCCTAGAGAAGGTGCGTCTACTGCTAGACCCCCTCTGTTTGATGGCTCTAATTATCCTTACTGGAAGGCAAGGATGAGAGCATTTTTAAGTTCACTTGATCCTCACATTTGGTATTCTATTGAGGACGGATGGTTACCACCAACTACGACCTCTGTTGTCGATAATATACCACATACCACTATCAAACCTAGATCTTTATGGACGGATCAGGAATATGATAATCTTGGTTATAATTCCAAGGCCCTAAATGATTTATTTGGAGCGATCGCTCGAAGTTTCGAATAAGTACTTGCACCATAGCCAAAGATGCATGGAAAATTCTTGAAACCACTTATGAAAGGACTCCTCAAGTAAAGATTTCCAAACTTCAAATGCTCACTTCTCAATTTGAAAATCTTCGTATGGATGACGATGAAAAGTTTTCTGATTTCTATATTCGCTTAAATGATATTGTAAATGGTTCATTTAATTTAGGAGAACCTGTTTCAAATACTAAAATTGTGCGAAAAATTCTAAGGTCTCTACCTAAAAGGTTCAGATCAAAAGTCAATGCTATTGTTGAATCTAAAGATGTTGACAATCTAAACTTAGATGAACTCGTTGGGTCATTACAAACTTATGAATATGAAATTCAAGATAATCATGCCACTAAAAGTGTTGCATTTAAATCATCAAAGGTTGAGTCTGATTCTAGCAGTGATTCTGACAAATCAGATGAACTTGCTTTATTTGTTAAAAAATTTAAAAAATTCTATAAAAATAAGAAACAACCTTTTAAAAAATTTGAAAATTCTGAACAATTTAAATTATTTGAAAAGAAACCTAAAAAGGATTTTCCTGACACTACTCAATGTTTTAAGTGTCATGGTTATGGACATTACGCTAATAAATGTCCTAGTAAGAAAAATGATAAAGGAAAATCCAAAGCTTTGACTGCTTCACATGAGATTGAAATATCAACTGAGTCATCTTCTGATGAATCTGAATCTAGTTCTTATGGATTTAGAGCGTTTGTTGCCTCTATTGTGGAAACTAATAATTATCAAACTCCTTCTCATATTGACACTGACTCTATTGATTCAATCTCATCTGCTAATGAAATTGATGGTGATGTATTGGATATGACAAATGCCTACAGTGAACTTTATCAAGAATCAATACATCTAACTAAAGAAAAAATTAAATTAATCAAAGAAGTGACTGAGTTAAAAAACATTATAAGAAATCTCCAAGACAATGTAAATTGTTTAACTCCAAAATTTATTGAACAAGAAAATAAAGTAAATTCTCTTATTGAAATAAATGAAAATTTAAAAAGGGAACTTGTTTTTATTTCTGAAAAATATTCAAACATTTACAAGACTAATGAGAAAATGGAAAAATTACTCAGTTCTGGTCAAAGAACAACAGATAAAACAGGTATTGGATATCATCATGTAGAAAATAAAAATCTAAAACCTGTTGTAACTCATGCTCCAAAATTTGTTAAAGAAATCAAATCACTCTCTACAAATTCTAGACAAAAGGACAATAAATTCAAATCTTCCAATACTAGATTTATTAATAGGAGAGTGCCAATCTGCTCTACTTGTGGATGGGAAGGGCATACTTATGTATATTGTCCATTTGACTTTGAATACTCTCAATACTATGTTCCTCACTACCAAACTTTTAAGAACAATACAGTCATTTCATTGAGTAGTTCACATAAATATAACAACAACCATGTGCTTCATAACAAATCAAATCTTAAATACAAACGTGTTTGGATTCGGAAATCTGATTTAACTGCTCAGGTTGCTCATATTTCTCTCAAAGCAAGTGAATCATCTAAGTGGTTCCTTGATAGTGGCTGTTCTAGGCATATGACTAGTGAGAAATCATTCTTTTCTCATCTTAGTCCATGCTCAGAAGGAAATGTGACTTTCGGTAATGGAAGTTCTTGTAAAATTACTGGAAGAGGAACAATTAATGCTCCTGGTTGTCCTAAACTAAAAGAAGTCCTTTATGTTGAAGGACTTAAGGCTAATCTCATTAGTATTAGCCATTTAAGTGATGATGGGATGAATATTAATTTTTCAAAAAATCTGTGCACTGTTGTTGATTCTAATGGCAAAATTGTTCTTGAAGGGATTAGATCTACTGATAACTGTTACACTTTTAGCGATCATCTCCAAAATAATTGTCTTATCACTAAAACAAATGAGATCAATATCTGGCATCAGAGGCTTGGTCACATGAATAAAAATGATCTTTACAAATTAGCCTCTGATCAACTTGTTAAAGGTTTACCTAAATTAAGCAAACCAGATGGATCTATTTGTGGTGCTTGTCAAATGGGTAAACAGACCCGTGTTCCTCACAAGAAAGTAAATGTTCCTACTTCTTCTAGGATTCTTGAATTAATACATTTTGATCTTGTAGGTCCCATGAGAACAAGTAGTTTAGGAGGTAAGAAATATGTACTTGTTGTGGTTGATGATTTTTCTAGATATACTTGGGTTGCTTTTCTTAGAGAAAAATCTTAAGCTTTTGATGAATTTATTATCATCTCTAAGAGAACTCAATTTGAAAAAAATCTTTCAATAATTCGAATTCGAAGTGATCATGGTAAAGAATTTGAAAATTCATCTTTTGCAAAATATTGTGCTTCAAATGGAATAAAGCATGAATTTTCTGCTCCTCACACACCTCAACAAAATGGTGTGGTTGAGAGGAAAAATAGGGTCCTTCAAGAGATGGCTAGGGTTATGTTAAATGCAAATAATGTGGCTAAAAATCTATGGGCTGAGGCTGTTAGTACCGCCTGTTATATTTCAAATCGAGTATACCTTAGACCAAACACTACTAAGACTCCATACGAAATATGGAATGCTAAGAAACCTCAAGTTAGTTATTTTCGAGTTTTTGGTAGTGCTTGTCACATTTTAAAAGATCGTGAATATCTTAAAAAATTTGATCCTAAAACTGACAATGGTATTTTTCTTGGTTACTCATTGAACAGCAGAGCCTATAGGGTTTTTAATTTAAGAACTCTTACTGTCATTGAATCAGTTAATGTGGTTGTAGAAGATCAAAATCGATTCTTCTTACATTTTAAATAGAGATATTGATGAAGTTCTTGTTGTTCCTATTAATCATGAAAAATTAGACTGAGAACATTAATTTATCTTCGACAATGAAAATTCTACACACACTACAACTAATATTATGAAGATATCGTAGATATTCCACACAACAATATCTACGAAATGAGTCTCGACATAGGCCTTCCTATGCTCGTGATATGAAAAGTCACCCATCTTACCATCATTGGTGACTTGTCCACTCAACTTCTTACTAGACGAAAATTTAAAAATCTGTCAAACCTTCTTTCTCATGTTTGTTACACATCAAATCTTGAACCAAAAAATATTAAAGAAGCTCTTCTTGATGAGCATTGGGTTACTGCGATGCAAGAAGAGCTCTCTCAATTCAAAAGGAATGATGTGTGGGAACTTGTTTCTAGACCTCCAAATATTAGAATCATCGGTACAAAATGGATTTTTAAAAATAAAACAAATGAAGAAGGTAAAATCATTAGAAACAAAGCAAGATTGGTGGCTCAAGGGTACACTCAGGTTGAAGGTATTGATTTTCATGAAACATTTGCTCCTGTAGCTAGGCTTGAGTCCATTCGCATAATCTTAGCAATGGCATGTCATTTAAAATTTAAATTATACCAAATGGATGTAAAGAGTGCATTTTTAAATGGTTTTTTGACTGAGGAAGTGTATGTGGAACAACCCAAAGGATTTGAAGATCCACATCATTCTCATGATGTATTTAAACTTAAAAAGGCATTATATGGCCTGAAACAAGCACCTCGTGCTTGGTATGATAGACTCACAAAATACCTAATCACTAATGGTTTTAAACATGGTAGTGTGGATAAAATATTATTTTTGAAAGAAGAATCATCTAATTTAACTGTTGCTCAAATTTATGTTGATGACATTATCTTTGGATCCACATTAGACTTAAATGCTCATAAATTTCAAACTCTAATGAGCAATGAATTTGAAATGAGTTTATTCTGTGAGTTAAATTGCTTCTTAGGTCTCCAAATAAAACAATGTTCCACTGGCATTTTCATTTTCCAATCTAAATATGCAAAAGAACTTGTAAAGAAATTTGGTTTGGAATCAAGTAAACCTGCCCGCACCCCTATGAGTACGTCAGTGAAATTGACAAAAGATGTAAATGGTAAAATTGTAGGGGATACAATTTATAGAAGCATGATAGGTAGTCTTCTCTATCTTACTGCTAGTAGACCGGATATTGCTTACAGTGTGGGTATGTGCGCTAGATTTCAGGCAGCTCCTAAGGAGTCTCATCTAACTATTCTCAACATTCGTTATGTTAACGGTACACTAGAGTTAGGCCTCTGGTATCCTTTCGATACCACATCTCATATCATTGGTTTTTCCGATTCTGATTGGGCCGGTAACTCTGATGATCGTAAAAGCATGAGTGGCGGTTGTTTTTATATTGGAAATTGTCTTGTGTCTTGGCTCAGCAAAAAACAAGCTTCGGTTTCTTTATCCTTCTTTGAAGCAATATATTTCACGGTAATGGGTGCACTCAACTCTTATGGATGAAGCAAATGTTGTCTGACTATGGGATTTCTCAAGGTGTAATGACCTTGTTTTGTGATAACACCGTATTTGTATTTCTGAAAATCCTGTACAACATTCTAGGACTAAACACATTGATATTCGACACCACTTCATACGTGATTTGGTGGAAGAAAAAATTATTCTCCTGAAGCACATACACACGCAATTACAATTAGCAGATATTTTTACAAAATCGTTGGATTTTGATCGATTTGAATTTCTTCGAAAATCCATTAGTTTATGCTTCATCGATTAATCACTATTTCATCACTTGTATATATATATATATATATATTTTTTTTTTTTCTTCTTTCTTCGCAGATATTTTTATATAATTTTGTTTGATACGTTCTAAAGTTTCATGCGTGATCATGTTATAAAATTTTCTAAGAATGCATTTGTATTATTTTGAGTTACACTGAATTGGCTTTTATTCTGTATCATCACGGTATTTTTTATTATCGTTAGTATATAAAGGAATTTTTTACTAATAGTTATTGCAACAAGCTTATGCTCTGGGTAAATGTTGAATCTTGATTTTTTTTATTCAAATAATGTTCTGTATTCTTCTGATTTTTCTTTCAATTTGCCTTTTCAACTCGAGTCAATAAGCCCGTGGAGTATTCTATACTTAATGCCCTAAGTCAACTGAATTAGGAGTCATTGGCCTAACCCTCGCTAAATGAGTTGAATAGAAAGCAAGTGAATTTCAGATTGAATATTCAAATTTTTCTTTCACTCTACCTTGTAGCCTAATTGACTTGAGCAAGTAAAACCGTTGGGATTTCTTCAAATCTATTGCCCTAAACTAACTAGTTGGGAGTCAATGTTCTAAAGCTTATTAAAAAGGTCTTTTAGAAAGCTTAAAAAGGTGTGAGTATCTTTCCTTTTTGGAGAACATTTAAAAAAAAAAAAAGTGGGAATCTCAATATTATTTGGACCATATGTTGTTGTTGCAATTAACTTTGATTTTTAAAATCTTCCTTTGTTAACTATTGTTTTCTAATGTAATACCTTTGATGTGTATAGAAAATAGTGAATTTTATGTTACTCTTATTGCTTCGTTTGCATTTTAGGATGTTTTTTTTTATTCTTTCACATGAAATTTTATTACATATTATAATTTTAAAAAAAAAAAAAAAAAAAAAAAAAAAAAAAAAATTCTATTTTTGAAAATAAAAATAAAAATTCTTAAGTGTCACGGACGTCCGTGACGTCTATACGGACGTCCGTATTCTCAACCCCAAACTAATTCCATCCGGCCTTCCGTGATTCACTACGGACGTCCGTATTTCAATAGGTTCACTGCCTCTTTTCAACGGACGTCCGTGAATCACTCCGGACGTCCGGTTTATAATCAGTTCCAAAAATTCGAACGGTCTTTCTGCAGTTATTACACCTGACAACTGTCAGTCATTCACGGACGTCCGTGCATGTCTCCACGGACGTCCGTCAGTTCAATTTCCAAAGCATTCTCAATGCGGTTAAATTTTGTTTCCACGGATCTCAATGTCATACGAACGTCCGTGAGCTTCTGACGGACGTCCGTACAAATTTTTTTAAAAACGAAACTCTTGAACCGTCTTCTTCATTTTTCACTCAAAATTTTTTTTCACTCTGCTCTTCATTTCAACGAAAAATAGAGAATGCCTCTAAATAGGAAAAACTCTAAGAAATCTAAAGGTTCTTCCTCTTCTTCATCGCATGAACTTCAACGTTTTCCTTCCAAAAGCCATGAAGAACGTTTTCACCGTCTATTTCTTAATAGAAATCTCATCGTCGAACGGGTTGTTCTTGACAAATTTCTCAAAGATCATGATTTGTATGACATGTTTGCTTCTCGGGGTTGGCTTTCACTTCTTTCTCTCTAGCACTCTGCTTACAGATGTGGTTGGTGTTTTATGCTAATCTCCTCAACGCCAAGATTGTAGAGAGTAGGATGGAGTGTTATGCAGTGACTTACATTTTTGGTAAACAAATCACTTTTTCTCCTTTACTTATCTCTGAAATCTTGGGCATTCCTTTAAATGAAAATGGGTATAGTTATCCTGTAGATGAAAGTCAAATTCAATCACTGTTTAGTCCTTCCACCGTCTATGACTATGTATGCAATGCACCGTCTCAACTCACTGGAATTGCATTGCACTATTCTTCCTTGAAAATGAAATTTCAATGGCTTCGCTACGTTCTTTTTGCCACTCTTACACCAAGAGCGGGAAATAAAGATCAAGTGCGTTGGGACATTATTTATCTAATGTTCCTCTTAGACAAAAATCGTCCTTTGTGTGTATCTTCAATAATTTTTGAATTAATCCTTCGACGCATGAGGGATGATACCTCTAAAATGTCTCTTCCTTTTCCTATAATTATTAGCAAGATTGTTGAGTCTCAAATGACTCTTCCTCCTTTTCTGGCTACTTCTAGAGCCATGGCACCATTAGGAAAATTAAAAAAAATTGGAAAAAGAGTTACACTAGATTTGGACGATGTTGAATTATTAGATGATACGTCTGATGAAGATGAGGCAGAAGATTTTCTTGCTCAAGAGGGTTTTCCTCAAGAAGCCGCTGCTCCACCAGCAGTTCCTCCGTATCAAGGTCAAGAGGGTCATTATTATGATCAACATTTTCATAGGATGCATACTGAGATGCAACATATGCATTCTGAAATTCAAAACTTATCAAATCGGATTGAAACTGGGTTCAATATTTATGGGGAACAAATATCTTCATTACAAATGACAATGATTGACGGTTTTGAAGCGATGATGAATCGTTTTAACAATGTCTTTCCGCCTCCAGGAGCACACTTTCCGCCTCCAGAATGATGTTTATTTTGTTATAATGTTGTAATTCTGACAAATTTATTCTGGTTTGAGGATATATTATGTTTTTGTAATGCTATAATTCTTCTTTTCATGTTTTAATCTTTTAAATTTTAATATGGTGTTAAAAGTTTCCTTCATTTGTGCTTAACTTCAAAATTTATATTTGAATGTAGTTTCACTGGTTAAAAGTATCCTTTGTCACATTATGACAAAAAGGGGGAGATACTCCTTATATTTCACTTGTGCTATTAATGTGTTCTATGGTTATTTCAACAGGTGAAGAGCTACAACTAAAAGATAATTTTTTTTTGATATAGTGTTAAGGTTACACTTTTACTTGGCAAATAGGTAGGGGGAGCAAATAGAGTTGTAATTTCTGCATTTGCATTCTAGATTGATGTATAGGACTTACAAGGGAAATGAATATATTGTATTTTCTATTTTTCCAGTCCTTGTAATTTTTTTTTGTCATGATTGTGACAAAGGGGGAGATTGTAAGACTTTTTGTCACCATCATGACTCAAAAAACCAGTATTGCTTCTTTAGGAAATAGTGTTGCCAAGTAATTAAGTTTGACAAATTGGTTTGTCATTTTTTTGACCCACGGTCGTCCGTTGTACACTCACGGACGTCCGTTGTCACGGACGACCGTGAGTGATTCACGGACGTCCGTGATCCTAAAACATATAAATTTTAGGAAGTTCAGCGCATCTTTCTAAAATTTTTGTTTGTCCAAAATTGTGTCATTGAGATTACTTTACTTCTTTTGATTTCATTCTCTAATCTCTTTGGTGTTTATGGGTCGTTATGATTTCATGTTTGAGAGTGTAAGACTTGTGTGAGACAAGTGAACCTTCGCAAGGAACGTAGGTTGATGGAAATGTTCACTATGGATAGTATGATGGAGAAAGGCTGTCATGTTTGGTGATTGGAGTGCTAGGGCATATCATTCCAAAGAAGCACTGTAAAGTTTTTTGTTCATAGTGAATTTCTTTTTGGATCTGAGATAGATCCCGTGGTTTTTGCCTGTGACGGGTTTTCCACGTTAAAAATGTCTTGCATACTTATTTTGATTGTATAATGATTGTGAGTAGATTTTAATTGATAAATTTAATAGATTATATTAAAAAACTTAAATTTCCCAAATTTTCATTTTTGTTAGGCATCTACCCGTTGCTCATGGGCTTGGGCCTGGTAGGTGCATTGTGATGCAACCTGAACTTGCTGGTTCAATCCCAGCTTTCCTATCAAGAAATTAAAAAAAAAAAAACTACCCATTCCACAAGTTTATTTTGTTCCATAACTTCCCTTCAAATCTAGTGGTCATATATATTTTTAGCAAGGGATCATCCCACGACATTTTGGTGATTGGGTTACAGGGTGCACACACAATCAACTTCCCTTTAATTGATTTTTGTTTTCCTTTTTATTTATCGTGTAGATTGTCTTCGTTCTAATATAAGATGCATTGCCTTCTCACTGATTTACGACAGAGATTGAACCATGTACAGGGTTATTTAAAAGGTATAACTGCTTACTTTGGTGCTACTCTACTGCATTGAGTTCAGGGCATCATTTTAATTCTTCCTGGCTTCAATATCTGTAAGTAACACTTATCTACAAAAGTATATATATATATATATATATATATATATATATATATATATATATACACGGTATTTGAGGAATGCTTTATGCTCATCAAGATTCTTCTTTTGAACTATACTTATTGACACGGGGATGGAACATTTTGACCTTTGCTGTTATGTGGGCCATCTGGAGTGAAAGAAACGGAAGAGTGTTTCAGAGAAACGTCGACTGTTTGTTTGGATTATAAAATTGGCCAGAGATTTTGCAGTTCAATGGGTCAGTTTATCTGTTAACAAGAACCAGAGGGAGGGCAGAGACTTTTTTATACTCAACCAACCCCCTCGGTTTTCAGTTTGACGCCACCCAAATCGTAACTGAACCAAACCAAATTGGGGTTCGGTTCAACTTATGTCAGTTTTCAGTGAGGTTCAGTCCGATTTGGGACCCTCGGTTTCCAATTCGGGTTTGGTGTTTGTTTCAAAGCTTGCATCCCTACTGCTGTATGGATTTAACTCTCTATCACGCCAAGCAAGGACCCCTAAATTGTTCAATCTTTGCTCTCTAACATCAACCATAATATTTAATTTTAAATGACTGGTAATAAAATTCAAAAATGGGAAGGCTCACATCTACTTATTGACACGATTCCTTGGAACGAACTTTTTCTTTCACATCTACTTCTTGTGAAAGATGTGAAGGATGACTGATAATAAAATTCAAAAATGGATTTCATTTAAGTTTGCCAAACTTGAACTTTATCTTTTGTTTGAGGTGTGAAAGATGACGATTTCTGCGAAAATATATTTAAACCATCTGATCATGAGACATATTCTTGTTACTGTAGGCGGAGACTCCTATAAACATCTTCGAGGACGCCGAGGATCGATTCCAAGCATGGTCCTTACCTTCACATAATTTCACAGTCATGGCCTTATGGAGCAAATTCCTAGTACTCGGTGTAGAACAAGTAATAAATGGCTCATCTTTGGGCATGTTTGACATCCAACTAGACCAAATTGATGACAAGTGGACATCGAAACTCGTCAGGCTCGACTACGCCATCATATCCGGTTGATGGAAGTAGAAAGGTTGGAATGAGTTACAAATGCCAAAATTTTTTGTTGCAGATGAAAAGAAACATTCTGGCTGTGGAGCGTGAGGCTCCAAAACTGAGGTGGAGAAAGAAATAAATTAAAAATAAATTATTATTATTAGAAAAAATTTAATTAAAACAACCCGTACGCCGACGGCTGCAATTGTAACCGTCGGCGTAGGGCGGGAAATATTTTTTTAAAAAAAATCCTACGCCAATAGCGACAGCCATCAATGATAAAATCCTCTTCAAAGATTGTATTATGACCATTAAAGGATGGGTGGTGGCGCACAGTCAGATCTCTTCCCCAAGTTTCAGCCTTAGAAGTTTCGATGCTGATCAACTCATTTATTTTATCAATGCTTTGTATTAGGGACTTCCAGTGTATGGGGTCCAGGGAGTGTTTTCTAATTTCTTGTTTATTTTTTCAGAGGTTTTTTTTCAAACATTTCGAATTCCTCCTCATGTAGGTTTTCTCCCATGCATTTGGTTTTCCTACATTTTGCTTGGGTATCTATTATAGTTTTCTTCGGCAAGTCCAGTTTTCTAGACAGCAATGTTCGCGGGACTGACATGTTTTTATCCGGAATTTCGAGGCACATTGATCGGTGTCGAAATGTGACTATATTTTACACCTTAATGCCTATATTTAGCTAGTCGATGAAAGCATCTGATAGATGTTATGTAGTTTCAATATTTACAAGTGTTTCTGACCGCTGGATCTTCAAAGTACATAAAAGTGGATAATTAAATATTACGCAGGAGCAGTGAATCAAAAGGTCAAAAGAAGCATCGAAATCCGTGAAGTAGCTCAACATCTACCAGAAGAATGAACACTCTACCCCTATGTGTCAATCGATTGAGAACCAAGTGTCAATCGATTGACAGGAGAAGACAATTTTGCCCTTTCTCATTTCGAATTTGAAGTCAATCGATTGAGCCTATGAGAAAATTGTTTTACTCGCCCCTATATAAACAAAGCTACGACTTAGGGTTGAGGGCGTTGGGAATTTAGAATTATTATCTCTTTTTCTTTTAGGGTTTTCTCTGGGTAAATTGTACTTACGCTTCGACATTTCTTTTCTTGTACAGTTTGTGAAATTATAGATTGTATTTAGGAAAAGAATTGTAAAGAGATCTTGAGTGATAAATAAAAAGTGCATGTTTAAGAGAATGATTTCGAGTTTACAACGAGATCGCACACCAAGGATGAGCGGCTAAATCAATTGTTCAAGGAGGATGCGATCTCCAGATAAGTAATATTTTTATTATTAACTCCACAATTTTTGTGCTTCATCATGGAATCATTCTGCTAAAAAGTGTGTTTGATTGAATATCTTTTGAATACTTTATTATGACCGTTGATCTAGGTTATCAACGACCATAATCGCTAGATCTGTACCTGCAAGCCGATCTAGGCTGCAGAGTGATTATTCGTTCATTGTCGTGATTTAAGAATCTTGATATAAGGCTATCCTTTTTACATGATTCATACCGCAATGATAGGCTGAGTCATCGTTTTTAGATAGGGTATGCCGAATCGATGATCATATTTTCTTACGATTCATTTTTCTAGATAAATTATGGTGTGATTGATGTGTTATGGAATTGTGGGTTTAATGGTAGAAAGGTTATAAATATGGAGTATCAAATTCCTTAATAATTCTTAAAATTGTCATTTTATTTATCAGAAATTGTTCTTGCTCAGATTAGTTATTTTTCTTACATCTAGAATAGTGTGGTAATTGTTTGGCAAATTGAATTTTCTCCCTTGGTACTTCCTTGGGTGTTTTAAATCTCTTTAAGGTTTATTTAAATTTCACGTTTCCCTGTGAATTCGACACCCTTGATTTCGCCGTGCTACGATAGATCTTATGCACTTGTAAGGGTACAATTTTAAGACCGATCACACATGATTCAATGTTTTTTACTCAATAAATTATACGAAGTTTAGAAAACAAGAAAATAACTGTTGGCAAATATAGAATGAAATAAAATGTTTGATACCATTATCTACGCCCCTTCAAACGGTAATCAAATCAATTAATAACAACATCAAGTAATCAAGGCTGTAATTAAATTTATAATAATAAAATCTAGGCAGTAATTAAATTTATAATCCTTATAAAAAAAATTAAATTTATAATAAAATCTAGGCAGTAATTAAAAGTTAATTACATTTATTGGTATGCTTTTTCACGATTCGCAACTCGTTCTTTGCACGGTACCCTCACCCTGTCAGTGGACGACAACCAAGATTGTCACATAGCTCTCGGTAGGTACCCACCGACCACATGCTTACAAAATTCTCACATTTTTTTTACGGGCTTTCGATTTAGACCCGACACCAAAATATTGTTTAAATGATCTTATGCCATCATGAGTTTAAAAGTTTAATTTTAATGGCATAAAACATTTAAACTAAAAATGTAATGGCATGTATAAAATGCATATCTATATAAATAAATAAAAATCCATGTAGAAAATGTAATGGCATTTTAGTCATTTAGGATTAATTTTTAGGCCTTTTTGGGAATAAAACGTGGCAAGGGAAAATTTTGGGAAAAAATACCAAAAAAGGAAAGTAGAAAAAAGGAGAGGAAATTGGAATACAAAAAAAATACGGCAATAGAAAAATTCAGAAAAATGAAAAACATAAGTATAAGAAAAAATATAAAAATATATAATAAATGTAAGAAAATATAAATTTATTTAGTTAAGCCTTTTTCATTAAAATCATTTCATAAGCAAAATGTATAAATAACATTTTAAAGGGGAAAGTTTTGTTTTATTCATTTTTTTTTAAATGTCTATATATGTTTGGAGAAAAAAATGCACTTTAAATGCTTTTTTTAATGACGACTCTGACAGACATTTTAGCACAAAAATGGTGTTTAAATGATCTTCAACCATTAAAATTAAAAAAAAAATCTCCCACTATTGAAGGTTGAATTATCATGCCATGTGGCTTAAATTTGTGATCAATCTAAATTATTAAGAGTGGCAATCCATTATTGCAACATATTTGTAACAACCCAAGTCAAACATTTGACCTAGGTAACGTGATTTTAAGCCCCACTTGTTATAATTGGGGTTACGCGTCAAGCACATTAAATTCCAACTCGTAATCTATATAGAGTGTATGTGTGTTGGTGCATGTTATATATGAACCCGAGCTCAATAATCCAACTTATCACGTGGCACCCAACCAAGTGTACATGTTTGGCAGGTCGCACAATGTCACCTTAAATTTTTAGGATAAATAATTAATAAGAATGAAATTTCGTGTGAATAGTAAGGCTAGATATTATGTTTTAGCCTTTGGAAAGGAGCCCGTATGTATACCAATTCATGGTGTATCGGTCTAACACTAAGTTTGACCCATAAGTTAAAAGTGGATGTGAATGAGCTTCGTGAGAACATCAGTGAGGACAGACCTAGTTATGCGAAAATATAGTAGAAATAAGTTATATTTGATTTGACAATAGAGCTATTAGCCCCATCAAAGATACAAATAGTAGCAAGGTAACTGATGTAGGAGGATCCAAGTCAGATGACATTGAGTTGGCAGATTCTAAGTTGTTGGCATTGTGATACCTTGAGTTGGCAGATCAACGCAAAGATGGTAGGTAATCGAGATCTTTTCATAATTGAGGCAGTTTTGGGTGTATTTCGGTATTTTGGCCATAACTTTGGCTTCGATTATCAGAATTGCACAAATGACCTCATTTCAGAAAGCTCTTCACGGTGCGCACGTCGTGGCTACCTTTGGTAGGATTTTTTTCATATTTTGCAGAACATAACTCAGGACAGATGATCTAATCAGATAATACAGACAGAATGATCAGATATATGATGCAGAACTTTAAAGAATAGAACAGATGCAGAATATCATAAGTAGACTTTATTCCCAAAGTTTTCAGATGTTATACATATAGTATTTAGTGACTTAAATTTCATACTTAAATAACTCCCGTGAATATAATACGTGATAGCCAGATGTTTGCCGATGGGTAACCCCGATTATCGTCGTTCAATGAATAATTTCATATATTTGCATCAAGCCTCTTCAAAGGAGAGTAACTTGTGTCAGAGGGTTTACAAATCAGATACACGGATGTCCCGTCGTGCCGATCGTGGATATCCTGTCACGTCAGGGAGATTCGTCACATGAACTTTAAATCAATACATATACAGAACATCAGGAATCAGATAGCAGAGATCAGAATATAGAAATTAGAGATGACAAAGTGTTTATTACATGCAAGATATGCTTTTAAAATAGAAGTCAAAATACAGATGCTAGGAGACCATGTAGTCATAATCAGATACAAGTTAAATTGATTTCCCCTACCTCAAATCAGATCTTTCTAAGCAAATCTAAAGCTTTTTAAAGTGTCTCAGCCATAACCTAGACCAATAGTACAGTGTACTAAGTGTCAGAGATGTCAGAAAATTATTTGGTACACTGCCCAGCAGTGTCTTTCCCATAAAACCAAAATAGGCAAAACAGGAAAATTCGATCGATCAACTTTCCTATCTGAACTTCAGATTCACCATCTAATCAATGAATCACTTCATTTGATTGGTCGGATCCCATAATCCAACATAGACAGAACAGGGGAATCTAATCGATCAGCTTCCTTATTTGATCAATCAGATTCACTATTCGATAGATCATTTACTTAATTTGATCGATCAGATTCCAAAAATTTACATATATAGAATAGAGGAATTTGATCGATCAAATTCTAAATTTGATAGATCAATTCTCAAGTTTGATCAATCAGATTTCAAAGTCAAAATTTCATAATTTCAGACCTCCTATTCTATAAGGCATTCATATATTTCGATCAAACAGTTTTCCAAAATGAACAATCTTTTTCCCAAAATGATCGATCAATCTCACAGTTCGATTAATCAATTTCTCAATTGATCGATCAGTTTACCACTTGATCAATCACTTTATAGTTTGATCGATCAGGTCTAAATTTGATCGATCAGATTTATCGAGCATCAACTTCCTCAAAATCACCCTCCTATTCTATAGGGGATATATAAAATTTGATTGATCAAATCTCAAATTTGATCGATCGGATTATAATTTGATCGATCAAATACTCAATTTGATCGATCAGAAATGACAGTTTCTGTCATTAATGCGGTTCGTTGATTTTTAACCTATTTCTTATATGATTCATTATGATTCTCCATGAATCATACAAGCATACTCATGCACATATTTATGACATCTAAACCTCTACAAATACTTAATAACTCACCTCTTTTAGAGTCGATTACGTGGTTCACGGCATCCTTGGCTCAAGGTAGGTTTCGAATTCGAAATTTGAGAGTTTGTTGATTTGAGCTCTCCGATGAACCAAGGCTCGAGAAACCCTAGATCGTGGATCCTCTGAGTTAGAACATGAAGGAATCGACGTGTGTACGTCGAATCAATTTGGGAAAGCAAAACACATCAGTGTATTGACGTGGTGATACACCTCTAGTTCATCGGAGAGCTCAAATCAGCAAACTCTCAAATTCCGAATCCGAAACATGAGCTGAAGATGCCGTGAACCACGGAAAACGAGATAAACTAAAATTTTCTAATAGGAATATTAATATCAATATTATTAATCCATAGGCGTGCGAAGTGATGTCACAAGCAACACAAGTCTGAGTTGCGATTAGACCCTTTGTAGAATGTTATATACGTGAGAGTAGTGTATGCACTCAATACCGGAGTGAAAGATTTAAAAATAGAAATATCCTGGATATTTCTCTTTGGTAGCTTATAAGAGAAGGAAGGTTCATGGGATCAACATTTGCCTCTGATTGAGTTTGCGTATAATAATAGTTATCAATCCAATATTGGCATGGCACCCTACGAAGCTTTATATGGACGATGATGCAGATCTCCATTGAATTGGGAGGAAGTCGACTGAAAATCCAAGACGTGGATTGGGTCTTTCACGTTTTTCTTCAACATGGAAACATGGAATACGTTATGCATACCAGCTGTGGTATAGTTGGTTGTCCTTGAGTGTTTGAAAAGCAACTCGTAAATGTTGCACATGTTTCTCTCTTGTTTTTGAATATATGAGGATATCGTCAACAAAACCCACCACTGATTTATCGAGGTGTGGCTTGAATATTCGATTCATTAAGTTCATAAATGATGCAGGTGCATTCATTAGCCCAAAAGGCATAACCAAGAACTCATAATGACCATATCTCGGGCGAAATGCAGTCTTGGAGATGTCGTCCACCTTAATCTTAAGTTGATGGTAACTCGACCTCAGATCAATCATTGAGAAGAACCTTCCGCCTTGCAGCTGATCCAAAAGGTTGTCAATCCGTGGAAGTGGGTAACAATTCTTAATCATTATCTTGTTTAACTGGCGATAATCGATGCACAGTCCAAGCGAGACCACCTTATCAACTCGGAGGCTTTGCTCAATCCAAGCCAGAGCCGAGCCTACCGAGCGAGCTCCAGATGTGGGTCAGGCACAGCCTGATCTTTCACCTCAGCCGAACATACCTGCTAGACCGGTCCCCGTTCCTACACACCGACCTACATGCGCTAGCACCTCTCGACATTCTGCGCCATCCACCACTACCCTTGAAAGTGTGCTCGCCGCGATCAATGAAGGCAACACATGGGTTCATGCATGGCTCAATGAGATGTAGGAGTTCCATCGTCAGGTGCATCGACGGTTAGATTTTCATGAGGGGATGCTCACTCTGTTGATGCAGCACGCTTACTCGACCACAGCTACCCCTATGATCGGTCACACTTGTCTGCATGTCGTGGACCCTCGTGATTACTGCACCGAGCCACCCAGACCCAGTGGACCCGCACCTACGGAGCCTGGATCATCATCTGATCCACCAGCAGGTGGCCACTAGATCTTTAATTTAATTTATAATTTTATGCATATATTTCTGATTTCATATTTGATTTTTGTTCATGAATGCTTTCCTGTATGATTTAAATTTTTGACTGCCTTTGCATGCTATATTTGATATCTGTTATGCATACTTAGCACTCTGTACACCCTATATGTTGTATCTCTGCTCTATATTTAGTTTCTGCCTACACCCTTTGGGGGAATTTTGTTAACTGTATGTATGTTTGATCTGTGTGTGGGGTCGTTTGAGTCATAGTGACGTGTCCTTCCGAGCATGTGCAACTAGGGACGGATGCATCCATGTATGGATGCAATCCTCTATGGCATTATAGGATGTCACATGCAGTACATCTAGGTTACTATGGATCCCAAGCCTTCATAAGTATGCTTAGCAAAGTCTATTGCACTGTGACCCACTCTTTCCAGTTAGAACCATCTTTTCTATGCTTAGTTCTGAGCGAGATTGTTAAGGTTAGGGCACACTGTAGGCCTGTCTGAATATGTCTGGCATTTTCGAGGATGAAAATTCCTAACGGAGGGATAATGTAATGACCCTAAAATTCTGAAACATAATTGACTGCTTTGGTATACGTGCCTGACACGAAAAGTGAGATATACTTAAAATTTTCTAATAGGAATATTAATATCATTATTATTAATCCACAGGCGTGTGAAGTGATATGTCACAAGCAACACAAGTCTGAGATGCGATTAGACCCTTTATAGAATGTTATATACGTGAGTGTAGTGTATGCGCTCAACACCGGAGCGAAAGATTTAGAAATAAAAATATCCTGGATATTTTTCTTTGGTAGCTTATAAGAGAAGGAAGGTTAGAGAATACCATATCTCTTCCTTGCTCTGAATTTCTGCTTGCAAGCTATTTTACTCGCAAGAGAACTCCCTGTGAAACCAAGGCTCGAGAAACCCTAGATCATGGATCCTCTGAGTTAGAACGTGAAGGAATTGACATGTGTGCATCTTTGAGTTAGAGCGTGAACGTCATATATGTTTGGGAAAGAAAAACACATCAGTGTATTGACGTGGTGATACACCTATGGTTCATCGGAGAGCTTAAATCAGCAAACTCTCAAATTCCGAATCCGAAAGCCACTTTGAGCAGAGGATGTTGTGAACCACGAAATCGACTCTGAAAGAGGTGAGTTACTACGTATTTGTAGAGGTTTAGATGTCATAAATATGTGCATATGTATGCTTGTATGATTCGTGGAGAATCATAATGAATCATGGAAGAAATAGGTTAAAAATCAACGAACCTCATTAATGACAAAAACTGTCATTTTCAATCGATCAAATTGAGTATTTGATCGATCAAATTTGGGATTTGATCGATCGAATTTTATATATCCCCTATAGAATAGGAGGGTGATCAATCAAATTTAGACCTGATCGATCAAACTATCAAGGAATCTATCAAGTGGTAAACTATCGATCAATTGAGAAATTGACCAATCGAACTGTGAGTTTGATTGATCATTTTAGGAAAATGATCGATCGAAATGTATGAATTCCTTATACAACAGGAGGTCTGAAATTTTGAAAATTTGACTTTGATATCTGATCGCTCAAATGAGCAAGTTGATCGATCAAATTCCTTTGTTTTGTATATGTAAATTTTTTAGATCTAATCGATTAAATTGAGTAAATGATCGATTGAATAGTGAATCCGATCGATCAAATAAGGAAGTTGATCAATCAAATTCCCATGTTCTGTCTATGTCAGATTATGGGATCCGATCGATCAAATGAAGTGATTGATTGATCAGATGGTGAATCCGATCGATTAAATAGGAAAGTTGATCGATCGAATTTCCCTATTTTGCCTGTTTTGATTTTTTGGGAAAGACACTGCAGGGCAGTGTACCAAATAGTTTTCTGACATCTCTGACACTTAGTACACTATACTATTAGTCTAAGTTAAGACCGAGACACTTTAAAAAGCTTTGAATTTGTTTAGAAAGATATGATTTGAGGTAGGAGAAATTAAACTTAACTTGTATCAGATTATGACTACATGGTCTCCTAGCATCTGCATTTTGACTTCTGTTTTAAAGGCATACCTTACATATGATAAAAACTATGTCATCTCTGATTCCTATTTTCTGATCTCTGCTAGTGGTAATCATTGGGATACATATACTGCATAGTTTGGTATAGGAGGAAATCAAATCAGTGGTTCATCTGTTGATTGTTTGTCGCCATCCTGGCCAAAACATCATCTATGGTCACTGTGGTCCGAGGTGCACATCGGCGGTGAGGTGGTGGCACAAGAATAGCTGGAGCCGACTGCGTAGGAGCAGTAGGTGGTACAAGGGGCTGCTCTGCAGGCTGTACAAGGTCAGGAGACTGCTCCCCTGCTGCTGAGTGGTCTTGCTGTGGTGGGGCATCATCAGCGGGGGCAGGTGCTGGTCCCTCCGGTGGTAGCACCTTTTTCAAAAGGTTGTAGCTTCAGCTCCAGGAAGCGATGGAGTAACTTTTGATATGGTCAATAGCCCTCGACTCGGTCTCAAGAATAACGTACTCTACGGCAACAGAGTAGCACTCAATCATGCTAGAAATAAGATGAGCATATGGCATATGTTCCTTAGGTCCTAAGGGTCCATTCATCATCTTACCCTTGATGTAAATCATGCCCTCCAACACCAATTTAGTAGCGTCGAACCAACGGCCTTGGTATGCCGCGTACAATGCATGTTGCACCACCTCCACCCTCTCGGTGTCATGGTGCATGGGGTAGAGGTTGCACTTAATAATGGTGTCGAGCATCTACAAATGAGGAGGTAGGTCAACCTTCCGAATGAACTTTTCGGACCCTTTATTTCCCTTAGTCATCTCAGTTCTAATTTCCTCAAAATCTATGGGTTGATCGAATGGGGGTAAAAGGTTGGTCTCGGGTAAGTATACATTAAAACACTACAAGGATTCATGAATGTGGCGCAGGCTAAAAAGATATTTACGACCATCGATTTCGGTCGTAATGGTGTTGGTCTCCCTACCCTTATTCAGATTTTGGTAAAATAACCTAACCAACCTAGGATAATAATAGTTGTGTAAAGGTTTCAAGAGATTACCGAGGCCCGCATCAATGAGGTATTTTCGGGCCCATTTTGTCTCACCCTCAACCTCCGGATCCTCAAAGAGAGATTCGTCTATGATGTATTCATTCTCAAAGTTCTTTGCAGCCCACCATTCATTTGGTTGCGGTAATTGGCCGGGTTGAGGTGGTGGCGGTGACAATTGGCATGATGTCGCCTCCGTCAAATACGAAGACAAAGAGGACAGTGAAGGTGAAGGTGATGGCGGTGCTGGCGTTGCGCTCTTACGCCGTAAGGGTAGTTTAGAAGCCACTTTCTTAAAAGATTGTTGGGTTTTAGGCGGCATTCTAGGGTTTTAAAGTCAAAAAATTTCAACCTAGGGCTTTAAAAATACTCTAAATGCAAGGAAATTTGGTGAGATTTAGGGCATAAACCATCCAAATGGCTAGGGTTCTTAATTCGATCTTGATCCCCAAGTCCCTCAAACCCTCTCTGTTGTCGCCAGCCAAAGGAAGAAGAAAGGCGCCCAAAATACAAAAAAAATAGATTGAATTTCGAAGGGGGAGAAATTTCCCCAAAACTGCTACTTATCGGGAAAAATTGATTAATCGATTTTAAAATCGATTAATCGGTTCTGACTACTCAAACCCAGCTGCCCAAAATCGATTAATCGATTTCAAAAATTGATTAGTCGATTTTCAAAATTGATTAATCGAATTTATTTCGATTAGTCGAATTTAACTCTAAAATTTTTCCAGGTCCCTCAGCTCACTGATGTGAACCAGTCGTCCAATCGAACAATTTTTGATTAATCGAAAATCAAAATCGATTAATCGATTTTTAAATCGATTAATCGGTTTTGACAGAAATTGCAAAAAGTTTTATTTTTGATTTTCCTTCATTATCTTCCTCCCTTTTGTCAAGTTCCCTATGGCTTTTAAGCTAGTCACATATTGAGTTTCCCTTTGCCTGCCACTACCTATTGCTACACCTATAAACCTAAAATCAAGACTTGGCATTCATTAATTTCTTGATATATACACATTCATGGTAAACATGCTAGACTTCACAAAAAAAAAAACAATTTATAAACAATATTTTTCTTTTCATTCCCTTAGTAAGGTTAATGTATACATACGGACTTTCGCTTACATAGACATGTCAATTTCACAAAAATACATGCAATGATACATGTATGCTCTCAGCTCTCCTCAAACAAGTTTGGATATTGTTCCCTCACATCTGCCTCGCATTCCCAAGTAGCTTCTTCTGTCGGATGATTACTCCACCAGACAAGCACTAAAGGGATAACCTTCGTGTGTAAAACTTGTTCTTTTCTATCCAAAATTTGGGCCGCTTCTTCTATTATGGTCATGTCTTTATGCATCTCGATTGGCTAATCTCCCAAGACATGTGTAGGGTCATTTATATACTTTTGGAGCACGGATACATGAAATACGTTATGTACCCGTTCAAACAACGGAGGTAATCCAACGCGATAAGCGACCTCACCAACTCGACCTAAAACCTCGAAGGGCCCAAGGTAACGGGGACTTAGCTTTCCCCTCTTCCCAAATCTCATGATGCCTTTCATGGGCGATACCTTTACGAACACATGATTGCCAATGGCGTAGTCCACGCTTGTTCTTTTAATATCGGCATAGCTCTTCTGTCTGGTCTAAGCAGATTTAAGTCCCTCTCTTATCATACAAACAATGATGACATTATCTTCAAGTAATTCCAGTCCTAATACAAACTTTTGCCAATTTTGTTCCAATTGATAGGCGATCCATATCGCCTTCCATAGAGAGCTTCATAAGGTGTCATTCCAATGCTCGCTTGAAAGTTATTATTGTATGCAAATTTGATCAACGGTAGATGTTGATCCTATGATTCTTGTAATTCAAGCATACACGCTCTGAGCATATCTTCTATTACTTGATTTATCTGCTCTGTTTGCCCATCAGTCTGCGGATGGAACACCGAATTGAAATCCAATCGAGTACCCATGCCTTCCTGAAACTTTTGCCAAAATTTAGAAGTATACAACGGGTCATGATCAGAAATGATGCTACTAGGAATCCCATACAATCGTACAATCTCCTTCATATAAAACTCTGCGAGTCTTTCTGTCGTACACATCGTGTTGTAGGGTAAGAAGTGAGCTGACTTGGTCAGCCGATCAACGACTACCCAAATGGCATTATACCTTTTTGCTATACGCGATAACCCTACAATAAAATCCATGGAGATTGATTCCCACTTCCACTCCGGTATAGGTAGAGGTTGCAACAATCCAGCAGGGTGTCTATAGTCCACTTTCACCTGCTGACATGTCAAACACATTGACACTACTTGACTACATCTTGCTTCAGACCTCTCCACCAGTAACTCTTCCTCATGTCCCAATACAATTTGGTGCTATCGGGGTGAATGGCATATCTAGATTTGTGAGCCTCATCTAAAATGGTTTGCCGCAAATCGGCATCAACAGGAATGCAAAGGCGTCCCCTGAATAGTAAGGAACCTTCTTTCACTGAGAACTCCGGTTTGGTGCCCTCAATCATATCTTGTCGAATCTTGATTAACTCTGTGCTCGTGAATATGCTTAAAGATCGTCGGTCTCATTGTGATGTTGGCCAAGAGATCCCCTGAAGCTTGTACCTCGATTTTTGTATCATATAGGAAAAGATCTTCAAACAGCTTCCATCTGTGCATCCCCATGATAAGATTAGCCAACTGAGCCGAACCCTTACGACTCAAGGCATCTGCCACTACGTTCGCTTTGCCTGGGTGGTATTGTATGGAACAATCATAGTCCTTAAGAAACTTCATCCACCTGCGCTGTCTCATATTCAATTCCTTCTATATAAATAGGTACCTGAGGCTTTTATGGTCGGTGAAGATCTAAAAGTTCTCACCATATAAATAGTGTCTCTAAATCTTCAATACAAATATGACCGCTGCTAGTTCCAGGTCATGTGTCGGATAGTTCTTCTCATGATCTTTCAGCTGCCTTGATCCATAAGTAATCACTTGCTTCTTCTGATTGAGCACGCAACCTAAACCACTATGTGAAACATCACTAAATACCATAAATCCTCCATTGCCTGAAGGAATCGCTAGCACTGGAGCTGAAGTGAGTCTCTTCTTGAGTTCTTGAAAACTCTTTTCACATGCTTCAGTCCACTCAAATCTCACATCTTTCCTTGTGAGTCTCGAAAGCGGTCCCGATATTTTTGAAAATTCCTTCATAAAATGTCGATAGTACCCAGCTAGACCGAGGAAACTACAGATATCTGTCACCGTCTTTGGTTGTTCCATTGTACCACTGCTTCGATCTTAGCCGGATCTACCGTGACACCATCCTTTGAGACGACATATCCTAAAAAACTAATTTTCTCTAACCAAAACCCACACTTACTGAGCTTGACATATAGTTGGTATTCACGTAGAGTTTATAAAGCAATTCTCAAATATTCTTCATGCTCCTTTTTCGATTTTGAATATATCAGAATGTCGTCGACGAATATCACGACGCAAGTGTCCAAGTGTTGTTTAAACACCCAATTCATCAGGTTCATAAGTGGCGCCGATACATTCGTCAAACCAAACGACATCATTAAAAACTTGTAGTGTCCGTACCATGTCCTGAACGTCATCTTCTGGATGTCCTCTGCCATGACTCTCAGCTGATGGTATCCTGATCTCAGATCGATCTTAGAAAAATATTTCGCTCCTTACAACTGATCAAATAAATCGTCGATCTTAGGCAAGGGATATCGATTCTTGATGGTCACTTTGTTTAGCTGACGATAGTCGATGCACAGTCCCATCGACCCATCTTTCTTCTTTACAAAAAAGATCGATGCTCCCTATAGAGACATGCTAGGTCTTACGAACCCCTAATCCATGGGCTCTTGCAACTACTCTTTCAACTCCTTCAACTCAGCAAGAGCTATTCGATATGGTTCTTTAGAAACAGGTTCCGTTCCAGGTGCTAACTTGATAGCAAATTCTACCTCTCTATCTGGAGGTAACCCTGGTAATTCCTCTGAAAAGATATCCTTAAACTCACTTGCAACCGCAATCTCTGAAATGATGTTCTTTCCTTCCTTGTCTTTTTTCAAAAATGCTAAGTAGCCACTGCATCCCTTCCTGATCAAGCGCTCAGCTCTAACAACTGACACAAGTGGCACAAACTTTGATCTCATTCCTCGAAATTGGAGTGATCTCCTCGTATTTGGTCTGAAGATAACTACTTTGTTATTACAATCAGCCGTTGCACAATGAGCTGACAACCAATCCACGCCAAGGATCACATCGAATCCTTGCATATTCAACAGAACTAAATTCGCTATCAGTTCATAGACGTTCCCATCTCTAATAGCCACTACCACCGACTTACAAACCAAGTCCGTATCGATCGATTCTCCAGTCGGAATAAACATAGCCAAGATAAAGTCTAACGTCTCTGGTTCATCTTCTTTGTAAATCGAGGAGTAATAAATAAATAGGTAGACCCTGGGTCTATCAACACTCTAGCCTCATATGCTACGTTACTTTCCTTTTCGTACAATTATAAGGTACCTATATCATATATATATATATATATATATATATATACCACATACTTGTACATCAAAAATTAATATACAGGAATGAGTCTACACTACTTCCTACATGGATGCACCTTCTCTATCTAAAAACTTTAAGTAATTGAAATTCTTAATTTTAAAAGAAAATCTCACCTTGGATAATGTCATTGACATTCTATGCTTCCTGAGCAGTAACTGCATAGGCTCTTCCTTGTACGACCGGCTTCCTTGCTTGTATTAGTCTCGACATGGAGGCAGAAGTCGCTCTCTCCTTGTTCATCTCAGAAAAATCTCGAATCATGTGGCCTATCTTTCCACACTTGTAACAACCTCGCGTACCCAGTCTATAATCTACCGTTTTATAAGACTTGCCATATTTGGCATAAGTCTCATTTGGTGTAGAAGAAGCTGCTCGTGAGAAACCCTGAGTAACTGATACTCCGGTGGTGGTAGCAAGGTTCTCATATCTAATAGGTCTCCCAGAAGCAAGCACAGGTACTCTCGGATAATTTTTCTGCTACGTCGGTCTGATATAATTGGTTTGAAACTACTGCCTCTGCATGGGTGCTCCGAATCGCGACTTTTTGTTCACCGACTCATAGTTTCCCACTTTATTCTGATATGTCCTTCCTCTCCCTTGTTGGTCTCTCCTTCAGTATCGATCTTCATTGTCTTCTTCTATTACTAAGGCCTTGCTCATAACCTCTTCATATGTCTTCAATTCAAAGGCTGCCACCTTTCCCCTGATATCCGACCTCAAACTGCGTTGAAGCCTCTTGGCTTTCATCAAGTCTGTAACCATAAAATCAGGAGCAAAGCGAGCAAGCCTCATGAACTCAACTCCATATTCCCTTACCGACATCCTTCCCTACTCGAGCTGAAGAAATTTCACTTCCATTTAATTGCGCACTACCTCAGGGAAGCACTGTTTATTAAATTCGCCCACAAATTCCTCCCATGTCTATGACAATCTTGGGGTTTCCTGAGCTCTAGTCCTCGACACAGACTTCCACCATAGGCCTGCCTCCCCATCTAACATATATGTCACGCAACAGTCACTTTCATCTTCAGTGCACGTAAGCACACTGAACACCTTCTCCATCTCACTTAGCTAATTCTCTGCATCCATTAGCTCTGCTTGGCTTAAAAAACTCAAAGGACGCATCCTTCTAAACTCTGTGAACGCTGAGGGCAATGGTTGTGTAGTACCCACTGGAGGCATAGGTGGTGGCTGATGCTGGTCATTAGCGTTATGAGCTACCAAGGACGCCATTTGCTGAGCCATGGCATTTGCCATGGTTTCCATGGTGGGCATCATCTTCTGACACTCTTCTCTTTCCTTATTTATTTCTCTAATCCTTTCTTGTTCTCTTTTATCTCCATCCTGATTTCCCTCTCGGTCTTTGTTCCCCAGACTACTGCCTCCTGAGGCATCGCTATTCCCCAACGGCACTCTATTTAAAGCTGAGATAAAACTGTCTCTGCTCCGCAAGTTTCTATCATGGCCGCCTCTCAGCCGACCCTCTCTTTAGAAGACATAATGCTCTGCAACATGAAACTGCAGTTTCATTAGTAAAAGGTCCTATGATCTGAAAAAAATCAAGACTTATCAGAAATTCTAAAAGAAATAGCTTTGATACCAACTGTGACATCCCAAATTTTGACACTCCAAAACCCGTGCTATCAACACGACCCTCAAGCCCGTGCCCCATATTACTACACGGAATATTTGGTATATCCACATAATTTTAAAGTAAAACATGCACTAAAGCTAATATTAAACTAAATCTCCAGTTCTATAATATAGGCCAAAAATGCGTACCCAAAAGATAGTTCTAATCTCATGTCACCGCATGAGCAAAAGAACCAACCCGAACCATCAATGACGACACAGCAGTCACCCCGGATGGTTCACCAAAAGAAGGTCTCACAATTATTACATTATCTCAAAAATAGGGCTAGACATACCAAGCAGTACAATCTCTCTCACAAAACAATCAAAGTACGCAGAGGGTCTTCTAAAAGAACTCCTCATGAGGGGGCTCAGACTCTTCCCCAGGCATGTACTCAGGATCCTCCGGATCCACGTCTCCCGAAACAACAGCAATAGCTAGCACCGGACCTGTGATGTATAGTCTAAAGAGTGAGCTACATCATAGCTCAATAGGGAATTAACTGAATGACCATATAAACCTATCTTACTCAAATATATTCCATGACATAACAGGACATGATTTATCAATAAAAGACAGCTAGAAAATAGTTTTTAAGTTACTGAAAGCATGAACTGATGTATCTGCTACTCTACACGTGTTAACTCATTTTCAACTTGTTCACATAAGACAAAGATCGGTCTCAAAACTTAAATCAAATAACTTAAATAATCCTTGAGCACTATAGCATTGAGCCCCGATAGAATACCCACCATCGTAATCCAATCAGACTATTTTCCTTCATGTAATACTACCTAAGTCCCTACCTCATAGGCGACTGGACACAAAGCTCACATACATCCAAGGGATGTCATACTGGCGTACGAATATCCCACCGTACCAGTCACGAATATTCTGCTGAATCAATCGCGAGTATACCGTCGCGTCGGTGAGGTATTCTAGGAACCTTAAATCAATTGTGCAAAAGTACATATAGTTTTCACCATGTAATCATGCTAAATATAGTAGTTAATGTTTATTCAAATCTCATTCAAACAACTTCACATCACTTGGATGTTCACGTTTCTCATACATCCCTGGGATGTCACCTATTCATATGCATCGCCTAGATGCCCGCATCACATTTACACCCCTTGGGATGTCACATATTCATTAACATGCCTATTTCCTTACTTAGTGTTCACCCACACACACACCTTAGTTCCACATGCTTAGCTACTTTTCAAAAACACTAGCATATCTCGATGCTCTCAACACATGCATACATATTTTCACATCACTACATACATGCTATCATAATCAAAGTATATGTTTAAAATATTCCCTACCTCATGTGCTTTAATCACCATGCATCAAGGTCCAAGGTGGCTCTACATGCTCTTATCCAAGTGGTTAACCTAAAGTACATCATGTCATGCGCAAAGCATCAATAACGATGCATAAAAGAAGGGTACAAGGCCCTCCCAAAACTCCAAGGTCCAAAGCAGAACTCACACAAAAATTGTCAAAATCGATTAATCGATCCCAATATCGATTAATCGAAATTTCAAAATCGATTAATCGATCCCAAAATCAATTAATCAGTTTTTCCAACCTCCACATTTTTCAGCCACTGGGAGTACCCAGTCGATTAATTGATTCCAAATCGATTAATCGAAATCAAAAATCGATTAATCAAAATTAAATTCGATTAATCGATTTTGTGTTGCAGTACCCAGATTTGCTTTCTATCCAAAATCGACTAATCGGTTTTCAAATTGCTTAATCGATTTTGACTGAAAACCAGCCCTTTTCGGGCAGTTCTTCCAGCTTTGTTTTCTCTCAATTTTTTCCACTTCCTATTTCTTTAATTCACCATTAATTCAATAAATTCATGCACAAATATTACACACATCATAATTTAATGAAATCTTACCTCAAGTCTCATATATGAGTGATTCAATGGCTTGTATCAAGGGTTAGGGTTCTTAGCATTGATTCCACGAATTCACACACGTTGCCTTCGAGATTAACAGCCCACGTATGGCTTCAATCCGCAATTCCACACAAAATCCTTAGCATTTACTCCCTCTCCCTTCCTCACTCTCCCTCTCTCTCTTCATAAATCCTTAATCACCTACCAAAATCAAGGATAAATAACTTCTCTTAGCCTTTAACCCTTTTGACCCAATCCTTCTTTGGTGTAAAATACATACACCCCTAACAGGTGTATATGGCCTTATAAATAGATCCATCACTACATACATGTGCACTTTTACCTCAAACCTCATCTAACCTAAGTCATCAAGTTGACTTTCACTCAATCACACGAGTGACCAGACTGGCACGCATCCCGAGGATACTATTCAAAGTCTAAATTTTCAAGGGTGTTACATGATCATTTTGTCTGCATTCTCTTATTTGACCATCTGTTCTGAGTTATTTTCTGCAAACCATATTTTATATTTTAGATGTAATTTAATTGAGTTTCTTCTATTGAGCTTAGATGGTTAACTCACCCCTGATTTTATATCATAGGTTCTGAGACTAGGGCTCCCGACAGAGTGACTTCTAGATTATCGGCCGAGGAGGCCGAAATTTGGTTTGAGTAGCTTGGGTATTTAGTTTTGCATTTTGAGATCTATACATGTGTATTTTGGATTATCTGTGTGCCTGGTGGCCACATTTCTGTATTAATTATTGTAAATGTTTATTTACTGTTTTATACATTCTATAGGAACCATAATTAGGAACCACTGTTTTGAGTGATGGATGTCCATCACCAGTGGTTCTTCTTGGTTTCTTTTTGAGGATGTATATTCTTTTGATTATATTTATATATATAGTTTTGTTTCCTTTCTTTCTATTTAGAGCCTTATATGATGACTCGATCTGCTACATTAGTTAGTGTCTGTTCTGATTTATGCTAGATGAGCAGATACTCATTGGTTTGTTCTGGGGATCATCAAGGTTTGTGATCCTGATGGCACGGGTTTTTGGGTGTAGAAATATGGGCTGTCACTGTTTGTATCAGAGCCTAGGCTTGAGGTCGAACCACGGGGATTATAGGTTTGATTATTTTTATAATCTATGTACTGATCAATATTATTATTTTCACAATGACAGACTAGTATTATGACCCCACGGTTCAAAGGACGTGGCAGAGGTAGAGATGGACCGAGAACGGTTCATATGGAAGAAATAGACGAGGGCAGTAGTCATTTACATGGAGCAAGGTTTGCTTCTGCTTCTAATACTATTCCCTTAAGAGCAGGAAGAGGAGGTGGTGATAAAAGAATGAAGCAAGTGTTGGAAGCTTTGGCTGCCAACGTAGCTCAATAGACGGCTGTGATGAATCAACAAGTAGCGAAACCACCTTATCAACCTAGAGGCTTTGTCGAGTTTAGGAGAATGAGACCTCCTAATTTCTCAGGTCAAATAGATCCGATTGAAGTTAAGGGTCGGATAGAAGAGATGGAGAAAGTCTTTGAGGTGCCTCAATGCACTGATGTTGAGAAGGTGCGTTGGGCAACCTTCAAGCTCGATGGTGAGGCTGGGCCTTGGTGGAAATCAGTATCGAGGTACCGTGAACAAGAATTCCCCAATACCCCTTAGACATGGGCTGAATTTGTTAAAACTTTCAACGATAAGTACTTTCCCAAGATTGTGAGACATCAGTGGAAGTAAAATTTATAAAGTTAGAACAAGGTGCTATGACAGTGAGTGAGTATGGTGATGAGTTTGATAGGTTATCAAGATTTTCTCTGCAACACGTAGCCACAGAATCGATGCGAGCTCAAAAATTTAAACTTGGCTTGAGGCCCAACCTACAGAAAGAAGTGGCCTTATGGGAGTTGGAGACGTATGCGGGTGTTATATCTAAGGCTCTCATTTCCGAAGAAGAGAATTAAAAGTAATATATATGGAGAGATAGGCAGAATAAGGAGAGGTCATTTCAGGTACACTCTAATGACCCTGATCAGTCAAACAAGAGGACTAGGTTCTCAAGACCTCCTAGATACCCTACTCACTCTAGACCAGCAGTATCTTCAGGGCCGAGCTCTTATCAGAGGTCAGCGGTACCTATGTCATCCAGACCATTCAGATCTTCTGGATCTTTTCCTAGTGGTGCTTCTATTACACAAAGATCTTCTCGGGTCTTTTCATTTAGTTCAGCTCCATCATGTGAAAAGTGTGGGAAGTCACACAAAACAAAGGACTGCAGGAGAGATATAGGAGCTTGCTTCAGGTGTAGTAAGATGGGTCACATGGTTAGAAATTGTCTTGAGGAGAGCAAGGAAAATAAGGAGAAGGTTGGATCGGTATCTACTCAGAGATCTTCTCGACCTATTATTCAAGGTCGAGTATATGCCATCACAGCAACTGATGCCCTGACATCAAATGGCGTCATTCAAGGTATCTTTATGCTTTGAGAGTTAAATTGATTCATTGATATTCATATGTTATAGTATGTTTTGATGATTTTATACATAGAAATATTGGTGACTGCTGTACAATTAACCTTGTATGTTTAATATACAAATAAAAGGTACCCTTGTCATATGTTGTAAAGGCAACGAGAGTCAAGTAGATGCTCGAGCATGATAGATCCCGGGTCTAATCATTCATTTATCACTCCGTCATTCCTTGAGAAGTTAGGCATCGTTCCTAAAACCCTTGATTTTATCACGGATATAGTTTGTCAATCAGTTATAGTGATGATTGTGGATCACGAAATAATGTCAATCAGTTAAATATGACGTGATCCTTGGAATGGATTGGCTGTCAGCATACCATGCAAGCGTGGATTGTCTTCGAAAGAGTGTGAGCTTCCGACCTCCAAAGAGAAAGTTCTTTCACTTTTGTGGAATCAAATCCAAAGTCGCACCGTTCATTTCAGCTATCCGAAAGGAGCGTATGATGAAGAATGGATGTGTTGGATATCTTGCTTATTTGTAAGATCATCAGGAGAAGAAAAGCGGCATTGTTCTTATCACAGTTGCATGTGAATACCCAGATGTTTTCCCTGAAGAATTACCCGGATTGCCACCTGATTGGGAGATTGAATTCGCAATCGAGTTAGCACCGAGTAATGAACCGTTGTCAAAGGATCCGTACAGAATGATGCCTATTGAGTTAAAGGAACTGAAGGATCAGCTTCAAGAGCTGTTGGATAAAGGTTTCATTAAACTGAGTGTCTCCTTGGGGAGCACCTGTATTATTTGTGAAGAATGATAGTTCGATGCGGTTGTGCATCGATTACCGCCAGTTAAACAAGATGACGATTAAGAATCGTTACTCACTTTCGCGAATTGACGACCTTTTTGAACAGCAAGGCGCAAGGTTCTTCTCAAAGATTGATCTGAGGTCGGGTTACCATCAACTTAAGATTAAGGTGGATGACATCTCCAAGACCGCGTTCCGCACGAGGTATGGCCATTATGAGTTTTGATTATGCCTTTTGGGCTAACGAATGCACCTGCATCCTTTATGAACTTAATGAATCGGGTATTCAAGCCACACCTCGATAAATCAGTGGTGGTTTTTATTGACGATATCCTCATATATTCAAAAACAAGAGAGGAACACGTATAGTATTTATGAGTTGCTCTTTAAACACTCAAGGACAACTAACTATATGCCAAGCTTAGCAAGTGCGAATTTTAGCTTGATCAGGTCAGTTTTTTAGGCCACGTTTCTGAGAAGGGTATAACAATCGATCCTACAAAGATCGAATCTGTAGTGAATTGGGAGCAACCGAAGACGATAACAGAAATCTTTAGTTTCTTTGGCTTGGTGGGATACTATAAACGATTTGTAGAAAGGTTCTCTAAACTCTCAGGTCTGCTTACTCAGCTTACAAAGAAGAATGTTAAGTTTGATTAGACGGAGCAGTATGAGAAGAGTTTCCAAGAACTTAAGACATGTTTAACTACAGCACCAGTACTAGCTATACCTTCTGGTGGAGAAGGTTTTGTAATATAAGAAAGTTATCGCTTACGACTCTAGACAACTCAAGGACCACGAGAAGAACTATCTGACCCATGATCTAGAGTTAGCATCTATAATTTTTGCTTCGAAGATCTGGAGGCACTACTGATATGGTGAGACATTTGATATCTTTATCGATCACAAGAGCCTTAAATACCTATTCACCCAGAAGGACTTGAACATGCGACAGTGAAGATGGATGGAGTTCTTAAAAGATTACGATTATTTCATCCAGTATCATCCTGGGAAGGCCAATGTAGTGGCGGATGCTTTGAGTCGAAAGTCTTCGGCTCAGTTATCGCATCTTATGACGAGAGTGCATCGGTAGCGCTTACTTGAGGATATGGCCTTATGTGATACAAGATTCGATGTTAAAGGTACAAGAGCTTTGATGGTCACCCTTATTATCAGGCTAATATTATTTGACAATATTCGCAAACTCCAAATGGTTGATGATGAGCTTATGACCATTAGATAAGGAGTGATCAGTGGAACTCGAGCAGATTTCTCCATCAGGGAGGATGATACTTTGTTATTTAGGGATCGATTATGCATACCTACCAGTGTTGAGCTTCGGAACACTATTTTAGAGGAAGCCCATAAATCAATATTCGCTATACATCCTGAGAGTACTAAAATGTATCAAGACTTGAAGAAAAGCTTCTGGTGGAGAGGCTTGAAGAAGGACGTCGCTGAATACGTGTCCAAATGCTTAGTCTGCCAGCCAGTAAAGGTAGATCGTCAAAATCCGATAGGATTGTTCCAACCATTACCAATACTTGAGTGAAAATGGGAAGCCATTTCTATGGATTTTATATTAGGATTGCCGAAGACATTGAGAAAACACAATGCCATCTGGGTCATTGTGGATAGACTGACAAAGTCTATATATTTTCTGCCATATAGCACTACGTATACCGCCAGCAAGCTTGCAGAGTTGTATCTTAAAGAGATAGTTAGATTTCATGATATACCGATCAGTATTATGTCTGATTGCGATCCGTTTTATACATCACAGTTCTGGCAGAGATTCCAAGAAGGCATGGGGTCTAGACTTGATTTCAACTCAGTGTTTCATCCTCAAATAGATGAGCAGACTGAAAGAGTGAATCAGATCATGGAGGATATATTGCGTGCATGCATATTAGACTTTCATGGATCATTGGATCAACATTTACCTCTGATTGAGTTCGAGTACAATAATAGTTATCAGTTCAGTATTGGCATGGCTCCCTACAAAGTTTTTTATGGACGACGATACAGATCTCCATTGAAATGGGAGGAAGTCGGCGAAAAACTTATTTTGGGACCTGATATCGTGGACAGTACAACTGAGACGGTTCGATTGATCTGCGAGAGATTGAGAGTTGCTCAAAGTTGCCAGAAAAGTTATGTCGATCTTCATCGAATGCAAGTTGAGTTTCAGGTATACTTGATTGTGTTCAATACTTTAAGATTCCTTGTTTGCTCAATTCGTATAAAGTTAACACCTGTTTTCAAGTAGGAGACAATGTCTTTGTCAAGATCTTGCCAACCAAGGGGGTGATACGTTTTCGAAAACGTGGAAAGCTAAGTGCATATTACATTGGACCTTTTGAAGTGTTGGATCAGGTTGGAGAAGTCGCGTATGGATTGCACTGCCACCACAGCTGGCAAGCATGCATAACGCATTCTATGTTTCCATGTTGAAGAAATACGTAAAAGACCTAACCCACGTCTTGGATTTTCAACCGATCAAACTTCAAGAGGATCTGACTCTGATAGAGGAGCCTATACAGATTCTGGATCATAAGGAGCAGGTTACAGACGAAGATTCCACTTGTGCTAGTAAAGTGACGGAATCATTCCTCTGCAAAGGCTACTTGGGAGCGTGAAGCAAAAATTTGCAACCAATACCGTCAGTTATTTCATTGATATGCGAGGTAAATTGTACGTTTGGCTCTACATTATGATGGCACAACACTTCCTTATGCAATTAGACGCATATTATACTTGTATACCTTGCTTAACATATTGGTATAACATTACGGTATAATCTTTAGTCTATGATACGATGCTCATAGGTATTCTGAACTTGTGTTATGTGAAAATAGCTTTGCTATAAAATTTGATCGATCAAATTTGTGATTTGATTGATCAAACACATTTTCGATCTATGAAACTGACTAGTTGATTGATCAAACATTTATTCCAATTAAGACCTATTCGATCGATCAAATGTTAATCTGATTGATCAAACTGGAGAGCTGATCGATCAAATGACTTTGAACTCTGTTCTATTTTTGAATCATCAAATCCATCAGATTAAGGAATTGATCGATCAAATTGTCAGGTTAGGGCTTTTTATTTTGAAATCCAATCAATCAACTTTAGGCATTGATCGATCGAATCTCTCATTTTAAGTTACGTTGGGTTTTATTTTACCCATTTGAACGATTAAGAAACCTAATCATTCGAGAGCATTTTCCTTCCTTTGGGTTCGAAGACAAATTCCGGCTACTTCCGACTACCGGAGCTTCACGTTTTACTTCCTTGGATCGCATATTAAGCTTCTCTCATGATAAAAAAACTCTAGTTTTCTAAATTCTTTTGGGGTTTTTGAGTATTTTTGTTTTTGTTTCAACCATGGGACCGTGAACCAAGAACGCATCGCGTAAGGTCCCTATATCACGGGTTCATGTACCTGCGCCGCAAGTTGAATCGGTAGCACAACCCGTTGTGCAACCCGTGGCACCACCTCAACCACCTGTGCCACCCGTTCAACCACCACAATAGCCACTCATTAACCAGGACCTACCAAAAGAGTGGTGGGCATCTAAAACCATCTTGCCCGAATACAAGTTTACTCCCACACACTTTGAAGATCGACATGAAATAACCTAGGCGATCGATTACATCTCAAAATTGGGACTAAAACCATTACACGAACCTTTCCACAATCACTATTGTCCTAGAATCGTGCGACTATTCTACCAACACCTTCAACGGGGCGGTGATTGTCACCAAATCGTCACTAAAATCGATGGGTTAGAGTACAAATTCAATCAATTCCATGTCTCTGTCGCCCTACAATGCCCGTCAGGGTATATTGATACATGCGGTTTGGCGGCACCTTATATCAAGGACATGCCATTTGAGGGCATCGTTGCTAAGATGATGCATGGTCAACAAGGATCGGGTCAATCCATTACCTGAGCTCAACTCCCAGATAATTTATGGATGTTTGATACCATTATCAAGTGTACCATTATAGCAGCCCAGATTTTTCCAACTTGAATTTCTCGAGATATTTTTTTTTCTTCAAACATTAATGGGAAAACCCGGACCGCCAATTCGTAGGTCACAATTTATACAAAATGCTTGGTACACCCACACACACACATGCGAAAATCAAAGCAGATAATACATATGACATAGATAAAAATCTCCAGTTCTAATATCCAATATGAATAAAAACTAAAATAAACAATCGGTGATGGCCAACCATCACCAAACAGTGGTATACAATGCAATATAGTAGCACGAACATACCAAGCCTAGACTTACCAAAATCCACGATGTACTAAATCTACAATCCCAGAATCTTACTAATCCTCAAGTCTTCAATCCACCAATCTAATGTCCTGACAAGTTATACCTGTGATGTATAGTCCGGGTGAGCTAACATCTTAAACTTAGTAGAGAAAACTAATACCAATGTACATCTCACCAGTCATGCATAGATTCAAAGACGAAGATAAAAACATTTTCATATTAAAAACTAATGGCATTTTTAAACTCATAATAGGATTTGAATTCTAAAAGCATTTTCTTATTAAAAGCAAATTGAATTCAAAGGCAACTGATTTCAAAAGCAAACTGATTTCAATTCCCTTACACGTCTTATCTAGATTTACTGAATTCGCTTACGTCCACTTACATGTCTTACACATTCTTACATATCTTCACTTATATGTCTTACAAATTCTTACATAACTTACAAGGTTGATTCACGGATGTCCCGCCGTGCAGGTTCGAATCACAGAGATCTCACCGTGCTAGTCTTACACATTCTTACTCAGTGAGTTCGAAGTTTCGGATTCAATGTTAAGATTTCAAAGCACGATACCAAATAACGAATTACAAATAAACTGTTGTACCAGTTCAAATTACGGATATCCTGCCGTACCGGTGCAAATTACGGATATCCCACCGTACCGGTTCAAATTACGGATATCCCGTAGTACCGGTTCAAATTACGGATAACCTGCCGTACCGGTCAAATTACGATTCTTATGTTCAAATTACATGTCTTATAGATTCGATTTACAAAGTTTGATTTGCTTAAATAACTTAAACATCTGATTTGTGGAGTTCAATTCATTCACGTGGCTTACTAATTCGATTTACTTACTTATAATCCATCCTAGCGGTCCACGATCCCACGAACAATCCGCCCTAGCGGTCCACAAATGCACATAATCCACCCTTATCGGTCTATAGTATACTTATAATCCACCCATAGCGGTCTATAATATACTGATAATTTGCCCATAGTGGTCCACTTAATGATAAGACTTATTATTCGATTCAAATTTAACTTCTAAGTTCGATTTGCTTACATGACTTTCAGATTTAATATTCAAATTCGAAGTCTAAAACTAGATTCATATTCGGAGTCATATTCACCATTTATATCCAAAAGGAGTCTAAATTTTAATTTCAAATGCAAGGGTTAGATTCAATACAATGGTTGAATTTAAAATTCAAATCTCAAGGTTCAAAGCTTTCACTTATTTAAAAAAACTTCTAAAGCCAACATTGTTTCAAACCATCCCAAGTTCTAAACACAGTTTAAGTCAAATCAAAAACATCATTAGAGTCTATGGAATCAAATAAAAATGCAAGTGTGTATCGAATTTTCCCCACCTTAATCTCGAAGTTGCGCGAAGCCAAGCTAAGTCTATCGATTGCTATCGCCCTTAATCTATATTACAAGAACGCAATGATGTATCAAGGATCAACTCCAATCACTAATTATTTATATACATTTAAGTATTTTCTCAAAATCGAGATTGAAGAGGGCAATTTCATGCCAATATAGAATTTAATGTAACCTTCTTCCTAAATTTTGACCTTTAAAACTTTAGATTCATGAGTTGGTCAAAACACAAAAGTTGTAGACTTCGTTATCCTCTTTCTAATGCCATAAGAATCGCATCAATCAAAGTTTGGAGTAAAACGTTACGGCTGAAATACCGAAGTAGTGTCGGCAAGCATAGTCAAAATCGATTAATCGAAATTCCAAAATTGATTAATCGACCCCAAAATTGATTAATCAAAATTCTAAAATCGATTAATCAACCCCAAAATCGATTAATCGATTTTCCAAAAAAACAAGCTTTTTCAGCCACTGGCAGTGCTCATTCGATTGATCGATTAATTGAACCCAAATATTGATTAATCGAAATTTAATTCAATTAATCGGTTTCGTGCTGTAGTTTCTAAATTTGCTTTCTGTCAAAAATCAATTAATCAATTTTCAAAATCGATCAATCGATTTGGGCAGTTTCTGAGCACTTCTCGGATTTGAATCTTGAAACTCATTTTTCTTCAATTTTTCTTCTTTAATCCATCATTTATGTATAAGATCTAAACTAAATAATCATACACATCATAGACTTATAAATCCTTACCTCAAATCAAATTGTATGATCGATTCCACGGCTTGAATCAAGAGCTAGGGTTCCTAGCTTCGATTTCACAAACTCGCACGCATTGCCTTTGAAATTAAATGCTCACGCACGGCTTCAATCCGCAATCCCACACACAAATCTTTGCATTTACTCCCTCCTTTCTCTCTAACCCCTCTCTCTCTCCCTTCTTAAATCTCTAACCACCTACTAAAACTTGAGAAATAACTTCTCTTAGCCCCTTAGACTATTTAACCCAATTTTATATTTGGTACCAAGCACACACACACCTATATCTGGTGTATGTGACCTTATAACAAGACCAAACACCACACTCATGTGCACATTCACTTCAAATCTTATCTAACCTAAGTCATCAAGTTGGCTTTCACATGAAAAAACAAATGACCAAACGGGCATGCATCCTGAGGTGCACTATTTAAGGTCGGGCACGCATCTCGAGGTATACTCTTTAAAGTCAAAATTTTCAGGATGTTACATTCTTCCCACCTTATAAAATTTTCATCCTCGAAAATTATCCTAAGTAACTTGGTCTTACTATGCACATCAAGTTGAACACTCATGTCCAGATATGAATCGATTTATACATAAAAATAAATTCGGGGTTGTTACATTCTTCCCTCCATAGGAATTTTCGTCCTCGAAAATTGACTACGACACTTCCAAACGCTAACTCATGAACAACGATTCCTGTTGACAAGAACTTACCCATAATGATGAAACGACGCCCGCACCCTGAACGAAAAATAAATCTCATAATCATTTAATTAACTATCCACATTGAGTATGTAACGGAAGACCACATTTTTCTCAACCAAATTATCTATCATCTTGCATGAAAACCCACGTATCACTAGATTGGTATACCACCGATTATCCAATAAAGTAATTATTTGTTAAACTATATTTCTACAATATCAACTAGCATGAACATGCCCACCTAGGGAAAAATCAGGGTCACAACGAGTACAACTTGTACCATAATAAAGTTTGAACATTGTCATAAAAGACAAGGAAGACTTTCAAACCGTTAATGTCCAACATTAATTGTATTGACCACAATTGAAACACGCACCTGTGGTCCACTTACACTTGGTTGCATGATGTCGTCCCCCGCATCTTGGGCATGATCTACCAACTACAAATGACGACATGGGTGGAGCCTGTTGTGTTTGTGGCACTCCAGTTGTCATAAGATTCGAAGGACCAAAGGTCACTGTAGGCACAAACATAGGTGGTCCTGCATAAACGGTCTGAGTAGACTGAAGGGGTGCTGGTAATAGGAGTCTTGGTATCTCGGGTGCCTGGTCATGGGCATATGACTGCATTTGACTTGCTCTTTTTCTACGTTGTTGGTCCCTTCTCTTATACATTTCTTCCACGTCTTCTTCCACCACAAGAGTCTTGTTTATTACTGCGCCATAAGTTTTCAACTCAAAAGGAGCAACTTTTCTCATGATATGCGGCCTTAAGCTGCGTTGAAATTTCTTTGCCTTCATTAGATCCGAGGCCACAAACTCAGGAGCAAAATGTGAAAGTCGCATGAACTCTACCCCATATTCTCTCACCGTCATCTTTCCTTGTACAAGTTGAAGGAAATTGAACCTCCATTTGATTGCGCGCTATATTAGAAAAATACTGCTTATTAAACGCCTCACCATCCAACATGAAAGTTGCCCATCTGACCCTCTCATCTTCAGTGCATGCAAGCACACTGAATATCTTGTTCATCTCATTTAGCTAGTTCTCAACTTCCATCGGATCTGCTTGTCCTGAGAAATTTGGAGGACGCATCCTCCGAAATTTTATAAATGCTAACGGATGTGGTGGAGGCGGCTACTGATGGTTATTGGCATTTTTAGATGCTAACACTGCCGCTTGTTGAGCCATAGCATTTGTCATAACTTCCATGATTTACATCATCATTTGTCTTTCTTCTCGTTCACTCACATTTGCATTTGACTGGGAACCTCGACCATCTCTGGGTCGTCTACCTCTATCAGACATAATGATCTATTATAATAATGAAACAAAAGTTTCAATTAGCAATCGATAATTATACTCAGACAGGACTTTCAAAAGCTCACAACTTATACTCTGATAAAATCTAATGTTACATCTCTGGACTTACAGTCACGCTCCGCACACATAACTAAGACTCACAGTCTCATGGGAGACTTAACACCTAGGACCCGACAATCTAATGTCATTGAGAGACATGACTCTAAATTTCTAGAAGATTCCATAATAGGGATTGCAAACCCCTCCTAAGTTTGGACATAATCTAATGCCATTGCAATTGAGTCCTAAATTTTTGGGTCCCAACAAGACCTGATGCTTAAGCTTTGATACCAACTGTGATAGAGTCATAGTTGGGTCTCTTACGTCCCCCTATAGAACCTAATACCATATCTCTGATACCAACTGTGACAGCTCAGATTTTCCTAACCTGAATTTCCCGAGATATGTTTTTTTTCTTCAAACACTAATGAGAAAACCCGAATCGCCAGATCGTAGATCACAATCTATACAGAATGCTTGATACACCCACACACACATACGAAAATCAAAGCAGATAATACATATGACATAGGTAAAAATCTCCAGTTCTAATATCTAATATGAACAGTAACTAAAATAAACAATCGGCGATGGCCAACCATCACCAAACAGTGGTGTACAATGCATGTATAGTAGCACAAACATACCAAAATCCACGATGTACTAAATCTACGATCCCGGAATCTTACTAATCCTTAAGTCCTCAATCCACTAGTCCGATGTCCTGACAAGTTATACCTGTGACGTATAGTCGGGGTGAGCTAACATCTTAAGCTCAGTAGAGAAAACCGATACCAATGTACATCTCATCAATCATGCATAGATTCAAAGACGAAGATAAAAACATTTTCGTATTAAAAACTAATGACAATTTCAAACTCACAATAGGATCTGAATTGCAAAACCATTTTCTTATTAAAAGTAAACTGAATTCAAAGGCAACTGATTTCAAAGACAAGCTGATTTCAAAAGCAAACTGATGTCAAAAGCAAGCTCATTTCAAATGTCAACTGATTTCAAAAGCAAACTGATTTCAATTCCCTTACACGTCATATCTTGATTTACTGAGTTCGCTTATGTCCACTTACATGTCTTACACATTCTTATATAGTTTCACTCATATGTCTTACACATTCTTACATAGCTTACAAAGTTGATTCACGGATGTCCCACCATGCAGGTTCGAATCACAGAGATCCCACCGTGCCGGTCTTACACATTCTTACTTAGTGAGTTTGAAGTTTCGGATTCAATGTTCAGATTTCAAAGCACGATACCAAATAATAAATTACAAATAAACTGTCGTACCAGTTCAAATTATGGATATCCCGCCGTACCGATTTAAATTATGGATATCCCGTCGTACCGATTTAAATTACGGACATCTCGCCGTACCAATTCAAATTACGGATAACCCGTTGTACCGGTCAAATTCCGGTTCTTATGTTCAAATTACATGTCTTATAGATTCAAACCGGTACGACGGGATATCCGTAATTTGATTTGCGAAGTTTAATTCATTCACGTGGCTTACTGATTTGATTTACTTACTTATAATCCGCCCTAGCGGTCCACAATCCCACGAACAATCCGCTCTAGTGGTCCATCAATGCATATAATCCGCCCATAGCGGTCTACAGTAGACTTATAATTCGCCCATAGCGGTCTACAATATACTAATAATCCGCCCATAGCAGTCCACTTAATGACAAGACTTATTATTCAGTTCAAATTTAACTTCTAAGTTCGATTTCCTTACATGACTTTCAAATTTAATATTCGGATTTAAAGTCTAAAACTAGATTCATATTCGGAGTCATATTCACCATATATATCCAAAAGGGGTCTAAATTTTAATTTCAAATGCAAGGGCCAGATTCAATACAATGGTCAAATTTAACATTCAAATCTCAAGGTTCAAAGCTTTGACTTATTTCAAAAAATTTCTAAAGCCAACATTGTTTCAAACCATCCCAAGTTCTAAACACAATTTAAGCCAAATCAAAAACATCATAAGAGTCTATAGAATCAAATAAAAATGCAAGCGTGTATCAAATTTTTCCCACCTTAACCTCGAAGTTGCGCGAAGCCAAGATAAGCCTATCGATTGCCACCACCCTTAATCTACATCACAAGCACGTAATGATGTATCAAGGATCAACTCCAATCATTAATTATTTAGATACATTTAAGTATTATCTCAAAACCGAGGTTGAAGCGGAAAATTTCATGCCAATATAGAATGTAATGCAACCTTCTCCCTAAATATTTACCTTTAATACTTTAGATTCATGAGTTGGTCAAAACACAAAAGTTGTAGACTTCATTTTCCTCTTTCAAACGCCATAAGAATCGTGTCAATCGGAGTTCAGAGTAAAACGTTACCGCTGAAATATCGAAGCAGTGTCGACAAACACAGTCAAAATCGACTAATCAATCCCAAAATCGATTAATCGAAATTCCAAAATCGATTAATTGACTCCAAAATTGATTAATCAAAATTTTAAAATTGATTAATCGACCCCAAAATCGATTAATCGATTTTCCAAAAAAACTAGCTTTTTCAGCCACTAGCAGTGCTCATTCAATTGATCGATTTCAAATCGATTAATCGAACCCAAATATCGATTAATCGAAATTTAATTCGATTAATCGATTTCGTGCTGTAGTTTCCAAATTTTCTTTCTGTCAAAAATCGATTAATCGATTTTTAAAATCGATCAATCGATTAAGGCAATTTCTGAGCACTTCTCGGGTTTGAACCTTAAAACCCATTTTTCTTCAATTTTTCTTCTTTAATCCATCATTTATGTATAAGATCTAAACTAAATCATCATACACATCATAGATTTACAAATCCTTACCTCATATCGAATCTTATGATCAATTCCATGGCTTGAATCAAGAGCTAGGGTTCCTAGCTTTGATTTCACGAACTCACAAGCATTGCCTTCGAAATTAAATGCTCACGCACGGCTTCAATCCACAATCCCACACACAAATCTTTGCATTTACTCCCTCCTTTCTCTCTAACCTCTCTTTCTCCCTTCTTAAATCCCTAACCACCTACTAAAACTCAAGAGAAATAACTCCTCTTAGCCCTTTAGACTATTTAACCCAATTTTATATTTGGTAACAAGCACACACACCTATATCTGGTGTATGTGACCTTATAACAAGATCAAGCACCACACTCATGTGCACATTCACCTCAAATCTAATCTAACCTAAGTCATCAAGTTGACTTTTACTTAATCAAACAAATGACCAAACGGGCATGCATCCTGAGGTGGACTATTCAAGGCCGGGCACGGATCCTGAGGTATACTCTTTAAAGTCAAAATTTTTAAGATGTTACAACCATTTACCCGTTTTTGCATAAATCAGAGCATACAGGTATTGTGCAACAAGCTCTATTTTTTATATTCGAGAATCGTTGGTTTTCCGTTGTCGAAGTCGTCATTGATGGCATGCTAGATGCCATGGACCGGATGTCTGAGAAGAAGGCAAAGTCGAAGAAGGAAATGTCATATGCTCGCTTGATTACATGGATGGTCGAGCAGTATAACGCCGTATGGGAAGCGTATAGCATGGCGCCTAGGGAGCTGAGAAGGAACAATAACCTCAAGATTTTTCAGCTCAAGGATTATACCAAGAGTTATAACCTTTTGGTGAAGGGGTTGCCTGAGGAGGGGGTTGTCCCACCAGTCCAAGCCAGAGCCGAGCCTGCCGAGCGAGCTCCCGAAGTGGGGGAGGCACAGCCTGATCTTCCACCTCAGTCGGACGTACCTACTAGATCGGCCCCTGTTCCTACACGCCGACCTACACATGCTCGCACCTCTCGACGTTCTGAGCCATTCACCACTACCCTTGAAAGTGTGCTCGCCGCGATCAATGAAGGCAACACACGGGTTCATGCACGGCTCGATGAGATGCAGGTGTTCCACCGTCAGGTGCATCGACGGTTAGATTCATGAGGGGATGCTCACTCTGTTGATGCATCATGCTTACTCAATCACAGCCACCCTTATGATCGGTCACGCTCATCTGCATGTCGTGGACCCTCGTGATTACTGCACCAAGCCACCCAGACCCAGTGGACCCGAACCTACGGATCCTGGATCATCATCTGCTCCTCCAACAGGTGACCACTAGATCTTTAATTTAATTTATAATTATATGCATATATTTCTGATTTCATATTTGATTTTTGTTCACGAATGCTTTCCTGCATGATTTAAATTTTTGACTGCCTTTGCATGCTATATTCGATATTTGTTCTGCATACTTAGCACTCTATACACCCTGTATGTTGTATCTCTACTCTGTATTCAATTTCTGCCTACACCCTTTGGGGGAATTTTGTTAACTATATGTATGTCAGATTTGTGTGTGGGGTCGTTTGAGTCATAGTGAAGTGTCCTTCCGAGCATGTGCAACTTGGGATGGATGCATCCATGTATGGATGCAATCCTCTATGGCATTATGGGATGTCACACGCAATACATCCAGGTTACTACAGATCCAAACCCTTCATAAGCGTGCTTAGCAAAGTTTATTGCACTGTGACCCACTCTTTCCAATTAGAGCTGCCTTGTCTATGCTTAGTTCTGAGCGAGATTGTTACGGTTAGGGCACACCGTAGGCCTGTTTGAATATGTCTGACACTTTTGAGGATGAAAATTCCAAAGGGGGGATAATGTAATGACTCTAAAATTTTGAAACATAATTGACTGCTTTGGTATACATGCCTGGCACGAAAAATGAGATAAACTTAAAATTTTCTAATAGGAATATTAATATCAATATTATTAATCCGTAGGCGTGTGAAGTGATATGTCACAAGCAACACAAGTCTGAGATGCGATTAGACCCCTCATAGAATGTTATATACGTGAGTGTAGTGTATGCGCTCAACACTGGAGGGAAAGATTTAGAAATAGAAATATCTTGGATATTTCTCTTTGGTATCTTACAAGAGAAGGAAGGTTAGAGAATACCATATCTCTTCCATGCTCTGAATTTCTGCCTATAAGCTATTTTACACGCGAGAGAACTCAATGCAAAACCAAGGCCCAAGAAACCCTAGATCATGGATCCTCTAAGTTAGAACGTGAAGGAATCGACGTGTGTACGTCTAATCTATTTGGGAAAGTAAAAGACATCAGTGTATTGACGTGGTGATACACCTCTGGTTCATTGGAAAGCTCAAATTAGCAAACTCATGAATTTTGAATCTAAAACTCACTTTGAGCCGAAGATGCCGTGAACCCCGGAATCGACTCTAAAAGAGGTGAGTTACTAGGTATTTGTAGAGGTTTAGATGTCATAAATATGTGCATATGTATGCTTGCATGATTCGTGGAGAATCATAATGAATCATGGAAGAAATAGGTTAAAAATCAACGAACCTCATTAATGACAGAAACTGTCATTTCCGATCGATCAAATTGAGTATGTGATTTTGAGAAAGTTGATGCCCAATAAATCTGATTGATCAAATTGGGATTTGATCGATCAAATTTGGACCTAATCGATCAAGTGGTAAACTGATCGATCAATTGAGAAATTGATCGATCGAATTGTGAGATTGATTGATCATTTAGGAAAATGATCGATCGAAATGTATCAATGTCTTATAGAACAGGAGGTCTGAAATTCTAAAATTTTGACTTTAAAATTCGATAGATCAAACTTGAGAATTGATCAATCAAATTTAGAATCCGATCGATCAAATGAGCAAGTTGATTGATCAAATTTCGCTATTCTGTATATGTAAATTTTTGGGATACGATCAATCAAATTGAGTAAATGATCGATCGAATAGTGAATCCGATCGATCAAATAAGGAAGCTGATCGATCAGATTCTCCTGTTCTGTCTATGTTAGATTATGGGATTCGATCGATCAAATGAAGTGATTGATCGATCAGATGGTGAATCAGATTGATCAAATAGGAAAGTTGATTGATTGAATGTCCCTGTTTTGCCTGTTTTAGTTTTCTGGGAAAGATACTATTGGGCAATGTACCAAATAGTATTTTGACATCTCTGACACTTAGTACATTGTACTATTGGTCTAGGTTAAGACCGAGATACTTTAAAAAGCTTTGGATTTGCTTAGAAAGATCTGATTTGAGGTAGGGGAAATTCAACTTAACTTGTATCTGATTATGACTACATGGTCTCCTAGCATCTGTATTTTGTCTTCTGTTTTAAAAGCATACCTTGCATATGATAAAAACTTTGTCATTTCTGATTCCTAGTTCCTGATCTCTGCTATCTGATTCATGATGTTTTATATATGTATTGATTTAAAGTTCATGTGACAAAGCCCCTAACGTGGCAGGATATCCACGACCGACACGGCAGAATATCTATGTATCTGATTTGTAAACCCTCTGGCACAAGTTACTCTCCTTTGAAAAGACTTGATGTAAATATCTGAAATTGTTCATTGAACGACGATGGTCGGGTTACCCATCGGCAAACATCTGGCTACCACGTACTATATTCACAGGAGTTATTTAAGTATAGAATTTAAGTCACTAAATATTGTATGCATAACATCTGAAAACTCTGAGAATAAAGTCTGCTTCTGATATTCTGCATCTATTATGTTCTTTAAAGTTATGCATCTGATATCTGATCATTCTGTCTGTATTCTCTGATTTGACCATCTGTTTTGAGTTATATTCTACAAACCATTGTTTATATTTTAAATGCAATTTAATTGAGTTTATTCTATTGAGCTTAGATGGTTAGCTCACCCCTGATTTTATATCATAGGTTCTGAGGCTAAGGCTCCCGACACAGAGAGTGACCCGGATTATCAGCCTGAGACTGAGGCTGAGAATGAGGAGGAGGATACTGATATCCCAGCTAACGAGTTTTATCCGTAGCTTGGGTATTTAGTTTTGTATTTTGGGCTCTGTACATTTGTATTTTGGATTATCTGTGTGCCTAGTGGCTACTGTTCCGTATTAATTATTGTAGATATTTATTTATTTTTTTATACATTATATAGGAACCACTATTGGAAACCATGATTTTGAGTGATGGATTTCCATCACTAGTGGTTCTTTTTGGTTCCTTCTTGAGGATGTATATTATTTTGATTATACTTATATATAGTTTTGTTTCCTTTCTTTTTATTTAGAGCCTTATATGATGACTCGATCTGCCACTTTAGATAGTGTCTGCTCTGATTTCTGCTAGCTGAGCAGACACTCCTTGGTTTGTTCTAGGATTATCAAAGTTTATGATCCTGATGGCACGATTTTTCGGGTGTAGAAATCTGGGCTGTCACACCCCACCTACCTCCTCATAAACACCACAACGTGAGCAACCAAACGAATGGTGGGCTGCCAAAGGGTTTGCGTACGAATACAATATCGATCCGGCCCTATTTGAGACACCCAATGTGCCAGGTATAGACGGATGGCCACTTGATTACCTAAGAAAGGCCGGATTGGATAACCTATTAAAATTCCTTCATCAATACTACTACCCTCGCCTCATATGATTATTTTATCAAAATATGTACGATGGTACGAACCCCAACACCTTTTGCACCAAGATTGATGAGAAAAGTTACATTTTCACCCATAAGATGGCTTGTAAAGCCTTGGAGTGTTTTGACAGCTATGGCGCGGGTATCAACCTCTTACCCCCAAACCCAGCTGAAATACCTCGCACACTGATAGCCACACGAATGACTCGGTGACGAGTTGGATCTGGTCGAGCAATTAATCGAGCCGATTTACCTAATTATATGTGGATGCTCGACACGATCTTTAAGTGTAACTTGTACCCCTTGCATCATAAGACCGAAAGGCTTGGAGTGATATTGCAGGCTTTATTCTCAGCACCGCGGAAGTAGTTTTTGAGGGCATGAAACATGCCAGGAACAAAATGCTAGAGGGCACCGACAAACTAGAAGAGTACATCCCCTATGCGGGCTTCATCTCTAGCATGCTTGAGGAGTATTCGGGGAGTGTCGTGCATATGATTACGCCTCGCGAGCCCAAATCCTCGAATAACGTGGAGCTGTTTACCTTTAAACACTCAAAGAAAACGTACAATCGGCTAAAGTCATGTCTCCAACTGGCACCACAAGTACCTCCTGCTCCTATTCCTCCCAAGCCCAAGACCAGCCTGCTTAAGATGCCCCAGAACATGAATAGCCAACCTAGGATGTGCCTTATCAGGATCAGCCAGACATCATACCTCTAGCTCAGTATGCCCACATTCCTATGCCTCCACCTTATCAGCAAGTAGGGAGCATGACCAATGAGGAGCTAGCAGCCCTCATTACGGAGAGCAACCGCCAACTGAATCGTCGCCTCTATTACCACGAGCTTATATTGGAGGATACTATGCACTACATGTATCCAATGGACTACCTCCAAAGGATGGCGATGATGCAAGCTCGTACATTCGACGCTTCTACGTCAGGAGTAGATGCTGAGGACCTACAAGGTGATGGAGCTGGCAATGATGCCAGTGGAGTGAATGATCCTACCGGAGCGGAGGGAGGGGCTGATGTTTGACGTGCTTGGAAGACTTTGTCAGCCGTTTTGAAAGATTTTCTTTTTGAAAAATTTAAAATTTTGCGATGACTGTATAATTTTATAACTATGGTGGCATGGTTGCCACATCTACTTATTTTATTCTTTATAACTATGGTGGCATGGTTGCCGCATCTACTTATTTTATCTTGAATGTGTATATGACAGGTGATTGTGCGATGGCCACTGATTTTATGCTAGTGTCTGCTTGTAGGATGTGGATATGTGTCCATGTAAATTTCTATATCCAACTTTTGTAATGTTGAATGATCGTCATATGTGTGTATGGAAATTTTAATTTAGTAATTGGTCTGTTTAGCTATGTGTGGCACCCTTCGAACTCACATTGTGTCTTATACCTCATTGTAGAACCATTTTCGAGGAAAAAAATTCCCAAGGTGGGTGAATGTAATATCCCGAAAAATTTCTAAGTCTAGGGCGTTTGACTTCGTGTGTGGGCGTCGACACGGTATCAGATGTTTCTTAAGACTTAGAAGAACTACGGTGTGTAATTGGACAAACATCTAAGTTAGTGTGTGTGAGTTATAAGTGAACCAACCAAAATAAGCTAACACTTATGTTGTGTGTATATGCTTTGTAAGATAGCTTGGTAAAACGGGAGTAATAAAACCCACGAGTGGAAATCATTTGCATTTACACCTCTAGCATTTATTTCTTCGAAGCTTTAGAGAGAGGAGAACCTATGGCATTAAATGCATGTAAGTGCGTGTGCGATTCGTTATTGAGTGTGAAGCTAAGGGATTTTTATCGAAGAAGGATCCGAGTTCCACCTTGTGAAACCCTAGGTTGAGCTGAAAACAAAGATAGAGAAATCGGACTAAATTGAGGTATGGAATTTATGTTTAAATTGTGAGTTAGTGTTAGAAAATGCTTCGTATATTATGACTGAAAAATTATAAGGAAAGAGGATAGATTTGAGAAAGAATGAAGACGAAATGCGAAAACCTAAGGTTTGATGACATCTGTAAATTTTGTTCGATTGAAATTTGGTTCGATCGATCAAAATTTGATTCGATCGATCGAAATTGACCTGAGATAGAAGAATATGAATTTTGGAGAAATTCATTCGATCGAAATAAGATTCGATCGAACGAAATGTGTTTCAATCAAACGAGTCCCATACTCGATCAATCGAAACGTATATAACAGGGATTTTGGATTTTTGCTGTTAGAATTCGATCGATCAAAATTTATTTCGATCGATCGAATTATAAATTGTTCGATCGAGATGGTAATGCTAACTCTGGATTCTCTGGGATTCGACCGATCAAAAAATATTTCGATCGATCGAATTTAAAATCGTTCGATCGAATTGTGTGCCAAATATTTATCTTCTGTTGGCTTCGACCGATCAAATTAATTTCGATCCATCGAATTTGGATTTCGATCGATCGAAATAGGGAATTGATCGATCAAAATTGCTAGATTCAGGATTTTGGTGTGTTTTGTCTGAGGGATTGTGGGGAGACCTTATATTTTTTGTTTCGTGTCATGTTGATGTATGAACTGTAAATTTGTGTGTTAGGTTGACCTTGTGCTTTTGAGAGGTTGAGGCTAGAGCGTAGACTTCACTTGTGACTTCGGATCGAGGTAGGGAAATTATTATATCATGTTTATTCGATGTCAATGGCATGTATGCTATGATATGATAGGTTTTATCAGCATCTTAGCATAAATGGTTTTAAGACCCAAATATGAATGTGCTCGTGTGCGTGTGTGATTTGGAGAATGCATTGTGATGAGGAAACCTTTCAAGCTTTGTTTTATCCATGTGCTACTATGTGAAATCCTTCGCGATTCATTTCGATATGTGCGTGTGAAAGATTGTGTTTCGTTTTAAGCTTTCAAACTTAACTATACTTAGCACATCACACGGTGATAAACTATAAGTTATGCATGATGATTTGAGGTTTATATGTGAATATCCGACCGACGCGGCGGTATATCCATGACCGACGCGGCGGGATATCCGTGACCGGTACAGGGGGATATCCATACACCCTTTGTGATCTTGTGTGATCTAAATCATACAGGCCAACAGTAAAATTTATGTTCGGCACGAGCGTCCATCTTTGTTGGGACCTTGGGCACCATATGTGAATGGTTCATATGAGTGACGATGGTGGGTATTTCATCAGGGACTCAATGATATAGCTACTCGAGTAATTACTTAAGTAAAATACTTTAAGTTTCTTCTTTGTGTTACATGACTCAGTAGATGTGCACATGATAAGCTTCCTTCAATGAGAAAATGTTTGTGTCATTCAATCATCTTGACATGTGTACCAATAACTTTATTTGCTCAATCCATTACTTTTGAAATTGGGTTACTAATAAGAAAAATCATGTTTTCATTTATATCATGAGATATATGTGTTTTGATAAGAAATGCATGCTATTAGCTTTCAAACATAGCTATACTTAACACATCACACGGTGATAAACTATAAGTTATACACAATGATTTGAGGTTTATATGTGAATATCCGATCGATGCGGCAGTATATCCGTGACCGACGTGGCGGGATATCCGTACACCCTTTGTGATATTGTGTGATCTTGTAAAATCATACCAGCCAACGATAAAATTTGTGTTCGGCATAAGCATCCATCTTTGTTGGGACCTTGGGCACTATATGCGAATGATTCATATGAGCGACAATGGTGGGTATTCCATTGGGGACTCGATGCTATAGCTACTCGAGTAATTACTTAAGTAAAACACTTTAAGTTTCTTCCTTGTGTTACATGACTCAGTAGATGTGCACATAATAAGCTTCCTTCAATGAGAAAGTGTTTGTCATTTAATCATCTTGACATGTGTACCAATAACTTCATTTGCTCAGTCCATTACTTTTGAAATTGGGTTACTAATAAGAAAAATCATGTTTTTATTTATGTCATGAGATATATGTGTTTTGATAAGAAATGCATGCTATTAGCTTTTCCCTACTGACCTTAGATGAAGCTCATTCTTCAACTACACGTCACATGTACAGGTGAAGATGTTGGCACAGAGGACCAAGACAAGGAGGACTCTAATTACGTGTCGTTGGAGGAGAAGCAAGAGCCTCATCCAGAGAATTATTTTATCTGTGCAAGGCCCGAGTAGGTTCGGCCTTGGAGAGTTGATTTAGGGGATGGTTTTTGTATTGTAAATAATATAATCTTTTGGATTTACGGTTGTATGATTGTTTTGGTGAACCATGTTTCGGCAAGGGATAGCCCTTATCGGTGGTTCTTTTCGGATCTTTTACCCATGTGCACTCGTATGGAATTAGAATCATTATTTTGAGCGCTACTTTGATAAATTAGAACTAGAGATTTCTTTTGTTAGTTATGTTGTGCTTGGTTTCTGCTTCGTGATGTGGAGGTGCCAGGTGTTCCATTCGGGGATCGGCCTTAGCGTCGACCCGATGGCCCGGGTCTCGTGGTTTGAAAATCCGGGCTGTCACAACCATTGTACAAATATTTCGCCCATAGCGGTCCACAATTTGTAAGAATATTTCACCCATAGCGGTCCACATCACTTTATCTGACTTATGTTTCAGGGATATCCCGCCGTACCGATTCGATTCACGGGTATAACCGCCGTGAATATATGTTCACTAAAATAGCAGTTCACTAACATAGATTACATGTTCGATTCACGAATATCCCGCCGTGCTGGTTCAATTCACGGGTATAACCTCCGTGCCGATTCGATTCACGGATATCCCGTCATACCAGTTCGATTCACAGATATCATGTCGTGCCGGTTCAATTCACGTACACATTTTATATCAAATCAGATTCGATGTTCATATTCATATCCGAGGTCCATAGATTCAAATTCAAGGTTCATGTTCAATGTTCAACGGATTCCATTTCGAAGTTCGTGTTCAAGGGGACGTTCGAAGTTCACAAGTCATGTTTGGATTCAAGGTTTTAGAGTTCAATCCAATATCCTTGCCGCTAATAGTCTTTAATAGTTTTTTGTTAATAGCGGCAGTTTTTTGCTCTCACTAATAATCTATTTTTTTGTAATTGATCACCGCTTTGAAATTAATAAATGGGAGAGGACCCATCAACCTCAAAGTTTGCCCATAAAAGTAAAAAATAAAAATAAAATTAAAAAAAAAAAGATTTTAACACAAGAGACTTGGATTTAGCATAAAAGAAAGAATCTTTAATTGTAAATAAAAATACCATTTGAAATATTTGGTAGTTCTGCATGCGTCATGAGTTTATAAGCTTAATATGTTTACTTTGTGGGTTGAAACGATTAGGCCTTGGTCCAGTCCGAATGGCTATAAGTGGCACCCTATTCTCTTTTTATTTTTATTACTATTATTATTATTATTTAATTTTTTTTATCATATGCCATATGGTATAGATAGCCTGGCCAGATGTCTATAGTGTTTGTGCAAACTGCATGTAGAAAGGAGATGATTTGGCACAACACACTGGGAGGAGACCCGCACTAAGCAAGGACTATGCGCAGCTGCGTAAGGATTGGAACCCATGACCTATTGCTTCCAGTCTGAATGCCTATAAGTGGCAACCTATTCTCTTTTTATTTTTATTACTATTATTATTTTTTTTATAATATGCCATATGGTATAGACAGCCCGACCAGATGTATGTAGTGTTTGTGCAAACTGCATATAGAAAGGAGATGATTCGGCGCAACACACTGGGAGGAGACCCGCACAAAGAAAGGACTAGGCATAGCTGCATAAGGATTGGAACCCATGACCTATTGCTTCCAGTCCGAATGCCTATAAGTGGTAACCTATTCACTTTTTATTTTTATTACTATTATTATCATTTTTTAATTTTTTTATAATATGCCATATGGTACACAGCCCAGCCAGATGTATGTAGTGCTTCTGCAAACTACATGTAGAAAGGAGATGATTCAGCACAACACACTGGGAGGAGACCCACACAAAGAAAGGACTAGGCGTAGCTGAGTAAGGATTGGAACCCATGACCTGTTGCTTCCACAAGGAAGGAGGATAGCAATTGAGCTAACGCTCAACCAGTATTCCCACAAGTAGGATCTTGAGCTAATGTTGACACCCTTTCTCGGTCAAAATATTAAAATATCATAACTCATCATGGTATATGGTAGAAAGGGAACCTGACTACTAGAGGCGAATTTACAGAGAACATCCAATTCAAAGTCGGGAACGACAACCATGTCCAACTTTGGAAAGACAAATGGGGTTCCCTAAACCATCCTCTTTATCTTTTGTTCCCTAATCTATTTGTCATATCCGTTGTTCCCAATGCCACCGTTTCTAACACTTTCAAACTTGATGGAGGTTGGGTCATCCAGTTCAAAAGAAGACTCAGTGAAGTAAAACTCACCGAATACAGTTCTCTCTCAGCCTTCTTGGACAATCTCAATTTTGATCTCAACCAGCCGGATCAGCAGATATGGATCAACACCAACAGACACCCTTTCTCGGTCAAGTTGGCTTTCAATCAGCTTTGTAGTTTTTACGCTCCGTTCGCTTGGAATTTTATTTGGAAATTTAAAATTTCTTCCAAAATCACATTTTTCATTTGGTCGATTATGTAGCACAAGATCGCCACTATCTCTAATCTTAATAGAAGAGACATAAGCATAGATAAAAAATGTTTCCTCTGCGCTACTGAAGATGAAGATGGTAATCATATATTTATTCTATGTCAGAAAGTTTGACCCACCTTGACTAAATGCTTCAACGCATTTGGTGTACTCTCTTGTGTTCCCAAAAACACTACTAATCTGATCTTGGGATGGGATAGGGACCTTTTTAGAGCACTTAAAAAGTGGTTATGGGATCACTTTAACATATCTCTGTTATAGAACATCTGGATCACTATAAACAATATTAGATGCAACGGAGGCAGTTTTAACGAAGAGAACGTTTTCAGAGACTGCATTATCACTACTTGTGGGTGGGCTATGGCTAACTGAGTGGAATCCATTCTCATTTTTAACCTTCGCAGTTTTTATGCAGAGCAGCTCACTTCTTTTATTAGTGTTTTGTAATTGGGTCTCTGGGTGTATTGGGCTATGATTTTTTTCCTTTCTCTTCGGAGGTTTTTCCTGGACATTTCTGTTTCCTCCTTATGTAGGTTTTTTCTCATATAATTAGGATTTTTTACATTTGCCTAGGTACCTATTCTGTTTTTCTCCGGAAAGTCCAATTTTCCATATAGCAATGCCCGTGATGCTAATATATGTTTTTATCGGGCTTTCCGAGGCATATGTTTAGTTCTTTTACTCAATAAGACACAACTTTCAAAAAAAAAAAAAAAACTTTAATCTTGCATCTCACGTCAACGGATCATATACTCAATAACTAGAACCTTATAAACACACATTTTATTCACCACGTTGACTAATCCAAGTCGTCCAAGTGGTAGATCATCATTTTAATTGATGTCGGCCTAAAATGTGTTTGCATCATAGGAATAGAAATAGAATAGAACCTTTTGATCTAGAAACTTTAATATGGACCACTGGCTCATATTCCAGTGTTGGGATTGTATTTGCCTAAATGCTTTGATTAGAATGTTTCTAGGCAAGAGTGTAGTTTATTTCAGGCCCTGCCTAGGGCATCCATCTCAAGGAGAGTCATGACTATGAATACCTTATGTGAAACTAAACTTCAACACACGCCCTGCACGTGTTAGCCGTACTGAGCCAAATCACATGGATGATTGAACTAGATGAGACGGAGTGGAGAAAGGCATCTTCTAATACCATGGTAAATTAGGGCATCCATCTCAAAAGCAATTGACTTTGACTAGAGGGGCCTAGGATCTTGTAAGAGAAACGAGGCAATGAATACCCAATGTGGGACTAAACTTCAACACTGCCACCTGCTATAAATAGGATTTGTAAAGATTATGCTTGAGTCTATGTGACGACCCAAACCTACATGTCACAATATTGTCCGATTGGCCTTAAGTCCCCACCCATAACGCACTGTCCGGTGTATCAGAGGGCACATCGGAAGATATTATCCTGGTTTTGGGCTTACTTCCCCTCACAGAGTTTTGCTTCTATAGTCAGAACGCATCATAACATGTAGCGTCCCCAATCACATATAGCCCAAGGTCATATCCTTTTCATATCTGATGTGGGACTATCACAGTCTAGTCCCTACTTTTAGGCATGTGCACTAAGGGCAATGCCCAGGTCTAGCCAATTGAACCTGATATCATGTTCAACCAATTTTTACAACCATTTGATAGAAGAGAATCTTGACGTTGAAGGTTTCCATTTTTATAAGATAACATGGAGTGAAGATTCCCTTCTATGGAATGATCGTAAATTTGGTTGAACCACGGTATAAAAAATCGGCCAATACCGATACGTATTGGCAATACGTATCAATTTTTCACTACAAAAAATAAGACTATATATTAGTGGGAGCCAAAAACTGCTACTATTAACAAAAAAATTGGCCACTAATAGTTTTTCTTTGTTAATAGCAGCAGTTTTTACTGCAAAAAACTGCCGCTAATAGTCTTATTTTTTGTAGTGTTCAGCAAATCGCTACGTATCGGTCCTCCAAATAGGTATCGGTATTAGCTGATATGGGCCTGTATCGGCCAATATGTATCGAGTATTGAGCCGAGACCTAGTATTTATTTATTTTTATTTTTATTTTTTATTTTTTTTAAGGGCCGATACGTATCGGTCCCGATATTGGTACCGAGTTTGACACCTTGGGTTGAACACGATATCAGGTTCAACGAGTTGGATCTTACCATTTCCCATTGGACTGGACTCAATCGTTTTAAAACTATGTAAGAAATTAGATCGTTGTCGTTTGAGTTAGAAAATTAAAGAAAATTTTATTATATTGATAAATCAATTAGTTGGAAAGACCATTGGGTCAAAAAATTAGGCTTGGGTCCAATCCAAGGATCAAAATTTCGGCTGAAATGACCGAAATTTCAGTCGAAATTATCGGTTTCGGTCCTCACCAAAACGATAATTTGGGGCTGAAATTTCGGTCATAAAATATATGAGAGTGAAATATTCGGTCAAATTATCGGCCAAAATTTTGGTCCAAAATTTCGGTTTCGATCCCCTCCGAAATCGAAACGAAACCCGAAATTTTGATCTTTGGTCCAATCCACACGCCTTTGAGTGGGACCAAATTCTCCATATTCGCGTAGGAGGGATCTTTGTTCCTTACACAACTTTAGGTACGAATAACCTTGCATCTTTATTCTTCATCATCATAGCTTTATCCTGTCTCATTATAGCCTTATCCTGTCGGTGAGTCTAAGCTTCGGGTGAGTCGTATTTGTCCATTTGCTTCTAATCAACCCCAAACTCTCTAGAACTTCGCAATCCTTCATATCTTTACTCATTAGTTCCCTCTAGGTCTTTATAAGTCTCCGTCTTCTCTTGCTACCTTGTGTTCGAAGCATCTCAATCCTTTCTATAAAGTTTACATTTAATTAGCCTTCAATGTTGGAAGTTCCTATTTTTGGTGGGTCACTATGATCAACGTGCATCACCCATGGTCATTAGATAGAACCATCATCACTACACCTTTATACCACATGGCACACATCGGGCTAATCCAAGTTGTCTAAGTATTAAAACATCATTTTAAGTGATGTTACCCTAAAATGTGTACAGAGTATTCGAATCACCCAGGCTAGACATGGGGCGATGCTCGATGTTCATATTAAACATCGGGTCCATATTAAAGTTGGGTGGTCCAAATCTTTTGGTAGGCTTGTTTTTTGGGATGAGTGTAATTTATTTGATGCCTTTGAATTTGTAAATCAAAATGTGGGCCAAATGACAACATAGCCTAACTAACAAGATGTACGTAATAAGATCCAATCCCTTGTACAAGATTGACACTCTTTTCCTAAAACTATATAAGTATACAAACTTATCTTTTAATCATCGAATCTTTCCAAATCCAAATTGCTTTCATTTTTATCAGACCTAACATTTGTGCATGTCAGCTTTTATATATTTGGGTTCACATTACTTTTTTATTAAATGTAGCCGGAAGGAAAATTAATGATAGACTGTTTCTTAAAGACAATTTTACAGTCAGCTTATATGGTGCAACATGATTGGTTGTATTGTTTGTGTCCCACTGCGCGTTCAGCCAATCAATTCCTGCCATATAAGATGCCTATAAAATTGTCTACCGTATAACACTGTCCTTGCCAAAATATGCATTCCGCAAAAAGTCAGAAACACCATCAAATGTGTTTTCACCAAATTTACTCATGTAATGGCCCCAACTACATCTCTTTAGAGGGCATTACTTACATTCAAAAACAAAGGAGTGATTATGATTATAAGGATAATTATCACTTGACTCGAGTCACGCCATGACTCGAACAAGGAGACCATACATCTCTGCAGTCTATGTTGACCACGACTTGAATATCTCTTGGCTCAAGTCACCCGTGACTCGAGTGGCAAGATCATTTCCCCAACTATAATGGTACAAAATAAGCATGTGGAGGAAATAATTTGTACATATACAATGTAGGCCCTATTTGGGTGAAAAGCGCATTTTACCCTAAGGATCGGGCCACCTCTAGCCTCTAGCTAAAGACGGTGTTGTGTTGAGAAGCTCCCCCATTGTTGTTTCTTACACAACACCATTTTCAACATGTGAATAGGGGTGCAAGAAAATAGCCGAAAACTGGGTCATCTAAACCAGATTGAAACCGATTGAAAATTGACACCGAACTGATTTGACCCGATTCTGTTTCGATTTTCGCACCCAAAAACCAAAAAACAGTCGATTAGGGCGAGAAAACCGACAAAAAACCCAAAAAATAAAAAACTGGAAAAAGAAGAAAAACCGAATTGCACCAAAACCAAAATTTTGATTTCGGTTCTATTCGGTTATCCGAATCTGCACACCTACATGTGACATACATTTTTGAGAAGCAACATATGCTAAACATCATATTATCACCTCTTTCTAGCACTTGAAAAGTGCTTTTAAAAAAGGTTGCCAAACAGAGCCGAACCATGACATGAAACCATCAGCCACCTCGTGGAGATTATAAGGTACCCACTACCTATTGCTCCATTGGAATTATTAAGTAAGAAAAAGTTAAAAACATTTTACCATATATCATCAAAAGATATGGTGGATATCCCTTTTAAATAAGAAAGAAGTTGACTGTCCTCACCTGTATCATCTAGGTGGTACGGTTTTTGAACGCCTGGATCTCATAAAAAGCTGACTGATTCATATTTTAATGCATCTATTAACCCTTTACTGTCGCAAGATTAGAGGATCAAAAGTTGTAGTGGTGGATGACCCACACTCGCATCTCTTGAAAAGCTGACTTTTTCTGATTTTAATAGGGAAATTTACCTGACAGGCCTTGTCAGATGCACATTTTACGTCAGAAGCCTTGTAGTTTCACTTTTACCCAAACAAACCAGCTCTAAGCCTAGCCGACCCTAAGGAGAGTAAAAGGTCCAAATTACCCCCTTCTATGACCTTCTTTAACCAACAAAGCATCCTCTTCTTCCTCATTTTATCCTGTAAAAAAGTTAGAGGTGCAAAACACTAGACGACGTCTCCTTACTTAGTCTGATCTGCTCCGATCTGCTATTTCTCCGATCTGCTATTTCGAAGAAGAAAACAGAGGCTTGGGAGAAGAAGCCCCTGCATTTCTTCATTGTGGCAAAAAGATCCTGAACTTTGTCCTTGCGACGCGAGGTATCCTACTTAAACCCCATTTTTAGTTTATTAGTGTCTCTTAGTGATGCAGTATCTCCTATTCGTGTAGTATATGAAAGGTCTTTGTATCCTTCGATCCGTTTTTTTTAAAATATATATCAATTGCAAATACAATCGTCATCGACTCCATATAGAGTCGATATCGATTGTATACACAATCGGCATCGACTCTATGTGGAGTCGATGACGATTGTATTTGCAATTGATATCGATTGTATATGGAGTCGATGACGACTCCATATGGAGTCGATATCGATTGTGTATACAATCGATATCGACTCTATATGGAGTCGATGCCGATTGTATTTGAAATCGATATCGATTGTTTATATAGTCGTTATCGATTGTATATACAATCGACTAAGATTTATAATCGTCTTTTCTCTTTTGTTTCATTAGTCTTAAACAGACGATGATGGACGTGAGGATTCCTCTTCTTTGTTACTATGATGGCCTTCTTGTAAACGATGATGGCTTGTATCAAGGTGGTCGGCGGAGGCTTATTAACATTTCAACTGAAATTTCTTATGAACAATTCATAAGGCGAATAATGTCTGTCATTTTGCGATATGGCGGATGAAACAGCTTCCACAAAGTTTCATATGAAGATAGTGAATACGCTGTGGTTGCCGACATTTTGGACTCAAGGATGATTTGGCTACATTATTTACGCTTTTATAAATCCAAGTGGACGCTATAAAAGTATTCATCATTAAGGAACCGTCATCCTTCGATTGAAGTGAACAAGTAAATCTCGGCGGGACTAATTTTGTGACTCATTCATTTCAGCCATGTAAGTTTGAGGATGAAACTGTATACGATACCGTCCCGTTAGGCGATGACGGTTATATTGCGGCAAACGATGGCAGAGGGAAAGCAACATTTGATTTAAACGATGCTCCAATTGAATCGTATGATGACCCAGTAAAATACATGCATGGGTCACAACAATGTAGTCAATTGTTAGACTATACTTCAGAAAGGGTGGTGGATACCGACGATTTCAGTCATATCTTCCTCGGTGGATGGACAACTTGGTTTACTCAAGACTTATGTTCTACCATGCCATCGATGGGAATTACCGGAGTAACTCAACCCCATGTCCATACACATGAGCACCCCTTCGGTGAAGGGCCTAGCCAACCACACCATTATCCATTCTGTGAAGGATCCAGTCAATCACATCAGAACCCCTTCGGTGAAGGATCTAGTCAACCACCCGAGAATACCGCTAGTGAATGGAGTAGTCATCCTCAAGCCATAAATGAAGATACCTTAGAAGAAAAATATAAAGCCGAATCGGATGGGTTTATCAAAGAGGATCCGAAAATTTTTGTGAGAGACATTGACAATCCCCTAGTAGACGGAGATTACGAAATGTCAGAGACATCGGGCGACTCCTCCGATGAAGAGGTGGAAACTGAATATCAGAATTGGACGTTTAAAATTAGAGAGATCTTCCAAGACAATCAAACATTTCAAAGAGCATTGAAAGAACACGCGGTGGAGAGAAACTTTCAAATTCGGCCTTTGACGACCGCTAGTTACCGAGTGACAGTCGGATGCTACGAACCCGATTGTTCGTGGCGAATACATGCTTCTAAATTGACTGGGCTCGATTCTTTCCAAATCAAGACATTCAATAGTACTCACACATGCGGAGCCGCTAAGATCGGACCGCACGGTCACCGTAATGCAACAATCTCCTTCGCAGCAAACTATGTACGGGATAAACTTATGGAAGGATTCGACTACACACCGGTGTCAATAATGTTTGATATTGCAAAAGCTTATAATGTATAAATCTCATATGCAAAACCTTGGAGGGAAAAAGAGCTTGCCCTTAATGATATTAGAGGCAGTTGGGAAGGACAATTTGTTGATCTACCGGCCTACGTGAAGGAGATGGAGAGGGTAGATCCTAATGTATAAACATCCTTTTAAGTTACTCTTGACGGTAAGTTTCAAAGATTTTTTTGGGGTTTTGGCCCATGCATCGAAAGCTACCGCAATACACTTCGTCGCATATTGCTTGTAGACGGCACACACCTACGAGGACGTTTCGAAGGGATCCTACTTATCGCCTCTGCGCAAGACGGTAATGGTCATATATTACCGTTAGCATTTGTCGTGGTCGAGTTAGAAGAACAGGATACGTGGATGTGGTTTCTTGAACGGGTAGGTGCGTTCGTGATCGGTGGGTTTAACGAAGATTTCGTATTTATCACGGACAGGTCGAAGGGTTTAATAAATGCGGTGAAATGTATCTCCCCTAACGTATATCACAACTACTGCATGCGGCATATGACCCAATTTGCAGCACAAGTATCCCAGGAACAATGTGAAGGGTCTATGGTGGTGCGCCGCGCGTGCATATTCGAAAAAGAAATTTGATTATTTTATTAACGAAATGAAGAAAGATCCTGTTGATTCTCAGGCCGTAGAATATATTTTGAAAATAGATCCGAAGCATTGGGCACGCGCACAGATGGAAGGAAGGCAGTACGATTCCCTGACTACGAATATTGCCGAAAGTTTAAACAGCGTGCTAAAGATAGCTCGAAAGAGACCAATTATCGACTTAATCAGAACTACTAGAGAGAAAGTCGCCGATCATTTTCAAAAACGCAGAGAGATATATGAGAAATGGACCACCCTTCTCTACCCGAAAGCAGACGCGCACATGAAGAAGGTGTTGCAATGGGCCGGTAGAAAGAGAGCTCAACCATACGGGCGCGATTAATTCCAAGTCAATTCCGAAAATTTCATTCATCACGTCGACTTGGAACACAAGACCTGTAGTTGCCGCCGTTGGCACATTCATGGCTTGCCTTGCTCCCATGCCGTGGCGGCCATCAATCGAAGAAGTTACGACTACCATAACTTTTGTAAGAACTGGTTTTTCACCGCTTACTTTAGACAAACATATGACGAGTAATGGGTTCCCACCCTCGATAAAAGTCAATGTGAGTTCCAAGCAGAGCAACTCCCTGAAAATATAAAAAGTGAGACCACCCTATTATTGCCGAAAGCAAGCCGGCCGTCCGAGGAAGAGAAGGATAAAGTCTAAGGGTGAGGTTAGGACACTACAGTGTAGCAGGTGCAGTGAATATGGTCACAACCGCAGGAGCTGCACGGCAGTGGGACCGATGGGTTGACAGTGTATATTTTTAATAATGATAGATTGAATGTAAATGAGAAATTCATAATCCATATTTTTTTACTGTAATATAGTCTTTAGCGATGAATCATAGAGTCGTCATCGACTGTATCCATAATCGATATCGACTCTATATAGAGTCGTCATCGACTATTTATAAAGTCAATATCGATTCATTTAAGAATCGGTATCGATTATGGATACCATCGATGACGACTCTATATATAGTCGATCGTGATTACATAAAGAGTCGTTAACGCTTAGTTATATAGTCGGTAGCGATTACATAAAGAGTCGTTAATGATTAGTTATATAGTCGATAGCGATTACATACAGAGTCGTCACCGATTATGTATATAGTCGATGACGACTATATATGTAGTCGCTAATGGCTGCTATTTCTACTTTTTAACCACAGCTACATAAAAATAGTACAATTATATTCAAAATAATTTATTAAGAAAAAATATTTCATTTATAATTACAAAAATATTAAAATACAACTACACTACTGCTGCTCCCCCTCCTTTTTGTCGTCCTTCGCCAGTACTCCGCCATCGCCTGTGTATGTAGCCAGTATATGGCCAATTTCTGCCCTGATCCTATCTATATCTGATTGAGCGAAGTCAAATTTCTTTCCCATCATAAAGTACTCGACATACTTCACAACAAACACTTCACAATCACACGAGTTGGTCTGTCGGGGGAGGGCTTTGATCCGGCAGTCACTAGATGACCAAGGATAGTTCTTCTTGATTAGTGCAGCGGAGTCACCGTACGAATATAAAATCACGGGAAGGTATTAGGTCTGTTTCGAAATAATAGAGAGGAGTGTCAGATATGCTAAGCTAACAATGATAAAAGATATGCTAAGCAAAATATCTTATCAGCGCCTGTAATTGGGACACATATCTTTCCTTAGAGGGCCTATTAAATATAGGGTCGACGATCATTATCAATCGTTCGACTACCTTCGCGATCGCAAGCGCCCAGTGTAGTGGTTGTTCTGAATGTATTGGCATAAATATCTATAAAAAATTAATATAATCTCAAAGGGTATGATAGAAAAATTAAAAAGAATAATTATAAAGAGGATAAAAGCATACTATGCTGCATTCGTGAGCCCACAGATTCCGAAGCTCATTAAAGAAGAAAGTTTCCATCAGCTTCTTCCCTCCGATCTTTTTTTGTCTATAGACAGCCCACCGTTGAACTTGAACCTCGATCGATTGGTCGTATAATTTTTCAACAAGCAGGAACTTGTTGAAATCTCTCAGTTCATAGCCCATGTACGTCAGTGCGGCAGGGTCCATAAGAAAGTTTTTGACCTCTTTATCAGGATGAATTTTATCATCAATTACTTCCAAATGTCTCAGGTAGGCGCCCATAACTTGAAACCAATGCAGTTAGATTAAAATATGCAGTTAGAGTTAAATACATAATCGTTATCGACTCTATAAGTCATCGACATCGATTAATTTGAGAGTCAATAACGATTACCTAAGCCATCGATATCGTTATCGACTCTCTAATAAATCGATATCGATGATTTACAGAGTCGCTAACGATGGACGATTGCATAAGCCATCGTTAGCGACTCTAAAAGCCATCGATCTCGATTAATTTGAGAGTCGATAACGATTATGTAAGTCATCGTTATCGACTCTATAATGAATCGATATCGACTCTTTTTCGAGTCGTCGACAGCTTTAACCATTCTTAATTTTGCCTACAGTATGTTAAACTTACAAAGTTATCCAGGTACTGCGTTGCCGCCAGACATCTGAAGGATTGCACCACCAGCTTATACTTGCCGACAGTGTTAACATATTCTCTGCATAAAAAATGGCCAACTTAACGAATCTTCACGATAAATATATAATAATAAAGTTAAGTATTCATGGAAGAATAACTTACTCGTCCTCAGCAGTTGGTCCTTCGCTGGCCTTCTCGGTAGGCTTCTTTTCAGTCGCTACCCTTCGCTGTGCCTTAGGTTTGACGGCAATTACTTTGCTGAGTTTTGCTTGCCTAGGTCTTAAGCGAGGCTCAGCTTGTTGGTGAGGCAATTGGGAAGAAGATTCCTCTTCACCAGCAGGACCCTTATCAGTTTGAGTCTCAAGCTGCTCGTCAGCAGCTGCCGTCACCTCATCAACGGGAGGAGAAGGAGAAACATGATGCGCAGGAGCTGATGGTTCCTTATCGACGGTTGTGTCGCACACCTTCGATATCAGCTCCTCAATAGCCACATCCTGTACATCGAAATAATGGTGCAAAATAAGAATTAATTTTTGATCCACATTTTAAAAAGTTCAAATCGATTTTAAATCGATAACGATTGTGTATATAATCGTTATCGACTCTATATACAGTCGATATCGATTTATGTTAACAAAACTGAACATATAAAACCAGATTTTAACACATACCTTAGGTCTCGCCTCCAATAAATTTTCAAGGAGTTCTTTTATATTCGTCTGGCCCTTTCTGACCAAATAGTTGTAGTGATTTAACTTTTTCCACTCCGCATCCCTTGAATTCAGCCTCTCATTGAAGGAGTTGCATAGTTTCTCTAAAGAAGTGCAACGTTTATCCAGGGCCTTATTCTCTCCCTCCAAATCGCTCACTCTTTTGGTGAGCTTCAAGTTCTCCATCGTCAAATGATCGACCCTCCTCGTCAAAGGATCATTGGAGGTGGAGGGTTCAGCTGGGCTATCTTTCGCTGCCAGGCTCTCCTTGGTGGCCCCCCTAGTTCTTGGTCGACCCTCTCCCACATGGACGAGGCCCTTTTTCGAGAGGGGTTCTTCTTCAGACGTCGATGCGTCATGCCATTCTTCCTCTTCAATATTCTCGACCGGAATGTAATTTCTTTTCTTCTTCGGCCGCATCTCTTCCACAGCTTTCTTGACCGGTTCTTTCCTCTTCCCCCCAACCTCCTTTTGAACCCATAGATATTCTCTTAACACGGGTATCTCTAATTCAAAGCCCTGAAGCACGAGGGGAGCGCGAACCTTTTGAAAGAAAAGGAAACATATAAACAACAGAATAAAATGATCGTTATATATAATAAATCACTCTCGATTATGTAAAGAATCGGTACCGACTATTTAATAAATCGTTATCGATTCGTTAAAAAATCGCTATCAATTATTTAATGAATCGTTATCGACTACGTAGTAACTCGTTATCGATTCTGTACGGAATCGCTATCGATTGTAAAGGAATCGCTATCGATTGTTAAGGAATCGTTATCGATTCTTAAATGAATCGGTATCGATTCTGTAATGAATCGTTATCGATTCTAGAATGAATCGGTAAGTTGCTTTTTGAATTGGCAATAGACCTCATACCTTGCTGTCTAGCATCTGTCCGTGAGTGTAACCTTTGATCCTTGACTGCGCCCTGTCCGACCATTTCAGCAGCCGTGGGAAAGGGTCCTTGAGGCCTAGCTGGGATGGCGATATATCGGGCAGGATCTCATAAGCCCACCATTTGAGTACACATATGCATCCATGTGTTATACGTCTTCAGGGCTTTATCCATCTCGGCGGTTTTTCTATTCGCCGCGCCCTTAATTATATACTCGATCAAGTCTTTGTAGACATACAGACCCCACGAAGTTTGGTTAAAGGTCTCCACATCATCGATGAGGTCGATGTGGTCTTCCGAAATCTGATGGTGGGACCCGGGGAAGAGAAATATGCACAGCACAAATAGAAGGGACAACTTTAAGAAGTCCTCATCACTTTCCGCTCTCCAAATTGCAGCATCCATATGAGACCGGAGAATTTTTCCAGGAGGCGTTCCACGAAAATATTTGTATCGAATGGTTTGTTCTTCCGATGGTTTAACGGATGGGGTATACTTTTCTAAGCCAACTACAGCAAGGCCCAGTATCAATGTAATGTCTATCTTCCGAAGATAGACATCAGTCTTCCCAATTCGGAAGTGGTTTTTTTTAACCCAAAATGTCAACATCGCATCCACCACATCGGAAAGAAATCCCACACCCTTAGGCATTTGAAATATTCTACCAAAAATTGAATCTCTCAGTAACTTCTTCCGAGCTGGGGTAGCATTTTCGTAGAGATTTGAAATGGCACTGGGCGAACACTTGGCAACAGCTCGGTGTACAACCATCTTGACAGCCTTTTGAAATGAACTGTAATAAAAAAGAAAGGACTGAGCCCCATACTAACAAGAATAGTTTAAATGCTGATGAAATATATATATATATATAACCTGTATCGATTACATATAGAGTCGTTATCGATTACCTATGTAATCGATACCGACTCTCGATGTAATCGATATCGAGTCTATATATAATTGATAACGATTCCCTATGTAAGCGATATGGAGTTTAGATGTAATCGATATTGATTACATATGAAATCGCCATCGACTCAATATAAAGTCGCAATGACCTCAAAATATTTATTTATATATAAATTATTTAATTTACTGACTCAAAAGATTTCATGAAGTCGCCATTGAATCAAAATGTTTCATTTACTTGCAAAATTTTCAATTACATTCATAATATTTCAATAACAATTAAAAATGAAAAGAAAATCTTGCAGCAACGTTCTAAGGAAGATTCTTCGATAAAAGCGGTCCTCCGCTTCTATCCAAAATTTAGGAAGATGGATGAAGAGCAGGTGGTGGATGGGGTGGAGAGGCGGGTGGTTCCCTCTTAAGTTTCTTTTTCTTTCTTTTGTTCTTTTTCTTTTCTTCCTTCTTCTTTACCTACACCCATTACATATATAATCGATATCGACCCTATATGTAATCGATACCGACTCTAGATGTAATCGATATCGAATCTATATGTAATCGATATCGAGTCTAGATGTAATCGATATCGATTACTTATGAAATCGTCATCGACTCAATATAAAGTCGCAATGATCTCAAAATATTTATTTATATAGAAAATATTTAATTTACTGACTCAAAAGATTTCATGAAGTCGCCATTGCATCAAAATGTTTTATTTACTTGTAAAATTTTTCAATTACATTCAAAAATTTTCAATTACAATTAAAAATGAAAAGAAAATTTAGGAAGATGGATGAAGAGCAGGTGGTGGATGGGGTGGAGAGGCGGGTGGTTCCGTCTTAAGTTTCTTTTTCTTTTCTTCCTTCTTTTTCTTTTCTTCCTTCCTCTTCTTCTTTTCTTCCTTCGCCAAAATCTCCATTACTTCATCGTACTCGTCCCAGAGGAACTGCAGAGGATTTGGTTCTGGTGGTGGTGGTGGGTCCTCCCATACAGGCTCGAACTTGATTGGGTTATAAAAGGTTTTTTCTTCGTCGTCTGACATTAGGAAAAATATGGGCTGATAGGGATGATAGGTTTGCTAAGGACGAACTAAACCTGTATTTAAAGCTCCTAGATTGTGGAATACGAATCATTGTATTAAAATTTATCATTCTTCCAACCTAACTTGCCATAATGGTTTTACAAAAGGGTAGTTGGCAATAAATTGAACGTCGACTGAGATAAATATAAAACCTCGTATGATTTATTATGGCATCGAGGGTAATAACTATAGGGAAATTAATTCATATGATGGGTATTAATTATATTCATAGAGAGTCGATATCAATTTGTTATAGAGTCGTCATCGACTATTTATATAGTCGATTACGACTACATATATAATCGTTATCGACTCTAAATGTAATCGATAGCGACTCTACATATATTCGATAGCGACTCAATATGTAATCGTTAACGATTGCATATAAGATCGATATCGATTACATCTAAGATCGATATCGATTACATATAGGAAAACCTAAAAAAATTATGTCAAAATGTGCACCAAAGAGAGGAGAAAAAAAAAATCTATAGCGATGGAAGGTAATTTTAATTCTAACTTACAGATTTGGTAGCTTGAAGGTTGTAGATTTGAACGCGAGCGTCCACGAAGTGACAACGACTCTCCACCGACTTCGAACGAAAAAGTAAAAAGTAAACAGTAAATGATTTGAAAAGAGGACAGTTATTTATTACTGTGGGGGTATTTTGGGCATTTCCTACAGGCGCGCCTCAGCTCGGCGCGCAGCGGGTTTGTCTGGGTAAAAGTGAAATTACAGGGCTTCTGACGTAAAAGGCGTATCTGACAGGGCCGATCAGGTAAATTTCCCGATTTTAATGCTCTTGTAATCCTTTACAGTTAACTTTTTAAGGCAAAAATGTGGATCAAAGTACTGGTGGATGATCCTCACTTGTATCATCTAGATGGTACGGCTACCGAGCAATTGAATCCCATAAAAAGCTGACTTATTCAGATTTTAATGCACTTGCAATCCATTAGGGTCAACAGTTCGCAGGATTAAGGGGATAAAAAGTGGTACATCTAGATGATGTAGATGACACAGGAGGACGACCAATGATCAAAAGTCGTACAACGAAATGCATGAAAGTCCGTGCTCATTTTATAGGCAAAAGACAGCAGCCTAACTTGTAATCAGTAGGATCATATCATAATCACGAAAAGGCTCAATCCAAACCTTAGTTACCAGAAGCAGTAGGAAGCGTGTAATAAGTGGGAGGGGGGACGTAATCTAGAAATTATCATGAGTCCTTAGGTCCTTGGGGGTGTTTTTTAAGTCCTATATTTTGCAGTTTGATTTCGGTTGGGTTGGCCTCTGGTATGGCGGCGTGTCCTTCAATGAGTCTCTTGCTCATATTGAAGGTTGTTTTTTTTTAACCCCTTTCTCAATATGAATGAATTTCTCTCTGGTAATTATCAAAAAAAAAAAAAAAATAGTGGGAGGGGGAACGTCATCAAAAGCTTAAAATTATATTATTTTATGATCAGAAGCGAGAGGAGCAGGAGCGAGATTCCAAAGTGAGAGCGGCATACTAAGTAGAAGGTTCCTGCAACTAGGATCCAAACACAATTCATTAGATTTTGTTGCAACCGGTTCCGCTAAAATTTGGCATATACCAATCAATAGGAAGCATCCACAGACATCCTGATGAGTAGTGAAATATGATGATATTTCACCCCTAGATACCTATATTTAGCTATCCGATGAAGGCTATCTGATAAGAATTATTAGATTTGAAGTGTTTCAGGTAAATACAAGCCAAGTGCAGAAAACAGCCCAAGAATTCTAAAAATAATGTCAAAACACTGTAACTTTGGGTCATCAAGAACTTGGTGCAACTTACAGATCAATTTGGACCTTCAAAATGCCTGAATTATGAAATTGTCAAAACATAAAAGTTGTAGAGTTTTCTGTCAGCTTTCCAACGGCGCAAGAATCGCCTCAATCCGAGTTCGGGACAGAAAGTTATGGCCAAAATACTGAAGCAGTATCTGATGTAAAGTTCGGCGGGAATTCACGAAAATTTGGGAGGTCGATGCATCGACCCTATTGGGTCAATTAATCGACCCTAAATTTTCGAGTTGGAACACCTCTGCGGCTGGGAAACTTCGGCTCTATTTAAAGCGGATCAAACACTTCGAAAAAAGGAGAGCAAAAATGAGAGCAAAAATTAGAGCAAGAATTAGAGATAGGAATTAGAGGGAGGAATTAGAGATAGATAATTAGAGAGTTAGTTTTAGCTTTTCTTTTTTTTAGAGTTTTTGGAGAGGATTATTTATTCATTATTATTTTTGGTTTTAGACTCCTCTGGGCATCTTTTTAAAAGTTCTTCTTTTCTCCTTCATCTAGGGTTCCATCTGGGTAGATTGTACCTAGGATTTGCATTATTTTTCCTTTACGTTCATGAAAGCATAGATTGTATTTAGGAAAAGACATTGTAACCAAAGATTTTTGGAAGAAATAAAAAGAGGAATGGCTTTGAATGAACAAGGAGATCATACACCAAAGATGAGCAGCTAAATCAGTAGATCGGGAAAGATGCGATCCCCAGATAAGTACCCATATTTATGATTAATACCATAGTCTAATATTTTTATTGTTTTGATCTACACATCACGAGATACGCTATGCTTCTTACATGACTCATACCGCAATGATAGGCTGAGTCATTGTTTTTAGATAGGGTATGCCGGATTGATGATCATACTTTATTTCAAATCATTTTTATGAATGAATGATGGTGATGGTGTGAATGATTCTTTAATGAAAGGGGGGTACAAATCTGGGGTAGCATATTTCTTGATCTTATTTAAATATTGTTCTTAGATTCATCAGTAATTAGTTGTTTAGATTAATTTATTTTTCTTGCATTTAGAAAAAGTGATAAATTTTTTGTTAAATTGAATTTGCCCTTTGGTACTTCCTTGGGGGCGTTTTTAAATCTCTGAAAGAATTAATTAAAATTCAAAATTTCCCTGTGGGTTCGACACCTTTGTACTTGTCATACTGCAATAGATCTTGTGCACTTGCAAGGGTTACACTTAAAGTACACCACATCCTTATTTCTTTTTTTTTATTATTGTTTTTAGATAACCTAGGTGTCTAGTCCTCTTAGAACACCTGACTAATCCCAGGGGCATATGCTCGCCCCAGGTTAGCTAGTGTCGAGTCAGCACAAGATATAAATCCCAAGGATGAACTCAAGAGATAATTTCAACTCAGGTCGTACGCTAAAGCCCTTGAAGCCATCATTCATGAATCACAAATCATCAAGGCCCTCATGAACAAGCAAAACCATAGTAAACCTTAATAATAGTGAAGTTACTAATGCAATTACATTGACGAAACCAAAACATGCAACCCAAACCTAACAATGCACTGTGGTACTCAAACTACTTGTAGTACTTAAAGACTACGTACACATGATTTATCTCCGATTACGCGGCATTACGGAGAAATTAACAATAACTATGGTGGAAGAAGGACCGAAGGAGCTTTCGAGTTTCGAGTTTCGATATCGAATCAACAGTTGGGGAAGATAACTATGGTGGAAGAAGGACCGAAGGAGCTTTCGAAATCGAATCAACAGTTGGGGAAGGGTGTCCCACAAGTGCTTGCAACTTTCCTGGCATTTGGATTGTTGATGAACTTCTGGAGGTTAGGATCTCTCAAGTACTGACAAAGGCAAGGGCTTTGTTCCTTTATTTTAGAACAGCACGCCTCAGAAGGAGGGGTTGACGAGAGAATCGACTTCGCGCAAGAGCTCAACTCCGTTGGTTTGCACGTAACCGCAGTCGAAACCGGGGCTTCGCAAAGAAGCAAAACCACCATGAAACATGATACAAAGTAAGAAAGCTTCATGCCTTCAAACAAGAAAAGGTTGGAGAAAGGAATATAGAGACAAGAGGGAAAACAGGAGTAGGAGAAGTTGGTGTGCATTTGCTGAGCTCTCTTCTCAATTTATAGACCACCCCCCCTTGAGAAAAGACAAAGTCAAGTCACCTGGGGTCATTGTTTGTGGTAGCTTTAACATTTACATTGGTTTCCACATAGTGATTTTAGTGCTCATTTGGAATAGGGTTCCTTTATTTATATTTAAACTGAGATTCTTTTTGTTCAACTGTGGATTGCTTTGAAATAGATAATGGATTTCGCTTTTCCGTCCCAATCTTTCGCCATCAGATGGGCAAATGGTGGATTCCACATGATATGCATCACAAAAATGAACATGGTTAAAGACATACACTAATCATGATTCTCATATCACTTTTCAGACTGTGTGCCACATGAATAGAATCAAAATCTTATCGTCTGATGATAAGTTATTGATCTCATGATCCATTTGATTTCAAAGCTAAAAGATTTTAACACATAGACCTAGCTAAGAAGAAAGAATCCTTAATTGTAAATAAAAGTTTCATTGGAAATATTTGGTTATTTGGTCTCTTATTCTTTTTTTATTTCTCTTATTCATATTCGTGTTATGCAAAAACCTCTTACAAGGCGTTTGTACGTCTAATCACATTGATGGCTTTCACGTGCGAAGAAGATAACCAATAAATCAAATAATCAATATCACAAAAGATTAAAAGAAAAAGAGATCATACCATAAACAATAATAAGATTTACGTGATTTGGCCTAAGCTTACATCCACGGGCAGTCAAACAAAGTGTTTCCACTATCAAGATAAATATACACAAAGGCTAGAAAACAATAGATATCGTATTCTTCCATCTTACCCAACAAAGGAGAACCACAAATACCGATGCCCAAAAAATAAGACTTATATGCCAAACAAAGCCCCAAGGGGGTCTCACTTTCCAATTTTGGTTTGGACTCTTATTTTCTATTTTTTAGATCCTATTTAATAGGATTCTATTTTTATCCAAACCCAAAATAACGAGAGTTCACATAAGCCAAAACCTAACATTTTGCATCATGAGATTATAAGTTTATGATTTTCTTTTACATAACACATCTTATCAAAGTTACCTTCCACGAATATGTGGGGACCTTGACATCTGGGAAAACAAGATTGTTTAACATGATAGATCACTTGGTGTGGTAGTTTTTAGCATTTACATTGGGCTATAACATGGTGATTTTATAAGTTCCTCTAGAATATTTGGGTGTTTGGTCTCCAATTCTTTTTACTCTCCCTCCCCTTCACGCCTACAATCATGAGTTTGTAAGTTTATGATTAGCTTTTTACCTATCAAATCTTATCAAAAGATGACCTCTCACTTATTTGTTGGGCCCTAAGATTTGAGAAAGTCAACCTTGGACATGATGGACGAGATAGAAGGCCTTTCATAAGAAATAATCTGATCTTATTTGAAAAAATTATAAGGGTTAATAAAGATATTAACGGTAAGATGGTGCCCCTCATCATGAGTGTCTAGCATGGGGCATTTAATTTGTTTTTAGAGAGAGAAGAATTGATTCTTTATTAAAGTAACTGAGTATGGTCCTCATCATTGCCCACTCTTTTATCTCCAATTCCTCCTTTGAAATCACGAAAGGGTGAAGATAAAGCTCAGTGTAACCAATCCAAGTCATTTCAATAGATACTATTACACCAAATTATGTTACAGCCACTTAACTTGCGCAAAACAAAAAATTGTTAATTACTTTGAACGAGATAATGGGGATATTTTTTATCCCAATTTTTCTCGGATAAATCTTGAGATCATGAGCCTACCATCATATAGCCAGATTTGATTCCACGCGACACACATTTACTATAAAAAATAAGATTATTAGCGACAGTTTTTTACAACAAAAAAATACTACCATTAACAAAAAAACTATTAAAGGCGCTTATAAGACTATATATTAGCGGTAAGGGTATTAGTAACAGATTTTTTATTAATAGCGGCAATTTTTAACTGATAGTCTTATTTTTTGGAGTGATTTCAAAAAATGAATGCGAACTACGTTTGATGGTATGCTTTCATCACTTCACTTTTTGGGATATGTGTCATGTGCAATCAATATTTGACTGTCTGATGGTAGGATCATGATCTCTAAATTTATTTTATGTCATATTGGGATAAAAACCGAACTCCATTATCTAATTTAAAGCAGTCAACAGTTTTTTTTTCTTAAAATAAAGTGGTGTGGTAGTAAATATTAACCCGTCCTTTGAAAAACTGAACGTAATCACTCATCTCAAAAACCACGTCATCGTAGAATTTTAACCATTTGATTTGGGCACTTTAATATGGAATGTTATTCTTATATGAGAAAGGGTCTATGACAGTACTATGACCCAGATTGGATGGTGCAGCTCCTCTTATGGCCTTTGCGTCTTTTGGCTAAGTAAAGTTTGTATGATGTTCTCCACCTGGATCAGGGGTAGAGCAATAGTTATTAAAATCGGCGATTTTAGGAAAAAATCTTAGTTAAAAAGCATTTTCTTCAAAAAATGTCTGAAACTTTAACACACATTTTCAAAAATACTCTATTTTGAAAAAAAATGCTATATTTATATTTTAAACGCGTATTTTATGAATTTTTTTCCTAAAATATTTATTTTTAAAATATATTTATATATTTCCATTATTTTTTTTCAAATGTTTCTCGATTTTTTTTCAAAAATTTACCAACTTTTGCAGTGATTTTTTTAATTTCTTTTCCTTACTGTTTTTTTCACTACAAAAAATGAGATTATTAGCGACAGTTTTTTGTAGTGTTTCTCCAACTCCAACTTGGTAACTATCGGTAGAGACACGTATTGGATTAGGGCCCAAACTGCCCAAACCTTGAATAATGTGAGGGGCTCAATGATCCATGAACTTGGGGCCCCATTATACAATTCAATGGGCCCCTCCATTACAAATTTTTTTCTTTTCTCCCAATAACCGGTCATGAGTCTACACACTATTAACCTTATTTGTTTTACTCTAATCAGATCATGGCATTGAATGATATCTAGTTTTCTACCATCTAATCAAGTGACTCTAAAATCTCTAAGATTGTGTCATTGAATGATTGGGCAAACCGATACGTTTCAAGTATCCAACTCAATATCGGTATAATCAAGTTAATACGAACCAAAGATCAAAATTCCGGATTTCGTTTCGATTTCGGTGGGGATCGAAACCGAAATTTTGGACCGAAATGTTGGCCGAAATTTCAGCCGAAAACTTCATCCCCATACAAAAATCCCGAAATTTTGGGATTTCGTTTCGGTTTCGGTGGGGACCAAAACCGAAATTTCAAACTGAAATTTCGGTCATTTCAGCCGAAATTTGATCCTTGATACGGACCCTATCGGCTGATACCTGTATTTCCCCTTTTTTTTTTTTAAAATGAGTCGATCCGTATAAGTATCGACCAATATGTATCAGCCGATTCGTATCAGTCCTATTAGAGAGTTTATCTCGTGCATTGCCATTGGTGCACAAGTCTGGCAGCCAATACCAACTCGCCTTAGGATGTATTTGATAATGTGGAAGTTCGAAATCTAAGGTAGAATTGATTTCAAATTTTTTGTTTGATTAACAAATTCATGGTGTAATTTTTATCATTTCATATCATGGTTCAAAATTTCGGATGGCCGAAATGTTTGGGTTTTGGTCCCCACAAAACCGAAACATAATCCCAAATTTTCAGTTTAAATTGTATGAGTTAAGGCCGAAATTTTTTATCGTTGTTTCATATCTCCACTCGTGGAATTAAAATCATATGGAGCCCATTTATAGTTTATAATCAAACAATAGAACTATAATTCTAGAGAAGTCATTTTTAAGATAACATAAATAAGCAGGAAAAATGTATTTTTAGACTAAATCAATTCTCAGCATGAAATTATAAATTCACATCCCAGCTTTTGGTAATTTTGTTTTGGTTGAGGATGGATTTATTTGTAGCACACAAAACTTTCATTGCAACCCATTGCTGGATGCACATGAAGTTTTATAGGCAGCAAATGAAATAAACCTACCACATTTTATTTATACCTCCAAATCTATCAATGCAACTCATGTGCAGTGTTTTTTTTTTTTTTTTTTAAATAACCATTGAAATTGTAGGTACCTCACTCCTTTCCATTAAGCTAAGAGAAACAGAAAAAATACAAAGGCGCTCAGCTCAACGCACATAGGTGCTTCGGCAATGCCTTCAACCCGCTGCAGAGGCAGGCTGAGGTCGTGGGCAGGTTGTAGCTAAAGTTTTGTGGGCTGCAAATAAAGCCAACTATTTTATTGGTCACCCAAAGAAGTGAGACATAATTAAAGTTTGTGGCTTTGTGCATCCAAATAGTCCAATCACAGTAATTAATGGTGTAAGATTGTTGAGAGTCCCCCACCCATTTGGCCATATCTAATTAAAACATGGTTCTAGTGGGGTGCTGTACCAACCGGCCTGCTTGTCTTAGGGCCTGTTTGAAGGGACTTTGTCCCCACACAGCAGCTTTCCGGGAAACCCTAATGAAAACAATTTAGGTGTCTTCCTTACTTTTGGGTCATTGAACTTTAGACTAAAAACTTTCATCCCCCAAAAATCCATCAATGTTTTGAAATTATCCAAATGCGCTAACACATTAATATTTTGTGGGTCTCGTCAAATTAAATCTCGAACGTTGATTGATGGCCGAGGGAAGTACCGTGGCTAGTGGCTAGTGATCGCTTTGAACCAAAATTTTCACCCAAACAATTTTCATTTATGATTTCCACCATTGGATCGTTATACTCTATTGTATTGTTTCATATATCAAATGGGTCCATCGACCTTACTATATCAATGCTCAAGTTGAAACGGCCCTCATTAATCAAGTAACCGTTAGATTATTGATCTCAATATTATATCACACTATTTAACCTGATTAATTAGGTAAAATAAAAAAATTATTCATCTATAAACATGGCAATTATGAGGCACTATGGCCACGTGTACCAATATATATATATATATATAAAATAAAATTAAAAAATGGACATTTAACTAGATCGGGTCGGGTTTTCAGAACGGGTTGGGCATATGTCCATTCTTATCAGGGAGCGCAAATTTTGGCCCAAACCGACTCAAAACGCCATAAACATTGACAGCCTGGTACTCTGATATCAGGCATATGTCCATTTGAGACTTGCACTCTACAGTTTAGTCATATCATTAGTGTAAGGGCGCAGTTCAGCAATCCAACCGAATGGAAATTGAAAATTTTGGTTTTCGGATTGGAACAGCTAGAACCGAAATGCATCAATTCAGCTTCGGTTCGCGTATTTTTTTTTTATTGAACCGAAACGTTCAGTTTTTTCGATTCAATTTTGATATGGTTTTAGTTTTCTTATTATCTTTATATGTTAAATCTACTTTTTCAGTTTTTTTCAAAAAAAAATTGGTTTTCTCACATTACCTAATAGATTTTCAGTTTTGACCACCCAAAACTAATACCAACCCGACCTAGAATCAGTTCTTTTCAGTTTAGTAAGAACTGATCTCAAATCAGTTAGGTTCGCTCAATTTTTGGGTCGGATTTAGGTTTCGGGTCAAAACTTGCTTAGTGAAAAGATTACCTTGAGTATTTTCTCAAATTATGAGGGCATTTTAGGTACTTCATTTGTAAAGTGGGATTTGGATATTGTCAAAAGAGGCATGACTTGGATCCCTATGCACATCGGAGATGGCGTTGGTCCTCGGCACGCCGATTCCTATCATCATTTGCTTCTTCAATTAATTAAAACAAAAAATCATCATTAAGGTAATCAACAAGTAGAGCATGAAAATAAATAACTTTCTACCTTATCTTTGACTGGTCAACAAAAATTATGACAAGGGAGAATTTTTGAAAATTTATGGGACCCACTGTCAGATTCCCTCTAAGTTACCCTACTAAAATGGTTAATCATAGAACCATATTATATATATATATATATATATATATATATATATATATATATATATATAGACAAAATTATTTTTTATTTTTTATTTTTTGCTCTAAGAAAGATCACGCCTATAATTCAAGTTGTTAGAGTTAATCATTTAATTATTACAAGATATAGCAATTTGATCAAATTTGAAAACTTAAAAAAAATATTTGCTTATATGCCCTAGCATTTCTAAAAAAAAATGAATGGAGCCATTTCAAGTATTTTCCGATACCAAGTCAAATAATTTAAAATAATATCAATTACAAACATATTTTATATTGTAAATGTTATTAGTATTTTACTAAAAAAATTGAGACTGATAGAATTAATCAAACCAAGGATCAAAATTTTGGGTTTTATTTCAGTTTCGGAGGGGATCGAAACCGAAATTTTGGCTGAAAATACGGTCCCCATACAAAATAGACCAAAATTTCGATTTCGGTACTAACCGAAACCAATAATTTCGACCAAAATTTTGGTCATTTTGGTCAAAATTTTGATCCTTGAACGAAGCACACAATAAATTAAATTTGATATCTTTGTAACCTATTTTCCGATTATTATTTTTTTAGTATATTGTGGGCCAAATGTGGGTCCAAGGTCCGGACACACCAATTACAGCTTAATGAAAAGAACAATATTTTTTTAGCACTTGTTTGGTGGCTCGAAATTTGGGTCTAATCTGATTCTCATCCGAGAGCTTTTTTATTGTTTTGTAAGTTGGCAGGCCTCACCCAAAAGTGCATTTTTTTTTGGGTTTTGATCATGCCCAATTTTTCTATTAAATTACTCGGAAAAGTAGCTTAAGAAGGCTAAAAAATATTGGTAGTTGTATTTGCACAACTGAATCTTATTATTATTAGAGAAATTATAAAAGTATCCACTTATGTTAATCATTCTTTTCATAAAGTATGCACTCACTTGGTGTATCCGAAGCACTCACTTCTTCCTCAACTTATACCCTAAATCAAAAATCCTCACTACAAAAAAGAAAAATTATTAGCGGCAGTCATAAACTGCTCCTATTAACAAAATAAACGCTATTAGTCCTGCCACTACGAAAAACTGTCACTATTAATCCCGTCATTACCAAAAATTACCTTAACAGCAAGTGCCGCTAAAATACCTTATTTTTGTAGTGAACTGCCACTAACAATCTTAATAATTTTTTTGTTAATAGCGGCACTTTTTGGCTGCAAAAAACTGTCGCTAATAGTCTTATTTTTTTGTAGTGCCTCTTAAAACCCTCCTAAAATGAACGCACTTGAATCTCATAAAAAGCTCACCCGAATTCAACCTGAAATCCTCAATTCCTCATAAAATCCATGAACTGTACCGAAAAGAACCCATGAAACCCTTATGAAACCCATGGCTAGATTTTTCCTTGTCATCGGCATTGCCTACCAAGAAGGAGATGATGTCAGCGTCGTTGCGACTCGCTAGATTGTCCATTATGGCTTCCTTTTCTTCTTCTTCTTCAACTTGCCAAAGTCGCAATAACGATGACAACATCATCTCCGACGAATCACCGAAGCACACATTCTCTTCCTCTTCAACTTTGGCGAGTTACAAAGACTCCTATTAATGGTGGGATCAGGGGCATATCTACGTACAATGGTGGGGGGTCACCGGCCCCCCAAAGTTTTAAAGAAGTCTTAAAAGGCCTTAAGGGCCATACATATATCTATTTAAAGGACCCCCAAGCTTTTAACCGTTTGATAGGTTGGTCATGATCTCTAGATCTACTTTGTGGAAGATTAGGATAAAAAATAATCTCTATCGTCTGATTCAAGACAGACAACATGCTAAGATTGGAACCATTGGTTGTTGAGATCAAATCTTGGTTGCAAATATCCGTTCCCTTAATTTAATATGATAAAGCTAGAAGAGAGAAACTAGGCGTAATAAAATTTAGTAAAATCTAATAAAATCATAAGGGAACCCTTATTTGCAGCTATAGTTTTAATTACACATCATATTGTTGCTAATAATGGTAGGTACCCATTTAAAATGAGATGCATCTTTTCTCGCTCCCTCTTCTCACCCCTACAAAAAAATATCTCTCTCCTAACCCACCTATTATAAAGAGTTTGGTATCTCTTTTCGCGCCCAAGCAATCTCTTAGGGCGCCTATGTTTGAAACACCCTTAAACTTGTTGGTTGCTTAGAATTAGACGATCTAAATTGTTTTTCATTTCAATCTTCCACACGATGGATCTTGAGACCATGAACGTACCATCAGACAGTCTATTTTTATTCCACGTGTTACAAATCCCCAAAAGTAGAGAGCAACTATTTGCACATGAGACAAAATTTCACATGGCATATATCACGTTTAAGCAGTATTTTTTGGGGATTTGTACCACGTGAAATGAAAAATAGACTGTCTGATTGTACGTTCATGGTCTCAAGATCCATCGTGTGAAAGATTAGGGCGAAAAAAAATATTTATCGTCTGATTTGAAGTAGCTAGAGTTTTAGGGAGTTTCGATCGTATGCACTCTTAGAGAGCGCGTGAGAGCGAACAGAGGTACCTAAAGAATTTTACCGCTGAGTACCATTATTTACACATTGTGAAATTGTAACCTCGCCCCATCTCCTCTATTCATTCATAATGCATTGACTATTTTGAATTAGACGATAGACAGCATTTTCCATCCCAATTTTCAATACAATGGATCTTGAGATCGTAGGTGTACCATCAGACAGTCAATTTTTAATTCCAGGTGGCACGCATCCCAAAAAGTGACCCCAAATTATGTTTGAACAAGAGTTCTTTCATGCGATTTTAGATGTGTGCCATATGAAATCAAAATTGACTGTATGATTGTATGCCACTAATTTGAGAAAAAAATTTGCGCTGAAACTATCGACTACCGACTGACCCCCCCCCTTTAGGAAAATCCTGCGCCCGCCACTGGGTGGGATTAGGACATGTTCAAATATAAGAGTGGATATAAGGAGTATAAAATAATTGTGTTGCTCTGGTAAAATGACTCGGGTGAATTTTTCACACCTTTGTAGAAAAGAGCTCTTCTTTTTTGGTTCATTAGTGACAGTGCCGGTGCTTTTAGAGATTCGGTTGTTTAAACGTAGACAGTAGGATTTATTTGATTTTCCAAGAGCTCAAGGTTACTCCTTTGATTAATCCAACCGAGTGGTGTGCATATTACATGAATATTTGATTAATTCAACCAATCCACTTGGCAGCCCTTCGCACGTTTCAATTAAAAAATCATGGTTGTTAGAACTCGGGAGAGTGAACCAACTAATCAATACAGGTTAATATCAATAGTTAAAAATATAAGCACAACAATTTTTATTCACTACAAAAAATAAGATTATTAGTGATAGTGTTAAAAATTGTTGCTATTAACAAAATACTTATTATTTCAATAGTGACAGGACTAATAGCGGCAGTTTTTTTGTTAATAATGATAATTTTTTATTACTGTCAAAACACCTTATTTTTGTAGTGATTTGAGTGCAGAGATCGAATAGTTGAAACCTCCTAATTTAATGTGTAATTTGATGGCTTAAATTTTCCAAGAGTGATGAAAAATATGTGAAAAAAAGGATGCTGAAATGTCATTAATCCTTATGATTAATGATAACATGCGCGTGAAAAGAGAGAACAGATGGAAACTATGTGAGATACGGCTCTTCACTCAAAGTGATTTCTCATGATGAGTTTACCATTTTATTTTTGCTAAAGGGGAAAACTACTCATCATAAGTCACATTTCAATGTTGAGAAAAAACAAATATTACCATAGGATCTTCATCAGATGGTGGGACCTCCCATATAAAAAAGTGGCATTATATTTTTGACATTTTGATAGATGTTGCCCCACCATGTTCTAATGGTGATGGGAAATCAAACACCAATGAAATGATATTTCAATACACCAATTTGGTCAGTAATCACACATAAAGCCCCACCACTTACATGAGTCAAAGCATATTGGATAAGGTCATACACTTTGGATGTATAATGAGCTACATGGTTTTACTTGCACTACTTGAAAGAGAGGACTATAGTCTTTATGTTTCCTATTATTAAGACTAGATGCCACCAACTTACCTTTCTTCTTGCTTGTTTCATAGTTATCTTTTGTAGCTTAATGTGTATTCTTTGACAAAGTCTTCTTGAAATTTTTCTTTTTTTATTTGGAAGTTTTAGAAATGAATTAGTGGAGGAATGAGACCTTTTTTGTCCATATAGATTCTGCTTAATTTATGGTATACATAATGTCCATGTTGCCATGTACGAATTCTTAGGGCATTGAAAAGTAAATTCATTATTTGACAATAATAAAATACCCTATATAGTGTTGTAGGATTCTGTAATAGCCACAGGGATGCTTCCAATGTCTTTGAAACGTTGAAAGATTTATGAATCACCTCTAGTTTACCAAAAAGGGAGCTCGGATGACCTAGATAAATTTACAAATATTTTTATAAATTTTTTGAGCATGTAAAAGTTACGTAAAGCAAGGTATCAAAATCAGTATCGATTTGTCTGAGACCGATATGACTTGACCGATATATATCGGTCAATAGTCGATACCGATACATATCAACCTCTCTTTTTTTTTTTTTAAGAAAATAGAGCCAAGTTGCCAATGCGGGTTTCGGTATCGGTCCGTAAAGGATCGATATGTATCAACCCATAACAATACCCGGTGTTTAAAAAAAAAAAAAAAAAAGAGGGAGGTATACTATACCATGGTTGTTGCATCAGTACATTACCATTTTCTGTCACATCAGTAGTCAATACATCACTATTGTATGCCCCTTTCTCAAAAATTAAAAATACTGCTAAATGGGTACCTTTGTTCACGCCCACACTTTCTCTGAGAGCGCCCACATCCCAGACCCCTTCACAGCGGTTGATTGCTTCAAATTAGATTATGGAAATCATATTTCAGCCGGATCTTCAATAAAATGGATCTTGAGATCATTTCTCACCTATCAGATGATCAATTTGTTATTAAATGTATCACTAATCCCCAAAAATTGGCTCTTCAATCATATGACATACACGCTCAAACATGATTTTAGGCCCATTTTTTGGGGATTTGGGACACATGGAATAAAAAACTGACCATCGGATAGGTCCTCTATGATCTCAAGATCCTTTGTGTAGAAATTCTGAGTGAAACAGATCTCCATCATCTGATCCGAAGCAATCAACGGTTTTGAAGGGGTCTAGGATGTGGTTGCGTTTAGATAACATGTGGTTGCGATAAGAGATACCCATAATTAAAAGCACTAAATGCACTCAGTCACCCGGTCAATTAGCTCTCTTTTCCAAACACCTGCCTGACGCATCTTCCCATACCAGCTGCCTGCATGACGCTCCTTCTCATGCCAACTGCCTGCCTAATGCATCTACTCACCCATATGAACAACTGAATAGGTGTATCTGTGCATGTGCACAGGCAAAAATACGAGCGGTGTGCCAGTGGATGCTTGATACGTAACGAGACTTTGCTTACTAATTCCACACAAACATGAAGGGTTAATGTCAATAGGTATTTTAAACTTTGAATGAACAGCACGTCCACCGGGAAGCATGGAAGCAACGACCCCAGATGTCGCAGTAGCGATAGCAATACCTCCATTTGATCTAACTTTTGTAAGAAAGGCTCTATAGGGATTTGTCTTTCATGTGCCACCTGGTCCATCTATAAAGAAGAAACCACTCTTACGTTCATTGACACAATTCATTATTGTATTGAAAGCATAAAACTAAGTTGGATTAAGATGCCCGATTGTGTCCATATCTTCTATAGGCGTCATTATCGGCATTTCTTCTAGCACTTCTCATAATTGGTTTCCTCTTGTAATTTCAAAAGAATCAACACGCGGGAGGTTATAATCTTGTACGGACTTAGCCATACTTTTTAAGATATCACCTATGGCATTTAAGATGAATGTGTCACAAAGTGAAGAGTTAGTTTCAGGAATATCTTCCAAATCTTCTCCCATTTTTTATGCCATTGCTTCCTAGAGAGTTCTTACATTTCCTGGTTCACAATATACTAATATTATAACAAATAATCGTCTAATAGATGATGGCATTACTAATATAACAAATTCTTGTAAGCAGTTTAGGATATCAGTTCCATTTTCTAAGAAACCATGTAGGTGTGCTGCCTCGCGGAATGATGTAGTAAGTTCTTCATTTACAATTAGTAAATTTGTAAATAAAGTTGGTCTACGTACATGATTAAGTAGGATCACTACAAAAAATAAGACTATTAGCGGTAATTTTTTTAAGCAAAAAATTGCCGCGCTATAAATAAAAAACCTATTAAGACTATTAGCGGCAGTTTTTTGTTTATAGTGGCAGTTTTTAGCTGCCGATAATAGTCTTGTTTTTTATAGTGGATGCGTAGATAATATCGTTCACCTTCTTGTAGATTAGCTGCAACTATACAACCAACAACTCTCAAGTGCCTTCGCTTACTCCAAAAATGACCTGTTGAATTCTAGATATAGTGTTTTGGAAATTCTCGGTATAGATACTTTCTTGCATCAAGATCAAATGCATTTATGGAGAAAAACTCTGTAAGTGTGGAACATTTATTGTAATCATTAAGGATTATATGGCTAAGATTTTGATTTTTCAATATGTTATAAGTTGTTAGTTTGGCAAATGTAATTGTAGGTTCAGAACAGAAGGATATGTTTCACTCAAAGGGAAGCTATAAATTCTCCAAATTACCTCTGGAGGAGAAACCCATCTTGCATTTTGGAAAAACTGTATTTCATCTATGATTTACTCACCTGAACTTTCCTGTAGAAATATTGAGATATGATCATGACCCTTGTAGATATATTTATAAATATATTTGACAACTTTGATTGTTAAACAAATTTCAACATTAATATAACAATTGTAACGAATCAGGAGGTATGCATTGTATTTGGGTGGAAGAAGCACCCTAAAGATTTTGGGATCTTGTTTCCTATGATATGAATGAATGATATTGCTTGCTCCCATAAAGAAATAATATTAATAATAATAAATAGCATTAGAGCATAAGCATTTTTATTAGTGTTTCATTAAATTTATAATTATGTAATATCTTTCCTTTATTTTACTTGTCAATTTTCAATGTCTAAATACCTGTTAGGATTGGTCCTTGGATGCATGTTCTAAGTCTAAAGGCCAATATTTTTTGGGCACTTTAGAAAAACAACCTTGGAAACTAACATTTTAGCCTATTATCCAGAAACTAAACGTTTTAAAAAAGAAAGCTTTTAATGTTTTTTTGTAGTTCAGATATTTGTGAGATCACATATGTGGGTTTAAGAGAAATATATTTTCACGTATCCACAGACCCTAAAATTTCATGAAAAGTCTTTTTGCTAAAAAGTTACGTTTGGGTATAATAGCCTTAAACGTTCAAAACGAGGCATGTTCTTCTAATTATCCCTATTTTTTTTCATGGCTAAATGATGAGGAACAGAAATCAGAGCTAAACTCGTTCATTTTTAAATCATCATACACCACAGAAAGAGATTGCTAGCAATCCAATCCCCAGCCACCACTATTTTTTTTATTTTTCATATAATTGTGATCCTTTCTATTGATATCATTTTCTTTTTCTCCTAACTAATTCAAAGCCTGTAGAATGGCCTTGACTTTATAAACTCCAAAATAGTTTACAACAATCAGTGTGGAAGAATCAATAGGATCTCCTTGTCCCTGTTTTTTTTCCAAACAAACTGAAAATCATTTAGTTCCCTAATTTAGGAATGATGTTGATATTAGAACAAGGCTACAGCTGTACAACAACATATCCACTTGATATGTAGGAATTCATAAGTTTAGGGGATGGAATATATGGCCAAAAATTTCGGGCGAAATTTTGATCCTTGCATTAGTCCAAAATAAAGAATTACATTGCTGCTCAAAAGTATAGTGAGGGCTGCCAATGGTTGCCCATGGTTATAGGTGAACTCCAATTCCCTCACCTCCCAGAGGAGACAAAGCAGGCAACAAGCAACAAGAGCTCGGTGCAGGTGCAGGTTGGGCTTAGAATGCTCAAGCCCGAATTTTTAGGTTAAAGACAATCAAGTGAGCCGACGCCACCCAACCATAACCTGGCCCAAGTGAGCCCGACTAAATTAAGGGAAAAGGCTAAGATTGCCCAATTAAGGTCCGAACCTGATTTGGGTACAATTTAGGCTTAAATAAAAAGCTTGAGCTTTAAATGACATGGTTCGTTCCTAGCCTAATTTTCTAATGGGACCAAGCTTGGGTTTAGTTTTCATAATAAGCGGGCTAACCAAAAGCCCAATCCAAACCGTCCGATTGCAATCCTACACGTAATATTAGATATTACAAACTGTGGACCATCATTTAAGCACAGAAATAGTATTTAACATGTGGGTGATCACTACTATCATAGTGACAAATCACATATTCAAGTGAAATACAAACTCTGGACCATCATTTGAGCACAGCAATAGTGTTTAACATGTGGGTGATCACATATTCAAGTGAAACATACTCAAAAATGATGTTTGAAGAAGATTTAATCACCCGATCCATTGACTAAAATATCAACTGTTGTTTTTAGTTTTGATGGTTGATATTAAAGTTCGTCAATCGGATGATTCACATTCACTTATGAACATGTTTCTTAGAAAATGATATTTAATGTTTATGAAAATATAATTTAATATTGGAAGCTAGAATTTAATAAAATTCGTTAATTTCCAAATTTCGGTGAAAACGACCGAAATTTCACCAAAAGTTTTGTCCGACATTGGTTTGGCGAATTTCGCCAAAATTTGTCACTATGTTTAGATTGCGAGTTGCTACTTGTTTTGTACTTGGTTGCCCATAATTCCGTGCTCATTTTGTTTTGCGGAATTTTTCACTTTTGCTATATAGAGCTAATTAGTTTCAAGTTTGTATCCCACAAAAAATCACTCTAGTGTTGAATTATACCCATTTATTAATCAAACATAGATTTCAATTCCAATAGCTGGCTAAGACCACCCTTATCTTCTAATAAGATTTATATGTTTCTAAAGTACAGTAACTAAGTCAAGATGGTGGAGTTGGTCTAAGGGTGCCAGTTTCAAGTCCTGGTCTTAAAGGGCATTGGTTCGAATCTCATTTCTAAGGTACTGGTCCGAGAGGGCATGGTCTAAGGAACCAATAGCAAATATTTTTCACTTGTTTACCCATAATTCCGTTCCCATTCTGTTTTGAGACTTTTTTTATTTTTGGTAAATAGAGCTAATTATTTTAAAAAGAAATCCTACCTCATGTATAGGTAGGATTTCAGGTTGTGTCAAGCATAAAGAATGTTATTTTCCAACACGTCCTTAGATCGGGAAATTGTAGGGCCCATGTCACGGCTAAAGCTGGGGCTGATTTTCGCCTTGCGAGTAGTGACAGTTAATTTTTCAGCCCAATTCTGTAGTGCCTAATTAGTCATCAAAGGATTTTTGCTTTGCTTAAGTGAGGTGGTTGTAACATAAGGTGGTGTGCTAGTAACACAGACCGGATGTTTAAGGGAAGAAAAAATGATAGCATAGAATGAATCACGGATTTAAGGGCCCCAAACATCTGGGCCCATCAATTTTGGTAGGATTGAAGGGCAGAAGGCACTTCATAAGCTTGATGATGTTATGCTAAATACCCATAAGCATGCCTCAAATTCATTAAAAAGAACTCCATGAAAGCAGAATATGCTTCGAACCCATTAAAAACCAACCAAATTCCACCACAGAAACCAGAAATTCAGCACAAATTAGGCTTTGATTTGGTTTCATTTTATGAAGGATGTAATTTGGCTCTGAGTTTTTGGGGTTTTATTTTACTAAGGCTTTATTAATGTTCTAATTAATTACTTCTAAACGGAATTCTGGAAGACACCGACCATTGGGCTTTCTTTTTGTGATTTGAAGAGCCAGGGGTGAAAGATGCGGAAAAAGACTTCGACGGGACCTAGAGATACGTGTTGGGAGGGCATTTTAAGGTGTTAGCCACTCGATCTAGTCAAAAGCTGATAGCTCAAAGGTATGGGGAAACTAATAAAAATTTAAGGCAGAGGGTTTATTCAAACAAAATTGTGGATTTGTTACTTTTTTTCATTTATCATGTGAATGAAATAGAAGATTCTATAAAGTTCACTTTAGAACAAGGATTAATTCATTCAGATAACAATTGGCAACAAATGATCTACCTAAACAACAATCAAAGCAACCACGCATAACAATAAAATCAACACAAATATTTGCTTCCAAAGATTTTGTAAAGTAAATGAGCATTGAATTCAACAGAGAAAGCCCCAAAACATAGACAATTTGTCCCTATCAATTAAAGAAAATAATTTTTCTCTAAACAGCTACTTTTTCAGCCTAATTATGTGGTGCTTAATTAGTCATCAAAGGATTTCTGTTTTGCTTAAGTGAGGTGGTTGTAACATAAGAGGTGGTGTAGTAACACAAACAATATGTTTTCAGGTAAGGAAAAATGATAGCATAGAATGACTGATAGATTTAAGGACCCCAAACATCTGGGCCCATCAATTTTGGTAAGATTGAAGGGCGAAAAGTTCTTCATAAGTGATGAGTACTGAAAAATGAGGATATTTCACCCCTAAATATCTATATTTAGCTGTCCGATGAAGGCTATCTGATGAGATTGATTAGATTTGAAGTGTTTCAGGTAAATACAAGCCAAGTATAGAAAACAGTACAAGAATTCTGAATATAATGCCAAAACACTGCAACTTCGGGTAATCAAGAACTTGGTGCGACTTGCGGCTAAATTTGGACCTTCAAGACGGCCGAATTACGAAATTATCCAAACATGAAAGTTGTAGATCTTTTCGTTCGCTTTCCAACGGCATAAGAATCGTCTCAATCCGAGTTCGGGATAGAAAGTTATGGCCGCAATATCGAAGAAGTGTCTGAACCACAAGAAAGTGCTGAATTTCACGGATTTCTGGGGTCGATGCATCGACCCTACAGGTCGATTAATCGAGCGAGTAGTTGATCGACACGAATCGACCTTTGAAAACGTGATTTTTTGGATCTCTTGTCGGCTCGATGCATCGACAGCCCTGGGTCGATTAATCGACCCTAAAAAGTCGAATTGGGAGACCTTTGCGCGACGGATTCTATTTAAAGACTCAAACACTTCGGAAAAAAAAGAGGAGAAGGGAGATCTTTTTTTTTCAGGATTAGAATTACGTAGGAATTAAATTTAGGAGAGAGTTTTAGTTTTTAGTGTTCTTAGTTTTTAGCCATTATTTTTCATAGAAATAGGAAGTTTTATTATTTTCTTTTTGAGAGCTTTGTTCTTTAATTTTTCAAGTACTCATTCCTAAATTTTGTTCAAAGTTTATTTCTGCATTTATTTCGGTTCTGAAGATTATCATCCGTGTGGATCAACGTAATTTATTTTGAAGTTTGAGGTAATTTTAATTAATGTTATTTTTCCGTCTTTATTTATTTATGTCAATTCCTTACAATATGTGTGGCTAAATTTATAGAGATGGGGATCTAATGATTCCCATCCGAGGGATGTACTTTTAATAATATAAAATTAGGGATTAAAATATGAGATTTTTACTTTATGGTTGTTGTGCTATCATGAATGGATGAAATCCCCGCCACTAACCGGGATCGCGTGTGCCGAGTCATGCCCGGGATCTCAGATCTGTGACGGTAATTTTACCCTATCATTGTTATGGTCTTTGTGTTTTCGTTGTGTGGATTTAATTATGATTATGTTCTGGGATCGAGTGTGCCGAGCCATGCCCTGGATCTTGGTTCTGTAATGATAATTTTATCTTAAATATCCCTAATCTGAATAAAGTGTGCCGAGCCATGCCCTTGATTTCAGATTTGTAAGTGGTATTCTTGTTGGAATTTTCACCCACTTTGGGGATGACTTTTATTTGAACCTGAGATCATGCGTGTCTAGCCGTACCCTTGATCCCAGATCTAGATATATGAAAATCATCTAAGTGTTGATTGCAGGGATGCAACGTGGAACCTATTAGGGTGTTGACCATTGATCTTCCATAAAAGATGTTTGTTACCAATGAATATCTCATAATTGAATCCTTAGATTTATATTATAGGAAGAACGGACCAAAGATGGGAGGATTTAGTATCTTCATCTTTATCATCATCTTCACTTTTATTTGTGAATCATCAATTGAATTTTAGTTTGTAGTCATTAATTACCATCAACCGCTTGAATCATAAAACTGGTAAAATACTGTTAGATCTTAGTAGATTTCTAGAATTGCTTGTCTCTTTTAGGTATTTCAACATTAATCCTCGTGGGAACGATCTCGTACTCCGCACCCACTATATACAAACCGATTCGTGCACTTACGAGTAAAACATTACATTAAAAATATCACATCAATAAGCTTGATGATGTTACTGCTAAATACCTATAAACATGCTTCGAATCCATAAAAAAGCACTCCATAAAATGAGAATATGCTTCAAACCCATAAAAAACCAACCAAATTCCACCACAGAAACCAGAAATTCAACACAAATTAGGCTTTGATTTGGTTTTATTTTATGGAGGATGTGACTTGGCTCTGAATTTTTGGGGTTTTATTTTAATAAAGCTTTGTTAATGCTCTAATTAATTACCTTTATTGGTTATTTCTTTGAGTTTTTTTTCGGTAAGAAAGCTAAAAAATTAACCTTAAAAAATCAAACAAAGTCTAATTGAATTTCATAAACGTTTTAAAAAAAATAAGAAAAAGGCAAACACCATAGCAGCATGAATAATAAGGAGGTGAAGGACATGGGAGTTTATGAATGGCTTCATGAGACAATAATTTTTTTTCAAAGGGATTTTTTTATACAACACAGGATTAGATGAAGGATCCATTATTAAAGGTTGCACATTGATAGAATGTACAGAGCCCAATCACTATGATTATTAAGTCTCTAATGGTGACTTTATATGAAAGAGAAAATCTGACTGGAATATTAGAGTCATTTGTTAGTGAGTCTTTGACAAGCATAAAAATGTTCAATTTAAGAAAACACAATAAGAAATAAGTATAAGTTTTTATAGGGATAAAAAAAAACTATTCCAATGCAAATTTAGGATATAAGGAAAAACATATGCTTTAAGATGTAGTCAAAAACAAAGAAAAGAAAACAATCATAATTTATTTATATTAAGATATAGTAAGTTGTTTTCCCAAATGGAGTTGCCAAACAATGAGCACTCTGAACCCTCATTGTAATTGCAGCCACCTAATATGAATTAAAAAGATTTGTCATCTCAGACGCTCCACTCGGCATTCAAGCAGGGGAGAGAATGCATCATCATTTCTTCCTAAAAAAAGATTTGCAGAAGAAGGAAACAGCGATGAGCTGAAATCATTGGCCAATTAAGAATTTTCTTCAACTCTACGCAAATGAAGACGGAGACAATAAAACTGATATGGTAAATTTTTTGGTCTTCACTGCATTGGAGGAATGGTGAATAAAGAAGAAGAGAACAAAATTTGTTGTGTTAAGCATCCTTTAAACACAAAATGGTGTTTATACGATCTTAGGGATCTAGGGTGGTAAGGTTTTGATCGAGTATAGGGAGGGGTAGGGTTCAATATCGTCTAAATATCATAAAGTTGATCCAGTAAATTATTTTGACGGTTAGATAATATTTCTAATACATCAAACGATCAGTAATTATCAGGAAAGTACAATACTTGATGATGCTATTAACACCCGGGAATAACTTATTTGTCACTTAGAAGAAACCTCGGGTAGTGGACGGCTGAAACGTCTGTTTTACATGCAATCACCTTGATATTTTAATAGTTTTGCTTAATTGTCTCTTTAACCATGAAAACCTTTTAAATTACTAAAAAGTCAGAGGTGACTACCATGAGCATTTCAATAAAGTAGGGAGAGCATTGATATTATGAAAAGTAGTAATGATGAGTAATTTCGATAACATGTGAAGTAAAAGTACAATAAACCGTAAGGCGCGTCTAAAGTATCGTGATACACGTATTTATCTAGTCGAGCAACAAGGTTAAAAAACCAATACAAAAGATTTGTTGAAAGTATAAAACAATGGAAATATACCCTAGAAATCGTTGGTTGAACCTATTAAGAAAAATGAAAATATTATTTGCAATTTACTATCTAGTATCAAATTCTTTTAAATTGTTGGATAAAATATTCTTCAATGTTGAGAATAACTAAATAATAATAAGGATCTTTGCATCATTTTAAAAGCAATTCCTTCTCTGTAAATGGTTTATCATATCAGCATGTTTAAATCTCCTACCTTTTTCAAAAAGGTAAATACATATGTGCAAAATATAGAGAAGAGAAGGAAACACCTCAGGTTTTTAAATTGAGGAACGTCTGGGATCAATCTTCAACGAATCAGCGTCCTTAGGCTGCAACTCCTCTGCAACTGCTTTATCAGATGAATATGTTAAAATCTTCTCTCTTTTTTAAGAGAAAGAAATTGGAAATTTATTACAAAATATATACCAAGGATTCTTCTTCTTTCTCCTTCTTCTTTCTTCTTCTTCTATTGATAGAAAGGGAGAAAATGGAGAAGAAGGTGAGAAGATACAGTTTCTTTGAGGGGAGATTTATTATAAAACATCTCTGGGTAGAACTCATGATCTTCTCCTTCGTAGCCGCCCTTCTTTCCCATCTCACACACTCCACTTGGCATTCAAGCAGAGGAGAGAATGCATCATCATTTCTTCCTGAAAAAATATTTGCAAGCGGAGGAGAAAACGGCGGTGAGCTGAAATCATTGGCCAATTAAGAATTTTCTTCAACTCTACACAAATGAGGACGGAGACGATAAGGCTGATATAATAAATTTTTGGGTCTTCACTACGTTGGAGGAATGATGAATGAAGAAGACGAGAACAAAATTTGTTGTGCTTTGCATCCTTTAAACACGAAATGATGTTTATACGATCTTAGGGTTCTAGGGTGGTAGGGTTTTGGTCTAGTATGGGGAGGGGTTGGGTTCAATATTGTCAAGATATCATAAAGTCGATCTAGTCAATTATTTTGAAATTTTAGATCAAAGTTCATATACATCAAACGATCAGAGATTATCAGAGAAGTACAATACTTGATGATACTACTGACACCCTGGAATAACTTATTTGTCACTTAGAAGAAACCTCAAGTAGTGGATGGCTGGAACATTAGTTTTACACGCAATCACCTCAATATTTTAATAGCTTTATTGAATTGTCTCTTTAACCATATAAACCTTTTAAATTACTAAAAAGCCAGAGGTGACTATCATGAACATTTCAATAAAGTAGGGAGAGCTTTGGTATTATGAAAAGTAGTAATGATGAGTAATTTCGATAACCTGTAAAGTAAAAGCACAAGTAACCATAAGGCGGGCCTCAAATATCGTGATACACGTATTTATTTAGTCATGAAAGAAGGTTAAAAAACTAATACAAAAGCATCGCTGAAAGTAAAAAAACAATGGATATATACCATGGAAAATCGTTGGTTGAACCTCTTAAGAAAAATGGAAATATTATTTGCAATTTACTATCTATTATCAAATTCTTTTAAAATATTGGATAAAATACGCTTCAATGTTGAGAATAACTAAATAATAATATGGATATTTGCATCATTTTAAAAACAGCTCTTTTTCTGTTACTGGTTTATCATATCAACATATTAAAATCTCCTATCTTTTTCGAAGAGGTAAATACATATGTACAAAATATAGAGAAGAGAAGGAAACACCTCAGGTTATCGAAATCAAGCAACTTCTGGGATCAATCTTCAACGAATCAACGTCCCAGGTCTGCAACTGCTTTATCAGATGAACATGTTAAAATTCTCTCTTTTTCAAAGAGAAAAAATAAAAAATTTATTACAGAATATATACCAGGGATTCTTCTTCTTTCTCCTTCTTCTTTCTTCTTCTTTTATTGATAGAAAGGGAGAAAATGGAAAAGAAGGTGAGAAGGTATAGTTTCTTTGAGGGAGTTTTATTATAAAACATCTCTGGGTAGAACTCATGATCGTCTCCTCCATAGCCGCCCTTATTTCTCATCTCAGATGCTCCACTCGGCATTCAAGCAGATGAGAGAATGCATCATCATTTCTTCTTGAAAAAAGATTTACAAGAGGAGGAGGAAATAGCGGTGAGCTGAAATCACTAGCAAATTAAGAATTTTCTTCAACTCTACGCAAATGAAGACGGAGACGATAAAGCTGATATGGTAAATTTTTTGGTCTTCTCTGCGTTGGAGGAATGATGAATGAAGAAGAAGAGAACGAAATTTGTTGTGTTAAGCATCCATTAAACACAAAATGGTGTTTATACGATCTTTGGGATCTAGGGTGGTAGGGTTTTGATCGAGAATGGGGAGGGGTAGGTTCAATATCGTCTAAATATCATAAAGTTGATCCAGTAAATTATTTTGACGGTTAGATCAAAATTCTAATACATCAAACGATCAGTAATTATCGGGAAAGTACAATACTTGATTATGCTATTAACACTCGAGAATAACTTATTTGTCACTTAGAAGAAACCTCGGGTAGTGGACGGCTGGAACATCTGTTTTACACGCAATCGCCTTGATATTTTAATAGCTTTGCTTAATTGTCTCTTTAACCATGAAAACCTTTTAAATTACTAAAAAGTCAGAGGTGACTACCATGAACATTTCAATAAAGTAGGGAGAGCATTGGTATTATGAAAAGTAGTAATGATGAGTAATTTCGATAACCTGTGAAGTAAAAGCACAATGAACCGTAAGGCGCACCTAAAATATCGTGATACATGTACTTATCTAGTCGAGCAACAAGGTTAAAAAACCAATACAAAAGATTTGTTGAAAGTATAAAACAATGGATATATACCCTCGAAATCGTTGGTTGAACCTATTAAGAAAAATGAAAATATTATTTGCAATTTACTATCTAGTATCAAATTCTTTTAAATTGTTGGATAAAATACTCTTCAATGTTGAGAATAACTAAATAATAATAAGGATCTTTACGTCATTTTAAAAGCAATTCTTTCTCTGTAAGTGGTTTATCATATCAACATGTTTAAATCTCCTATCTTTTTCAAAAAGGTAAATACATATGTGCAAAATATAGAGAAGAGAAGGAAACACCTCAGGTTTTTTAAATCGAGGAACGTCTGGGATCAATCTTCAACGAATCAACGTCCTTAGTCTGCAACTGCTTTATCAGATGAACTTGTTAAAATCTTCTCTCTTTTTTAAAGAGAAAAAATAGGAAATTTATTACAGAATATATACGAGGGATTCTTCTTCTTTCTCCTTCTTTATTCTTCTTCGATTGATAGAAAGGGAGAAAATGGAGAAGAATGTGAAAAGGTACTATTTCTTTGGTTTAGTATAGAACATCTCGGGATAGAAATCATGATTGTCTCCTCCATAGCCGCCCTTCTTTCCCATGTCAGACACTAGCTCCACTCGGCATTCAAGCAGAGGAGAGAATGCATCATCCTTTCTTCCTGAAAAAATATTTGCACGAGGAGGAGGAAACGGCGATGAGCTGAAATTACTGGCCAATTGAGAATTTTCTTCAACTCTACGCAAATAAAGACGAAGATGATAAAGCTAATAAGGTAAACTTTTTGCTCTTCACAGCGTTGGATGAATGATGAATGAAGAAGAAGAGAAAAAAATTTGTTGTGTTAAGCATCCTTTAAATACGAAATGGTGTTTATACGATCTTAGGGATATAGGGTGGTAGGGTTTTGATTGAGTATGGGGAGGTGTAGGGTTCAATATCATCTAAATATCATAAAGTCCATCCAGTTAATTATTTTGATGATTTTGATCAAAGATCAAATACCTCAAACGATCAGAGATGGTTGGAGAAATACATTACTTGATGATGCTACTAACACCCTGGAATAACTTATTTGTCACTTAGAAGAAACCTCGAGCAGTGGACGGCTGGAACATCTGTTTTACACGCAATCACCTCGATATTTTAATAGCTTTGCTGAATTGTCTCATGAATCATATAAACCTTTTGAGTTACTAAAAAGCCAGAGATCACTACCATGAACATTTCAATAAAGTAGGGAGAGATTTGGTATTATGAAAAGTAGTAACAATGAGTAATTTCGATAACCTGTGAAGTAAAAGCACAATGAACCGTAAGGCGGTCCCCAAATGTCGTAACACACGTATTTATCTAGTCGAGCAAGAAGGTTAAAATACCAATACAAAAGCTTTGTTGAAAGTATAAAACAATGGACATATACCTTGGAAAATCATTGGTTGAACCTATTAAGAAAAATTGAAATTTTATTTGCAATTTACTATCTAGTATCAAATTCTTTTAAAATGTTGGATAAAATACTCTTCAATGTTGAATAACTAAATAATAATAAGGATCTTTGCGTCATTTTAAAAGCAACTCTTTCTCTGAAACTGATTTATCAAATCAACATGTTAAAATCTCCTATCTTTTTCGAAGAGGTAAATACATATATGTGCAAAATATTGATAAGGAAACACCTCAGGTTATCGAAATCGAGCAACGTCTGAGAGCAATCTTCAACCAATCAACATCCCAGGTCTGCAACTCCTTTACAACTACTTTATCAAATGAACATGTTAAAATATTCTCTCTTTTACAAAGAGAAAAAATAGGAAATTTATTACAAAATATATACCAGGGATTCTTCTTCTTTCTCCTTCTTTCTTCTTCTTCTGTTGATAGAAAGGGAGAAAATGGAGAAGAAGGTGAGAAGGTATTGTTTCTTTGAAGAGGGGTTTGGTATAAAACATCTCTAGGTAGAACTCATGATCGTCTCCTCCATAGCCGCCCTCCATAGCCGCCCTTCTTAAGAGGGGTTTGCACTCTGCATTTAAGCAGATGAGAGAATGCGTCATCATTTCTTCCTGAAAAAAAAAATTGCATGAGGAAACGACGGTGAGCTGAAATCTCTGGCCTATTAAGAATTTTCTTCAACTCTACGCAAATGTAGACGGAGACGATAAAGCTGATATGGTAAATTTTTTGCTCTTCACTGCGTTGGAGGAATGATGAATGAAGAAGAAGAGAACGAAATTTGTTGTGTTAAGCATCCTATAAACACGAAATAGTGTATATACGATCTAAGGGATCTAGGGTGGTAGGGTTTTGATCGAGTATGGGGAGGTGTAGGGTTCAATATCATCTAAATATCATAAGGTCGATCCAGTCAATTGTTTTGACGGTTTAGATCGAAGTTCAAATTCCTCAAACAATCAGAGATTATCGCAAAAGTACAATACTTGATGATGCTACTTACACCCTGGAATAACTTATTTATCACTTAGAAGAAACTTCGGGCAGTGGACAGCTGGAACATCAGTTTTACACACAATCACCTCGATATTTTAATAGTTTTCCTGAATTGTCTCTTTAATCATATAAGCCTTTTAAATTACTAAAATGCCAGAAGTGACTACCATGAACATTTTAATAAAGTAGGGAGAGCTTTGGTATTATGAAAAGTAATAATGATGAGTAATAACCTGTGAAGTAAAAGCACAGTGAACCATAAGGCGGGTCTCAAATATCATGATACACGTATTTATCTAGTCGAGCAAGAAGGTTAAAAAATAAATACAAATGCATCGTTGAAAGTATAAAACAATGGACATATACCCCAGAAAATCGTTGGTTGAACCTATAAAGAAAAATAGAAATATTATTTGCAATTTACTATCTAGTATCAAATTCTTTTAAAATGTTGGATAAAATACTCTTCAATGGTGAGAATAACTAAATAATAATAAGGATATTTGCATCATTTTAAAAGCAACTCCTCTGTAACTAGTTTATCAAATCAAAATGTTAAAATCTTATATCTTTTTCGAAGAGAAAAAATAGGAAATTTATTACAGAATATATACCAGGGATTCTTCTTCTTTCTCCTTCTTTCTTCTTCTGTTGATAGAAAGGGAGAAAATGGAGAAGACGGTGAGAAGGTACAGTTTCTTTGAGGGAAAGTTTATTATAAAACATCTATGGGTAGAACTCATGATCGTCTCCTCCATAGTTACCCTTCTTTCACATCTCAAACGCTCCACTCGACATTCAAGCAGAGGAGAGAATGCATTTATCATTTCTTCCTAAAAAACGATTTACAGGAGGAGGACGAAACGGCGATGAGCTGAAATCACTGGCCAATTAAGAATTTTCTTCAACTCTACGCAAATGGAGACGGAGATGATAAAGTTGATATGGTAAATTTTCTGGTCTTCACTGCGTTGGAGGAATGATGAATGGAGAAGAAGATAACGAAATTTTTTGTGTTCAGCATCCTTTAAACACGAAATGATGTTTATATGATCTTAGGGTCCTAGGGTGGTAGGATTTTTGTCACAGCCCGAATTTCGGCACTCCGAAACTCGTGCCATCAGTACGATCCTCCAGACAGTGCCCCAAGGCTTAGCACGAAACATTGGTATAACAAGCACAATATAATAATTAAACCAATTAATCTCATTAAAGCAGAAAACGTTAATATACCCAACTGGCATATTCAAAAGACAGTTCTACTTTCATGCCACTGCATGAACAGAGAACCGACCCGAACCATCGGTGATAATCCGATCACCCCAGATGGTTTGCCAAAAGAATAATCTAGTTTAATTACATTGTTTCAAAAATAAAGGCTTGACATACCAAGCCGCACTAATCTGCTCACAAAACTGACTCTCTATCAAAGTGCACAGCAAAGTCACCTAGAAGAAGTCATCGGGAGGAGGCTTCAACTCGTCTCCAGGTACGTAATCCAAATCACCCGAATTAACGTCCCCCGAAGCCTCCGCTGCTGCTATCAGTGGACCTGCGACGTATAGTCTAAAGGGTGAGCTACATCCTAGCTCAATAGGGAACAACACAATGAACATATAAATCAAAATTCACATATATTCCATGATATTCAAAGCATGATGAATCTATGCATTTGCTAGAAAACCAATTAAAAACAGATGATTCACACTCAATTTACTGGTAAGTTGCATGTATTGCATTACTATTGATTTAATCATAAATGACACTGAACAGGCCTAGAGCAAAACTTAAATCTTCAACTTAAGTAATCCCCGAGCAATATAGCATCAAGCCCCGATGAGATACCATTCATAGTCATCTAATTAGACAGTTGTAAAAAAATGTATTCCCTGGGAATACGATCCAAGCCCCTTTCTCACTAGACGGCGGGGTTAAATATCACACAGCATCCCTGGGATGTACTTACGGTCACGGATAAACCTCCGTGCTGGTGTGCGAATTTGCCGTCGTACCGGTCACGGATATTCTGCCGCATCAGTCGTAGGTATCCCGCCACGTCGGTGGGGTATCCTCCAAACCTCAAATAATAAAAATAACATGTGCTTTAAATATAGTTGTTCACCGTGTAAGTGTGCTATCTTATATCAGTTAAGCCTCAACAGTAATTATTCAATCACATGTATACATCCCTGGGATGTATACATACCCGCATCACACCTGATGCCTTTATTACTTTCTCATCCCCTGGGGATGTCTCAATCTCATTAGATTATTGGTTCTTAATCACTTGCATCACACAGATGCCCTTATCATATTCATGGTGTCACACACACACTCATTTTCACAAAGCTTTTCATGATTTAAAACAACTTCAATTTAATAATTATATCACTACATACATGCTCTTGAAATTAAAGTACATGTTCAAGGTGTTCCTTACCTCAAGTCTTTAAAATTCCTAGCGTCAAGGTCTCACGCGGCTCCTTGTGCTCATGATCATACGTACCACCTATGGTACAACATAACACATGTAACTCATCACTAAAGATGTAACAAAGAAGGTCCAAGACCCTCCCTAAATCTCAAAGTCAACTAAGAAGTTAAGCAAAATTGTCAAAGTCGATTAATTGATTCCCAAAATCGATTAATCGAAACCAAAATCGATTAATCGATTCTCAAAATCGATTAATCGAGATTCAAATTCGATTAATCGATCCCAAATCGATTAATCGAGGTCTCCAACATAAAGCAGTTGATTCTTAAATCGAGTAATCGAGATCTCAAGATCGATTAATCGATCCCAAATCGATTAATCGAAATCCCAAATTGATTAATCGAAATCCCAATTCGATTAGTCGATTTCCCCATGTTTCATTTCTCCAGTGGCTGGAGCTTCCCAGTCGATTAGTCGATTTCCAAATCGACTAATCGAAATCCAAATCAATTAATCAAAATTCATTTCGATTAATCGAAATCGGGCCTTCATGACTTTTCAACTTCTCAGACCAAATCGATTAATCAATTTGGCCAGACTCAGCCCCCTTTTCGGGTTGTTCTTCCAAATCCTTCTCAAACAATTTTCTTTCTTTTTCTAAGCCTTTATCCTATGATTTTAAATGTCCTTGACCACCATTAAACTTCTACAATCTATGCCTTTAATTCAACAAAATTTACCTCAATCAATTCCCAATTTGATTGGATCTAGAGGTTGGAATAGCTAGGGTTCCTGCCTTAGCTCCAAAGGATTCTTCGCGTTGAATTTGACTTTAAATACTTGAATCCCTCTCCCTTGGCTTGCATTTACTCCTTGCTTAACAACTCTCTTTACTTCTCTCTCTCTCTCTCTCTCTCTCTCTCTCTCTCTCTCTCTCTCTTCTTAATTCTCTTCAAAACCCAAAACAATGAAGTTAGGGTTCTTTAAACCCTTATATCCCTACTCTCTTTGTGTTGAGGACATACACCTCGATAGGTGTATGTGACTCCATATTTACACTACACTCAACCTACTTACCTCATATTCATATCATATCCATTCATCACTTCTCGAGTCAACTAGTGAACTCCTATTTGGTCAAACTTATGACCAGTCGGGCACGGATCCCTAGATCACCGTTTAACGCAAATTTTCGGGATATTACAGTTTTGATTGAGTTTGGGGAGGAGTAAGGTTCAATATCGTCTAAATATCATAAAGTCAATCCAGTCAATTATTTTGACGGTTTAGATCGAAGTTCAAATACATCAAACGATTAAAGATTATCGGCAAAGTACATAACTTGATGATGCTACTAACACCCTGGAATAACTTATTTGTCTCTTAGAAGAAACCTCGGGCAGTAGATGGCTGGAAGGTCTGTTTTACATGCAATCACCTCGATATTTTAGTAGCTTTGCTGAATTAACTCTTTAACCATATAAACCTTTTTAATTACTAAAAAGTCAGAAGTGACTACCATGAACATTTCAATAAAGTAGGGAGAGCTTTGGTATTATGAAAAGTAGTAATGATGAGTAATTTCGATAACCTGTGAAATAAAAGCACAATGAATCGTAAAGCGGGCCTCAAATATCGTGATACACGCATTTATCTAGTTGAGCAAAAAGGTTAAAAAATTAATACAATAGCATTGTTGAAAATATAAAACAATGGATATATACCCTGAAAAATTGTTGGTTGAACCTATTAAGAAAATGGAAATATTATTTGCATTTATCATCTAGTATCAAATTCTTTTAAACTGTTGGATAAAATACTCTTCGATGTTGAGAATAACTAAATAATAATAAGGATATTTGTGTCATTTTAGAAGTTGGCCGAATAAAAATCCTTAATCACCTATTTGGCTTTTATATATATATATATATATATATATATATATATATATATATATATATATATATATATATATATATATATATACATATTTGCATATCCTAGAGACCATGCTTGCTTTTGCATATATACGAGGGATGAAAGTTACCAATATATATATATATATATATATATATATATATATATATATATATATATGGAAAAAGGGAAAATGCGCCCGGGCGTAGCGATATCCCTACGCCAATTGTAATGGGCGCGACATGTAGCTCCTTGTTTGTGAAGTGATGGGTGACATTGGGACCATATTACTAAATAGAGTAAACTTTTAAAATATTTTAATACCCTTCCAGCCATCATTCTAGACTTTTGTAACCCTTTTTAAAGTATCTTTCTCTTTCTTCCTTCCACTTTTTTAAGAAAATGTGAGTTACTTTTTCATATATATTTTATTTAAAAAATGTGAGCGCTCGGTAGCGAAGCGTTAGCACCTTTGCAGCGAAGCGCCAACACCCCGATATATATATATATATTTATTTTTTATTTTATTTTTTATTTTTTTTTATTGAAGAGTCGGCACCTCGATTTAGGGGCACCAATGCTTTTATTTAATTATATATATATATATATATATATATATATATATATATATATATATATAGAAGCTCCAGCGCTTCATTTTAGGGGCATCGACGCTTCAATTAAAAAAAATAAAAAATAAAAATTTATAGAAGCGCCAGCACCACCATATCAAAGTGTCAGCGTTAGCTTCATTTTAGGGGCGTTGGCGCTTCGATAAAAAAAAAAATTATCGAAGCGTTGGCACCTCCATATCTAATCACAATGAGTTAATGACTATGATTTTTGCATAAAAATCAAGATTAGGATATCTACTCATACATCAAAGATCATGAGAAAAGTATGACTAGTTCCCATATATGAGATTGATGATTAGATTTTGAAAACGGCAAAAACATATAGGCATGAAAATCACATAGGCATTTATTAACATTCCAACCATAGATCTAAATTTATGGATGAATCCCTTAGATGGGCTTCATTAGATCCTAAAACTATAAAATTTTAGCCACACATTTCAATGTAAACATTGTAAATAAATAAAATAAAACGCAAATAATTCATTAAAATACCATATTCGAGTCTCCAAATAAATTCACACCGAAGCTCTAATCTACTCGTTATGATATTTCGAAAACAATTGCTAATCTTCCTTCTAAAAAGCTATAGAACAATAAAAGAAAAATAGAAGACTAAAAACTAATGTACAAAAAGAGATAGCTCCCTAGAGAAAGAGAGAAAAAATCATAACTCTAAACCTTGCTTTTATAGGGTCTTATTTTGCAACCCTAACTCCTTGCCAAAACACTAAAATCGATCAATTCTCAAATTCGATCGATTGATTTAAGATAGAGTTTTGTCGTATTCCAAATGACTTAAAATAGATCGATCGATTCCAAATTTCAATCGATCGATCTTGAATAGAGTTCTGCCATATTCCAAATCGTTTAAAATCGATCAATCAATCGATTTTGGACAGAATGAACAATGCAATTTCTTTTTTAAGTCTCAATCAATCGATCGCTTTTCCACGATTTTTTGTGCTCGATGATCTCTTAGTTCTACATTCTTGCGTATGTCGTCTTTATTCTCCTTTGTGCTATTGAATTGATCCATGGGTCAGAATCTCCTGAAATCATTAGAAATCTTTGGATTAATCTCATTGGACGGCTAAATATACATTTTAGGGTGTGAAATATGATCATATTTCAACATTTATCATACTCTTAAGAGTCTCAGTGCGTGCAAAATGGGCTATCTAAGGGTGAAGAAATGGGTGATTTTATGAGGTGGGTCCAGTACCGGAATGTACCGGATCGCACAATCTGGTACCACACGAGAATTTATAACATGATATTTTGTTGAAAAAAGTTGGCCCTATTTAATCTCCTCCAATTTCATGCATTTCGATATAAAAAACATGAAGGGTAGCTACTAGCTAGGGTACCTCTAAACGCCCAAACGAGTCCTTGAAAATCATTGATTCCTTCTAATCAAAAGATGGAGATCAGTTTTCACCCCAATCTTCTATACAGTAGATCTTAAGATCATGACGCACCTATCAGACGATCATTTTTTGATTTCACGTGTGACAGATCTCAAAAAAAATGGCCCTTGAATCATATTTCACACATCACGCTCAAACGTGATTTTAGAGCCATTTTTGGGGATCTGTGACATGTGGAATAAAAAACTGACCATTTGATTGGCGCGCCATAATCTCATGATCTATTATGTGTAAGATCGGGGTGAAAACCAATCTCCATCGTCTAATTTAAAGGAATCAATGATTTTCAAGGGGTCTGTGATGTGGGCACTTTCGGTAAACAATTCCCACTTGTAGAAGTACCCATATATAAATGAGAATATCATGATATTATCAAAAATAGGGGTGCAATTGGGTTGAGTCAACCCAATGGGTCCCGCAACTTGACCAACCATATGTCGGGTTTGGGTTGAAAATCCTGACCTACTTCTTAAACGGTTCAAGTTTCTTGACTCAAACTCACCAGACTCCTAAATACCGGTCCTCCCTTATATTTTAAATAGTTCGCCTAACGTGACCCGATATTTTGCCATTCAAATCAGGTTGACGGTTTTTATAAATCTGTAGACTACCAACCCAACCTGACCCGACCCATTTGCAGCTCTAATGACAGCCATTGGATGAGGCGCGAAATGGGCCTGTCTCAAGTGCTGTCAACATACTAAGTTGGCCCATTATCTGACCCACTTGACCCAATTTTTAACCGAATTGGATCCCAAGTTTGGGTCCGAGTTCAGAAGAAATGGGCCCAACCTAACGAAGTGTCAAGTGGTCACTTTATTCCTTGGAAAGGTTGAGAACAGGAGAGGAATGAAAAATTGATTTGCAAAGGCAGGCCAACTAAGGTAAGCCAAAAGCCATTCCTTGCTTCCTATTGTTGGCTTTCTTAGCTACCAAGCTTAGAACCCCCCCTCCCCATCTCTCCTTATAATATCCACCACCTCCCTAATCTGAAACCCATCACATCACTTTTTCCTCGAAACCATGCCGCCGACGACTTATTCTTCTTCAGATTCCGACGAGCCCTTGCCTTCCACTAAGCTCTTCGGTCGCCAAAGACCGGTGTACACCGTTCTGGGAGGCGGAAAAGGTATGACCCTCACCGAATTCTCCTTCGATTTCTCGATTACTAGTAACATGTTTGTATGATCTTCGCCGAATTCTCCTTCGATTTCTCGATTACTAGTAACATGTACCACGTAATGATGTAAACTAAACAAGCCGATTAATCGGAACCGCAAGAGGAAATCATTTTCTTCTACTCGATCGGTCCGATTCATTAGCTTCATTAACATATATATAATTCGATTCAGTACATTGAATCATCATTATCATCATCATCATTGCCTTAATCCATCTATTTAGGGGTTGGCTTTGGATCAATTAAATTTGGCCTTGATCCAACCCATTCCAATCCGGAGTCAAGTATCAGTCTGGTCCGGTCCGTTTCACTCTTGAACCAAACCCGACCCCAGCCATTTGCAACCCAATTCACACATACACAAGGATATATGAAATGTAATGGAGATAGTGGGTCACGGGCCTTCTATCGCTTGCTCCAAACCTGTCTACAATTGGTTCATTGTTTGTGCAGGGGCGGCAATGTAACTGGCTAGGGTATACCCAAGACGTGCCTAGCAGATTTAAACTCAGCCCAAGCTCGTAGTTGGGTTATCACTCAAAGCCCAAGCCCGGCCCATCATAACCTTAAATGTCTAAGCCCAGCCCGGCCCATTTATTTTTAAATTACTTCTCACTTTACACAAATTAACTATAAATTCATAAAAGCATAAACATTGATATATGGCAAATATCTAATAAGAAATTAATATCTATTTCCAAGAAAGTCAAAGTTTAAAACCTTACAGCAAATGGAGGAAAAAGAGTGTTAGGTTTAAAACCCAAAAATCTTTAGCTCATTAATGGTTTTTTCTTTGATTAATACAAGTATAACTCAATATACATGTCATATATAAGAGCCTAATGGGCCTATAGGCTACAGGCTTTATCCTAAGCCTGACTTGTTTAAATTTCGGGCTTAAAGTGCTAGCGTGCCCACCCTATGGGCATTATGTGAAGACCGAGCCCACCTTAAATCAGGTCGGGCCTAGCGAGCTGGGCCGGGCGACCTTGTTAATTGTCACTCCTTTTTGTGTATGTGCAAGCAAATTGCTATAGGGAAAAACCTTCAACAAGATATTTTCTTTACTATTTTACTCATTATGAAGTGTTAGGAATTTTTAAAATAAGCTAATATTAACTTCATCAAGGTGTCAACTTGGATACCGATATCAGGTATTCGTCCTAGGAGGACTTATACGAATCGGCCGATACGTATCAATTGATACCAAGTTGATTCGTATCGGTCCTCCGAATTGGATAGCCGATATGTATCGGCCAATACGGGCCCGTATTGACCGATACCTAAATCCGAGTTGATAACTGATACGTATCGGTTTGCCAAAAAACTGATACATATTGCAAATACATATCGGTATCAGCCGATTTTTAATACCTTTAATATAATACATTTTCGTAATACCTTTAGCAAAAATATTAATTTTTATAATGGTTTGGTTGCACATGGGAGAGAATCGGATCCAATCGGGTTCAATTATTGACCTGTTAATTAAATAAACAAGCTAGATTTTGGGTGCCACCTGGATTTCCAGGTGGAGCTCCCATGAAGGACGAAACCGGCTCCCACTATGAAATACAATTAGGGATGGAGGCTCAGTGTACCGAATCGAGCCCAATTTTTTCTGTGTTCGATTCGGTACACTCCAAACCGAAACCGAACCGAAATATATTTCGGTTCGGTTCGGTGTACCGATTTGAAGAAAACCCCAAACCGAAACCGATTTTTTCGGTGTTTGGTTTGGGTTCAGCCTGATCACTCAGTCGGTGCATCTTCGGTGTTCGGTTAAGTTCGGTGCAATTTAAATATTTGACATCGTTCTTCCTTCTCTCTCCCCCTTTCAGCGCTGACGATAAGAACCCTATTATCATCTACCTAAACATTAATGTCTTCAGCCTTGATACATGGCATGTCGTTTATATAAATTTAGTGGTTAGGGTACTCCTTAATGTCAGCCGGAGTAGCTACCATGGCCTTGGTGTCTCGGTAGTAGTTGCATCTCGGGGCGTGCTGCCTCACCTCCACCTCCTCCTCATCGACGTCGAGGACCACTTACAGAATCGAGATTTGGTCACCTTTGTTAGGAATTCTACCCACTCTACAAACTCCCTATCGCGATGAATAGGAAAAATAAGAAGATTCAGACAAAAATTAATCACACGCACAACACAAAGATTTTACGTGGTTTACCCAATCGAGAGCTATGTCCACGGGAGTATATGCACTATTTTTATTAAATGTTTACAGCACGCACACTCTTCTCTCTAGTGCAAACTCAATCAAGATCTAACACAATCTTCAACAACAAATCCGTTGTTAAACCAAGGATGCAATCCTTTAAATAATAGAGAAGAGATCTACCGAAATATAATCACGATTCCGACACAAGAACGGCTTCAATCGGTTCTTCAATCCCCAAGCTATTCTTCAATACTTTTTCTCTCAAAATATTCTCATAGATTTCTCACATAAAGCTTTCACCAAGCTCTCTCTCAATCCCTAGAGAAAAAACCTTCTCACCATAGGCTCCAAGCCCTTTTGGATACATATCTCTCAAATCTCCTAAGAGTTGTAAGTATTCAAAACACTTCCAAAATAGTCTCCTAATTACTTAGGAAACCTTGGCTAAAGTGAGATTCCCGAAAATAGCCAATTATATAAAACTTTCGGATCTATGTCAGCCCATCAGTCAATCGATTGACATCCCAACCTCAATCGATTGACACAACTCAACAGTCAATCCTACGGGTCTACATCCGCTCATCAGTCAATCGATTGACTTTCCAATCTCAATCGATTAACACCGGTAGTTGACTTCACAAACTCAATCGATTGATTTTCCCACCTCAATCGATTGATACCGGTGGTTGGGATTAAACCTTATTCAACAATCTCCACCAAGGTTTCATCCCCAACCACGTCACCGCCCCAACGGGCATCAACAATTTCAACAAGTGTTAATCAAGTTTAGGCAATGCATAAACTTATTTTTCGTAACCGGCTTGGTCAACATGTCTGCTGCGTTCTCTTTCGTATCGATCTTCTCAACTGATATTTCCCCATCTTCTATCATATCCCTGATAAAATGGTATCGAATATCTATATACTTTGTTCTAACATGAAAGACCTAGTTCTTTGCTAGGTGAATGGCACTATGACTGTCACAGAAGATATCGGTGCCCTCATCAACCTCACCAAATTCACTGACCAAACCTTTAAGCCATGAGGCTTCCTTAGCCGCCTCTGTAGCCGCTATATACTCGGTCTCTATAGTTGACAACGCAACTATCCCTTGAATCATAGACTTCCAACTTATCGCTCCACCTGCCAAGACGAGCACGTACCCCATGGTAGACCTTCTTCTATCAAGATCACCAGCATAGTCGGAATCGACATACCCGTAGAAATCCAACTTGCTTGTATCTCCACCTTCAAACATCAAATCATGTTCAGCTGTACCATTCAGATATCTCAATATCCATTTCACTGCAAGCCAATGTTCCTTACCCGGATTCGACATATACTTGCAAACCACACTCAAGGCCTGTGCTGTATCTGAACGTGTACTCACTATGGCATACATCAAACTCCCAACAGCATTTGCATATGAAATATTTTTCATATATTCCCTTTCTTCATGTGTGGACGGACTCATCTTCTTTGTGAGTTTAAAATGTTCTGCTAGAGGAGTTGATACAGGCTTGGCATCACTCATATTATATTTTTCAAAGAGCTTTTGGATAAAGGTCTTTTGAGTTAGCCAAAGCCTCTTCTTCTCACGATCCCTCGTGATTTCAATACCTAGGATCTTATTTGCGGAACCAAGATCCTTCATCTCAAACTTCTGGCTCAATGATTGTTTCAGCTTGTTGATTTCAACCTTGCTTCTTGCTGCTATCAGCATATCATCTACATAGAGAATTAGAAAAATTCTCTCCCATTTACCATACTCTTTCTAGTAGACACAACAATCATACTGTCTCCTATGATACCCTATGCCAAGCATATATGAATCAAACTTTCTGTACCACTGCATGGGTGTCTGCTTGAGACCATACAAAGATTCCTTCAATCAACAGATGAGTGATTTTGACCCTTCTGCTTCAAATCCTTCTGGCTGTCTCATATAAATTTCTTCCTGAAGATCTCCATGGAGAAAAGCTGTTTTCACATCCATCTATTCTAGTTCGAGATCTTTCTGAGCAACTACTGCCAACAACGTGCGAATCGATGTGTGTTTTGCAACCGGAGAGAATATCTCATTATAATCAATACCCTCCTTCTGAGAAAACCCCTTTGCAACTAGCCTTGTCTTAAACTTTGGAGTTTTACTCTTGTCACCTTCTTTCTTTCGAAAGACTCATTTACAACCGATGGCTCTCTTCCCTTTAGGAAGTTTCATGAGATCCAAAGTCTTATTCTTCAAAAGTGACTGTCATTCTTCTTCCATAGCTAACTACCACTTTACTGCATTTGTATCCACCCGAGCTTCTAGAACTGTGTTTGGTTCCCCATTCTCTGTGATAAGTGCAAGTGTTAAAGGAACCATGTCCTTAAACCTTTCAGGACGTTTCTTCATCCTCTCTGATCTTCTCAAGGTAGTCTGAACCGATACTTGGGACTGCAAGTCTTGAGAAATTGTGTCATCTTCATTATCTTTCTCATCTTGCTCATGCCTTACAACATCAACTTGTACCTGAGGTTCACCGGATGACTGAGGTTTGTCTTTCGCCTTTTTCATCGGAAACTCATCTTCGTTGAAAGTAACATCTCTTTCAACTATCACTTTGTGAGATTGTGTATCCCACAAACGATAACCCTTGACTCCTTCACCATAGCCAATCAAGACACACTTTTTGGATTTTGGATCCAACTTGGATCGTTCACTTCCCTGAAGTAATGCATAAGCCGCACATCCAAACACTCTCAAGTGAGAGTAGCTCCCATGTCTTCCATACCAAACCTCATCTGCAGTTTTCGAGTTCAATGCCACTGAAGGCGACCGATTGACCAAGTAACATGTCGTGTTCACTGCCTCTGCCCAAAACCCATGACTCAAGCCAGAATGGTTCAACATACACTGCGCTTTTTCCAATAGTATTCTGTTCATCCTCTCTACTACACCATTTTGCTGAGGGTTTCCAGGAACTGTTAAGTGCCTAACAATCCCTTGATTTTCACAGTAAGCCTTGAACTCTAATGACAAGTATTCCCCACCATTATCTGATCTGAGAATCTTCACATTTCTATCTGTCTGCTTTTCAACCAAACTTTGCCACTGCCTGAATTTCTGAAACACATCTGATTTATTTTTAATCGGATACACCCAAACTTTCATGGAGTAGTTATCTATAAATGACACAAAGTAGTTGGCTCCACCTACCGAAGTGACTTTAGCCGGCCCCCATACATCTGAATGTATGTAATCAATCAGCCCCTTCGAAGTGTGTTTTCCAGTAGAGAAACTGACTTTCTTCTGTTTTTCAAAGATACAATCTTCACAAAAGTTCAGTTTACAAGTTTGAATTTCAGAAATCGCCTTATTCTTTATGAGCTATGTCAGCCCACGTTCACTCATGTGACCAAGCCTTTTGTGCCACAAATCTGAGAAATTCTTGGAATCTTTTGTAGCTGCAACCCCACTGCCGCTGATTGTGTTGCCTACTAACGTATACAGATTCCCCATCTTTTCACCTTTCATCAAGGTCATAACACCACGTACAACCTTTAGTTTACCGGATTCTAGAATGACTCGACATCCTATCTCATCCAATGCCCCCAACGAGATCAGATTTTTCTTCAGATCAGGCACATGCCTAACATCAGTAAGAGTGCGAACACAGCCATCAAACATCTTGATTTTGATCGAACCAATACCCACTGCTTCACATACACTGTTATTTTCCATCAAAATCGTCCCACCATTGGCTACTTTATACTGGTCAAACCTCCCTGTACGGACACATGTGATACGATGCCCCTGAATCTAGGATCCATCTATTATCAAACTGACTGGAGCTTAACAATGCACACAATAGGTCTTCATCGGAATCTGACTTAGCAACACTAGCCTGTTGCGAAGTTCCTTCATCACCCTTATTATTATTCAATCTCTGCTTGCAATATTTGCGAATATGTCCAGATTGCTTACAGAAGTAACAGAGAATATCCTTTCTGTCACCCCTAGATTTGGACTTGCTGTTTCCTCTCGTTGATTTATTATCCCCTCTGAATTTGTCTCTTTTGTGATCATGGTTTCGACCCCTTTCGCTTAAGAGACTAATCCCTTCGGAGTTATATTCGGGCTGTTTTCTCAATTCGTCAGAAAGAAGTGCAGCAGTCACTTTTTCGACGACAATAGTATCTTTACCATAAATTAATGTGATAACAAGATGCTCATAAGATGGTAGCAATGAGGTGAGCAAGAGAAGTGCGAGATCTTCTTCTTCAAATTTCATCTCAATGCTCAATAGTTCACTAACTATTTTATTAAACAAATTTAAATGATCATGAATACGCGTACCAGCCTTCATACGAAGGGTGTAGAGTTACTTCTTCATGAAGAATCGGTTGGACAACGACTTTGTCATGTAGAGAGATTCCATCTTCTTCCACAGATCCGCGGTCGTCTTCTCGTGAAGAACGTTGTACAGAACTTCATCGGACAAACACAATCGGATAATGCTTACGGCCCTCTTATCAATAGAGTTCAACTCTTCATCGGACATCTCTGTCTTCTTCCCCATCTCTTTTCCAAATAGGGCATCATCAATGCCTTGTTGGACAAGGAGATCTGTGACCTTGACTTGCCACAGAGCGAAGTTATTCTTCCCAGAAAACTTCTCCACCTCAAATCGTGCATTCGAGACCTTCATCGTCATTGTAGCGTAAACCTCGCTCTGATACCACTTGTTAGGAATTCTACCCATTCTACGAACTCCTTATCGCGATGAATGCGGAAAAATAAGAAGATTCAGGCAAAAATTAATCACACGCACAACACAAAGATTTTACGTGGTTCACCCAGTCGAGGGCTACGTCCATGGGAGTATATGCACTATTTTTATTAAATGTTTACAGTACGCACACTCTTCTCTCTAGTGCAAACTCAATCAAGATCTAACACGATCTTCAACAACAAATCCGTTGTTAAATCAAGGACGCGGTCCTTCAAATAATAGAGAAGAGATCTACCGGAATATAATCACTATTCCGACACAAGAACGGCTTCAATCGGATCTTCAATCCCCTACCAGGGAAGCCAGAGATACTGAAATTCATTGCTTCTTCACGGAGTTCAAGGACATGCAAGGTGTGGAAGGGATGGATTTTTATAGGGACAAGAGGCTGGAGCGCGGTGGAATCTTCTGTCAGCTTGTTTACCTAAAATGCCCTTCGCAAAGATTTGGTCTCCAGGAACGCATTATAGCCATGAGATGAATCCAATGCAGCTTATGCAACGTGACAATATGATGGACCTCTCACGGGCTTCAAGCTAGCTATGTGTCCAGCTTAAATCTGACCTCTCACGATACCCAAGCCTTAAGGTTGTTGTTTCAAATCGGGTCGAATCAGGTCATGGTCAGATTTAATCCAAAAAGGTAGACACCTGTCACCTATCGGTTTAGACCGGTCGGTCATTACCGGTTCAGCCTCGGTTCGGTTCAGGTTCGGTTAGGTACCATCGGTTTGGGTCAGTTTGGGTCTATTTAATCCCATTAAGTACTCAGTTTACTCAACCTACCCCCTCGATTTTTGGTTTCGAGCTACCCAAATTGAAAATCGAACCAATTTCACTTCGGTTCGGTTCGGTTTAAGTTGGTTTTTAGTACGGTTTGGGCTATTCGGAAGGGTCGGTTTTCAGTTCGGTGTTCGGTGTTCGGCTTTAAACTTGCATCCCTAATTGCAATGTATACAACCAAGAGTTCTCTTCTCTAATATTCACGACAAACTCTAGCCTCAAGAGTTAAGTCTCCTGTTTTCTTCTCTAATTCCCTCCATTTTTAAGGGCTACAAATGGGTCAGGTACACCAACCTTTTCTTATCTCTGTTTCTAGACCCGGCCTGCTATGAGCCGGGTTGCGTGCATGTGTACTGTGGATGTGACAAGCACTTTACAATTCACAAGGACCAATCATAGCCCTAGGTTACTTCATCGAACGTGTAACATAACTAGGGGTCTCAACGGGTCGGTCTGGGCCGTAAATGAGTCGATTATAGTCAGGATTCTTGAAGCCAGCTCATACTCGACCAAATTACTAATATGGCTGGGCCGGACCAGCCCATCTATGAATCGGACTTACCTTACCTTAACCCATACCCAGCCCATGTCAGGCCACGGGCTTCCTGCCATTTTCTATATAACTTAATTCATTTGATGGATTTGAGTCGAGTTTGAGCTGGGGTTAAAAGGGCTGATTTTTAATCGGGCTTTTGGAGCCTACCCTTAGCCAACCCAGCTTATTAAATCAGGCCGGGCCAGCTCATTTAGGCATCGAACCTACTTATCTTTGGCCACATCCGGTCCATTGCAGCTGGGCTCCATCCCAGCCCGTTGAGATTCCTACACATTTTGGTATAAGCCAAATGTACCCAAGTGAAAGCGTGCGCTAAGGTCTAAAAATAAGGGCCTGCCAGAGGGTCCAAGTCAAAGTAACACAACATACAAATCCGTACAAAATATGATTTACGTGCTCTCTACTCTCAATCTTAGGAGCATAGTGCAAAATTTCGGTCCAAATGTTTCGATTTTGTCCCCACCAAAATTAAAATGAATTTTTAAAATTTGGTAATTTCAAACACCTTTGAAGATTTCAGTCAAAATTTCGGTTTTGATCCCCACCGATATTAAATAAAATCCGAGATTTTGAACCTTGCTTTGGAAGATTATATATACAAAAGCGGAAGTGCCCCATGACTTTAAAGCTAGTGCTCAATTGTTTGTAATCCAATTGTCATGCATTTATGATTGCCCATTTTTTTTTGAGAGAACCCTTTGGGCTTCACAACCTGACCCGATGGGACCTAGAGACTTGATGGGTCACTAGTTCATGTCAAACCCAACCCAAAAGACTGGGTCAAGTCGGGTCAGGTCAGACCAGAGTACTTCAAAAATCCCCTAAAACCCATTTAATATTATATAAAACCAATCCATTCCTGAGCCATTGACCTATATTTAGGGATCCAAATGGATTGGGTCAGGGTTTGAACCCTCAACATGACCCGATTATAAAGAACTCGGGTCAACTCAATTTGGGCAAACTTAGGTTAAATATAAGAGAGGAAGTCAGGTTGGGTTCAAGTCGAGAAATCTGAACCCGAATCCGACCCAACCAGCCCAACGGATCGAAAATCTGAACCCAAGGCAGACCTGTGGTGGGTCAGGTTGCTTAACTCGTCGGGTTGGCCCGACCCATTTGCACCCGTAACTGAACTATGGGCATTTGAGGTGAGTTCTAATGATTTTGAACATATTGCAGTGGCTGATGTGCTGTTATGGAGGGAAAAGTACTTATCTGGCGGAATTTTGGCCGCTGTCACTGGGCTTTGGGTGCTCTTCGAGGTGGTGGAATACCCTTTCCTAAGCCTTGCATGCCACATCTCCATTGTCGCCATTCTCGTCATCTTTCTTTGGTCCAACTTCGCCTATCTCTTTGAGAAGTAAATCTCCACCTTTGATTTAACATGCTTTTGGAAGTCACTTAAGTTTGGCTTGTGCTTCAGGCCCAATTCGAGTTTGAGCCAATTCCAGGTTGGGTCGGAATTAACCCGACTATGGATAGGGCTGTCAAGTTCGGGTTGACTTTGGTCCGTCCGCTTCTGCCAGAAAAATTATGCCCAACTCATGGATCAACTCGGTTTCCATCGAGACCGAATCAAAGACATGAAAAAAATTGGCTTCCCTCCAGAAATTTCAAATTTTTTTTTTTTTTAATTAAGGGGTTTTCTTTGAAAAACCCATTATTTAAAAAACCCCATTTTCCGTTTTTAAGGGAAGAAGAAGAAGACCGTGTACCTGCTGCCTTCGAAGCTCGGAGCCGCCTCCTCCTCTTCCTTTCACGTTTCTCCTTATTTTTGAGTTTTTTGCTTTTATTTGCAAGGGTATATAGGACCAACTATGTTGCCTGTCAGTTACACACCAAGAGTGGTGTTTAAATGATCTTACGCCACAAGGCTTACGATTTAGGTGATCTGAACAGCCAAAATTATTTTTTAGGGATATTTAAATCATCCTAATTGTGGACTATAATATCAACCATTATTTTTTATTTAAGGGCTGATATTAAAGTTTATCAATCGGATGGTTCGCATTCAATGCTCAACCTTCAATTTATAATTGATTAGACGGTGTTTAAATGATCTCACATCATTAAAATATCACTTTTTATTTCACACCATTAAAGTGTGATCTATCATTACGCCATGTGGCACAAAGCTATGATTTGTCAAATGATGTTTAAATGATCTTACGCCATTAAAAATTTACTTCTTATTTTACACCATTAAAGTGTGATTTATCCTTATGATTGGTTTCAGATCAGATGATGGAGATCTTGTTTCACCCCAATCTTCTACACAATTGATCTTGAGATCATGTCGCGAGACGGTTAGTTGTTTATTTCAAATGTTATATATCCTCCAAAAATGGCCCTAAAATCATGTTTCAGCGTGATGTGTGTCATAAGATTCAAGGGAAATTTTTTGGGGATCTATGACATGTGGAATAAAAAATTGACCGTGATAGGTGTGTCATGATCTCAAGATCGATTGTGTGGAAGATCAAAGTGAAACACGATCTTCATCATATATTCCGAAGCAATCAATGGGTTTAAAGGGGTTGCACATATGAGCACTTTCAGAGATTGCATAAGTAGTAATAGAGGTACCCATATATATAGAAGTACACAATATTTCACATAGTAGATCTTGAGATCATAGCCCAGCTAGCAGACGGTCAGATCTTGATTCCGCGTGGCATTAATCTCCAAAATGACCCTGATCATGGGGGTATCATGAGAAGGGTTCTCGGGTCACTTTTGAGATTTATTCAATGTGGAATCAAAATCTGATCGCCTGATATGTTTTGCATGAGATCAAGATCCATTGTGTGATCGAAAATTAGCTTTATTAGTGTAAATATATATTATAGCAATGTTAAAGAGCTTAAAAAAATTAAGAAAATAAAGTTCGGCAAAGTTCGGGGCATATTTTCAAAAAAATCCAAAATTTACCAAAATTTTGATCGAAATTGCAGAAATTTTGACCAATTTACGATTTGGGTCATGACTGAAAACCGAAACCGAAACTGAGATTTTGATCTATGGCCCAAACTCGGCCGATTCTCTTCAGGCTCAAGTTTCCTTAACAAGGGTTCAGGTCGGGCAAGATTTGGGCGAGCACTTCCTTTTCACTTAAAATTATAGAATGCCCTTATAATTATCGCACCTCAAAATTACTTCTCCTAACATACCAAAAAACTTAGGCCCCGTTTGCCAATCCTCTTCCAAAACGCACTTTCTAAGAGAGAAAATTTTGGATGAGAAGCATATTTCACCCAAAGGCATGACCACCTCTAGCTGGGAATTGTGTTGTTTTGATAAGTTGCCTAATGTTGCTTCTTAAACAATGTCATTTTCAATACCGAAAAAAAAAAAAAAAAAAAAAAAAAAAAAAGTAGCATGTAAATTACATCTTCACAGCACCTGAAAAGTGTTTTGAGGAGAATTGTTGCCAAACAACTCCTTAAATTATTGCTCCTGCAAACCGATTTAGCAGAACCAACACTCACAGAGATTGGACCTTTGCCCCAGTGGTGATGCCCCTAAGTGTGTAGTGTTGAGGCCAGGGGTTTGAAGTCCCATGGCTACCTATTAAACCTATTAAAAATAAAATAAAATAAAATAATAATAGAAAAAACCAACACTCACTATACAGTGGTGGAGCCAAGATTTTTTTGATTGGAGGGTTCATGATAGTCGTCAAATATTATTAATTTTGTCATGCTTAGTTTTATAGGACAAATTAATAAATGGAACCAAAATGGGGCCTATTAAAAAAATATAAAAAAATTAGGCAACAGGCCTTTGAAGAATTGAGGGCCTCATTTGAGTCCAATTAGGACCCGCTTGCTTGCCTATGCTCAGAGCCGGCCCTACACTTTATTTTATTACCACCTCACTTAAGCAAAGGAAAAATTTGTTAATTATTTTGAATCTGATGACGAAGATTATTTTCGTCATAATCTTCCCTACAATAGATCTTGAGATCACGAGTCTACCATCAAACGGTTAGATGTTTATTCCTCGTACGATGAACCATCAAACATAGTTCATATTCACTTTTTAGGATGTGTGCCACATATACTCAGTGTCTTACCATCTGATAACAGGCTGATGATCTCAAGATCTATTATATGAAAGCTCAAGACGAAAAACAATCTCTATCATTAGATTCAAAGGAGTCAACTGATTTTTCCTTTGTCTTAAGAGAGGTGACAAGAACATAAAGTGGTATGGTAGTAACACCAACCCTTATTTCAAAATATAAAAAAAAAAAAAGAGGGATGGGAAAATTTTAATAATGAGTAACGCTATTTGCAACCTGAGATTTTTTCTTTATACTATGGTTGTAAATGGAGTAACTTGAATTATTAGTATTAGATTTTATTTATTAAAAATCCCATGACTAAATTAAGATAAGAGAGAAGTTTGACGGGTTTCATTGGTCCATATTTCACAGTTTAAAAAATACACGGTGGAGATGAGTTTTCAATTATTATTTTTTCAAAAATAATCTAAGCAATGCACCCGAGCTCCATGTGGCATCGAAACAATATTTTGAGTGCTACATGGAGCTCCAAGTGAAAGCTTGGAAAACAGACACCTTTCCATATATATATATATATATATATATATATATATATATATATATATATATATGAACTTGGGGATCCCTGTTGACCACTATTGCCCTTAAAAACTCTCCTTAAAGGAGTTTAAGATTTTAATAACGTAGCTAAGCCACTAACTATAACTCTTATTCAAACATGCCTTTCTCTTGCTCACGTGATTTTGTGTATTTATTTTGTACACAGAGAAGCTCCGGAGATTAAAAAATTCTTATTTTCAGAGAGTTATTTCAAGGAGGTGGCTCTGATGTTCTTCGAGGAACTCAATCGACTCGTAGTGGTTCTCTATGACATTGCATGTGGAAAAGACTTGAAGCTATTTCTTTTGGTATTCTAATCTACTTCTTTTTCATATTTAACTTATGAGAGCAACTATCAAAGATGCATTAGATACGCTCCCTCTAATGTGAGGGAGTAGTTGGTAGGTTCGATTCTCGTACTCCACATTCCATCTCACCTTTGTCTTTATAAGGTATAGGTTGGGTTCTGTTAGTTAACCCTTATCATTATAATTGATGCTTTTTCATGTTGTTTTGCAATTGTTACATGTGTATGTGTGTCTGCTCCTCGGTTCTTGAGGCTGTTTCAGCTGAATGGCCATATAAAAAAAACTAAAAAAAAAACTTATGAGAGAAATCACTTGCACATAAAAATTGGGCCTTTCTGTTGTGCAAAAATCCCTAAAAAGTTTTCATACATTCAATCTCATTAATCCACTATCAAGAAGAAGGTACTCAAAAGCTACAAACAATAGAGATCGTGTTCTCCAATCTTATCCAAGTCAAGAGACTTACAAAGATATAAGCACAAATAGAGAACCCCAAAGTTCTCCCACACAAAATACCTAAAGAGCACACTCACCAAAACAAGAGACCAAATTGTCTACCAAATACGGCAACCCAAAAGAGGGCAACACAACCAAAACTAAATCTAAATGTCTCTATATAAGAGAGACCACCAAAAAATTAGAGATGGGTTATCCAAAGCTTTACAAACCAATCTCAAAAAGCTTAATTGGTTCATAAGTCTTCCCCTTATATAAAAAACCCAAAAGCAAGACTTCTAAACAAAGGAAACTTCCACAGTCCCAACGTCACATGGAAGTAGCCACGTAAGGTCGCTTGGGCAATTCTGATTTCGCTCAGGCAACCCGAGACATTCCAAAAACTATATTACTTTCTCGCTCGGGTGACAAATCTCGCCCGGGCGATACTAAAACCAAGTCCCAAATGGGACTTTTACTGGCATTCAAGTTCGCTTGGGAGATTTCCAAATCAAGCCCAAAACACCGCTTCTCACACCAAAATTATGAAATTTTCCATCGCAAAGGCCTATTTTGATGCAGGCTCAGAGAGTTGTATCAAATCTGAGGCAAATTCTAAATATTAGACATGATCCAAAAATAAAATAAGTTTATTGTCGACGATTACCAATGAAATGCCATAAATGGCCATTGAGTGATAAAAAAAAGTAGGGTTGCAGAGACAGCTACAAGGTTTGAATAGAAGCAGCCACCCCGAAAGAGTACATAATACCTCACTGATCGAGTTATCTTGCCCTTAAGATAAATGGGGGCTAAGCGATCTGACGTGTGCAAGTAGTTGCTCTCTTTTTTATCCATGATCGATCTCACACTACATGTGGTGTCACGGGTCTCTGGTCTGAATCTCGGACAAGCTGAGCACTGAGATCTGTGGAGTACCATTTATCTTCAAATCCAAAGGCTATTAAGTTTTGATTCCCTTTAACCCTTTTATTATCGTAATACTGCAGGCAATTAGTTCTCTATGGATACTATCAGTGATTGGAAGCTATGTCAGCTCTCTGAGCCTCCTATACTTCTGTAAGTCTTTAGACTGACTTCATATTCATATAGAACTCTTATAACTAGTGCCTAGCAACTTCAAAGATGATACCCAGCAGTAACTTTCGATCTAGACCGTCCAAATGATGAGGCCTTGTGCTGTTGGATGAGCTATTTCACGTAAATCGAACCGGTTGGAAGATTCTAACCATTGGATGATTTCTTCTTTTGAATTTGAGCAGTTGATGTCATGCTAAATAACTTTTTTTTTAGAATTAGTGCAAGGGAGCTATTACTTGCACACACTTCTCAAGTGATTGTACTAGATTGTACCGAATTTAAAAGAAAGACTTGTAAGTTTGGTGACCTCTACTATGTGAAAACACCATCTAAGCGGTTTGATTTGAAGGCTATTATTTAAAGTTATCAATTGCAAAATATTAGAACAAAATATAATTTTTATCATTTGATTAAATGGAGTCAAAGGCTATTATACAATTCAACAGTTGACTATCATAGATCATATGATAAGTATCGTGTTTTATTCCAATTTTATGTACCAAAGATCTATTAATCATGAACTTTAAATTAGACGGCTCATATTACATTTTTACCCTTCCCACTAAAATACCAAGTCTACTTTAAATTCGGTACAATCATCTGAAAAACGTGTCAACGGTTCCCTTTGTGCAATGATTTTAGATTATTGCCAATCCAAATAATTGGACGGTCTAATTTAGTGGGTAAGCTGGAATCATTGTGACAAGTCACAGAAAATCTTTGTTTTTTGTCAGCCGATTAATCGTCCGAGTTTCTGAGTTCCCAATGAATCGCCTATTTATTCCCCTGCACCTCCAACTTTTTTCATTTTTTTTCTGAATTAAATAAAGAAGTTAATGATGACAAAGATACTGGGTCAGGTTGGCCTATTACTCAACTGCCTCCCAACCCGGATTTTGAACCAAGTTAGGAACACAAACTTGATCTATCAAACAAAGTCAAGCTTGAAGCCTTGAAGCTTCGACTCAACCTTCAAATGGGATCAAGTCAACCTGACCCAAAGGTCATGTTGGGCCGGGTCAGATTGGGCATATTTTGGTCTGACCCCACCCGAGTCGCTCGTCTGTTTGATATATCGATATATAGGGTTCTCAGTTTTAGGGGATTTTGAATGGGGTCAGCCTCAATTGAGCCCATTTTTTGGTGTTATCGATGAATAGGGTTATCAATTTTAGGGGGTTTTGAATCGGGCCAGCCTCAATGGAGCCCAATTTTTTTTGGGTCGCGTCTAGGCATTTACTCTTTGACTCAGATCGGGTGGAGTGCTCAAAGGGTCAGATGGGCCTAAATTTTAACGCAACTACTCTAGCGTGTTGATAGCCACCCTAAGTGCTCAAAGGGTCAGACGGGATTCAAACTCAACTCTCCGCTTCAAGAAGCTGAGAGTTGAGTTTGAATCCCCTCCTTGAAGCTATTATAGGGATTTATATTTGGGGTGCACACATACCCTTGGAATTAGTCAGATACTCTGAGTGTAGGAGACCAAAGGTACTACATATATATATATATATATATATATATATATATAAAGGCACATAACTTCACTATATGACATCTCACATGGCCTGTTTTTGTGGAATGTGTATGTAATCAGGCTTCTTGTGCATCCATACGCTTCCAGCCATCTACGAGAGATACGAGGAGGAAGTCGATTATTTTGCAAGCAAGACAACCCGGGACCTTAGGAAACTATCCAAGAAATTTGATTCCAAGGTTCTTAATAGGATTCCAAGGGGACCAGTGAAACCGAAGAAATTCAGATAAATTCTAGCATGCAGCCATTGGATGCTCGAATCACGCCATGCCTTGCCTTAGTCATATGATCATTTTTTATTATCTAATTTACAAATATGTTGATACAACAATAATTTTATATGTAAATCATTCTAAATTGTTGGTGACCAACACAACAATTTAAGTAAAAACTTTACGGTTTTATGTGGGGTTCATCAATCGCTATATCTATCTGAAACTGTAATTTTCATTAATGCATCAAAATGTAGTCATTATCCTCAATCATACTCACCAAGTAGGGGTTCGGCAATAAGTTGGCAAGAAGAAATTTGCAAAAAATGATTTTGGAAAAAATGATCTTTATCATCTTAATTAAACCAATCAATCTTTTTCAACATAGGCGCCTCCTTTAGTAATTCGGTAGGTGTGAATAGACCTATCTTTAAAAACAATAGAAAAGAAAAAGAAAAGTCAAAGCCAACAAGTGAGTCTTCCTCCTGCAATATAGTTTTAGAGTTTGTTTGGCAATTTTTCGAAAAACATAGGAAAAGGTTTTGTAAATCCAATGGACTCCAGTTCTTTGGGAATTCATAGGAATTCATTATTTTTCGGTGTTTAGATTGTATAATTGGCGCATAGAAAATAGAAAATGACCATTATCGATAGTATATATCTTATGCACCTAATAAATTCAACTTTCTATTATGAAGAAAATTTCGTGAGAGAATAACAAATTAGGAAAGGGAAAAAGTGAGTTTAGGAGAGAGAGAGAGAAAAAAATTTTTGAAGAAAGAGAAAGAAATTAAAAGAGTGAAATTAAAAAATATATATAAAGAGAAAATTTATGAGAGAGAGACATCTAAAAAGGATAATGATAATAGAGAGTTAAGAAAGATAGAGAGAGAGAGAAATTTAATTTTTATTTATTTATTATTTTTTTAATTTTTTTTCCTTTTTAAAATTTTTTTCAATTTTGAAATTTTTTTATATTTTATTTTATTTTTATTATTTTTTTACTTTATTTTTAAAATAAAATAAATTAAATTAAATATATAAATATAAAAAATAAAATTACCCTCTCTCTCTCCCTTTCTCTCTCTCTCTTTCTTTTGATTAAATAAATAAAAATAAAAAATGAAAAATAAAAATAAAAAAATAAAAAAATTCTTTTATTTATATTATTTGATTTATTATTATTATTTATTTTATTTTTATTATTTTATTTTATTTTATTTTATTATTTTATATTTTTAAAAAAAATTTAATTTAATTTTTACAATTTTATTTTTTATTTAAATTTATTTTTTTGTTTTTTATTTATTTTATTAAAAAAATTATTTTTTATTTTTTTATTTTAATTATTATAATTATTATAATTTTTAATTTTTTAATTTATTATTTATTTTATTATTTTATTATTTTATTTTTATTTTTAAAATTTTTACATTTTTAATTTTAATTTTAATTTATTTTTATTTTTTTATTAAATTTATTTTTGTATTCTTATTTTATTTTTTAAAACTTTTTTAATTTTTTTAAATTTTGTATTTTCATTTTAATTTATTTTTTATTTTTTATTTATTTTATTAAAAAAATTATTATTATTATTATTTTAATTATTTTAATTTTTTAATATTTTATTTTAATTTTTTTATTTTTGTATATATATATTTTAAATCTTTTTTTTTTATTTTTTATTTTATTAAAAAATATATTTTTTATTTTTGGATTTTTTTTTAAATTTTTTTAATTTTTTAATATTAATATTAATATTTATATTTATATTTCATTTTTTTAATTTTTATTTTTTATTTTTAACATTTTTTTATTATTTTTAATTTTTTAATTTTTTTTATTTTTGTCTTATTTTATTTTTTATTTTTATTCTTATTTATTTTTTTTATTTTTTTTATTTTTATTTTTTTTTTATTTTTTTATTTTTTATTATTTTATTTTAATTTTTATAATTTTGTCAATAATTTATTTTGTTTCAATTTATTCATTAAAAAAGAGAGTGAAAGATAGAGAAGAGAGAAAGAGAGAATGGCAAAAGTTTTTCGGTCGGTTTTCAATGGAAAAGAAAATTTTAAATTTTCCTATGATTTTCAATTACACAACTTTGTTGCCAAATATAGGAAAGTATCGCATTTTCTTTCCTTTCCCATGATTTCTTTTCCTTTCCCCCAATCCAAACAAGCCCTTAAAAAAATATAGCATTATTCACACCAACAGAATTACTAAGGGCAACTAAGATAAAATCATTCACTATTTTGAATTAGAGGATAGAGATTTGTTTTATCCCAATCTTATGCACAAAGGATCTTGAGAACATGAGTTTATCATTAGGCTGTCAGATTTTACATTCCACGTGACATACATGTCAAAAATATGACCTGAAAATCATGTGGGAGTGTGATATGTGCCATGTGAAATAAAAAATTGGTTGTTTGATGGTTTCCCATAGTCTTAAGATCCTGCGATAAATTGGGATGAAAAATGATCTTCGTAATCTAATTCAAAGCAGTACATGATTTTCAACATCAGTATCCTTGGTATATCAATAAGTGCAGAACTACGAATAGAGCTACCCTTAAAAAAATACTTGATATTATAGGCATCACTGATATGTGAAAACCCCATCTAAGCCGTCTGATTTGAAGGATATGATCTAAAGATAATATGGTGCAATAGTTTAGCACAAAACACGGATATCTATCCTATGATTTTAGGCAATCAACTATTGAATCCAATAATGATTAAATTGAATCATATAAAAAAGATTTGTTTTGTGCAAATCTTTTCCACCAAATATCTTTAAACTAGGGGTTTCAAATCAGATGACTTAGATGGTGCTTTTGTGCGATATAAATCTTTAAAATTTCAAGTTTTTATTTAAAACTATGTGCAAGCGCCAACTTCTTATGTGCACATGATGACTCCTTTATTTAAACCGAAGGGTTGTTCTATCGATACCTCTATTAGCCCACGCAATCTATGAATGCGCGAATGCTGGAACCCCTCAAAATTGTTGATTGCTTCATATCGTATGATAGAGATTGTGTTTCACCCCGATCTTCCACACAATGGATCATGAGATCATGTCTAACCTATCAAATAGTCAAATTTTTTTTCCACATGTCACAGATTCCAAAAAAATGCCCATTGAATCCTATGGCACACATCACGGTCAAATGTGATTTCAGTGCATTTTTGAGATCTGTGACATGTGGAATCAAATAATGACCATTTGATAAGTGAGACATGATCTAAAGATCCATTTGTGAAAGATTGGGGCGAAACATGATCATCATCATCTGATCTGAAGCAATCAGCGATTTTAAAGGGGTTGCACACGTGAGCGCTTCCAAAGATTGTGTGGGCATTAATAGAGGCACCCTTGTCTTATGCGTGCCTACCTATTTATTGAGGGCACCTAGGCTGGAAAACAAGGATACCTATGTTCGAGCTTGTGCCTATGTTCGAAACCCCTTGCCACCCATTTGACTCCTTGAAATTTGACGATAGAGATCATTTTTCATCCCGATCTTCAACACAATAGATCTTGAGACCGTGAGTAGCATCAGCCAAACTACTTGGGCTCTAGGTCCAATGTGAGTAGCTAGGATTGCTTAACCATGTTTCATAATTGGAAAATCGAGCGCCCTGACTCACCCTCATGGAGGAACCTCTTTGGGGCATTGGATTCAAATAACAATTAAGGTGAATCAGGTCTGGAACAACGAATCTCTTTATGATAAACAGATTCATTTTGCAAGTTTGTTATTATGGGTAGTTCCCACAAAAGATCGGACTAATGACGTATATAATACTTGAATTATCGATGTAGATGCTACTGTTGGTATAATCCCAACCACATCTCACTTTAGCCAAGGTTTCCTAAGTTATTAGGAGACTATTATTGGAAGTGTTTTGAAAACTTACAACTCTTAGGAGATTTGAGAGTTACGTATCCAAAAGGTGCTTAGAGCCTATTGTGAGAGAGTTTTTTTCTCTAAGGAAAGAGAGAGCTTGGTGAAAGTTTTATAGGAGAATACTTTTGAGAGAAAAAGTATTGCAGAATAGCTTGGGGATTGGAGATCCGATTGAAGCCGTTCTTGTATCGGAATCGTGACTATATTCCGGTAGATCTCTTCTCTATTATTTGAAGGACCGCGCACTTGGTTTAACCACAGATTTGTGGTTGAAGATCGTGCTAGATCTTGATTGAGTTTGCACTAGAGGGAAGAGAGTATGTGTGCGCTGTAAACATTCATAAAAATAATGCATATACTCCCGTGGACGTAGCCCTCGATTGGATGAACCACACAAATCTTTGTGTTGTGCGTGTGATTAATTTTTCTCTAAATCTTCTTATTTTTTCGCATTCATCGCGATAAGGAATTTGTAGAGTGGGTAGAATTCCTAACAAGTGGTATCAGAGCCAAGTTTACGCTACAATGACGATGAAGGTCTCGAATGCATGATTTGAGGTGGAGAAGTTTTCTAGGAAGAATAACTTCGCTTTGTGGCAAGTCAAGGTCACAGATCTCCTTCTCCAACAAGGCATTGATGATGCCCTACTTGGAAAAGAGATGAGGAAGAAGGCAGAGATGTTCGATGAAGAGTGGAACTCTATTGATAAGAGGGCCGTAAGCACTATCCGATTGTGCTTGTCCGATGAAGTTCTTTACAACGTTCTTCACGAGAGGACGACCGTAGATCTGTGGAAGAAGATGGAATCTCTCTACATGATAAAGTCGTTGTCCAACCAACTCTTCATGAAGAAGCAACTCTACACCTTTCGTATGAAGGCTGGTACGCGTATTCATGACCATTTAAATTCTTTTAATAAAATAGTTAGTGAACTATTGAGCATTAAGGTGAAACTTGAAGAAGAAGATCTCGCACTTCTCTTGCTCACCTCATTGCCACCGTCTTATGAGCACCTTGTTACCACATTAATTTATGGTAAAGACACTATTACCGTTGAAGAAGTGACTGATGCACTTCTTTTCGACGAATTGAGAAAACAACCCGAATCTAACTCCGAAGAGATTAGTCTCTTAAGCGAAAGGAGTCGAAACTATAATCGCAAAAGAGGCAAATTCAGAGGGGATAATAAATCAACGAGAGGAAACAGCAGGTCCAAATCTAGGGGTGACAGAAAGGATATTATCTGTTACTTCTGTAAGCAATCTGGACATATTCGCAAATATTGCAAACAGAGATTGAATAATAATAAGAGTGATGAAGGGACTTTGCAACAGACTAGTGTTGCTAAGTCAAATTCCGGTGAAGACCTATTGTGTGCATTGTTAAGCTCCAGTCAATTTGATGATAGATGGATCCTAGATTCAGGGGCATCGTATCACATGCGTCCGTACAGAGATTGGTTTGACCAATATAAGGTAGCCAATGGTGGGACAATTTTGATGGGAAATGACAGTATATGTGAAGCAGTGAGTATCGGTTCAATCAGAATCAAGATGTTTGATGGCTGTGTTCGCACTCTTACTGAGGTTAGGCATGTGCCTGATTTGAAGAAAAATCTGATCTCGTTGGGGGCATTGGATGAGATAGGATGTCGAGTCATTCTAGAATCCGGTAAACTAAAGGTTGTACGTGGTGCTATGACTTTGATGAAAGGTGAAAAGATGGGGAATCTGTATACTTTAGTAGGCAACACAATCAGCAGCAGTGGTGTTGCAGCTACAAAAGATTCCAAGGACCTCTCAGATTTGTGGCACAAAAGGCTTGGTTACATGAGTGAACGTGGGCTGACAGAGCTTATAATGAACAAGGCGATTTCTGAAATTCAAACTTGTAAACTGATTTTTTTTGAAAATTGTATCTTTGGGAAGCAGAAGAAAGTCAGTTTCTCTACTGGAAAACACACTTCGAAAGGGCTGATTGATTACATACATTCAGATGTATGGGGACCAGTTAAAGTCACTTCAGTAGGTGGAGTCAACTATTTTGTATCATTTATAGATGACTACTCCAGGAAAGTTTGGGTGTATCCGATTAAAAATAAATCAGATGTGTTTCAGAAATTTAGGCAGTTGCAGAGTATGGTTGAAAAGCAAACTGAAAGAAAGGTAAAGATTCTCAGATCATATAATGGTGGGGAATACTTGTCATCAGAGTTCAAGGCTTACTGTGAAAATCAAGGGATTGTTAGGCACTTAACAGTTCCTGAAAATCCTCAGCAAAATGGTGTAGCAGAGAGGATGAATAGAACACTATTAGAAAAAGCGCTGTGTATGTTGAACCATTCTGGCTTGAGTCATGGGTTCTAGGCTGAGGCAGTGAACACGGCATGTTACTTGGTCAACCGGTCGCCTTCAGCGGCACTGAACTCGAAAACTGCAGATGAGGTTTGGTATGGAAGATACGGGAGCTAGTCTCACTTGAGGGTGTTTGGATGTGCGGCTTATGCATTACTTCAGGGAAGTGAACGATCCAAGTTGGATCCAAAATCCAAAAAGTGTGTCTTGATTGGCTATGGTGAAGGAGTCAAGGGATATCGTTTGTGGGATACAGAATCTTACAAAGTGATAATTGAAAGAGATGTTACTTTCAACGAAGATGAGTTTCCGATGAAAAAGGCGGAAGACAAACCTCAACCATATGGTGAACCTCAGGTACAAGTTGATGTTGAAAGGCATGAGCAAGATAAGAAAGATAATGAAGATGACACAATTTCTCAAGACTTGCAGTCCCAGGTACCGGTTCAGTCTACCTTGAGAAGATCAGAGAGGAGGAAGAAACGTCCTGAAAAGTTTAAGGACATGGTTCCTTTAACACTTGCACTTATAAAAGAGAATGTATTGAACATGTTTATTAAGCCGGCTATACAGAAGAAGTTTGGGCATTGCCTAAACTTGATTAACACTTGTCGAAGTTGTTGATGCCGGTTGGGGCGATGACGGGGTTGGGGATGATACCTTGGTGGAGATTGTTGAATAAGGTATAATCCCAACCACATTTCACTTTAGCCAAGGTTTCCTAAGTTATTAGGAGACTATTATTGGAAGTGTTTTGAAAACTTGCAACTCTTAGGAGATTTGAGAGTTACGTATCCAAGAGGTGCTTAGAGCCTATTGTGAGAGTTTTTTTCTCAAGGGAAAGAGAGAGCTTGGTGAAAGTTTTATGAGAGAATACTTTTGAGAGAAAAAGTATTGAAGAATAGTTTGGGGATTGGAGATCCGATTGAAGCCGTTTTTGTGTCGGAATCGTGACTATATTCCGGTAGATCTTTCTCTATTATTTGAAGGACCGCGTACTTGGTTTAACCACAGATTTGTGGTTGAAGATCGTGCTAGATCTTGATTGAGTTTGCACTAAAGGGAAGAGAGTATGTGTGCACTGTAAACATTCATAAAAATAGTGTATATACTCCCGTGGACGTAGCCCTCGATTGGGTGAATCACGTAAATCTTTGTGTTGTGCGTGTGATTAATTTTTGCCTAAATCTTTTTATTTTTCCGCATTCATCGCGATAGAGAGTTCGTAGAGTGGGTAGAATTCCTAACAGCTACATAGTTGTTTCTCATCCTTTAGAGACTAGAAACTACGAGAGAAGCATCTATCAACAAAAGGTTCCCCTAAGATGATCATCTTATGACTATTGAGAATGGATCAAATCATACGATCAATTTTTTTATTACACATGGTATGGTTTCAAAAAAAGTCGTCCTAAAATCACATGACACAAATCACACTCAAGCGTTGGGATGTGTGACCTTTGAATAAAAAAAGAGACTAAATTCATTGTGTGGAAGATCGGGGGTGAAAACTTATCTCCAATATCTGATTCCAAGTAGTCAATTTGTTTTAAGGGGGGCTACAGAAGTAGGCGCCTTCAGTAATCTTGTAATTGCAGACAAAGGTAGTTGGAAAACTAAGTATCTGATTCACTTTGAATTGGATGATGGAAATGGGTTTCATCCAATCTTCCACTGTTCCACACATTGATCCTCTATCAAACGATCATTTCTTTTTATAGACAGTGTTATATAGTGGACAGGTTTTGATAGACAGCTTATGTGGTGTGACGTGACTGACTGTAGTGCTTGAGCCCTACTATGTGCTCAGCCAGTCACGTCACGCCACATAAATTATTTATAAAATTGTCTATGAAAACTTGTTCACCATTTATAATTTTCTTTTTTTTTATTCCGTGTGGCACAAGCTCCAAAAAGGTGACTCAAAAAACACGTGGCACACATTACACTTAGGGATGCAAGTTTGACCCAAGACCCAAACTTGACCCGAAAACCCCAATAACTGAACCGGCCCGAAACCAGATTTCAATTCTGGTTCAGTTTGATTTTGGTTTGGGGTGGCAAAACCAAAACCGATTACGTAGGATGAGAAAATAAAAAAAATTTAAAAAACATGAAAAAATTCAAAAAAATCAAAAGCAATTAAAAAATATGACGAAAAGAAATCTGAAATCGAAATCAAACTAAAAAACTAAAATTTTCGGGTTTTGGTTCTGAGTTGAGCCAAGTTCGGGTAAACCGATTTGGTTTGGGTCGGAATCGGTTCTAGGTAAACCAACCCGAAAACTGAAAATATGGGTCTCGGGTCGAGTCGGGTACAGGAACTCGCATCCCTATACTCCTCCGGAGTGTGCCACGTCGACAGAAACCCGACGCCTGTGGTCTAAAATAAAAATTCATTGGCCCATATCTGATCCCAATCTCTCAACGCCGTTGATTGAAATCCGCTGACTCAACCGATTTCAGTTCGGGCGCCGTCAGTCAATCGGTAGGCGCGAGTAGAGCTACCCTGTAAAACCAAACCAAAATCTCTTCCGAAGTTTGAAACACAGAAGAAGGTGGGAAGAGCAATGGCGCTCCCAAGAGCCTTCAAAGAACGTCTTCAACAAATGGATGAAGCCAGAAACCAAAGGCTCTCTCTTCTCCAGGTACTCCTCTCTCTCTTCAAAACCTTAATTCCATTCTCTCTCGCTCTCTCTTCTTTTCAAACAAACAAACAAATAAACCCTAATTCCATAAACCTAAGTAATTACAGGCCGAAAAAGAGCTCCAGAAAAAGAAATCTTTGCTTTTGGCGGCGAAGCTCTTGAACCTGCGTCGAATTGAGCAGAATTGTCTAATGCTAGAACAGAAGGACGCGTTGTTGAGATATCAGATCTCCCTCAAGAAGTCTGAAATTGATACCATCGAATCCAAGTATCAGACTGCTGAGCAACATTTTAGGTAATTTTTTTTAAAAATATTTTATTAGTTAGATTTGGGGAATTCATTATTAGTACTCTTATTGGAATAGGGATTTGAAGATGGAGATGGATGAGATTGAGAAGCGGAAGAAGGAGAAGGAGAGGTATTATGGGGTGAAGAGATTGGAAATGAAGGAGTTTAAGGAAGATGTTGGGAGCTTTGTTTTCGAATCTCGCTTGCAAGTGGAGGAGATGCGGAGTACCGTGTCTGAGGTAAACTGAGTGATTTTTTTTTGTTAAATTTCCCAAATCGACCCTATAAGATTTACCATTTCCGTGAGAGACCCTATATTTTCACCTTTCCCCAACCGACCAGCACTAAGCCGAGCCAGTTTCAGCTAGCACAAAAAGTCAGAAATATCCTTTCTTACTTTTTTTTTTTTTGTTCTAGGTGGTTTAAAATTTTAAATATTTGCACTTTTTTATATTTATGCCGTATGATTTGAACGTCAAAATATAAAATGGATGGTGTCAAAGATTGACACAAAAAAAGGCATATCGCCTCTTTAAAAAAAATAAAAATTTAAATAGTCGATAGCGACTCTTTAAACAGTGGGAACAGACTCTTTCAAGACGCGATGGTAACTGTTTAAAGAGTCGATGGCCCCTGTTTTTGAAGAGGCGATATTGCCTTTTTTGAAAAGTCGATGTGACTGTTTAAAGAGTCTATGATTTTTTTTTTTAACAGTCGATGGCTCCTATTTTAAAAAATAAATAAAAATAAATATATATATATATTTTTGGATCTATTGTCTAAACAGTCGATGGCGACTGTTTAATCAGTCGGTATTGACTAGTTAAAGAGTCGTCATCACCTCTTGTACCGACTGTTTAAAGAGTCGGCCTCAACTATTTAATATATATATAATTTTTTTAAAGAGGCGATATCGCCTTTTTTTCGTGTCTATCTTTGGCACCATCAATTTTATATTGTGGCCTTCAAATCAGACGACATAGATCCCGTTTTACATCGCGTCAAGGATCAAAATATCAGCCATGATAATTTGGTCAAAATTTCAGCCGATAATTTCAATCCCATACAAAATATGACCGAAATTTCGGTCCAAGTTATCGTTTCGGTGAGGACTGAAACCGATAATTTAGATTGAAATTTCGGTCATTTCGGCCGAAATTTTGATCCTTGCATTGCGTAAATATAGAAAAGTGCAAACATTTAAAATTTTAAACTATGTAGAATGAAAAAAGTGTAATAAGGGGTATTTCTGACTTTTTGTGCTAGCTGAAACTGGCTCGGCTTGGAGCTGGTCGGTTTGATTAAAGGTGAAAATATAGGGTCTCTGGCGGAAAAGGTGTATTTGACAGGGTCGATCCGGTAAATTTCCCTTTTTTTTTAAATTTTTTGAAATTGAATATTATATTTGTTCAAGTATATATAGTAGGGGTCTCAACGGGCTGCTCATGCGCTCCATCCTGCCCGACCCGGCCTGAGATGGGCCGGGTGTGGACTAAGTGGGCTGGACCGGCTTGATTAGTAAGTTGGGCCGGGTATGAGCGAGTTCCAAAAGCCCGATTAAAAATAGGCATGTTTAAGCCTAGTCCAAGTCCAGCCCGATAAATTGTGCTAATTTTTATAGAAGTTGTCCGCAGTTAGCAGGTCGACCCAACTCGGCCTGCAATGGGCTTGATATGGGCTAAGTTAATTAGGTCCGATTAATTGAATGGGCTGGCCCGACCTGATTAGTAATCAAGTTGGGTATGGGCTAGCGAAGCCCGATTATAATCGGCCTATTGAAGGGCCGACCCAAACCTGCCCTGGCCCACAATGGGCCGAGTATGGGCTATGTTAAGTAGGCCTGATAAATAAATGGGCTGGCCTGGCCCGAATAGTCATCGAGCCTGGTAAGGGCAATCGCTAAGAATTCTCATTATAATCAGCATGTTGAAGTCCCAACTCAAACCTGGCCCGGCCTGCAATGGGCCAGGTATGAGCTAAGGTAAGTAGGCCTGATTAATAAATGGCCCCACCCGCCCTGTTTAGAAATCTAGCCGGATATGGGCTAGCGCTAAGAAGCCCGATTCGTTTAAGGGCCGACCCAAACCTGACCTGGCCCGCAATAGGGCTAGGTATGGGCTAAGGTAAGAAGGCCTGATTAATAAATTGGCTGGCTTGGCCCGATCAGTAATCAAACCGGGTATGGACTATCACTAAGAAGCCCAATTGTAATCGGCCCGTTTAATCCCCGTCCTGAACTTGAGCTGGCCCGCAATGGGCCGGATATGGGCTAATGTTGGTTGGCCTGATGCATAAATGGGCTGGACTGACCTGGTCTGATTAGTAACCTGGGCTGGCTATGGGCTAGTTCAAAAAGTCCAATAAAAAATGTTTAAGCGCTGCCTGAACTCGGCCTGATTCCATCAAATGAATTATTTTATATTGAAATTGTCAGGGCGGCCTGCGGCCCAACTCGACCTTAAGGTCAGCCCGATTCATAAATGGGTTGGCCGCCCAATTAGTAACCAGGCCAGGAATGGACTGGCTTTAAGAAACCCTATTATAATCAGCCTGTTTAAGACCCGGCCCAATCCATCAAGATCCTAAGTATAAAGCTTCATATATAATATGATGATTATTTACAAACAACATGCCAGAGAATCACGAATTGGCCATCTCAAGCACTGACACACATGGTATGCTAAAATCCATATCTGAGACATTGCATTAGTACCATGTGATAAATTACATATTAGATTTTTTTCCTGCCTAAAATAAACGGATAAAATTAAGATCAAGAAAACAAGTTAACGAGAAATATTATGTTCACAAAATACATACAATGTTTATGGATTTGTAATTTCATAGTAACCATATGTCACTAGAGCCAAAATCCAATACATTTTGTATATCTGGTGAAATTTAACTATGTTCATGCATAATGGATATATTTTCTTTTTTACTCCTCTTTCCTGCTGAAAGATTTATGTAACTGAAGCTAAGAATGGTTAGTGGAATTGTTAGAGGAGATGGGATTAGTAAATTGATGACTGATATTAAGTTGCTTGGTAAGTGAAATGCATTAATGTAATTGCACTCATCCGTGGAGATAATTTCATACTAAACGTTTTTGCTAATTGATTTATTGGCTCGAATCTATTTTGATCATTTTATCATACAAAACAAGTTCCTCTATAGGGCTTCTTCAAAAGACACGTATTGACGCGGGACAAACGCTAAAACCCAAATTTGCGGATTTGGGATTAATTTTTAGAATGAATTGAATAGCGGAAATATTCAAATCAAGCAACACATAAAATTAATTCAATGAAAGTAATAAAATAATTTAGATTAATCCATTTAAGCGTCTGAATGCGTGGAAATCTTCCCGATCTAGAAAAACGGCTCCGATGAAGGAACTCGGAATTCGTTCTATTTTAGGACATCAACCGATAATCACAATATCATTTCTTGACTCCTCGGGGATTTTAAATGAAATAGGGCTTCAAATAATTTCAATAAAAGGGAAAAACTTGGGATTTTGAGTTTTTATTAACGGAAATAAAGACGGATGATATCTGACAATAACTAGAGAAAAGATGAAATAAAAGGATAGATTCCACGGCTTCACACCAAGGATTTTCCAAAGCTTCACACTACGGCTGTACGTCGGCTTCGCACCAAGTCGCACGAGAAACGATTGCTCACTCCTCAAGGTTTGAAGGATTCACTCCCTCGGTTGAAAACTCTTCACAAGCTCTCTAGGGTTTGCACAGAAGTAACTCTCTTTTCTTAGCCTTTTTATATAGGTTAAGAAAATCCTAAACGATAAAAAACTCGCAATAAAAGAGTCCTAAAATAATAAAAAACTAAAAAGGCAAAAAAAAAGAAAATTTCCGTCACTGTAGCTCGCTTGAGTGAGGATTATAACCGCTCGAGCGAGGGCTCACTCGAACGAGCTTAAGTGATCGCTCGAGCGAGGGCTCGCCGTTGCACTGTTCTCCTCGCGGTTTGTATCCGTTTCTCCTCTGAGGGTACGGTGGTCGGGCTTCCTCTACATTTCTTCTGACGCCGAAAATTTGTTGTTGCCCCAAATCTGAGGCTCCTAAACTTGGCGTTCCTCGTCAGTTGCCTCCACTCAAAATGTTTCATCTCGATTGAAACACGCACGCCACACTTTAGGGGCTCCATTCGTGGTTTGCCTTGCCACGCTGTGAGATACTTCTGATTCTTGCTTTCATTGGCATGGAAGCTTGGAAATTCTATGACCTTCTCATTCGACCATTTCTTATATTGCACAGGTAAGGTACGAGATAGAAAATGGGACAATGAGTGCGGTTGGGTTGGGTGCTCAACAAGGAATGGATCAAAGGGCGGGGTAGTGGGATCAAGAATGGGTGTAAGATTCGTCATGACAACTACAGGATGATTGCCCTTGTCTAGAAGAAGATCTAGACCTTCACCCTTACCTCTTTCCGAGATTGGGAAAGATTCCACATGCTCAGAGCCATCATAAATTAACACAAAACTGTTAGTATCAAATTAATTAAATATATTCAATGTGTTAGTCCGATCATGTGTATTTCCAGTGCTCAATAAATTTATATTATTAATCCCATGCAAATTAGAATGATGATGTGATCCTAGCAACTCTAATGACTCACTTGAGATGGGTACATTATCAACACCGTCCTCCGCAATGGGAATTGTCCTAATGCAACCTATGGCTTTGACCGAAACCTCACCTTCCTTATCACTTGGAGTGCTACATGGTTCGTATACTTCTTCTGGTATCTCGTTATCCTCTTTCTCAGTATGCTCCTGAATGATCAAAGTTTGACTCTTACTAGGACATTGGGATGCAAAGTGACCACAACCTTGACACTTATAACATTGTTGCGGGGCACGTCTAGAACTCTCGACCATTGGTCCCTTTTCTTTGTCAACTTGAGGAATTATGGATTTTGAGGATTGGCTAGAGGCATTATTTTCCTTTTCGATAGGGTTAGATTGATGCTCAAATTTGGAAGACTTAGACCGGCCATGACTGGGTGTGTCTAGATACCATTCTAATTCTTCGACCCTAGCAAAACATTCCTCCAGATCCGCAACGGGATAAGGAATGAGTTCCCTCTATAACTCTGGGCGAAGACCCATTTGGAATCAGGAGAGGGTAACTTTTGCTGGTTTATCGACATCGGCCTGGGTCATCAGGTCTTCAAACCGATCGATATACTCTGTGACTGGGGAGTCTTTTTGATGCAATGACTGCCACTGATCAAGAATACGTTCATCATATGATACGAGAATGTATTTTTCGTGCAGTTGGACTTTCATTTCAGCCCACGTGGAAATAGCACGAAGACACTGGATTTGCCTACGACGCTTCGCTCCCAACCAGTAAAGTCTGGCTTGACCTATAAGCTTGACTTTGACAAATCTGACCTTGCGATCTTCAGACAAGGCATACCACTCAAAGTAGTTTTCCATGCTGGCGACCCATTCAAGAAAGATCTTGGGTTACCTTTTCCCGTCAAAAGTAGGGGCGTCCATTTTCACAGATTTCATGACCTATCATCCAGATTGGTTTGGACCGTCGGGGAAGAACATCTCTCCTACGATCACGGTTGTTGACTCTAATGTGATTCTCAGTGATGAGCCCATTGATCTCTTTGAAACGAGTCTCTAAAGCCTCATGTCGGGCTTGTTGATTAGCGATGCGCTCATCCATTCGGGTTTGACTAGCGGTCACCTTAGATGTAAGATCTCTAATTAGGGCCTCTAAGGTACTGGTATCCATGAGGGAATTATGCAAGACGAAATATACTAAAAGCAAGTGAATCCTAAAATCTATATGACACGGACAACCCTAAACTAAGACTGTGCTCTGATACCAAAACTGGCGCGGGACAAACGCTAAAACCCTAATATGCGGATTTGGGATTAATTTTTAGAATGAATTGAATAGCGAAAATATTCAAATCAAGCAACACATAAAATTAATCCAATGAAATTAATAAAACAATTTAGATTAATCCATTTAAGCGTCTGAATGCGTGGAAATCTTTCCGATCTAGAAAAACGGCTCCGATGAAGGAACTCAGAATTCATTCTAGTTTAGGGCATCAAACGATAATTGCAATATCGTTTTTTGACTCCTTGGGGATTTTAAATGAAATACGGCTTCAAATAATTTCAATTAAAGGGAAAAACTTGGGATTTTGAGTTTTTATTAACGGAAATAAAGATGGATGATACCTGACAATAACTAGAGAAGATGAAGTAAAATGATAGATTCCAAGGCTTCACACCAAGGATTTTTCAAAACTTCACACCACGGCTGTACGTCGGCTTCGCACCAAGTCGCACGAGAAACTATTGCTCACTCTTCAAGGTTTGAAGGATTCACTCCCTCGGTTGAAAACTTTTCACAAGCTCTCTAGGGTTTGCACAAAAGCAACTCTCTTTTCATTCAATAATCATAAAACTGTTTAATAAAGTGTTTACAATGCCTTTATGTAGGCTAAGAAAATCCTAAACGACATAAAACTCGCAATAAAAGAGTCCTAAAATAATAAAAAACTAAAAAGGTAAAAAAATAAATAAATTTCCGTCATTGTAGCTTGCTTGAGCGAGGATTATAACCGCTCGAGCGAGCTTAAGTGATCACTTGAGTGAGGGCTCGCCGCTGCACTCTTCTCCTCACGGTTTGTATTCGTTTTTCCTTTGAGGGTACGGTGCTCGGGCTTCCTCCACATTTCTTCTGACGCCGAAAATTTGTTGTTGCCCCAAATCTGATGTGACAGCCCGGATTTCGGCACCCCGAAACCCGTGCCATCAGCATGATCCTCCAAACCATGCCCCAAAACTATGCACGGAACATTGGTATAACAAGCACAATTTAATAGATAAAGCAATTAATCTCATAAAGTAGAAACGGTTAATATGCCCAACTGGCATATGCAAAAGATAGTTCTACTTTCATATCACTGCATGAACAGAGAATCGGCCCGAACCATCGGTGATAAACAGATCACCCCAGATGGTTCGCCAAAAGAATAATCCAATTTAATTACATGTTTATCAAAATAAAGGCTTGACATACCAAGCCGTACAAATCTGCTCTCAAAAGTACTCTCTGTCAAAGTACACAGCAGAGTCTCCTAGAAGAAGTCCTCGGGTGGAGGCTCCAACTCGTGTCCAGGCACGTAATCCGAATCACCCGTATCTACGTCTCCCGAAGCCTCGACAGTTGCTATCAATGGACTTGCGACGTATAGTCTAAAGGGTGAGCTACATCCTAGCTCAATAGGGAACAAACACAATGAACATATAAATTAAGACTCACATATATTCCATGATATTCTAAGCATGATGTGTCTATGCATTTGCTAGAAAACAGTTTAAAAGCTGATGAATTGCATTCAAGTTTACTGGTAATTAGCATGTCTTACTTTACTGTTGATTTATCATGAGTGACACTGAACAAGCCTAAAACAAAACTTAAATCTTCAACTTAAGTAATCCCCGAGCAATATAGCATTGAGCCCCGATGAGGTACCCTTCATCGTCGTCTAAATAGACAGTTGTTATAAAGTATTCCCTGGGAATACGACCCAAGCCCCTTTTCACTAGGCGGCGGGGTTAAAAACTCATTTCAACATCCCTGGGATGTGCTTACTGTTACGGATAGACCTCCGCATTGGAGTACGGATTGGCCGCCGTACCGGTCACGGATATCCTGCCGCGTCAATCGTGGGTATCCCGCCACGTCGGTGGGGTATCCTATCAAACCTCAAATAACAAAAATAACATGTGTTTTACATATAGTTGTTCACCGTGTAAGTGTGCTATCTTATATCAGTTAGGCCTCAACAGTAATTATTCAATCATATATATATATATATATATATATATATATATATATATACACATCCCTGGGATGTATACATACCGGCATCACACCTGATGCCTTTATTACTTTCTCATCCCTTGGGGATGTCTCATTCTTATTAGATTACTTGATCTTAATCACTTGCATCGCACCGATGCCTTTTTCACATTCTTGGTGTTACACACACACCCATTTTCATAAAGCTTTTCGTAATTTAAAACAACTTCAAATCTGATAATTATATCACTACATACATGCTCTTGAAATTAAAGTACATGTTCAAGGTGTTCCCTACTTCAAGTTTCTGATGGTCCAAGCATTAAGGTCCCACGCGGCTCCTTATGCTCGCTTTCACACGTACCACCTATGGTACATCATAACACAAGCAATACATTACTAAAGATGTAATGAAGAAGGTCCTAGACCCTCCATGAATCTCAAAGAAAAATTATAAAGTTAAGCAAAACTGTTAAAGTCGATTAATTGATTCTCAAAATCGATTAATCGAAATACAATTCGATTAATCGATTCCCAAAATCGATTAATCGAAACCCAAATCGATTAATCGATTCTCAAAATCGATTAATCGAGATTCAAATTCGATTAATCGGTCCCAAATCGATTAATCGAAGTCTAACATAATGAAGTCGGTTCTCAAATCGAGTGGTCGAAAGTCTGAAATCGATTAATCGAAATCCAAAATCGATTAATCGATTTCCCAACTCGATTAGTTGATTTCCCAACCCAGTCGATTAGTCGATTTCCAAATCGATTAATCGAACATCCAAATCGATTAATCGAAATCCAATTCGATTAATCGAAATCGGGCACTCATGACTTTTCAATTTCTGGGCCAAAATCGATTTATCGAATCCCAATTTCGATTAATCGATTTGGCCAGATTTAGCCCCCTTTCGGGCTGTTCTTCCAAAATTCTTTCCCTTTCTTTTCCCTTCTTTTTCTAAGTCTTTAATCTATGATTTTACACATGCTAGACAGAATTTCATTCATCCATTCTCTATGTATTGAAATCAAATCACACTTACCTTAATAAATCCTTCAAAGGGTTGATTTGTTGGGTATGATGGCTAGGGTTCCATCATTCCGCTTTACGATCCCAATCGCTTTGAATCCGACAATGAATGCTCTAATTAGCCCTTTGATTTGCATTCACTCCTTCCTCAATAACTCCTCTTGCTTTCTCCCTCTCTCTCTCTTCTTAACTCTTCAACAACCAAAAGAAAAGGATTCTAGGGTTATTAAACCCTTATATCCTCTCTCCTGTGTTGTTAAACACATACACCAGAGATAGGTGTATGTGACCACTAACTCACACTATACACTACTCTTAAGTCGTATTGACCTCACATTAGTTCATCACTTTACGAGTTCATTGTTTGACTATCACTTGGTCAACCCTATGACTAATCGGGCACGGATCCCGAGGTCAAAGTTAAAAGCTCAATTTTTCGGGATATTACATCCGAAGCTCCTAAACTTGGCGTTCCCCGTCACATACCAATCACAAAACCACAAGTTTCTAAAGAAATTAATCAGGGAGAGAGCTTTTGACTCATTTTACTAAACAGGGTCTCTTGAAAACTCTTAATTTCAATTTGTTCAACAAAGTTTGTTTATCCACTATTACTGATATGCACAACTTTGACAAATAGGTTCCTCTTTGATCTTTAGGGTTGATATCTGGGGGTGTATGAGGGGGGTGAAAGCCTCTAGGAAGACTACTCCAGTTAGACAAGACCAAGGAAGCACGGATACTCCATTTTTGGCAACTTATCCGTATCGTGTCCGCTTCAGATACCAATACTTGAGGGATATGGCTGCATGCATATCCTAGGCGTTTTCGAAAAAAATATATTAAAAAAGGAAGAAAAACAGACTGTGAGTTTGGGATTTAGGATTTTTATGAAAAGAAGAAGAGAAAATCGAAGGAGCCTACCCATTTGAAATTAGTCTCTGTTACTTTTTGTTTTTTCTATTTTGTTTTCTCCTTCTTATTCTTCTTCTTCTTCTTATATTTAGTAACCTAAAATATACCCAAAAATATGTAAAAAAATATTTTTTATATACAAGTATCATATCTTTATTTTTTTGAAAATTGTCGTATCACTGTACCCGTATCGTATCGTACCCGTGCCATGTATCCATATCCATGCTTCTTAGGATAAGACAATCAGAGCTGGGTAGCTACCACTTGTCCGTTCCGTAAAAGAATAAGAGCTAGTTGGTCCTGTCCTGCCCGTAAGAACTGTTTGTTGACCGAGCTTAACAGCCTTGTTAAACTTGTTAGAGGAGCCAAACAATCAGGAACTGTCCTCACTGGCCGAAACAAAGTAGTAACACCTGCTTTATTCAAGCCAGAAGTTAGACAAGACCAGAAAAAAATGTGCACAAAAATACCACAAGATGAGCAGACCATCAAGAAACAAGAGGCCAAACTGAAACCAAAGCAGATAACCTGATTGATTCAACCTCTTAAATTGACCTTCACCCACCTCATACTCGCAGATTCCCCTGTATGGAGCCACCGTCGCAGTATAGTAATAGCATGCCCGACCTGATCCCATCATTTGTTTTGGACAGGAATGTGTCTTCCTAGGCAGCTGCAGGCAGTTAACGTTCGATCCGTCTCAGGCTCGTTGCCCATCGTCTCTTGCAGCTACTAACAGCTGTTTCATACTAGTAGGCATTGGAGCATTAATCTGAATTGTTAGCTCCGTGATCAGACGGCTGGACTTTGTTCCTCCCTTCATAATGGTCAATTGTGGAAGAGGGGAGTGGGCTAGACTCCCTAAACACTGTTAGCATAACCCGAAATTCGATTGTAGGTTACCCTGAGGTTTTGTATCAATCAAAGTCATCTAGCAGCACCGAAAGTGTTCTGTTATCACTTAATGATAACAGTTTGGTATTCCTTTTTAGGGAAAAAAAGATCCTTCACTTGCGATCTGAACAGTAGTTAAACCAACTCTAACTGAACTGATAGAAAGAATTTTAATAGAGAGAAAAGAGAGAACTATTTGAACATTCCAGCTTAGGGTTGGTAAACCCTTGTGAGAATTTTAATGTTGAAACCTTGCCACTATAGAAATTTGGAGCAACATAACTGAAAAAAACTTCTATCTTGGTCCAGGCCTTGATGCTTCCTCTAGAGACAATTTTTGAACATTTAAGGCTGGTATTTTTTTCCTTGCATATGATATTATTCGTTCAACCTTAAGTTAGTGAGTTTTTATATATCTGGTCCAATGCCAGGGAAGAAAAATAATAGGTTGCCCATTCATCCCTGGGTTAATATGGTTCAGGGTTCGACTTTTTACAATATCAGAGGTGTTCAGCAGTATAAAAGTCTCTCTGTTTGATTGTTCATTCACTCCAATGTCTGTTATCAGTTGTATAATTTAACCAACATTTGGAAAAATACAAGATTAGAAAAACCTGAACTTGTATATCCAATTTTATTCTGCTAGGTTTAGTTGAGGCATTTTCATATTGTTTGGTTTGATTAAAGTGTATAGACAACTCAGGTTCAATCTGAAACCATGACCGAAATGAAATGCATTCAAAGATCATTCCAGTTCTTGATTTGGACCTAGATTGGCTGAACTAGGTAACCTTAGCATAAAGTGCTGCTCACAAACTTATAGCCATAAATTTTTATCAAACATGATTATAGGGATTGACGCTGGACGGTACCTTAAACTATGTGAATGCGATGATTGATTTTACCGAAATTAAATTGAATTAAATTAAGCAATAAAACTCTCAAAATATAACGAATACCTCAGGCTTTCGTAGTATTCCATGGGAGGATCATGCATAATTCAGGCAGGGTTCCGGGCGTTAAATCCGTTAGGTTGTAGTGTGGATCGCCGTAGAGATAGAGCTCTAGATTTCCAGATTAAGGCGCTCACAATGCAATGATGGAATCTTTGGTTTCGGGTTCTTTTGATATGGATGGGCTTAGCGGTCTGATGGAGGCTACGGTGGATGAATCGGATTGATTCAATGGTTTTGGGGAAAATTAGGGTTTAGGAATTCAAAGGGATGATGGCTGAATTAAGATTGTGGGATCACACAAGCAGTGAAGATAAAATAGATAGATAGAAGATAGATTTTGTGGGCTTCGCACCAAACCCTTCTCGGGAAGAGGAATCACTCTTCGAAGAAACTCATCTCAAGTTTTTCTAGGGTTTGCACAAAAGCAAGCTCTCAATTTTCATTATTCAAAAACTCTATATTACAAAGCTATAAAGACCTTTATATAGTAGGTCATTAAACAATAGAAAACCGTAAAAACAATTAAATAAGAAAAGACAAACTTAACCCTGAAACTTAAATTCGAAATTAAAATTAAAACTACTAAGACATATGCTCCTTCCTTTCTCCAGAATTTTCATTTTTTTTACGCCTGGTTTTTCTTCCTTTATGCTCGGTTCTGATTTCTTCACGGGCTGTTTAAAAGCCCATTCATGGGTCCATTTCTTCCTTGCTGATTTTTTTCGATTGGCTCGGCCACGGTCCAAACATGCGGATTTGAATTCCCCGTCAATCTCCTTGACTTTGAAAAAGTTCGACCTCGAACTTTAGCCGACATTGATAAGCGTTACCAAGCATGCTTGTTTCCCATGAATCTCGGACTTTTGAATGGTCTCGGGCTCGGTAGGGGTGATCATAGATGCTTATGCTTCAATGATTGCGGGTTTGGTAGGGCCTATCATGGATGCTTGAACTTCAACGATCTTGGGCTCTTCGACAGTTTCAAAATCTGTCATGATCTCAGCAACTGGTATGGACTCTTCAATCGGACGTTGTTCCAGCACAAGATCAAGCAACTGGTGTGGACTCTACAACCGGACGTTGTTCCGGCACAAGATCAAGGCGGATAACTGGATCTACGTGAATAACGGGCGCCATCGGCTCTTCCATAGGCATGGAAGTACTTTGATTTATTGTAGGTTCAGTATCTTCCACTGATACAGGTACGACCACGGGTTCGGGTAGAGGAACTTCTACTCGTAGAGATTTTCTCACCGGTACGGCTATGGGGACGAAATCTCTCGCCTCCAATCTTAAAGCGTGAATCACGTCTAATACGTCTTCGGATAGATTGTGAATAAAATCTTTGATAATTATTGCGCTAATATTCTCACGCCATTCAACCACGATCCGACGCGATCTTAGTAACTCGCAATAAACAGTATTAAGAAGCGCCTTATGCTTGAATATGGAACCGTGTTGCTCAGATGATCTACCTTTCTGTTCGCGCCAAAGTGTTTTTACCCTCGCCATCTTTTGGCGCACAATTGGAATGTTCCATCGTTCCATGAACGCTCTCATGGAAACCATGTAATCGTTAAAATCACGAAGGGCTTCGAGAACTGGGTCTTGACTCATGATTCGCCGATCCATTTCCCGAGGATTCGAACCGCTCTGATACCAAATTGACGTAGGACGAGGTCGTACGCTAACCCTAAAATAGCATAATCCCGCATGGAAGGGGGTTTTGGGTCTTTAACCTTTGATTAAAATAAAATAAAAGAAGAATAAGATAGGAGATCTCCAGATTCGCTTTAGAGAGGCTTGTCGGCTTCGCACCAATAGGTTTCCAAGGCTTCCCACCAAGGTTGTACGTCGGCTTCGCACCAAGTCGTAGGAGAAACGATCGCTCACTCCTCAGGTTTTGAAAGAATCACTCCTTCGATCAAAAACTCATCTCAAGTTTTTCTAGGGTTTGCACAAAAGCAAGCTCTCAATTTTCATTATTCAAAAACTCCCTATTACAAAGCTATAAAGACCTTTATATAGTAGGTCATTAAACAATAGAAAACCTTAAAAACAATTAAATAATAAAAGACAAACCTAACCCTGAAACTTAAATTCGAAATTAAAATTAAAACTACTCTGCACGATTTCGATCGATCGAAATTGAAAATCGTTCGATCGAAATTCATATAAATAGAATATCGCTGTTGACATTCGATCGATCGAATTTGCTATGTGCTCCTTCCTTTCTCCAGAATTTTCATTTTTTTTACGCCTGATTTCTCCTCCTTTATGCCCGGTTCTGATTTCTTCACGGGCCGTTTGAAAGCCCATTTATGGGTCCATTTCTTCCTTGCTAATTTTCTTCGATTGGCTCGGCCATGGTCCAAACATGCTGATCTGAATTCCCCGTCAGGGACTCTAACAAAAAAGAATACCTTTTTTGCAATTTTTTAAAATCTTCAGTGTTTCCAAAGAGTGATTTGTTTTCAGATTTGGCTAGTTCTTCATAAATTCTAACTAGAATTGTGCTAAATGAAATGATAATTCTTCAAATTAACGTCAAATAAAGTGTCAAACAATGCCAAAGTGAACATAGTTTTTCCTATATGATTGTTGCAGCCTTTTTGTGGTAGTGAGAAGTTTTTCGAAGTATTTGGTCTCTTCCTTCAGTATTGCCAAAGAATAATTTGTTTTCAGATTTTGCTAGTTCTTCATAAATTCCAACTCGAACTCTGCTGAATGAAATGATAATTCTTCGTATTAGCGTCAAATAAAGTGTAAAATAATGCTGGAGCGAACATACAACTTTTCCTAAAAGCTTGCTGCAACATTTTTGTGGTAGGAAGAGAAGTTTTCCAAAGTATTTGGTCTCTTGCTTCATAAAGAGCTGAATATTTATTTTTTAAGGTAAGCATGGGATTTGAACCCCTGACCTCAACGCTACACGCATGTGTGGGCATCACCACTTCCCATAAAGAGCTGAATATAAAAATTCTCCTCAAACTTACTTTGGTTTAAAATATACCATATCCCTGATCAAGTAAGTGATAGGGAAGGACACGTGGCATGTTTCATTTCCACGTGGTTGTGGTCATGGTCGTGGTCATAGACATCTAGACAGAAGGGTTGATTCATGAATAATTTTCCTCGTTGGAGTAGTGGCAACTGCAAGGCTGTCCACACACATGCAAGCCACTTGACTTCAAGTCTGTTTTACAAAAATCGAACAAAATTGAGCAAGGTTGTCAAATCCTAAATTGGAGTCGATTCTTAAAAGTAAATTGGAGATTGTAAGATTCAATCATATTTTTTTAAATGGAAAAATTATAAAAATATAAATAATTCTGTAATAAAATAAACATACATTCTCATTCATTTCATTAAGAAATTAGTAAGTTACAACTAATTTTAGCAGTTTCATATTCATAGGCCACATCACTATGTTTCAACCAGATTGGACCCAAACCTCGGATCGTAGTTTCCAAACTGACAAAAAATAAATTAATAAGTTAAAAAAATTAGTAGTTAAGGCTTCAAAAATCATTAATTGAGCAGTACGATGGATTGATGTGTAATTATCTACGATTAATGAACACTATAATGTATCTTCGAATCTATAACATTGAATGGTATATAATTACAACTCTACGACTAAAACAATTTTTCATTTTCCCACCTTATGTTTTGTTTGGAACCAATTCCTTCTATAACTAATATGAATTCACTATATTATGAAAATAAATTAGAAGACAACAAAAGGATCTTACCAACCTAGAGGTCACATGTTCGATCCATGCTTACCTTTAAAAAAAAGGAAACAAAAGAAAAAAGAACATCAGTGATATGCTCAAAAATTTATAATAATAAAACAAAAAACCTAAATTTTTTTGCCTAAGAGTTCATTTCCAAAATCTTTAGACGTAGTAAGTTTTAACTTAAAAATTTAAGTTATTTTTAATGTTACTAGTGGGTGGCACGTGCTCTGCACGTGACAGGGATTGAGATATTATTGTGATTGGAGATTTAAGGAGGGGAAAGGGGTGTAAGAATGGTACTGGTTAGCAGTCATATATTCTACATCTGCAACCATGGTTTTTGTATGTGAAAACAGTTGACTGCCTTGAATTAGACACTGGAGATCAGTTTTGGGCCCAATCTCACATAACTGATTTTAGATCATGGCTCACACCTATCAGACAATCAGATGTTGATTCCACGTGGCACATATCTCTAAAAGTGACCTGAGAACCACTTCTTATGGTATATGCTAATGATCAAGTCTTTTTTTGGGGATATATGCTATGTGGACTCAATTTATAGTTGTCTAATAGGTGCATCATGTTCTAAAGATCTGTTGTGTGAAAGATTAGGATGAAAACGATCTCCATATTCGGATTCAAAGCAGTCAACGGTTTTCCCGGGCAAACATATGGTTATGAGCTAAATTCTTTAGATGTGAATAATGGTACCCAGATATTGTCGTCCACCTCACCCTTTTCTGATGACGTTTATTTTTTTGAACAAAAATTTAATAGCTTTGTTTGTACTTGCACATTCCCAATGCGTCCCTCTCGCATTATATAGCAAGATGACAAAATTCTCAACATCAAATTCAAATTGTATGAATCATGCAGTCCACTACTGAGTTGTCCAATTCATAGGAAAAGCGCTTCAAAGTACAATTTGGATGTGTTTCCTTTTACAAATTTGATTTGAATCATATGATCCAAATCGCGAATTGCATGATTTTAACAGCTATGCAATTGAGCACCATTTTTTATGTTTCATTCAAGCTTCCATTATTTAGGAAGTAACAAGTTGATTGTATTGAATCACAAATTAATTGTATGACTATTCCTCAAACAAGCATCCTGCAACATTTAAATAGTGTGCTAGAGAAAAAGGATACTTTTTCTTACGAGTATGCTGCACCTTTGTTTTTGTGGAAGAGAGGTTTTCCTCTTAAGTGTTAGAGATCTTCTTTCATAAAGAACTGCACTTGTCAAAACTATTTTTTAAAACTTATGTGGTCTTCAAATATATTTAATATCTCTTAAAACTTATGAGATATATACAGTGCCTTTTATAAAGAAACAATATTTTCATTTTAAACTGGTTGTTAAATGGGTTTTTATTGGAAGTACTATTTGGGTTCTCCTCCATTATTATTGATATAGTTTTCAGGTGGGTTCACTTTTTCATAACATTACCTAACTATTGAATATCACATCTTTGAGGATCAATTTATGCAGCATGCTGTAAGAACTGATTTTGTTAGAGTAAATTCTTTCAGCTCAAGTCAAGCCTTAAAGAGCTTCAAGGCAAGGATGGATATATGAACAATCCAGATATAGCTGCAGAAGAGACGAAGCAAGCTGAACTTTTAGTGGCCAAAGAGAATTTGGATCGAAGTTTGGCATCAAATTACCATCTAAAATCACTGCTGCAGAAACAATTCCGAAAAATTTTAGTATCTAAAGATGATGTGAAGGGAACAAGGAAGTAATGCAGTGGAAGACAAACGTCTGAAATAGCAAGCTTAAAAGGAGAAAGAACTCAACAACCAATAATGAAGCAATGAACCACAAAGTGCCTTCAACAATTTAACTTTGACACTTGAGAAGGGTGTGTGTGACATGTTTGATCTATGTGAATGGGTTCTTGATTCAAGTCTAAAGTTCATCAAGAATCCTACAGACCAGATGCTTTACCACTATGTGAAGGTTCAAGTCCTAGGACACCCATTTCTGCACATAATTTTCCCGTTCTGCTCAATCACGATAAATCTCCTTTTCTATTTTGAGACAAGTGGAGGATTGTTATGATTTGTGTGTTTCAAAATAAGATACTTGCATTATCCACGACCAATTTATGGGTTTAATGTTGTGATCTTCAATGAGTCATTTACTTTGCTCTTTAAATGGCTAAATGTAACTGGGATGCCTTGTCTTCAATTGGCTAATAACACTTCAAAGTTCCGATGGTCAAAAAGGCATTTGATTTTTTATTTTCTCTTTTACATAGGCTATTGTGCATAAACATTTTTGATAAGTGAGGAGCCATACATGTTGGTCAAGTGTTGCAATCCAAAAAGAAATATTTTTTTCTTCTTCTTGTCTCTTTCTTCACGGTGTCTTAATTCCTTTTGAAAAGTGGTTTTCAAAATTTGATCTTCCCTATAGTGAATGAGCAAGATTGGAATAGTTTCATTGTTCATATTGGGTTCGTAGTGGAAATTGAGCTCGATAGCCAAACAATGGGGGTTGGTTTATCCAGGAGGTAACTGTGCCTGCAACCTATTGCACCGTGGATAATCTCCCGTAGGGGTGCCAACTACCTTCAAGACTGTTTTATTGTGCCTCATCCCACCAAGCTTGTTGAATTCTATTTATCATTTTAATTATGGATTCTTTGATTTAATGGCTCTAAGTTCTAACATTAAAGAGAGAGTTGAAGTTTGGTGCTTAGGGCACATCCCTAAGTAATTAACCTCCTCTTCCTCACTTAAGCGTCTTAAACTCTCTCTTAATCTCACTCATCATAATCATCAGTAGCTAGTAGTAATAAGGAAGGTAAACCCAAGGAATGAAGCCAAGCAAAGAGGAAGAAGTGGAAGAGGTATTTATCAACTGATCTTGATGCCTAATAAATTTGGAATTGAGTATTTGTTTGCATGGGTCAGAATCTCGGTTTTCTGGTACATATCGTTCAGCTCCAAAACCGATATTATCATTTGATACGTATCGGTTCCAAACGATACATTGGTATATATTGATCGCTACATACCGATACATTCAAAGATATATGGGTTGATACATTTAATGTATCGAGCTAGTCTGCTCCAACCGATACGTATCAAATGATACGTAACAGTTTCATCCGGAATTTTGAACCATGTTTGTTTGTCTATTTAAGGAGTTACGAAAGCGTCCATCACTCGATTCTATCTGCAGTATATATTTGAAGCAAACCAAGAATACTTAGCTGTCATAAATTCTTCATAGTTTCTATATTTATATCATTGAATTTTGGTAATTGGTGCTCTTTCCTGATTAAATCTATATGCTTCCCAGGTGATTCTGTCATGAACTGCGCTGGGAAATTGACGACCAAGGAAACCGACACACTCATGGTCTCATCAACTGATGCCATATCACCGTAAGTTACCGATGAGCCTCACATATTGTTGTAAAAATGTCCTGCTTTTTTTATTATCTTCACAAATCAGTACCTACAATAATCTGTACCAACATCATATAGAAACTCTATTATCTGTTTAATAAATTTGATATGTAGTTTTTGAATCAGGTATGATAGAAATGTTTTTTTTTTATCGGTAAGAAAGATTTATTGACAAAAATAGAAAGAAAAAAAAGAGTACAACAACAGCGCTAAGCTTAGCGCAAAATCAGGCACCTACAAAATACAGAAAAGATACAAGAACAACACAGGAAACACAAACAAAGCCTTGCCGAGACCTAGCCACCAACCAGCTCCTCCAAAGACCAATCTGCAAACAGATTAGATACCGCAGCCCATTGGATGGTTAAATCTTTGGTTGCCCCAATAATACCCGAAAGGGATCGCGCTGCACCCTCTTTGGAATTCCTTTTCGCACCAAATGTGCCAGAAGATTGACACTTCCAGCAGCTTCCGTAGCATCTCACCTTTAGCTCCGAGGCCACCTTCTCAGCCATGATAGTCTGCCTCGGGAGGCAGAATTGGAAACTATGTGACATTTGGTCGGAATGATCTATCAATGCTGGAATTTTTTTTTGAACCTCAAGTTTCACCCTGACCATTTATGCTGTGAACCTAGCCTATTCAGCAGATTCGTAATGACTCTCTTATTCTAAGCCTATTCATGTTGAGAATAGGAGTTGTTTATAGCAGCTTCTATAAACAACACCCATTATGTCTATAGCAGCTGCTATAAACAACTCCGATTATAGCAGATGTGCACTTGAGTGTATAGCAGCTGCTATATTACCTGTTAATGCACCCTGTTACATGTTTGATTCTGTCTAAAACAAACAAGTCAAATTGTTGGATGAGAGTTAATTCTCTGATGTCTAATTCGTGTCTCAGTGTTACCTCGACACATGGGATGTGTACCAACTGCCAAATGTCAAGGTGTTATAAGTATCTGGCACGACAATTTCTGAATGTCTAACTTCTGTTTTGGATTGTAAAAAAGATAGATCCTACTAGGTTTGAATAGCTATGGTCATATCTTCTCTATGGGTTTGAAGTGAGCATCAATCTGCTAGAGTGTCTGAATCAGAGAATTCAGACGGATCTCGTGTGACACGAACCAATTTGCTATACTTGAAGTGGTGGGCTTTGAAGATCGAGGCCTTTCTGTGGTCTAGAAGCTTGGTGGGCAAGAGGCATTGAATGCAAATTTGGGACTGGTGGAAATTCGAACTTGGGGCTATTAGTGAGAGTCGTTGAAGGTTTCGTGGGTTTGTCAGTGCTAACATTTTTTTTTTTTGAATGTGGGATTCTCCTTTCATTCTTTTTGCGTACAAACAAATATTTATTAAGGCAAGAAAAAAATTTAGCTTTATTATTTTTTATTTTTCAATGTGGATTTAATCGATCTAACCCCACACATACCTTAGTTATTCATACTGGTGAGTTGCATTCGAGTAGTGTGGACTTGTGGAATATTGAATGTTTGACTTCATGAATCATGATTGATGAAAATGAGCTGGTCTAGTTGATTTGTTATTGTGATTCACAATCTTATAACATTTTGAGAAAGTAATGACAGAATTCTGACTTTTGCATTTATGCATGATGGTTTTATTATGTTCTTTGCTCTTGTTTAAACTAACTGTGGGTTCTTAGGGTGCTGGCGATGCCGAAGCTCTTTGAATTCATGATTAGGTTGAGCTGCTCTTATTTTTTGTCTATTGTGTGTTTGTACCTCCTCTATTTGTTTGTAATGAAAAGTGTGAGGTCCATAGAACCTCAAGGCTTATATATATATATATATACACACACACACACACACACACACTAGTGGATGCACGTGCTTCGCATGTCGGGGCACTGAATTTTTCAGACGATTTAATAATAATAAAGAATGAAGCCCAAAACTCCGCCAAGGCTGAAGGCTACGAGCATATTAAAGTCTGCCTTAGTTATGGCCAGGTACTTATGCTAAGCCTTGTTTCATTAGTCAAAAGAGTTGTATTTCGTATGTGGATGGTGTATCGTACATGGTTAAGCTCTTCCATTTAAACATTCAAGGAAGAGCCAATATCCTCTAAGGACAATAGTCGCTACCTGACGGTTGTCCTTAGAGGATATTCGATCTCTATCAATTGCTTGAAACAAAAAACTGGGTCAATAATAAAGAGACATCTATTTAAACTATGAGTACATTACATTAAATATAATTGTCATCACTGATTATTCTGAGTCTTGAAATTAAATCACTGGCTGATTTTTAACTGAATAGTGTTATTAGTTTTGAAAGAGGGAAATTCGTCTTTGGCATCCCAGGGTCTCCCCTTCTCCAAGCTGAAGCGCAAATTTGAGATGTTGCTGGATAAATGAATTGCCTTCTCTGCTCATGGTAGACTGTTGCTCAGATTTCCTCTACTATTAGACTCTGGAATTAACCAGAAATTGACATGTTAAAAACGAAGGTGAAGAAATAAATTCGTAAATAATAAGATTAATAAATTATCAAATATTACCTTGTACATGTTTGGACGGTATTTGCAGCCAGGAGAGGAAGGGGTGAAATCATGGCAAGGCTAAATCCGAAGCTTCCTGTCTTCATCCGAAAGCTGAGTTTGATCTTGATTTATGAGAAAATAACCAATCAGTCCATGATATTTGACGAAGTGGTTAGCCAACATCATCTCATAGTCTCTAGAAAGCATTATCTTTTATAATAATGGCCATGATTTTTTACGGAAGGTAATCATTTACCTAGTCCTATTGTTATCAATAGGGCAATATTTTAGCCAAAAAGATTGTATAATTCATAGATTATATTTCAATCCTCCATCTAGCTTAGTACATTGGAGGCAAAAAAAGTTAACCCTAATAAATAATGAAGGGGGGAAAAAACTTGTAAACAAATGAAAATCAGCAAAGGTAGATTTCCATGAGTCATGTTCATTTTTTTTTTTAAATACATATGCTGAAGCAAGCATACTGGAATTTAGAAGTGCAATAAAAGGAAGCTACTCATATGCACGAAGAAGGGAAACCCACTATTTTCACAGCCATGGATATTGAACTACCTAGAGCAATAAACATGATGAGTTAGACTCATGTAATCCCAAAACAACACCCCTGTTGGGATCATGTATCGCAGGGCATGCAATCTGTTTAGGAAAGTTTGAAGATTGATTTTTTTTTTTTGTGGTGAAAACTGTGGTCAAAGTTCATTTACTGCTAATTTCAAGATTTGACATGTTTGACTATGGGATGCACATCGCCTTAGGTGTAAAATAAAAATAATTAATGGTCGTAAGATATTGTTGGCGTCGCCTAATTCAAATGCATGGATCCACTATGCATTCCACCTCGTATCCCTGGGCCGCTTAATATATTGGTATTTAAGTATCTGAAATAAGTAGCCGTGTTTAAGTACCTAAACCTTCAACAGAAGGGAACCTAATAAATGGTTCATTACTGGTACCAACTATGTACCTAGAACAATCTGAAACAAGCGTAGATACATTGTAAATGAAACTTGTATGAAATAGAGTGAAAACTTGCATTTAGAAGAACATAGTAATAAGTATAGACTGTACTAAGAAGAACATTAAACGTACATTTCCACCAGCATAGACAAAAGTAGATTTATTACTCAATTGCGGGGAAACAATAGGCACTCCTAGATGTTTGTACACATGATTTGGAAATGAATCAATTTGTTGATCAAATTCGTTCAGATTTGAATAACTTTTTTTACTTAACTGGTTTGGAAATGGAATTGTAATCAACGCTTAATTGTGTTTCAGTTTTAGAACTAAAAAATTTGTTCATGCTGGAGGTTATTTTTTTGTAGGGAAATTGAAACTCATCCTCACCACATACATATAGTTTGCCAGGACCACATGTATTTTTGTATTCTTCACTTTCCGGCTCCGCTTCGAACACTGAAAAGAGCCGTAAATCACACTTATGAAGTAAAATTCAGTACATGGAATCTTTTTTCCTTACACTGCCAATCATGAAATCTTTTTTCCATTCCAGTCATGGGATCATGGTTCCATATGCCTTCATTAATGAAGGGGACAAACTCTTGCATAATAAACTAAATTGCTGAGCTCCATAATTAGTTTTGATGGGGAAAGGTCCAAACAGCTTTCTTTGGTCCTCTTTAGCACCTATGCCAGATCTTGTTGGCACATAAGGATAAATGACCTACAGATCAACTGACTGCAATTGGGTTAGAAAACTTTTTCGCCAAATTAATTTCATGGCATACTGAATTCGTTCAGCATTGGAGGACTTTTTGGAATTAATTGGTTCTAACCACGTCAAATCTGGTCCAAGTATGAACTGAGCTAGCTCAGATCAAAACTGGGAGGCCACTCCATTCTAGTTTATTTCAGAATTGTTATGGAAGATGAGCAGGTGGTCCACAGACTCTGATTGGCTGGAACATAGTGTACACCTGCTGGCTAGCTGGAATCCCCCTACCTTGGACCAGAATCTGTCTCCGGAAGGCCAACCAAGGAAATGGCTTGTAAAAAACCTGTCAGAGTTGCCACTGACATGAATGAGTGGTTCGGTTGCAATTTCGCATAAATTTGAAGAAGTTGATGAGCATACGGGCGAGTCATTAATTGATATGGAATACTCCTACCTTGGAGCAGAATCTGTGTCCGGAAGGCCAACTCGCTACTGACATGAATGAGTGGTTGGGTTGCTATTTCGCACAAATTTGAAGAAGTTGACGAGCATACAGACGAGTCATTAATTGATATGTATGCCCAATTGCCCATTAATTCTATTATAATGTGAGGAGTCAGGACGGCTACTACAAAGTGCCCCACCTGTGTTCCAGTAGCAGCGGTCGGGCCAATATCAATTCTCAAATGTAGGTATTCACCTGAGTGCCACTGTTCTTAGTGCCACCAAATTTAGGTAACCCACTTGTGTGCCACTACTCTTAGTGCTGTCAAATTTAGGGAAGTTTATACCAGTCCCTTGTTGGAGTAGTTTATAAAGGTGTATTAAAAACGCTTATAATGACATATATATTGGTGTAGGAAGCACCCTATAAGTTAATGAAATATACTTAGAAAGGGCGTAATCACCATCAACCAAAACAATTTCAATATCAAAAGCCAATACCTATAACAAATGAAGACAATATAATTTTTTTTAAATAATAATAGATATTGGATCAGATACTGTGGTTTTGTTAAAAATTAATTAGCAACAAATTACATATTTTTTCAAATCACAGTTGATCATGTTGGGTGTAATGAAAGTATTTGTGGAGTTCTCTGATAATGTGACGGAGGGAAAATTCCTCCACTTTTATGTCTTCAATTCTGAAATTTGGTGTGGTGTTTAGAATTAGTAGTTTTTCAACCAATTATTATGTTGATCTAATAGTTAAATGGTGAAGATGGGTTTAGTTTTTCCCTAAGGGATACAATCATTCTTTTTCCCTTTTTCTTCTGACCAAGCTGAGCTCGAACCAACAACCTGGAGGGTTTCAATGTCGTCAACCTTCCATTGTGCTACAGGCCAAAGCCCTTGGATACAATCATTCTTAGAAAATATAATTGATTGAACACTTTTGAACTGAAACTGTTGGATCTAAATCTGGTAAGATAGCTTTAGTCGTTCACTTTATAAGTGCTGATTGTCTTTTAGGTACCTAATCTTCTTAAAAACCCTTTAGGTCCCTAATCTTCTTAGGCTTTTGTAATTTATGATGCCAGTAATATTATTGATAAAATAAAAAAAAACTTATAGTTATTTGCCTAAAATAACTCGAGCATTGTTGTTGTGAAATATGAAGCAGAATGTAGAACATGATGGTCTTAGCAATTATCAATATAGTCCCGATTATATGTCCAGAGATAAGGAGTGTGCTGAAGGTGGTGTTTTGTGCCCACCTTTTGTACCAAAGATCTTTAAATCATGACCTTACCTTTTGTACCAAAGATCTTTAAATCGTGACCTTTAAATCAGATGACTTAGATGTTATTTTTTAAATTAGCAAGTATTTCTTTTAAACTATGTGCAACTTGACAAGTAATGTTCCCCAAAGTAGGAAATCCAAGTCTCACCATAAATGATAAATAACAGGACCCATCTTTGTATTTCTCTAGAGAAGTAAGCGGCTTTGCAAGTATTTTCAGAAACTACAATAGAGAGACAAAAGGAGCACTTTAGCAAGATGTGGCAGGTCAGATACCATTACACGAAATTCCCTTTCCTTCGCTAAAAAAGAATTTTTTTTTAATCAAAGCACCAGCACCTCGATATAGAGGCGCCGACGCTACATTTATTATTATTATTATTTTTTTTTCCAGTGAAGCGCCGACACTCCGGCGACCTCGGCGCTGGGGTGCCAGCTGTCACGGGGTCGCACTTCCGCAACCTCAGTCCCGTGCGGCTCCTAACGCACGCTTCGCTAGGTCAGCCTACTTCTGATACCAACAGTAGCGGGAGCGTCCTTCGACGCGCTTTCAACCCGCGCGGTGCTTCGCTACCACGTGCAACGAAACCAACCCATCTACACATCAGCTCTGATACCACCCGCCTAGAGGACGGGAACTCCTCCCAACATGGTTGCCTCTGTTTCATGGCCTACCATTCAGCTCATTGTGTCCCTTACGACACGCCAATGCACTGCTTGCGCTCGCTGCTCAAGCTCCACCACCATGCGCACTAGTACCTTGCTTTGCCAACCAAGCCTGACCTTGTGCCTCGCGCTCGCGTGCCCAACTGAGTCCCACGCAGCTTGCCTTCGTGTGCGTTTTGAATTACTAGCACACGTTCATCTTTAGCCCATATGCTATCGTGCTCAACTGAGTCCCACGCAGCGCCTTGGTGTTCTCACGCGAGGTTGCCCAGCCTTATGCACCGCGACGCGTAGTCCGGGGCCATACTTCAACCTCTCTTGGGTGCCACACGGCATCGCTGCGTTGACGTCCTAGACCCACCCTTTCAAGCCTAGGAGACACTTGCGCCCCCTCTGGCAACGCAAGGCCCCGTGTGCGGAGGAATAGCTCTCTAGCTCCATTCCCCTATATAAGGGTAAAACAGTCATTCAGCCAGAATGGCAGGAGAACCTCAAACCCCTTGGTTTGACATACCGCAACGCCTCCTGCGTCGCTAGCCCACCTTAGCTATGTCGCGTCCGTGTCGCGACCGTGACGCTCCGCGTTATACCCTCATGCGATCGTGTCACGTCCTCGCAGCGCGACCACGTCGCCAGGCCCACTTGGCCCCATATCGCGTGCCCTTCTAGCACCACATGTCGTGCCACACGCACCATGCTGTAAGCTTGAGTATTGGCCTCGTCACACAGTGCCTCGCTATCGGGGTGCCGGCGCTTCACTGCCAAGGTGCTAGAACATCGCTAACGGGCACTTATATTTTTTGAGTAAAATATACCTGAAAAAGTAATTAATAGTTTTTTGAAAAAGTGGAGAGAAGAAAGAGAATAGAGACTTTAAAAAAGTCAAGAATGATGGCTGAAAGGGTATTTAGCCTTTAAAATATTTTAAAAGTGTAACTCTAGTTAGTAAAGTGGTTCTTATGCCATCCCTCACTTCACAAAAAGGACGCTACGTGTCGCGCCCATATCAATTGGCGTAGAGATATCTCTATGTCCGGGCACATATCCCGGCCCTCTCTCTCTCTATATATATATATATTAGGTTGTTCGGGATAAAATTGAATATTTGTTAGAGAAAAGAAGTGAGTGTTAACCATGTCCATGTGTCTCTAATATCTAGTGAATCCATCACCAATCATTTGATTCATGATTGGCTAATAATTAGCTTGCAGTTTTCATTGTTTATGTTGTAATCGATTGGTTGTTTTATGTTTTCAGGAACATGAAAATTATATTATCTGCAGCAGAGGGTTTCGTGTGCAATTATTTTTGGTAATCAACTCTGAAAGGTTTCAGAATTTTTTCTTTTTTTTCTTTTTTTTTTGGTAAGGAGCTGTCTTCATATATATGTTCTTATTTTTCATATAGTGCATTCCTTTCAGTTTGTGATTTAATCAGGTTAGAAATATACTATTCCTGCATACTACGAAAAATAGACTTTTGAGTTCGAATCCATGTGGGAAATTGGGGTCCTAAATGGCAAGATCCCAACTTTCTTTAGGGTAGCTCTATTTGCACCTCCGAATTACTGAGCACCTATGCTGAAAATCATTGATTGCTTTGAGTCAGACGATGGAGATCGTTTTTCATCCTTAACTTCTACACAATAGATATTGACCATAGGTGTACCATTAGGAGGTCATTTTTTTTAATTCTATGTGGCACACATCCCAAAAAGTGACCTAAAATCATGTGTCACACATCACACTCAAAAGACTTTGTAACATAACTAAATACACTTATTGGACTGTTTTAGGTATATGTAGGGCTGTCAAAGGGTCAGGTCGACCAAATACTCGACCCGCTCGATCTGGGTATTTGCTAGGCGAGCACATAAACTTGACCTCTCAGGTCAGATTAGGGATGACGCATTTCGCCCAACCTTCGAATCAAATCAGGTTCAGATAGACTCAAAGATCAGGTCTAGCATCTCGATGGGTCAGTTTTTCGGGTTAATTGTGTTGGATATTTTAAAGGTTTTAAAAAATAAGCTTTTGAAATTGGGATTTGTCCCACATCGTGTAAACTCTTTTTTGGGTTTGGCTTATATATCTTTGTCTTGGCTCAAGGCTTGTAGCCTTCACCCAGGGGGCACCGAATTTTGTAGCTTTCACTGCCATGCAACCCATCCCACACGACGAGCCGAGCCGTCAGTCGGTCGGGTCGGTCAGAGACGGGACGGACGGGCACGAGCGAGCGAGCGTGCAGCATGTGCGTGCGTGCACGTGCGCGCGTATGTATGCATTAATATGCGTGCGATATACGTGTGTACGTGGCGTGACGATACGGTAATTTAATTAAACTTTTGAATAAGTGTCTAACCGCCCATTTGAATTTTAAACGGATATGTCTTATCCGACCGTTTAGTTATATGCTACGGATATGTCCGTTCGGTTACACCTGTTTTATGGATATGTCCGTTCGGTTACACCTATTTTATCTATAAAAGGGCCCCAAGACCCCTCATTTGATACACTGCATATTTTTGTAAATTTCTCCGCGACTTTAAGCTTTCTCCTTCTCAGAGTTCCGCTTTAGTTTTTTGGTGTTCTGGTTGCGTGATCAGATTCACCAAATCTGATCACACGAATACGCTGCCGGTTCGTTGTATCCTGGAACCGATTTGCCGATAACCTATTGGTGACCACTAGATCATAGTGGTAGGGGCAAATTTCGGTTTAAAGACAACGATATTTAACGTGCCTCGAATCGGATCAGCGTATATTTTAATTCCGATCTTTATCTTCTTCTGCAACCCGAACCTATTGTTCTAACAATTTTAAACCGAGATTTATGGCTCATATTCTGTCCTCCACTTCTGCTCTAGTGAATGATAAGATTCATCCAGCGCTGCCTAACAACATCCACAAGTTAGACAGTTTTGATGGTTCGAATTTCAAATGGTGGCAACAGAAACTGCATTTTCTGTTAACCGCACTAAAAGTTGTATACGTTATCACAACTCCGTGTCCGACTATTACCGAATCATCCACCCTCGCTGAAGGCCGTAAAAAGCAGAAATGGGACGATGACGACTACACTTGCAAAAGCTACATTTTGAATGCACTGTCGGATTCTTTGTTCGACGTCTATCGCTCTTACGATACTTCGAAGGAACTCTGGGATGCACTTGAGAAGAAATACAAAACTGAAGATGCAGGGTATAATTCTTATATTATCAGTCAGTTTTTTAATTTTACGATGGTTGATGATAAACCTATTGTTAGCCAAGTTCATGATTTTCAAGTTATTATTAATTATATGGTTGCTAATGGTTCTCATTTTGATGAGGATTTTCTGGTTGGTGCGGTAATCGCTAAGTTGTCTCCATCATGGAAAGATTATCGAAAAATCTTTAAGCGTAATAATGAGAAGATTTCTATGGAAGATCTTCTCCTTCATTTACGTATTGAGGAAGAATCTCGAGTTAGGGACAAAACAGAAGATCACATTGATATGACATCAAAAGCACACTTGGTTGAGTCTAAAGTTGTTAGTGGACCGTCCAAGAAGAGGAAGAGAGGATATTCTCATTCTAAGGAGAATAAGAAATTCGCCAAGGAGAATAAGACCATGGTACCGAAGAATGGTGGTTGCTATCACTGTGGGAAACCCGGACATTTCAAACGGGATTGTCGCCTCTTCAAGAAGTTGAAGAATCAAGCGAATGCAGTGGAAGTGAAAAGCAACTTGTGGCGTTCTTTCTAAGTCAATCTGGTTGGTGACATCAATGAATGGTGGATCGACACTGGTGCCACAAAACATGTGTGTAATAATCGTGACATGTTTGTGACTTATGACAAAGCTGATGATGATCGAGATCTCTTCATGGGAAACTCATCTACGGCAAAGATCATAGGACGTGGAAAAGTGAAATTAAATTTCACATCCGGAAAAGTCGTTACACTCACTGATGTGCTCCATGTACCCGATATCCGTAAGAATCTTGTTTCGGGTGGTTTATTGATTAAACATGGTTTTAAACTTGTATCTGAATAAGATAAGTTTATCTTATCTAAAAATGGTGAATTTGTTGGAAAAGGATATGCCATGGGAGGCATGTTCAAACTCAATGTAACTTATCCCATCAATAAAATCTCATCTTCTTCTTACTTGGTCTCTGTTTCTAATTTATGGCATGATAGATTAGGACATATAAATTATAGGTCTATGAAATGTATGGGTAACTTAGATTTAATTCCAAAACATGAATCTTTTGCTAATAGTGCTTGTAGTATATGTGCTAAGACTAAAATTACTAGAAAACTTTTTCCTAGTGTTATTAGAAATTCATGTTTATTAGATTTAATACACAGTGATATTTGTGATTTAAATAATGTTCCTACTAGAGGAGGAAAATGATATTTTATTACTTTTATAGATGATTTTTCAAAATATACTCATATATATTTATTAAATACTAAAAATGAGGCTTTTGAAAAATTTAAGGTTTATAAAGCTTTAGTAGAAAATCAATTAAATAAACGAATAAAAGTCATTAGATCTGATCGGGGTGGAGAATACATGTCAAATGAATTCTCCGATTTCTGTGAAATTCATGGAATTCGTCATGAGGTGACGGCTCCTTATACGCCACAACAAAACGGAGTTGCCGAGAGAAAATATAGAATATTAGTAGAAATGACTAATGCATTATTAGTTAACGCTAATTCCGATAAAAATTTATGGGGTGAAGCTTTATTAACTGCTACTCATATTTTAAATAGAATTCTACATAAGAAAATTTTAATTACACCTTATGAACTTTGGAAGAATCGAAAACCTAGTTTAGCCTATTTTAAAGTATGGGGGTGTAGGGCACTTGTTAGATTAGTAGATCCTAAAAGACCTAAGATAGGGATTAGATCTATTGAGTGTGCATTTATTGGCTATGCACAAAATAGTAAAGCTTATAGATTTCTAGTTATGGAATCTAATGATAACATCGATAAAAATACTATAATAGAATCTAGAGATGCTATATTCTATGAATCTAAGTTCACTACTCTAACTAATAAATTAAATATTAAAAGTAAATCTTATGAAGATGGAAAATCTTCTAAATCTAAAGAAGTTATTGAATCTTCAAGTGATGAAGAGGTCATCATTGAACCTCGACGAAGTAAACGTCAACGATTTGAAACTAGTCTTTCAAAAGACTATTATATCTATTTGATTGAAGGAAATATGACCAAAAGTACTAAGAAACATTTGTGTCTAAATGTAGACGATGATCTTATCACTTTTAACGACGTAATGAAATCTAGAGATAATGCTTTTTGGAAAGAAGCTATCAATGATGAAATTGATTCAATAATGGGAAACAAAACATGGAAATTAGTAGACTTACTAGAAAGATCTAAACCCATAGAATGTAGATGAATATTTAAAAGAAAACTTAGAGCAGATGGAACTATAGAAAAATTTAAGGCACGATTGGTTGCCAAAGGATATAGACAAAAGGAAGGTGTTGATTATTTTGACACCTACGCACCCGTTGCTAGAATTTCGACTATAAGACTTCTAATTGCCTTAGCTTCTATACATAAGTTACAAATCTATCAAATGGATGTTAAAATTGTTTTTTTAAATGGTGATTTAAAAGAAGAGGTCTATATGGAACAACCAGAAGGATTTGTTCTACCTGGACAAGAAAAGAAAGTCTGTAAACTTATTAAATCTCTATATGGGCTCAAACAAGCACCAAAACAGTGGCATGAAAAGTTTGATAATACTATTACTAATTTTGGATTCAAAACTAATGAAGCCGATAAATGTATGTATTATAAATTTTCTCATAATAATGGTGTTATTATATGTCTTTATGTAGATGATTTACTTATTTTTGAAACTAATTTAGAAGTTATTTTACAAACTAAAAACTTCTTAAGTTTATCTTTTAACATGAAAGACATGGGTCAGGCAGATGTAATTTTGGGAATCAAAATTATAAGAAATGAAAATACATTAACTTTAACTAAATCTTATTATGTTGAAAATATTTTGAAAAGATTTAATTATTTTGATTTGAAATCTGCCAATACACCTTTAGATATTAAACTTAAATTGACTAAAAATAATGGACGATGTGTGCAACAGTTAGAATATGCAAGGGTTATTGGTAGCCTTATGTATGCAATGTATTGTACACGACCGAACATCGCATTTGCAGTAAGTTAAGTAGATTTACAAGTAACCCTAGTTCTGTTCATTGGAATGCTATTTCGCATGTTTTTAGATATTTAAAGGGTACTATTAATTATGGTTTACAATTTTCTGGATATCCTCACGTTTTAGAAGGATATAGCGATGCAAGTTGGATATCTGGTTCAGAAGAATCAAAGTCTACAAGTGGATGGATATTCACTTTTGAAGGTGCTGCGATCTCTTGGGGATCAAAGAAGCAGACTTGCATCACACATTCCACTATGGAATCAGAATTCATTGCCTTAGCGGCAAGTGGAAAAGGAGCAGAATGGTTACGAAATTTACTACTAGAAATTCCAATTATGATTAAACCATTGCCACCTATCTCTATACATTGTGATAGTGAAGCAACACTATCAAAGGCTTATAGTCAAACGTATAATGGAAAAAATAGACACATTGGTCTAAGACATAGCTATGTAAAACAATTACTTAGAGATGGAGTAATCTCAGAATTGGTGGGTCAGTCTATAAAACCCGCGGATCCGTTTACTAAAAGCCTTGGCAAAGATGGGATTAATAAAACTTCAATCGGGATGAGTTTAAAGCCATTAAATCTAAACAACCACTTATGATGGGAACCCTACCTAATATTTGTTTAATCAATGTTTAGGTTCAAAGGGAAAAACAAGTCGTAAATCTGTGACAGCTGAAGGACACTACATTGATGAGAAATATATCTCATATACATCCGAGGAAGGGTAGTGTTTCACCTGTAATGGATAAAGGGAGGTAGAGCATTGCTCTTAACAATCCTATAACACTATGTGTTGAGATGTTACAGTTACAGGGACATCTCTTATAGGTCTGCCTATATAAGTGTGAAGGTGGAGCCACTTTCAATGAGACTTGGCTTTATCTCATAAACACTTACGAAAACCAGGGTACTAGCATAGGGCCTAAATGTGCTAACCTTTTATTGAACACCAAAATATGTGAAATATGTGTGTGAAATAATTCCGATTTGTCATATAAGATCGTTAGTTCAAGACTTAGTTTCACTAAAAATCTTGATAAATTTTGAATTATTTTCACTAAAGTGAAAATTCAAGTCTGTAAGACATTTTCATTTATGCACATTTTCTAGCGTTGCTTTATTTCAAATCTTTAAAATAGTGGGGGATTATTTATTTTTTTTAAGAAAAGTTTTTAATTTTATTTTAAATCTTTAAAATAGTGGGGGATTGTTGGATATTTTAAAGGTTTTAAAAAATAAGCTTTTGAAATTGGGATTTGTCCCACATCGTGTAAACTCTTTTTTGGGTTTGGCTTATATATCTTTGTTTTGGCTCAATGCTTGTAGCCTTCACCCAGGGGGCACCGAATTTTGTAGCTTCCACCGCCATACAACCCATGAGTCACTGCCGAGCCGAGTCGTCGGTCGGGTCGGTCGGGGATGGACGGGCGGCACGGCACGCAAACTTTTGAATAAGTGTCTAACCGCCCATTTGAATTTTAAACGGATATGTCTTATCCGACCGTTCAGTTATATGCTACGGATATGTCCGTTCGGTTACACCTGTTTTACGGATATGTCCGTTCGGTTACACCTATTTTATCTATAAAAGGGCCCCAAGACCCCTCATTTGATACACTGCATATTTTCGCAAATTTCTCCGCGACTTTAAGCTTTCTCCTTCTCAGAGTTCCGCTTAAGTTTTTTGGTGTTCTGGTTGCGTGATTAGATTCACCAAATCTGATCACATGAATACGCTGCCGGTTCGTTGTATCCTGGAACCGATTTGCCAGTAACCTATTGGTGACCACTAGATCATAGTGGTAGGGGCAAATCTCGGTTTAAAGACAACGATATTTAACGTGCCTCGAACCGGATCAACGTATATTTTAATTTCGATCTTTATCTTCTTCTGCAATCCGAACCTATTGTTCTAACAAGTTGGGTATATACCCTTTCTCCATCAGGTTGGGTCGGGTCAGGATGGGCACTTGCTCTTTACCCACCCATCGTATCAAACGACTAGACTATAATTTTTCGGGTCAGTCGAGTATATACCCTGCATGACACCCGGTGCTCTCACGTGCACCATCAAACAACCAGACTAACAGATTCAGAGATTCATGCAACGGCATCCCGACGTCTGCATGGCTCAAGGACAACCAGGTACGTGGCCTGTGTACAAACTCTATACTCTATACAGAAATATAAGGTGCACAGGCCATGAGTTGGTGCACAAGTTATCAAATTTTGTACCGGTGGTGTATCACATGAGACTCGACCTTGGTTTAAAATCTCAGCACTACGGGAATATATTAGCCCAAAAGGCCTCTAAAAGGATTTATATCATCATCATCCTCACAACCTTATTTCACCTATTTGAGATTATCAGCTTTCAGTAACTTCGCAATCTTTCATATTCCTCGTAACTTATTTTCAAAATAGTGGCTAGTGTATCTAATTATAGCAATGGTTCCAGCCATGACTGGTAACCGTCATCGGAATCGTTGAATTGGACTTTTAAATAGTGGACTCAGTTCACAATTCATTTTCATCAGAGGTTTCTAGCTATATGATCAAAGCACTATTTGTAAGGACTTATGCCCATATCTTGTTACTTGGAAGGCTCTTATAGGCTTTTGATCTGATTGTAGATATATATCAATGGAAGAAACTTGGGCTGAATCTAATCTCAATATTGAAAAGTAGTGTTTTCCTCATATTATCTGGGAATAGTTACATGGTTAGAGTCGGTAGAAGAGTTGCTATCAAGCACCTAACAAAGCAAACACTACTCAACTCATACCACACAGTACAATATTGGATCCAAGGATAAGACCCCATCCTTTGCAAGTCAAACATTTAGAGAATATCTAACAAAGGTCTCTCTCCAAATTACTACAATGCCCATGGTGGTTGAATAACAAATAGGGCTGTCGAAGGGCCCATGCTGCCCATTACCCTACCCACTTGAACCCAGTTTTTGGGCTCAACAATCCAACCTGACCTTCGTGTTTGGTCGAGCAGATTTTGGCCTGGTCCAACCCGATATTTAACCAACGAGGGATTAGCGTAGTGGCCAGGACCATATGCCTCAAGAAGCGGAGGTTCTGAGTTCGAATACCACCCAGTTGTTGGTCCACTTGCAACGATTTATCCTTACTAACTAGTATGTGGGATGTCCTGGTGTTGCACGTACCGGAGACTTAGTAGGGTGCTCTAAGAGGCTGGAGTATATATATATATATATAAAAGGGTCCGGGGTTTGGCCCAAGCTGACCAAAAAAATTCTGGGTGGGCTGGGCATATACCCTTGACCTGTCAACTCGGGTCAAGGTGCACCAAGGGTCAGGTTGCCCTAAGATGGTAGCCCTAATACCAATGCCCTCATATTGGGGCAAGTTTGTCAAATGTTGGATAATATTTTTTGACGAAGTGATGGTGAGATCTCTGCCGACCAAGCCAACCCATCATCTTAGTGGCATTGACATTGTGCACTGCTGCCTGCCAATTTTTAAAATATATAAAAAGCCCTTGTGGGGCTTGAGAGAGAGAGAGAGAGAGAGAGAGAGAGAGAGAGAGAGAATGGTGAGAGAATTGAAAGAGGGTGATGGAAGTAGCAGTTTTCTCTTATGGGTAGCTTTGGTCACTCTCTCAGTCATCTCAGCAGTCATCTTCTCTTGTGCAGATGGAGCTTCTAAGGAGAAGGCCTCTCCCTCTGACAATGCTGCTGCTTATGGCACTGGATGCTCTGCTGGTTGTGGTGCTGCCTGCGGCGGTTAAAGAAGATTCACCAGCTAAACGCTTGTTGGTTTTTACTTTTATCTTATGGCTAGCCATATTCTTAAACTTAGGGTAGTTAGTTACACTACCTAGTATGTTTTATTAAACTTTGTTTCTTGCAGCTCATAACTCACTCTCTATCTCTCTCTCTCCCCACTTAGGGCCGGTTGATAGCACCTAATACGCCTTCAAAACGTGTTTTGTCTTGCCGTTTACCTGGAATGGTCGTTTGATTGGCTTTGGCAAAAACGTGTTTTGCTGTTTTATTGGTTATGGTTATGCCTCAGTGATTACACGTAATGATGAATACGTAACACATTTGTTGATAAAACAAGTCGCTGAGCTTACTTGCAATCAAAGGTGCCCATATTAGGTTAATTAAGAGAGCTTACTTCAAAACGTGTTCTTTCAATGTGCCATTTTTCTTAGTTTTATCCTCTTCATGTCTCATGCCAAAATGATAAAGCCTCAAAGCGCGCAGCTGTCTATGGGCTCACAGTGAAAGTAGGCTTTTGACTTTCACAAAATCTTTATACACACATCTCAAAGTGGACGGATAACTACAATAGCAGTAGGAACTAGAATGATCAAAGTGGACGGACGGATAAGTACAAAAGCAGTAGGACTAGAATGATCAAAACTAAAATGAGCTAGGGCTGCGCAAAAAACCGACCGAACCCACCCGACTGACTGAAATTTCGGTTCAGTTTCGACTTTGGAAAGGTGGTTCATTGGATTATTAGTTCAATTTTGATGTAAAAAATTCGAAACCGAACTGATAAGAAACCGATAATAGAGTATTACTTAAATGCATACAAAAATAAGTTTTCTTTATAAAAAAAAAAAAAAGGATTTACTTAAGTAATAGGTATTATTTTCCCTTTTTTTTTATAACAAATAATAGGTATTATTTATAAAAAGAAAATTTTATAAATAATAGATATTATTTGTAAAAAAGAAATCACAAAAATAGATATTATATGTAAATTTTTTTTTTTTGTTTTTGTAAAAAAAAATTTATAAATAAAAAAATTGAGGTTTAGAAACCGAAAATCGACTAAACCGACCAAACCAATAACTATTGGTTCGGTTTCGGTTTGGAGGCTTATCGGTTCGTTTTCGGTTTGAGAGACTAGAAACCGATAGTTATTGTTTCGGTTTAGCATGAGAACCGACCCGATAACACCCCTAGAATGAATAATGCAAGAATATCTACTTCCATGATCTCATCTCTTTTTTTGGCTTTGTAATAATTCGGGATCTTATCTCATAGATAAATTTTTGAAATTTTAATGGGACAAATTCCAGTCTGATGATAACGAACTGTATCAATATCATGATTGACAAAATCTGATCGATCAAATTGATTCTTGGTCGAGAATCGAATGGTATAACACAGGAAAATCTCTTATCCATACCGAACCTAGTTTCAAATTGGATTCTTGCTCCATTCAAGAATCCCATTAAATTTCTCATCTTATTCCTCTCTTTCTTCTCTAAAACCTACCATTTGCCTTAGGTGAAATGAAGGTGCTCCAGTTGCTGAAAATCAGCACTTTTTTTAGCCCATCTAATCCGTTCATTGGGGAGTGATGAAGCAGAAACCAAGATTTGCAAAGCGGATTGCATATATTACTAGTTCATTAAACCATTTTGTGATCCATGTTTCATACTACTAGTTTTTAACAAATCAATCATCACCATACTCCAAAATCTATTTCAAAAAGGAAGCCCTTGCACTCGCTTTTTAAGTGATTGCACCGAAGTGAAAAAAAGACTTTGTATTTTAGGGACTTATGACATGTGAAAACGCAATTTGGGCTGTCTAATTTAAAGTTCTTGATCTATAGATCCTTAGTGGATAAGATTGGCACAAAATATAATCTTCATCATGCGATTAAATAGTCAAAGGCTATTATTTGATTCAACGATTGACAACAATAGATCATATGATAAATATCGCATTTGCTCTAATCTTATCCACTAAGGATCTATAGATCATGAACTTTAAATCAGACCGCCCATATTGCATTTTCACATGTCACATGTCCCTAAAATACAAAGTCTTTCTTTAACTTTTGTACAATCACTTAAAAAGCTTGTGCAAGTAATGCTCCCTTTCAAAAAACTTAACCTAATTATGTATCCATCAACACTCAAATGGTCTCATTCAAAAATTTTAGTTTTGCAAACAAAATTTCAAAATTCCAAGAACTAATTTGCAAAAACTCTACTGAAACAAATAAACCAACCAAGCAAATAAATCCCAGACTTCCAACTTAAGCCGTCAACACAAATCAACAAATTTCGATAATCGAGTCTGCATAAAACAATATATTATCTTTCTGTGACTAACCAAGATTTCAACTGAAATACAAATCAATAAACTTCAAACCAAGAACCAAAACAATCCATTAATTTCCTGTAACCAAAATACATATAAGTCATAATTTCAATAAGAGGAGTATTAGATGATTCAAAATAAAAGTTTCGAACAATCTACTATTTCAAAAAGTTCTAGAAAAATAGGATTTTCCACAAATTTTTAGGTTCTTGGGCTCTGCCAAAGAATCGTGAATGCAGATTTTCAAGTTTTCTAGATTCTTAAAGGGTACTTTGACAATTTCATTTTTATGGGAGTTATATCACCAGTCACTGAAATCAGCAAAAAAATTCGTGAATAATTCACACTTATTCACAATTTTTGGAAAAATTTGCATGCTTTTAACAATTCACAAATTTACGATTAAATCGCGATTAGTTCATTTGACTAAATCGTGACTTCTTTATCATTTTTAAACTTGTTCATACTTTTTAATCTTATATTTTATTTTTCGCCAATTTTTTCTGCGAGCTTGCCCATTTTTGCTGAAATTTTTTATTATTTTAACCTTGGCGAATTATTGCCGAACCCTGATTTGGTAACAATGTTATCACATGTGAAACAAAATTCCTCTTTCACAAACCCCAAGAACCTAAAAAATCTTGTTTCTTCTAAAATTTTAAAAATGCTAAAATGTTTTAAAACTCTCTCCATAATCCTATTTTTCTAAATAACTCTTCAAGGGCACAATTTCTCGTTCACTCCTACAACCTAGAAAATCATGAAATCTTAAATTTCTAATACTTTTGGAAATGATATAATATTCTAATACTTTTCCTTCAAAGTCTTATTTTTTAATTAACTCTCCAAATTAAGCCATCAATACAAATCACCAAATTTCGGTAATCGAGTCACCATAAAACAATATATTAAAATTTTCGATGACTTACCAAATTTAAATTCAAAAACCATTCAATAAACTTCGTAACGTAGTTATGAAATAAAATTCATTAAAGTTTTGTAATAAAATTACTATAATTCAAGTCATATAATTTCAATAAAAGCTAGTTGGCAAAACAATAGATACAAGGCATAATTGGAGTGACTCATACATCATTTGTCACCATAGACACAACATTTAGGACACATTTTGCGCAACAGGAATCTAAGAATTCCAAGGAAGCCAAAATCTTGAAAACCTATAAACTAGAATGTTGTTTTCTTAGGTTCAGAGAATCATGGCAGTGGGGAGGTGTAAGGCGGACAAAGTAGTGGTGTTGGAGAGGTAGCATTGTGGTTGTATAAAGGTAGTAGTGGGAGAGAGACGGTGAGCCAACAAAACTTTCTTCTAAAGTCACAAACCAAGGAATTCCTTATTTCTTTGAAAAAAAAGGGCATCAATAAACAACTGACTCTTCATTTTCCCGCATTCACTCTTTCCATGGGAAGGAATCCTGATGTGCAAGTGTGCCCTTAGGCTGTGTTTGGAATTGCTCCTCTTTGGAAGAGTAGAAAAGAGCAGCTGCTGCTCTTTGTTGTTACAACCGAATATGCGGAGAGAGAAGGATCGGAGGAAGAAAAAAGGGGAGGCTGCTATGTGAAACATGAAAAACATCCCTCTTTAAAAGAGCATGATTTTTTCATGCTCTTTTAAAGAGGGCTGGTTTTCGTATTTCAAAGAGCAGAGATTTCCAATCCTTCTCTCTCCCAACGTTTCTTTGCAATTACAAAGGGCAGCTGCTGCTGCTCTTTTCTAATCTCCCAAAGAGCAATGCCAAAGACAGCCTCAATGTTGAGACCAATCCCCACTCAGATAGAACCGTCTCAAATCACTTACGGATTCAGTTCATATATTTATAAACAGTCTAATCTTGCTTGCATGTATATTCATGCTTATATTTCCATCATTCTTATCAATATATGGATTACATATGTAAGTGCATGATAAGTATCAGTGATGACAATGAATCCAGATTCCAGAAGCCATCTACGAGAGGACCATTTCTTGATTGTAGGTTTACATTCCCATGCGTCGCCTTATTTCTGTTGAAGATACGTCCATCCGAAACCTATCTTCTGGTATTGAGATAAACATGTCCTTCAACTCTTCCGGAATGTCAAAATCTTCGAGTACCTGGAAAACAGCACTTAAGGTTATTGAATTTTCTCTAGAAAGACGGAAACACAGAATATGGAGGGTACATGCACAATTTTTTTATAAATGGATGCACCTTGAAAACCCCGTCAACGTTACGGCCACCAACAAGGAACGTGCAACCTGTACTTTTGCATCCGATCATTATCTCCAGCATTTTGGCATGATCACCACCATAATATTTTGGCTGAAAAGAAAAAGCGATAAGTAGTATAAAATTGATGAACAGTAAGCTTAGTTAAATGTGCATGTGGAATGATGAACTTGAAATTGAACCCTATTGTCTTGAGCATGAGGATTAATGGATGATTACCGCCCTTTTACAAATTGGGTCGTGATAACCTGATTTCTTGGCCACTTGGCATAAGTTTTGATCAATCAAAATAATGAAAGTGGGAACTTATACTGGGAGCTACCATGGGCCCCAAAGGCTCCAAACAACACACAGTCTAAGGGATTTGAACCATACGATCTATGCATTTTAAAATGGACGATTGTGCATATTTTGTTTAACAGTCGATATTAAAGTGCACCAATCAGACGGTACCCATCATTTGAAATATATGCCAATGATAGGCTGCAAGGTGGGCTACTGTTGCAACCCGAAATTCCACCAGAAATAGTACAGGGGATCCCAGGCCTAACCCCTCATGCAAATCCATGCACGAGTGTTACTTATATTAATTACGTCCAGTAATTCAGTCATGAAATATGAGCCTTAAAATTTTGATTGATACTTCTCTTTTTAAAACCTATAAATTCCATTTCCGATAGTCATCCATTCACATTGAGAATTTTACTGCAATAATAATAAAATTCATCCATGCTTATCTCCAACAATAACTTAAGTAAATCAAAGCCATATGCAATCAAATAAGGCTAACAAATAATGTCCAGAATTCGTACGGAAAACAAATAAAGAACTGTCTCAAATCTATGCAACAATAATGATTAACTTAATGATTGTAGAACCTTCGAGATCAATATTATCCTCGGCAACTGTACCTCAAACTCAGGCTGATCCTCGTAGTAGGGTTCTTCTCCTGGTATAATTGGCATAATCTAGGCAATCAACAGTTCATTTATACCTATACATCATGGTATCAAAACTCGGTCGATACCAATACGTATTGGTTTCATCAAGAACCGAAACAACCCTGATACAGGTGTTGTGGTGGTATCGATATCAATATCGGTATCAGGCTGATAAGGGTTAATATCAGCCGATACTATCTCGATATCGGCCGATATTGACATATACAATTTTCTTTTCTTTTTTTCAGAAAATATAAAAAAACACGATACGGTATCGGCAATACTGTATCCGTATCGGCTAATACGTATCACTCCAAGATGGACGGATACCGATACCAATATCGAGTTTGATACCTTGGTATATATAACATAAGCACATATATCCTTATACGTTTATACTAACATAAATTAATCATTACTAATAAATACATTATTAATGGCATCACAAATATAAGGAAACTCGTCGAAAGCGCCATAGCCCAAAATAGCACTCTTCATCAACTACTCCAAAACACTACGGAAGTTCCATCGATGCAAAGTGCTCCAAAAGAGTTTTCCAACGATAGATAGAACATCAAAATCAGGGTCAGCCAAGATATGGTCAATTGAAACATTCAAAGCGTGTGAACGGGCGGATATTGATTGGTAATAAACGCATCAAATCAAGGTGAAAACCATCATCAAAGTGCAGCTCGCTAATACAAATAAATTGATACATAGTTCACCAAAATCGGACACTATCAAAAGAGAGATGGTCAATCAAAGGTTTGAGCAATCAGTCTGAAAAAATGTGAAAAATGATCGGAAAAGCGTGAAACAGTTTTGATACAATCAAAAGATAGCAACTATAATATCAAATTGCATCACATTGGTTTCAAAGGCCTTGGGAGTTGAGTTACATGAATCTCTGTGTCCCAAAAGCTAAAAAAATTCAAAAAGTCTCAAAGCATCCAAGTCGTACCTAGCCATCCATGCGAGGCTAGCTGGCTGGCTGGTCATGCTAGCTGGTTGGCTGGGCAGCTAGCCCAGTCAATCGAGGGTATTGCTCGGTCAAATGTACTGGCTCGCATATTGGCTAGTGGTGGTCTGTGTGCTAGGAGTCATGGTCGTACGCTCGGGTAACGCCAAGGGCCTACAAGGTTAAGGAGGCCCCACCTCGATGTTGTGTGTGCTGGCACGCTACATCGGGCGCTGCACACGCCTGGCCCTGCTCACCGACATGCACATAGTCTAAGCCTCTAAAAGGCTGTGTTGCGCGTGCTCACTAGTGTTGCGCGCTTTAGTGCACGCACTTGCTGGATCGGAGCAGATGGCCTGTGATGCTAGCCATGGCACTGGTTGGCCTACGACAACAAGGACCTGACCTTGAGGTCAGAGCCATGATTTGAATGCCGAGCCAGATTTGATCGGATACTACACAGGAACCCTCGCATGAAATCCCATGAGCTTTAGGTCAACAGTTTGACCATGATTGACCAAAGCATGAAAAAAATAGGCCCGATCTAAAAGGTTTCTTCGAAAGAAACACTGAGATACCTAAAAATAAATCAGTCTTTCTTAGTTTTATGGTTAGCATGAAGAAGATCCAAAATAACAGCAATAAATGAGTGAACACAAAATTAGAGACAAACTAAGCAGTATTAAATGCAGTAATAAAGGAAAGCATGGCAAACTAAGTAAACAGAAGGGAGTAATCAAAGCAACTATTCCACAGGAGACCAATGACCCAAATCCACAATTGGACAATTCTAGACAGTGCACCCAAATTATGGAGATAGGAAACAGATTAACATCCAACAAATTATAGACGGATATTTAAATCATTTATATTTAGTCAGTTTCATGTACTTTTTGATAAAGTGGGGGACTTTCATTAAGGAAGATGCATAATTTCAAATACATATACCACAAGGTTTACAACCTCGGTATCGGCTTCGGTATTGGTCTCTACAAATACAATTCAATTAAAAAAAATAAAGGAACTCAGGTGATACCCGCGATGCTAGGCTCATATCTGTAGGTTCCGATACCAAGACGTGTTAGGCGAAATGTCTCGTATCGGTCAAGATTTTAAACTATGATATACTATATAATTTTCAAATTTCTATAGGGTAACCGACCAGCTCCCAACCATCAAATTGAAAATCGGTCACTGATTTGGGACACGTGTCACTATGTTTCATCAAGTGTTCCATGTGATGCGAAGGACCTAATACAGAGATCTAGTGGGTTGAAGATCGCATCGAAAAAACATCCCCATCACGTGATTCAAACGGTCCATTACAATAAGCAGCTACCATGTAAATCTCAAAAATCAGCTTTAGACATTCATTTTAAAGGCATTTGACTGCTTTGAATCACATGATAGAGATGACTTTTTTATTCAATATTGGATACCACATCTCTTAAGATCGTGGTTTTCACATCACACGGCACACTGGATGAAAAATAGTGCCACGTATCCAAAAAACTGACCTGTTCTCAGTCTAGATTGGAAACGGGTTGGTTACCATGTATGAGCTTCTAGTATTAGACTTCACTAGAACAGATCAAGATTTCTTACGTTAACTAGCCTCACAGCAGTGTCTGCACCAATTACAAAAATACTGCCAGGAAAAAGTTCTGCTTTCTTGTAAAAATATGGCTGGTTGGATATAATTACCGTCTTTCCTGCAATAGAAAAGTAAGGAGCATTAAAAGGACACGAATCCGTATAATTATCAAGCCAACTATTTTCCTTCAAAGAAATATCTTAATTCACAAACACTAATAGCATTTATCAATCACAAGATTCATAACCAAATTGCTTAAAGGAAGCCCAATGATCCTTCCAAACTATTAAAAAAATTAGAAACAGAGATGCAAAAGTTCGCAGCCACACCCTTTGTAACGCTTGTTTAAAAATAAATAAATAAATAAAATGCACATCCATGAATGAAATTTTTGGTATTGTCCATAAAAAAAAATGCCTTCTGTTGGGGCCTTTAGAGTTCTTAGTTTTTTAGGTATGTGGCCCCTAAACATGGCATTATTTCTCCATTTCTGGTCTGTCATAATATGGGTATACTTTATTTGCTATAATAGGTTAGAGTTCAGGTTAGGTTAGGACTTGTAGTTCTTATGTAGGGGACTATAACTAAAGGAAAAACATAGGAGACAAGGCCCCCATAGTGCAGCTATATAGAGATATACGTTCCTGTGCAGCCTGGGAAGCTGCAACTGAGCCATTTGGGTGCACAGGTGGAGCCAAGTACGGGCTTTGAGGGTGGGGGTTGCCCCTCAACTTTTGGAAACATCTGTACTAGGCCAATTAGGCCAAGCCAAGCTAAAGCATGGGCTACTCAGTTAAAACACACTTGCCCCCTTTTAGTCTTGAGTTAGTATTAGGTACTTGACCCGACTGCAACCACTCTTGGAACTCAGGTCACTTTTAGGGATCTATGCCATGTGGAACCATCATGTGTTCCGTGTGATTTGACACCCATGATATCAAAATTTATTTTTTGAACGATTGGAACGATGATGAACTCCATCTGATTCAAGTGGTCAAACACAATCCAGAATTATGGTATGTTGAATTTACATGGCAGCCTCCAATTTTAGATGGCATTTGACAGCTTTTACTCAAATGATGGAATCGGCTTTCCCACCAGTAATTTTACACCAAAGCTCTTTTGATCATGGGGCATCTATCAAATAATACGCATGTTAATTCCACATAGCACACCTCCCAAAATGACCCAAGTACCAATTCATGGTGCTCATGCTGCTTACCTAACACTAAAACATAATACTAATTCATTTTCTCTGACGACCATAACACAAGAAAATCCTGGCTTTGCCCTGGTTGAGTGCCATGTGGCACTGGAGTGCAGAGTCCTAGACTGCACTAGAATGCACCTTAACTTTTATGTTTACTATTATGAATCAAGTATATGTGTGTGTGCGTGTGTGTGTGGATACCAATTACAAAGTTGGGGGAAGAGAGGTTGCGGATAAAGAAACTAACTTGCATAAACTTTAGTGCATATATATTAAAAACACGAGCAAATCTAACTAAACTAGACTAAGACTATAAACATAAAATACTCTTTATTAAACAAGCATATATGTTATACTATGGAAAAAAAAAGAGGAAACCTTACCGAGATGTCTCTACCTTACACACCAAAATATTAAACAAGAGAAAAAAGAAAACTTAAGATAATAGAAAAGAAAGTAATCTTGAGGTGCTTAGACAGGTCCCAAGCTACCACATTTATACACAATTGTGGACTTGAAAATGGTTGAAGTCCGTGAGTGGAGGGACAGGTGTGCTGAATATATTGGCTACAGTCGCTTCGTCCCAAAGTAATGCTTTATGACATCAGTATAGGCGTCATATGAACTATTGGACAATGACGTCATTGCTTACATATTGAGGACAACTGGATATTGCTGTGAATTAGTATCGTGTGGTGACTTCTGTGCTTGTGTCATCTACTTCGAGGATTGATGCCAGTTGTTAGGCAACTGTTGAGGAAACAGGACATTGCTTTATTTCTTTTTGTCCTGTACTTTATGGATGATATTCTCCCAATATTCCCCTAATGATGGATTAGAGCTGTTGGGCTGTGATTCGCCAGCTAAGACATTGAATGAGTTCTTTGAAGAAGTCATGGAGTTATCATCTGACTGTGCTGCTGCTTGATCAAAAGATTAAAGAAAATGGGTCTCCATAGAGACAAGACATTTTTGGTTGATTTGAGCTTCAGTTAGCTTTGGATTCTGCTTTCAGATCATTTCTTTGAAGATTTCAAATGGATTTGAGGCCAAAGAGAATAAAGGAGCCTCGGATTGTGCTGATTTAGCATATTGAGAAAGAATGGAAGAAATTTCTGCCAACTTAATATCAAGATCAGGAAAATTTTCCCACCAACAAACCCAATGAGTGCGAAGAAGAATAGGAATATGAGTATCTGTGGAGACCTGAATATTCCACATATAAATCCAAGGAATACCGCATTCGGTAAAGAGATAAAAGGATACTTCATTGGTATGAACAGATTTGGATTTGAATTTTGGATGAATTCTTTCATATTGTTTATATAAAGGGAGAACAGATTTGGATAGAATTTGAGGGGTTGAGCCAAAATGTAACCACCATTGAAAGAACCAATTTGGATAAATTGCTTGAAGAATTGCAGGACAAGTTTTGATGAACCAAGAGTGTTTCTGTTTTGGGTCCATATAGAAGAAAACATTGGTAAAGGCTTGGATATAATCCCAGTAATTGAATGAATGGCCTGAACTCAATTTCCTGGCTTTGTTTATATCAAAACCCCAAGTTGAAGGTTTAAGGATTTTGTGGATGACAACTTTGCTGTAAGTAATAGGCCTATCTGGTCGTTGGTTGTCCATATGATGAGTAAAGGTTATGGATCTTTTAGAGGTAAGAATGGCATCGACAATAATTCGAGTTTTTCCCTCAAGAGCAGGATAACCATGAATATCAAGGTACCTTCTCTTAATTTCCCATGGATCAGATATCCATTGTTGATCTTCTGATTCTAGTACCATAATATTAGATATTATATCTTTTTGGATATAATTAATCTTTTAATTCGTTTGTAGCTTGGTTAGCTATTGTCTTCGCTTGGTTAGCGGAAATTAAAGATTCTTTTCCTTTTTGAGGTCTAGATCTATTATTTTGGATAATAGTCTAGAGATGATAATCATCTGTGACGTCTCGTGATTGTGGTACAGGGATATTGCCCCGTCCTCTTCCTCTACCTAATCCTCCTAACGAGGATGCTGTCATTATGTCTTTTCCTGTAAAAACTCGTGGGTGAGAAAGTCAGGGAGAGAATTTGTCTCTCTTTTGATATATTCAATTTGAAAATCAAAAGAAGATAATTTTGCCGGCCATCTGGCAAAGATTTGTTTTGATGCTAAATTTTTGACATCTTTTTGTAAAACAGATTTTGCTGCACTACAGTCTATTCTGAGTAAAAATGATTGATTTAATAAATCATTCTGAAATTTATGAATACATTTGACAATAGATAACACTTGTTGCTTGATGGTTGAATAATTTGTTTGGGCATCTTTCCAAACACCAGAAGTATATTTGATTAATTCTTCCTTCTGCTTGGAGGGATTGACTTGTTTTAGAATTCCTCCATATCCGACTTGGGAGGCATCTGTCTCAACAATTTTTGACCAAAGTGGATTGGCCAAAGAAAGACAAGGAATTTGTTTGACTTGCAACTTTATTTGTTTAACAGCTTTTGTATGATCCTCTATCCATGGAGATGGATTTTTTTTAAGTCTTGAATGTAAGACTTTTGCAGCATGTGCAAGATGTTGGATAAAGTCGGCAATATAATTTAGACTTCCCAAAAATCTTTGTAATTGAGTTTTGTCTAAAATCTCATCAGGAAATTTTGAGGCAAATTCAATACTTCGATCTATAGGGATGATTTGGCCTTGGTGAATGTTATGACCAAGAAATCGGATTGATGTTTGGAATAGTTTTATTTTTGGAGCGGATATAACTAATTCATTTTTGTGGATAACATCTTTAAAGATTTTTAAATGTTTAAAATGTTGATCAATTGATTTTGAGAAGATGAGTATGTCATCTATATAGACAATAGAAAAGTTTGTATAGGGGGTGAATATATCATTCATAATATTCTGGAATTCAGACGGAGCATTTTTAAGACCAAATGGCATAACATTCCATTCAAAGTGTCCAAATGCAACAATAAAGGCAGTTTTATATCTGTCGGTCGCTGCCACCTGAATTTGCCAATACCCCAATTTGAGATCAAATTTGGAGAAAATGGGGGCTGAATGTAATCTATTCAGCAAATCTTTTTTGTTGGGAATAGGATAACGAATCCATTGAAGACAGTCATTTAATGGTTTATAATTGATAACCAGACGAGGAGTGCCTCGTTCCCGTTCAGCATATTTATTTACATAAAAAGTTGTGTAACTCCATTAGGAGTGACTTGGACGAATGAGTTGTTTTTGTAACAAACTGGCAATCTCAGTTTTACATAATTCTAAATAAGCAAGTTTCATTTGACTTGGTTTTGCTTTAGTCGGAATATGTTTTTCATTAAAATCAGTATTATATGGAAGAGAAACAATATGTTTCTTACGATTCCAAAAAGCATTTGGAATCTCACTACATATATCATGATGATAAGTTTTAAGCAGTTGAGAAATCTTTAGTTGAATTGCAGGAGATTGTAAGTGTTGTTCTAAGGATAATAATTTTACTTCTTGTTGTAAGAAGTGTAAATGCTGTTCGTGAAAACCTAATCGAGTTTCCATAGAATTGATGACTTTTGTTTGAGGTGGAGTTATAAATTGAAACAGTAAAGGGTTTCCATTATATTGGGCACGGATCCCGGTATTGTCTACCTTAGTTAAAGGTAGAATGGAGGTAAGAAAGGGGGTTCCAAGAATAACAATTTGTGTTAAATCCTTGATAAGGATGAAATTGGATGGAATACATATGCCATTGTTGCAAATTGAAATATAGTTTAATTTGTATTTAATCTGCATTTTGTAACCACTGGCATTATTAAGGGTTTGAGTGGTTTTATCAAAATATTGGGTAGGAACTAATCCTTCTTGTATACAGTTTAAATCAGCACCACTATCAATAAGAGCAACATCTTTGATAGTGTATTCTTGATTAATCACTATAGTGATTTGGATATACCATTTTTGAGTTGTTACCTGACTCAAAACATGGATTTGATTGTTTGATTGGAGAGCAAGAGATTGCTTTTGTTTTCTCAACTCTGTTTTTAATGAATTAATTTCCTGTTTCAGATCATTGATTGTAACAGGTCGAGATAAACTCTTTATTAGAGTCTTGAGTTTGTGACTTCTTAGTAGCTTCGTTTGCTGCATCATATAATCTTGGTTGGATAGTTGTAAGCATATTGATGCTTGGATTACCAAAATGTTGACAATCAATAGTTAGATTGAGAGAAGAATCAGAAACAAACTGAATAAGTCTTGGATCTTTATCATAAATTTGATCTGATTTTTTCTTCATTTTACACCTATTGGCATAATGGTCATATTTGGAACATTTAAAGCATTGAATATGCTCTTGAGATTTTGATTTGGATTTCTTTGTCATCTTAGGCAAAGAAGGAGAAGAAGATTCATAAATCTTGTGAGATTTTTGTTGTTGATAAAACCTTGGAGGATAAGATTTAGCTTTAGAATTTTCTTTTATGTGAGATAAAACATTTATCTGTAAATTTTGGAAGATAATTCTTGTAAATTTTGAATTTAATTGTCTAAGAAATTCATTTTGATCATTAGATTCGAATGATTGATGATAACTAGTATCTTGACTAGTTGTAGCAGAATTCAAGATGCTCTCTTGATTTGAAGAATTAGATGATTCTTCATCAGATGTGTGGAAGTCAGGGGCTTCCACAGTTAATATTGATAACTGAGGTTGGATAAGCTGTTCATCAACAAGAGGATGAACCAATGAAATGGTTGTCTTATCCAAATTTTGCCATACTTTTTGAAAGTCAGCAAGGAGATGGATTCTCCTTTTTTCTTGAGTCATTTCAGGATATTGGGTTGTTTTGAACCATTTGACAAAGGTAATAATGTCATAGTATGTTTCTACATATTTATATAATTTTTCTTTAAATTATTAAAATTTTTCATTGGAAAATTTTTGGAAATACCAATCACGAAAAGATTTATATTGGTCTTGATAAAATTCAGTATTAATTTCTGCACGATTAATTACAAAATCTTTTGGTTTTGTAATATTCATGAGAAATTATTGGAAAATGAGAAATTCATCTCACTAGCAGTAAGGGATTTCCTCTGCTGTTGGATGTCTATCCCATGAGGAATTTGTTGTTCAGAAACATGGATTCCTTCAAGATTGGTTTGATTAATTTCAGGCATAGCTGACGAAGCTATATTTGAAAAAGAAGATCAAGATGTCGAGGGTATAGAAACTCTATACTGATCTCTAAATCTCGAATTAGAATAAGATCTCCTTGTGGGAGAATGAAGAGATGTAGATCTATTGAATTGAATGACTACATTACCATTGTCATTTTAAACAATTTGTTCAAGATCCTTGTTGAGGATCGATTTAGGTGGTACAGCTTGGGTGATACTCCATGATTTTGGAAAATCAATATTTTCCCATGAAATCAAAGGAGTAGCAATATTAGAGGTGATTAAATTGGTTTCTATTAAAACCGTTTTTCCTGACGGACTATGGTAATTAACCTTAGGAGCCAAGGAAGTCATCACCTTATAATAAAGGCGATTTATCAGAGCAATGGTCTCTGATCCATGTATGAAATTGTACCCTTTGATTTGTAAATTAAGAGTACAGGCATATACCAGATTTTTGTCTGTCAAAGATAAAGTTAAATTGGAAAAAACATTAAAGTATATAGGACTATGGCAAAGGATGGTTTCAACAACTGCCATGAGAGAGGAATACCAGTCAAGGCATCTAGCATCTCTCATAGTGGTCATAATACTATTGTTATTACCCAATAAGGTAAGAGGTTTAAAGGCTACCTGAATACAGGCAAGATGAAGATAGTTGAATTTCTTAAGATTTGTCATTAGATTTTCGTTGGATAGAAATTGAAGACCTTCTTGGTCTTCACCTAGACTGAGAGTTTGCTCATTAGTTTTGATGGACATGTCAGTGGATCAATTAGTCCAACCTTGTTTATACAAGATTTTAGGGTTGATGGAAGGAATTGTTCATCTATTAAGTTTATCTTCTACATTAGACCATTGGGCTAATTCAGAAATTTTAATGGATTTTTTATTTGAAGAACTAAATAAAGACATGTACTGAAATATATATATATATATATTTTTTTTAAATTTAAAAACAAACGAAAGAGAGTGAAAAGAGTGGGTATAGATACCAATAAGAGTGTAATTCCATATGTGAATAGTGATGTCGGAATAGTGCTACTATCGTGAATAGTGACCCAAAATACTATTCATCCACATAGGAACTTCAATTCATCTTCTCCTCAAACATTACTATTCATCTTCTTTTTAAAAGACTCAACAACAAATAAATAGTTAGATCTGAAAATGTTACGACCAAATAGTGTTTTTCAAATCTGCGTCCGTCAACGATTTATGAAAGAATCCCGACAAAAACGCAATCCCTGCTAACACGCCTCACATTCCAACGCGACTATTAACCCTTAAAAAACACTTAGTAAATAACTTCAGATCCAAAAACTACTTATCATATTGAGAACTTTGAAAAGTTGATGAACAGTAAACAAAGAAGCAGAGAAGAGGATGAACAGTACTCCTCTGCAGATGTAGAGTAACAAGAGGAGTGGTTACCTTTTTCTACGCTTCCGACATCCCCTACTCGCCATATGGAATTACCACAGGTTTACTCTGCATATGCAGAGGAGTATTATTCATTCTCTTCTCTGCTTCTTTGTTTACTATTCATCAACATTTCAAAGTTCTCAATATGATAAGTAGTATTTGGATATGAAGTTACTTGCTAGGTGTTTTTTAAGCGTTAATAGTCGCGTTGGAATGTGAGGCGTGTTAGCAGGGATTGCGTTTTTGCGGGGATTCTTCCACAAATCGTTGACGGATGCAGATTTGAAAAACACCGTTTAGTAGTAACATTTTCAGATCTAACTATTTATTTGTTCTCGAGTCTTTTGAAAAGAAGATGAATAGTAGTGTTTGAGTCGTTTTAGGAGAAGATGAATAGTAATTCCTATGTGGATGAATAGTATTTCGGGTTACTATTCACCATAGTAGCACTATTCCGGCATCACTATTCACATATGGAATTACACTCTTATTGGTATCTACACTAACTTTTTTCACTCTTTTAGTTTTTTATTTTTAAAACTAAATTAAAAAAAAAAAAAAATTCAAAATTTTCTGTACATGTCTTTATTTAGTTTTGCAAATAAAAAATCCATTAAAAATTCTGAATCAGCCCAATGGTCTGATGTAGAAGACAAGCTCAATAGATGGACAATTTCTTCCATCAATCCCAAAATCTTGTATAAACAAGGTTGGACCCATTGGTCCACTAACATGACCATAAAAACCACTGAGCAAACTCTCAGTATAGATGAAGACAAAAAAGATCTCCAACTTTTATCCAATGAAGATCTAATAACAGATCTTAAAAGATTTAACTACCTTCATCTTATCTGTATTCAGGTAACATTTAAACCTCTCACCTTATTGGGTAATAACAATAATATAATAACTACCTCTATATTGCTACTCCTGTAATTTCATGGGAAAAAATTGATTTTCCAAAAATCATGGAGTATCACTCAAGTTGTACCTCCCAAACCTATCAGCAACAAGGATATTAAACAAATTGTTCAAAATATCAACGGGGATATAATCTTACAATTTAATAGATCTACATCTCTATCTTCTCATTTAAGATCTTATTCGAGCTCTCGAGATCAGTATAGAGTTTCTATACCCTCGACCACTCGATCTTTTTTATCAAAAGTAGCTTCACCAGCTATTCCTGAAATAAATCAATCCAATCTTGAAGGAATCCATATTTCTGAACAACAAATTCCTCATGGGATATACACCCAACATCAGAGGGAATCCCCTACTGCTAGTGAGATGAAGGGAAAATTTTAAAATAACCCCTAAACTTTTACCTCGTCATCAATACGACACCTAAACTATTGATAATATCAAACAGGCACCCAAAGTACACTTAAGTTCATCAACTAAACCCCTACAGTCACCTTCCGTTAAAGACTAAATGAAAAATGCTGAGTTGGCATACAATTCAGCAAAATAGCATGCGTGACACTCACGTGGCACCCATGTGGCGCCACGTTGGATGCCACGTAAGCTATTTTGTTGAGCTCTATGCCAACGTGGCACCCACGTGGCTGCCACATGGATGCCACGTGGGTGATTTTGCTGAGCTGTACGCCAACTAAGCGTTTTCCGTTCGGTCATTAACGGAAGGTGACGGTAGGGGCTTAGTTGATGAACTTAAGTGTACTTTGGGTGCCTATTTGATATTATCAATAGTTTAGGTGTCGTATTGATGACGGGGTGAAAGTTCAAGGATTATTTTAAAAATTTTCCTGAGATGAATTTCTCATTTTATAATAATTTCTCATGAATATTACAAAACCAAAAGATTTTATAATTAATCGTGCAAAAATTAATGCTGAATTTTATCAAGACCAATATAAGTCTTTTCGTGATTGGTATTTCCAAAAATTTTCCAATGAAAAACTTTCAAAAATTTAAAGAAAAAATTTATGAATATGTAGAAACTTACTATGACATTATTCCCTTTGTCAAATGGTTCAAAGCAACCCAATATCCTGAAATGACTCAGGAAGAAAGAAAAATACATCTCCCTGCAGAAGTGCAAAAAGCTTGGCAAAAGATGGATGGGACAATCATCCAATCTGTTCATCCTCCTGCCGAAGCCCTAAAACTCACTCAACCTCATTCATCCATAACTATCGAAGCTATTGCTTTAATTCGTCCTGTTGAGGTATCAATCCATCCTATAAAACCATATTTATCCAACCTATATAAACAAAACAATTTCACTAATATTAATCTTCAAATAATTGGTCAATAATTAAATAGAATTGAAGAAATAATTTCTTTTCCCAAAGAATCTCATATTCTTCATATAGAACAATCAAATATGAAGCCACCTCTTGAAGTCACAGTAATAAATCTGTCTTCAAACTTACAACAAATTAAACAAGATGAATTCATGATAAATTAACCTCTAGGTTACATAATTTATCATCAAAAGATAAGAAAAATCCTTTACAAATCAATGTATTAACCGATAATGAAAAACATCTCAATCTTGAAACTCTTCAAACTAATTTTGAATATTTGCAAAATGATATGGAATTCAATAAAGTTCAATATTCTAAATCATCCCAAAATCGTTGGGATATTCATTCTAGATATTATTATCATAGACCTACTCCACAAGATCTTTATGAAGAAGATTACATGAATGTTCAAAATTCATATGATCATTGGTTCATCTATTAATGGAATATTGATGGTAAATCTGAATATGCAATCTTTGAAGTCTTACATAAAATGTTTATGTATAGCATTATTCTCAAACAGAGTAATAATATTGATCGGTTTATTATTACTGGCTTTTCTGGTATCTTAAAAGGATGGTGGGAAAATTTGCTCATACAAACTCAACGAGATGAAATTCTTAATTCTACCAAACCAGTAAAAAATGAACACACTGGCCAAATTGAGGCCTATGAAGATGTTTATACTTTAACTCAAAGTATAACACTATATTTTATTGGTTCTTGGAAACACCAACAAGAACGAAAAAGAGAACTTCAAAATTTACGTTGTCCATCCTTAACCCATTTTTGATGGTACAAGGATGTTTTTCTGACTAAAGTCATGCAAAGAACTGATGCTAACAATGAATATTGGAAAGTCAAATTCATTGATGGCCTCCCTAGCCTATTTGCTGAAAAAGTAAGAAACAAAATCAGAAATCCTGAAGATCAAAGTATTGATTATAATCAATATACTTATGGCCAATTAATTAGCGTTATCATTCGTGAAGGACTAACCTTGTGTAATGATTTAAAATTACACCTACAATTGAAACAACAACTTACTGGTCGCAAAGAATTAGGAGAATTTTGTGATCAATTTGCTTATGATACAAAACTCAATTTTCCTCCAAAAAGGAAAGAGAAAAATTTTAAAGAATCTTCTCCTAATTATAAATCATTCCGAAAGAAAAAATATTTTACCAAAGGAAACAATCAACCTTCCACCTCTAGACAATTTCGAGAAAAACAATCAAATAAATCTTAAAAGAGAAATCAAATATTATAAATGTCATAGATTTGGCCACTATGCTAATCGATGTACTACACAACAAAAATTGAATCAAATATATGATGAAGGTTTAAAATTAACCTTATCCAAACTCTTAATAGATGACATATCTTCCCATTAAGAAGAATTTAAGAGTGATGATATAAACAGTCTCACTTCTCTTTCTTCCTCTGAAGAAGATAATCAAATTGATTGCAACTGTAAAAGTCTTAATACATCCAATGACACTTGGTAGGCATTTGCTGCTATGAATAATCTTAATATAAATGTCCTTAGTGACAGCCAACAATCTTTATTGGATTTAGTTCATAAAACTGGAGATCTTACTATGAAATCCAAATTAATCGAAGCCTGTATTTCCATGGCTAAGAAGGAAAGTAAAAAGGATTTAATCATAAAAAATACTTAATTAAAGAATTATTCAATCGTCTTGAAAATAATGGTATTAAAGTACCCATATCTAATGACCCTAACATGAATGAATCATTCAAACTTGAATTTATTAAATTCAAACATCAAATGACTAATGAGATTAATACAATCAAAACTAGAAGTCAGAGTCTAGAAAATTTCAACCCTCCTACTAGTCAATAATCTGTCCGCCAAATATCAACCCAAGACAATTATTTACAGAATATAATTCATCCACTATTCAAGAAATGATATATCAATATCACTGTGATCATTAATCATGAATTGATCCTTAAAGATGTCATTGTTATTGTAGATAGTAGTGTTGATATGAATTGTATTCAAGATAGTTTCATTCCTCCTCAATATCTGGTTAAGACTCATCAAAGTCTCATCAATGCTAGTGGTCATCATATGGCCATTACTAACAAATTAGATGATATTTCCATCCAACATCAAGGCATTACCATTCCTGCCACTTTTATGATTCTCACCAATTTAACCCAATTGGTAATTCTTGTTTTACCTTTCATCACTTCACTTTTACCTCATTTTCAGGTCGATCATATTGGTATTCAAACCCAGTATAATACTATCCCGTTAGTCTTTCCATTTTTATCCTCTCCTTTTCTAGGTTCTCATCTTTCTTTACTCAAACAACCCTATTGTGCACATTTGAGGCCCCACCATCACCCACTAAGTTTTCCACTTACTCAAAATTGTCAAATTGCCTAATATTACAAACCCACTTTATCTTTTCATAAACTAATACTGTTGCAGGAACTATCAAACACAAACACCACTAAACAAGTGGATTTCTCAAGAATATTTGGTCTAAACAAAGACCTACTAACAACTTCCTCTATGTATTCAGATGGCTAGTAGCAGCTTCAGTGGAGAAAATAATTTTCTCATCCAAGACCCTAAAGAAAGACTTATACAGTCTTATGCGGATTCCAACCAGGAAACTGTGTTATGGCAAGAATGCCATAGACAAATATTTAATTTCCCCAATGCATATTACCAAATGCTTAACTCCATACAAGAAGCTAAACAGGCTCTGGAGTTATACCAAACAACTCAACAACTGGAACAAACCAGTATTGGGTCAATGCCCCCTTATTCTAATGCTGAGAGGTATAAAATGCAAGAGATACCTCACTTTTATTATCCTGACATATCACCAACCATTCATCAAGATGTGAATGGAATATGGAAAAACCATATTATCAATAACCGCAAAAGATTCCGATATTATATGAGTTCTTTAACGAAAAAATTAAGAACGCAGGAAACAAATATTAAAATATTATATGATAATCTTCTTTCCTTGTTAAATAATTTCACTTGGGAAGAAGAAATTTTCACAATTGAAAAAATTACTCATTTCCTTGAACTTCTTGAGTCCTATTTTCCAAACCTAATCCTTCAACGTCTCAAAAGAATGTCTTTTTGAGAAAATCAAAATTATTCTTCCCATCCAAATTGCTCATAATATTTGTTCCCAAATTGAGGATCATGCCAATAAAATTAAACAAATTTTATTCCAAAACTATCGTTATATCAATCATAGTCAAGAATATCACCTTCCCAAGCTTTCTCTTTGTTCTTATGAACATCATCATAATCTTGCAAAATGTCTTGACTGGGGATTAATTAACCAAATTATTTTCCCAATTCTTGTTATTCCTTCAAAGTTTCCTAGGATGATCAAATCCATGGTCATTCATGCATCCAAAAATCTTTCTCTTCATGTCCATCTTACTTTCTGGATTACTAGTACTACTGGTTGGCGGTCAAAAGGAACATTTTTCCAACCATATCAAATTTGGGTTCTCAAAAAGACCAAGCAATATGAATTCTCCTATGTCCAAATTGTCGATTCTTCTACATCATCCAGTGTTCAGGCACTTTCTCCAAAATTATACTGGATTCAATCTTTGATGCAATTCTCCAAAGAGGCAAGAGATATATCCAAAGCTCCATATACTTTTAAAATTACAAAGGGAAGAAGACTTTTCCTCACCAATCTTCCCATGGAATATATGGAAACTCCACAACAAGTTGAAGTTGATAATCTGTTATTTCAGATGATCAGTCGAATTCATTTATATTTACCAGAATCACTGGAAATTGAAACTACCATGCGAGAAGAATTATTACAGGGTGTCCCAGACTCCGATAGCCCTATCTCTGAAGATTCAGTGTATTACCATAATCTCAACAATCGAATGGAATCCTAATGGACCCCATGTGTCAAATCATTATTTGACATACTCAAGTGCTCCTCCAAGTGGCTCTACAGTGCTATCCAGCTGTCCTCAATAATTCCCTTATGACACAAGCCCTGACGTCATCCACCAATAATTCTCGTATGATGTAAGTCCTGATGTCATATAACAATTACTTTGGGACGAAGCGACTGCACCCAATACACTCAGCACACGTGTCCCTCCACTCACGGACTTCAATTCATTTCAAGCCCACATTTGTGTATAAATAGCGGTAGCTTGGGACCTGTCTAGGCACCTCAAGATTACTTTCCTTTCTATTATCTTACGTTTTCTTTTCTCTCTTGTTTAATATTTTGGTTTGTAAGGTGGAGACATCTCAGTAAGGTTTCCTCCTCTTTTTTATTCCATAGTGTAACATATATACTTGTTTAATAAAGAGTATTTTATGTTTATAGTCTTAGTCTAGTTTAGTTGGATTTGCTCGTGTTTTTAATATATATGCACTAAAGTTTGTGCAAGTTAGTTTCTTTATCTGCAACCTCTCTTCCCCCAACTCAAGATTTACCATCAATATTCCATTCATAAATGGACCTATGATCATACGAATTTTGAACATTCATGTAATTTTCTTCATAAAGATCTTGTGGAGTAGGTCTATGATAATAATATCTAGAATGAATATCCCAACGATTTTGGGATGATTTAGAATATTAGAGTTTATTGAATTCCATATCATTTTGCAAAGATTCAAAACTAGTTGAAGAGTGTCAAGATTGAGATGTTTTTCATTATCGATTAATACATTGATTTGTAAAGGATTTTTCTTATCTTTTAAGGATAAATTATGTAACCTAGAGGTTAATTTACCGATGAATTCATCTTGTTTACTTTGTTGCAATTTTGAAGACAGATTTATTCCTGTGACTTCAAGAGGTGGCTTCAAATTTGATTGCTTTATATGAAGAATATGAGATTCTTTGGGAAAAGAAATTATTTCTTCAATTCTATTTAATTGTTGACCAATTGTTTGAAAATTAATATTGGTGAAATTGTTTTGTTTATATAGGTTGGATAAATCTGGTTTTGTAGGATGAGATGATGACTCAACAGGACGGATTAAAGCAATAGCTTCGACAGTTATGGATGAATGAGATTGAGTGAGTTTTAAGGCTTCGACAGGAGGATGAACAGATTGGATGATTGCCCCATCCATATTTTGCCAAGCTTTTTGCACATCTGCAAGGAGATGTATTTTTCTTTCTTCCTGAGTCATTTCAGGTTATTGGGTTGCTTTGAACCATTTGACAAAGGGAATACTGTCATAGTATGTTTCTACATATTTATATAATTTTTCTTTAAATTCTTGAAGTTTTTCATTGGAAAATTTTTGGAAATACCAATCACGGAAAAACTTATATTGATCTTGATAAAATTCAGCATTAATTTCTGCACGATTAATTACAAAATCTTTTAGTTTTATAATATTCATGAGAAATTATTGGAAAATCAGAAATTCATCTCACTAGCAGTAGGGGATTCCCTCTGCTGCTGAGTGTATATCCTATGAGGAATTTGTTATTCAGAAACATGGATTCCTTCAAGATTAAATTGATTTATTTCAGGAATAGCTGATGAAGCTACTTCTGATAAAAAAAATCGAATGGTCGAGGGTATAGAAACTCTATACTGATCTCGAGAGCTCGAACCAAAATAAGATCTTAAATGAGAAGATAGAGATGTAGATCTATTCAATTGTAAGATTATATCCCCGTTGGTATTTTGAACAATTTGTTCAATATCCTTGTTGAGGATAGGTTTGGGAGGTAAAGTTTGAGTGATACTCCATGATTTTGGAAAATCAATTTTTTCCCATAAAATCACAGAAGTAGCAATATTAGAGGTGGTTATTATATTATTGTTATTACCCAATAAGATGAGAGGTTTAAATGTTACCTGAATACAGGTACGATGAAGGTAGTTAAATCTTTAAAATATATTATTAGATCTTCATTGGATAAAAGTTGGAGATCTTTTGGTCTTCATCCATACTGAGAGTCTGCTTAGTGGTTTTTATGGTCATGTCAGTGGACCAATGGGTCCAACCTTGTTTATACAAGATTTTGAGATTGATGGAAGAAATTGTCCATCTATTAAGTTTATCTTCTACATTAGACCATTGGGCTAATTCAGAATTTTTAATGGATTTTTTATTTGAAAAACTAAATAAAGACACTGAATTTTTTTTTTTTAAAATTTAAAAACAAACGAAAGAGAGTGAAAAGAGTGGGTGTAGATACCAATAACAGTGTAATCCCATATGTGAATACTGATGTTGAATAGTGCTACTATGGTGAATAGTGACCCGAAATACTATTCATCCACATAGGAACTACTATTCATCTTCTCCTCAAACTACTCAAACATTACTATTCATCTTTTCAAAAGACTCGAACAAATAAATAGTTAGATCTGAAAATGTTACAACCAAATAGTGTTTTTCAAATCTGTGTCCGTTTTATTTATAGAAGAAGCCCTGCTAACATGCCTCACATTCCAACGCGACTATTAATGCTTAAAAAGCACATACTAAATAACTTATGATCCAAAAACTACTTATCATATTGAGAACTTTGAAAAGTTGATGAACAGTAAACAGAGAAGCAGAGAAGAGGATGAACAGTACTCCTCTGCAGATGCAGAGTAAAAAGAGGACTGGTCACCTTTTCCTACACTTCCGACATCCCCTACCCGCTATATGGAATTACCAGGGGTTTAGCCGGACATGGCTCTGATACCAATTACAGAGTTGGGGGAAGAGAGGTTGCGGATAAAGAAACTAACTTGCACAAACTGTAGTGCATATATATTAAAAACACGAGCAAATCCAACTAAACTAGACAAATACTATAAACATAAAATACTCTTTATTAAACAAGCATATATGTTACACTATGGAATAAAAAAGAGGAGGAAACCTTACCGAGATGTCTCTACCTTACACACTAAAATATTAAACAAGAGAGAAGAAAACTTAAGATAATAGAAAGGAAAGTAATCTTGAGGTGCCTGGACAGGTTCCAAGCTACCGCTATTTGTACACAAATGTGGGCTTAAAATGAATTGAAGTCCGTGAGTGGAGGGACACGTATGCTGAGTGTATTGGGTGCAGTCCCTTCGTCCCAAAGTAATTGCTGTATGACATCAGGGCTTGCATCATACGGGAATTATTGCTAGATGACGTCAGGGCTTGCGTCATAAGGGAAATTATTGAGGACAACTGGATAGCACTGTAGAGCCACTTGGAGGAGCACTTGAGTATGTCAAATAATGATCTAGCACATGGGGTCCATTAGGATTCCATTCGATTGTTAAGATTATGATAATACACTGAATCTTCAGAGACAGGGCTATCGGAGTCTGGGAAACCCTGTAATAATTCTTCTTCTCACATGGTAGTTTCAATTTCCAGTGATTCTGGTAAATGTAAATGAAATCGACTGATCATCTGAGATAACAAATTATCAGCTTCAACAGCTTGTTGTGGAGTTTCCATATATTCCATGGGAAGATTGGTGAGGAAAAGACTTCTTCCATCTGTAATTTTAAAAGCATATGGAGCTTTGGATATATCTCTTGCCTCTTTAGAGAATTGCATCAAAGATTGAATCCAGTATAATTTTGGAGAGAGTGCCTGAGCATTGGATGATGCAGAAGAATCGACCATTTGGACATAGGAAAATTCATACTGCTTGGTCTTTTTGAGAACCCAAATTTGATATGGCTGGAAAAATATTCCTTCTGACCTCCAGCCAATAGTATTAGTAATCCAGAAAGTAAGATGGACATGAGGAGAAAGATTTTTAGATGCATGAATGACCATGGATTTGATCATCCTAGGAAATTTGGAAGGAATAACATGAATTGGGAAAATAATTTGGTTAATTAATCCCCAGTCAAGACATTATGCAAGATTAAGATGATGTTCATAAGAACAAAGAGAAAGCTTGGGAAGGTGATATCCTTGACTATGATTAATAGAACGATGGTTTGCAATAAAATTTGTTTAATTTCATTAGCATGATCCTCAATTTTAGAACAAATATCATGAGCAATTTCGATGGGAAGAATAATTTTGATTTTCTCAAGAAGACAAATTCTTTTGAGACATTGAAGGATTGAGTTTGGAAAATAGGACTCAAGAAGTTCAATGAGTTCAAGGAAATGAGTAATTTTTTCAATGGTGAAAATTTCTTCTTCCCAAGTGAAATTATTTAACAGGGAAAGAAGATTATCATATAATATTTTAATATTTGTTTCCTGAGTTCTTAATGTTTTTCGTTAAAGAACTCATATAATATCGAAATCTTTTGCGGTTATTGATAATATGGTTTTTCCATATTCCATTCACATCTTGATGACTGGTTGGTGCTATGCCAGGATTATAAAAGTCAGGTATCTCTTGCATTTTATACCTCTCAGTATTAGAATAAAGGGACATTGACCCAATACTGGTTTGTTCCAGTTGTTGAGTTGTTTGGTATAACTCCAGAGCTTGTTTAGCTTCATGTATGGAGTTATGCATTTGGTAATATGCATTGGGGAAATTAAATATTTGTCTATGGCATGGCAATCTTGCCATGACACAGATTCCTGGTTGGAATTCACGTAAGACTGTATAAGCCTTTCTTTGGGGTCTTGGATGAGAAAGATTATCTTCTCCACTGAAGCTGCTACTAGCCATCTGAATACATAGAGAAAGTCGTTAGTAGGTATTTGTTTAGACCAAATATTCTTGAGAAATCCACTTGTTTAGTGGTGTTTGTGATTGATAATTCCTGCAAAAGTATTAGTTTATGGAAAGATAAAGTGGGTTTATAATAGTGGGCAATTTGACAAATTTGAGCAAGTGGAAAACTTAGTGGGAAACTAAGTGGGTGATGATGGGACCCAAAAATTGCACAATAGGATTGTTGGAGTAAAGAAAGATGAGAACCTAGAGAAGGAGAGGGTAAAAATTTAAAGACTAACGGGATATTATTATACTGGGTATGAATACCAGTATGATCAACCTGAAAATGAGGTAAAAGTGAAGTGATGAAAGGTAAACCAAGGATTATCGATTGGGTTAAATTGGTGAGAATCATAAAAGTGGCAGGAATGGTAATGCCTTGATGTTGGATGGAAATATCATCTAATTTGTTATTAATGGCCATAGGATGACCACTAGCATTGATGAGACTTTGATGAATCTTAACCAGATATTGAGGAGGAATGAAACCATCCTTAATGCAATTCATATCAGCACCACTATCTACAAGAGCAATAACATATTTAAGGATTAATTCATGATTAATTATTAAAGTGATATTGATATACCATTTCTTAAATGGTGGGTGAATTATATTCTGTAAATAATTGTCTTCGGGTTGATATTTGGTGGACAGATTGTTGATTAGTAGAAGGGCTGGAATTTTCTAGACACTGAATTCTAGTTTTGATTGTGTTAATCTCATTAGTCATTTGATGTTTGAATTTGATAAATTCAAGTTTAAATGATTCATTAATGTTAGGGTCATTAGATATGGGTATTTTAGGACCATTATTTTCAAGACGATTGAATAATTCTTTAATTGAGTAAAGATTTTCTATAATTAAATACTTTTTATGGATATATTTCTTATTGTGGCGGACTTCACTGACTGAGTGAACTTAGATAGAGCTATGACTTCGAGAAATATGGTGAGATCTGGGCAAGAAAAAGAGACGGTGTTGATGATGAATCTGAGTAATCAAGGGTCACTTATTTAGATGCATTACTCTATGAATCAGTAATCTATAACAAAGGTTACAGGAAAAAAAAAAAAAAAGAAAGAAAGAGTAGTGCTAGGCCGTGCCTTGTGCTCACGACGGGAGACTGGATTTGCGGATAGTGTCACAACGTCAATTTCTGCCGCCGTTCTATCTGTCATCGCTCCGGCTGCGACGCCACCCGAGCGCAAGGTAAGACTGTTACTTCTGCGGTTGATCGTGTTCCACTGTCGAGGGGGGAGAGGCATACATTCCTCAATGAGTCTCAGATTCGGGATGTGAGTAGAGGGTGGTCGGTTGTCACCAGGAGAAATAAAGTGGTGGACTCAGCCTCGCTGGTGGTGGGGGACCTTTGCCCCGGTACGACCTCGGACCGTGGCAGAAAGCTTCGTCCGCTGCGGGCACAAGTTTTCGATGACCATACCGGTCAAGGGCCTCTTAGGATTGACCTACCGCATCATCGTGCTCTTGCGGTCAATCTCAGTTCTTTCTGGGTGGTCGTCGGTGCAAACATAGATATTCTTTCCTTGCTAGCTGTGCATAGATGGGTTAATTACACTTGGGAGTTCTCTGGTCGACCTAAGGTATCGTCTCTTTCCTCCTCTTCCTTCCTCCTGCGGTTCGGCTCTGAGGACCTGGCTGCTGGGTGTCTCAAAATGCGGATATACATTGATGGCAGTCTGGTTGTTAGTAAAAAGTGGGTGCCTACCGTAGGAGAGGTTCTTACTGTGAAGGAGAATGAGGGGGTATGGGTTCGGATTTTCGGCCTTCCGATACATGTCTGGTCCTTGGCGGTCTTCCTTGGGATCGGAAACTGCTGCGGTCTGTGACGGGGCCAAGACTCGAGCTTGCAGCATGGTGCGTGGGGCACGACATGTGGTGCCAGGAGGGCACGCGACATGGGGCCAAGTTGGCCTTGCGACGTGGTCGCGCTGCGAGGACGCGACACGGTCGCATGAGGGTAGGGCGCGGAGCGTCACGGTCGCGACACGGACGCGACATAGCCAAGGTGGGCTAGCGATGCACGAGGCGTTGCGGTATGTCAAACCAAGGGGTTTGAGGTTCTCCTGCCATTCTGGCTGAATGACTGTTTTACCCGCATATAGGGGAAGGGAGCTAGAGAGCTATTCCCCCGCACACGGGCCTCTGCTGCCGGAGGGGCGAAAGTGTCTCCCAGGCCTGAATGGGTGGGCCTGGGGACGTGCCAATGATGCTGTGTGGAACCCGGTGAGGTTGATGTATGACCGGACCACGCGTCGCGGTGCATACGGGCCGCAACCTCACGTGACAACACAAGGGCGCTCGTGGGACTCGATTGAGCACGATAAAGATGTGGGCTAAGGATGAACGTCGCTAGTAATTTGAACGCACACGAAGGCAAGCCATGGGACCTGCTGGCATGCGAGCGAGGCACAAGGTCATGGGCTTGGTTTGGCGGTAGGTACTAGTGCGCAGGTGGTGAAGCTTGAGCAGAAGCTGGCTTAGACGGCAAGTGCATTGGCGTGTGGGGCACGATGAGCCAAATGGTAGGCCGTGAAACAGAGGTAACCATATTGGGGGAGTTCCCGCCTCTAGTGTGGTATCGAGCCGATGTGCGATGGGTTGTTTTGCCGTTGCATGCGATGGCACCGCATGGCGAGTTGAAAGCGTCGAAAGACGCCCCGATCGCTGGTAATGGGCAGAGAAGCGCATTTTGGTATCAGAGCCAAGTTCGATCCAGAAGCGATGATGCTATTGAACAATTGGTGCGGAGGCACGCGATGTGGTGTCAAGAGGGCACGCGACATCCCTGAACAATTGGTGCGGAGGCACGCGATGTGGTGTCAAGAGGACACGCGACATCCCTGAGCTAGTGAACAGGTGAGGGCCTTGTGACAGCAGAACCAAGTTGATCCGACCGGGGTGACAGTGGGGAGCTAGTGCGAAGGTTCGGACCTAAGAACTAGAAATGTGTTGCTAACAAGCTGGGAGGAGTTGACGGGGTCAATTCACTGCGATCATGCGTCAGCGAGGACGTTGACATTTTATGGAGTGGTGGAGGATGTGACGGGGCCAAGACTCGAGCTTGCAGCATGGTGCGTGGGGCACGCGACATGGGGCCAAGTTGGCCTTGCGACGTGGTCGCGCTGCGAGGACGCGACACGGTCACATGAGGGTAGGACGCGGAGCGTCACGGTCGCGACACGGACGCGACATAGCCAAGGTGGGCTAGCGATGCATGAGGCGTTGCGGTATGTCAAACCAAGGGGTTTGAGGTTCTCCTGCCATTCTGGCTGAATGACTGTTTTACCCTTATATAGGGGAAGGGAGCTAGAGAGCTATTCCCCCGCACACAGGGCCTTGCGTTGCCAGAGGGGGCGCAAGTGTCTCCTAGGCCTAAAAGGGTGGGCCTAGGACGTCGACGTAGCGATGCCGTGTGGAACCCGGGTGAGGTTGATGTATGGCCCCGGACTACGCGTCGCGGTGCATACGGCTGGGCAACCTCGCGTGACAACACAAGGGCGCTGCGTGGGACTCAGTTGAGCACGACAGCATGTGGGCTAAGGATGAACGTGTGCTAGTAATTCGGAACGCACACGAAGGCAAGCTGCGTGGGACTCAGTTGGGCATGCGAGCGCGAGGCACAAGGTCAGGCTTGGTTTGGCGTGAGCGAGGTACTAGTGCAAAGGCATGTGGTGAAGCTTGAGCAGCCAAGTTTAGCATAGCAGACATTGGCGTGTGGCACGATGAGCCAAATGGTAGGTAGTGAAACGAGGTAACCATATTGGGGAGTTCCCCTTAGCCGGTGGTATCGAGTGATGTGCGATGGGTTGGCTTGCATGCAGAGCGGCTAAGCACGCGCGAAGTTGAAAGCGCTCGAAAGACGCCCCGCCATCGCTGGTATCGTAGGCTGACCTGAGAAGCGTCGTTAAGTGCCGCGACGGACCGAGGTTCGCGACCCGCGACATTTTGGTATCGAGCCAAGTTCGATCCGGCTATTGAACAATTGGTGAGGCACGCGATGTGGTGTCAAGAGGGCACGCGACATCCCTGAACAATTGGTGCGGAGGCACGCGATGTGGTGTCAAGAGGACACGCGACATCCCTGAGCTAGTGAACAGGTGAGGACCTTGTGACAGCAGAACCAAGTTGATCCGACCGGGTGACAAAGTGGGGGAGCTAGTGCAAGGTTCTACTCTAACAAGCCGGGAGGAGTTGACGGGTCAATTCATCCGATCATGCGCGCCGAGGACGCGACATTTTATGGAGTGGTGGAGGATGTGGACGGCCAAGACTCGAGCTTGCAAAGATGGTGCGTGGGGCACGCACGTGATGCCGTGGAGGGCACGCGACATGGGGCCAAGTGGGCCTGGTGACGTGGTTGCGCTGCGAGTACGCGACACGGTCGCATGAGGGTAGGACACGGAGCGTCACGGTCGCGACACAGACGTGACATAGCCAAGGTGGGCTAGCGATGCATAAGGCGTTGCGGTATGTCAAACCAAGGGGTTTGAGGTTCTCCTGCCATTCTGGCTAAATGACTGTTTTACCCTTATATAGGGGAAGGGAGCTAGAGAGCTATTCCCCCGCACACAGGGCCTTGCGTTGCCAGAGGGGGCGCAAGTGTCTCCTAGGCCTGAAAGGGTGGGCCTAGGACGTCGACGCAGCGATGCCGCGTGGAACCCGGGTGAGGTTGATGTATGGCCCCGGACTACGCGTCGCGGTGCATACGACTGGGCAACCTCGCGTGACAACACAAGGGCGCTGCGTGGGACTCAGTTGAGCACGACAGCATGTGGGCTAAGGATGAACGTGTGCTAGTAATTCGGAACGCACACGAAGGCAAGCTGCGTGGGACTCAGTTGGGCATGCGAGCGCGAGGCACAAGGCTGTGGGCTTGGTTTGGCAGGCGAGCGAGGTACTAGTGCAGTGCACAGGGTGAAGCTTGAGCAGGCCAAGTTTAGCACAGCGGTGCAGATTGGCGTGTGGGGCACGATGAGCCAAATGGTAGGCCGTGAAACAGAGGTAACCATATTGGGGGAGTTCCCGTCCTCTAGGCCGGTGGTATCAGAGCTGATGTGCAGATGGGTTGGTCAGCACGCCAGAGAAGCACCGCTGTTGAAAGCGCTGGTCAAGGACGCCCCGCGATCGCTGGTATCGGCGTCGACCCAGCGGCGCATTAGGTGCCGACGGACCGAGGTTCGGCGTGCGACCCGCGGATGTGTCGCTTTATCCGGTCGACCGCGTCCGTGGACCTCCTGGATACGCCCCATGTTCGTGATCCTCGTCAGCGCGGAGTTTGGCCGACGTATCCCCTCATTGATGTGTTGATCGGCGAGCTATCACCACAGAACTCGACCGTAGGGAGAGGACGGTCTTCGAGCATCATTCGGTCGGTTGCACCGGGGTGCCCTTGGTCCGGCTCAGATCCGCCAAGATCTTGGTAGTTCGTGCATTCACGACCCAATCGGACATAGATGGACTCCGGCGAATAGGGTACCGGCGGCGGCCACGAATGGGGGCTCGCCCCCGGATCTGTCTCTCTATCGGGGCTCTCTCGTTTCTCCGTCCACGCCGGGAGAGGCTGCTCTCACTTTCCGTGTCGCTCATTCTCCACCGGCGACGGGCTTCGAGCTTCGATCTGATGCTTCTCTGGAGATCGCTGAACCGGCGGGTGAATCGACGGCCAAGATCACCTCGCTTGTTGTGCCCGACAGCGTGGATCTGCTTGCTCAGAGGGTAGGTGAGCACAGGGGATTGTCGAAAGGGACGAGAGAGGGAAGGGATTGTACCTAGGATCCGATGCTTCTCGAGGTGGTCGGCCCTTTTCGGAGATCTGCTGCGTCTGAACATAGGAAGAAGCTGAGGGTTTATATCAGAAGAAGACGACGCTGGATGGGGCCTCGGGGAGCGAGCTCGCTTCTATCGTCGACACGTGGATAGCTCCTAGAAGGTTCCAGACGGTACTCAGGGGCCTCTGACTTTTGCTTGCGGAACAGGTTGGAGGGGAGCTTTATCTACGCAGGGGGGGCGCCACGTGGCAGGTCGAGTTGGCAATCTTCGCGGGTTTTTAGGGGGGCTGCAAGACCCGACTCTGGAGCCCTCGTCTGTTGGACCTTTATGGATAGCGGGGACCCGGATCGCCAAGGACTGGAGGACCTTGACCCGCCAAGCGACTCAACACGGTGACTGACGTCTGGGTCTTCACGTTCTCCCCAGATTTGGATCGATGCGGAGGCCCAGAGCGTTGGCCATGGTATGGATGGGGGGACCCGGAGCGTTGGCCATGGCATGGATGGGGGGACCCGTCTCCCCATTTCTGATTTTAGGATGGAAACGAAGGGGAGGAGCTACCTGAGGAAGACAAGGGCCCTCTCCTGGAACAACCTCATTACCGGGGGTGCCGACACGTGCTCGGAGGTGCTGACCAATTCGGGTTCTGATGATTTGGAAATGGAGATCCATGGAATGTGCTGGCCCGACACGTCAGAGGTTGGGAAGAGCAATTTAACCTGTTTGGCGCTATAGGAGATGCAGGTACAACTACGCCCAGATCCCCCCCCCCCCCCCCACATGTGCCTCGGAGGTCGAATTGATGGTGGAAATAGACCCTGATGGTTGTAATCTTGGGATGTCATTTAAGGGCTCTCAGGATGAACTGCGTGAGGTAATCAGGTTGGTTATTACGGCGTACCAACCACGACGAAAACGAGACTCGTCATGGAAATGTGCACATGCGATGGGACATGTCCTGACGGAGGAGGGCTGGGGAGATAATTGGTCTCCTTTTTATAAGTGAACTTGTTACAGAATGAAGGTCTTCTCTTGGAATGTAAGAGGATTATGTGATCTGCAGGGCGAAGTGAGGCTAAGGTGTGATTGCGGGTTTAATCCTTATTGTCACACCACAAGAAACTAAGTGGGTACCGTGATGAAGGGTTGCTTCTGATTAGGGGAAACAAATGGACCATGGATTTATCGTCGATACCGACACGTATCGTCGATACGACGCAGATTTGACTAGGACGATACGGTACATTCAATGTATTGTATTGTCCAATTTATATGGGAAAGCTCAGATGATACATTCAATGTATCGTCTGATAGAATTACTATTCGACATGACGGTTTGGAGCTCTCGACACGACGGAACGCAAGATTTTGACCCTTGGCCGGACTGGTTGGTCGACTCTGGTGCTTCCGGAGGATTCTTGTGGTGTCGATTCTCGTGTGACAAGGTTGACGAGGAATTGGGTTGGTACTCGGCCTCTGTGGTGCTACGGGACAAAGTGAAGGGGAAATTATGGATTTGTGCTGGTATTTATGGCCCAACGGCTGATCGGGAGAGGGAGGAGTTCTGGTTAGAACTACATGCTCTGGCTGCTCGTTGGGATTTCCCGCTCTGCCTTGCAGGGGACTTCAATGCTATCCGATGGGATTCTGAGAAGCAGGGTGGTCCCGCTAATCAGGGGGTTATGAGGGATTTTAACTCCTTCATTGGGGACTGGGGCTTGTTTGATATTCCTTTGGTTATGGCGCAGTTCACGTGGTCGAGTCTGCAGGCTTCGCCAACCCTCTGCAGGCTGGACAAATTCCTGTGCTATACGGATTGGCTGGACATATTTCAAGGGGCTCACCTGAAAGCTTTTGCACGGGCCATTTCGGACCACCGCCCTATTGGGCTTACTTGCAAATCCCGAGGTAAAGGCCCGGCTCCTTTTCGGTTCGAAAACATGTGGTTAATGGATGAGAGGTTCCAGTAGAAAATTCGGGGATGGTGGTCGGAGCATATGCTCAACGGGACGGCTGCCTTCAGGTTCATCTCTAAGCTTCGGCGGTTAAAGGATAGCATCAAGGCCTGGAATAGAGACGAGTATGGGAGGGTGCAAGTTAGGAAAGAAAACATACTTTCTACGCTAAGAGTGCTTGATAATTTGGAGGAAACCAGAAACTTGTCGGGGGAGGAGAGGGAGAGCAGATTGCAGGCTAAGGTGGAGTTCAAAGAGGTTTCAGAGGTGAGGAAGTGCTTTGGATGCGTATATGGCGTCTGATGGTTCAAAGAGGGGAATGCCAACACGAAGTACTTTCATGTGATTGCTAATGCTCGTAATAAGCAAAAGTATCTGGGAAGCATCACGGTGGACGGGATGACGCGTGCGGACACGATCAAAAGTGCGACAAGATAGTTGGCTTCTGACGATTGTATCTTATGATGATGACCTCCGAGGCCGGTTTGATGAGCTTGTTTTTCCGCTCTCGGTGAGATCGAATTGGAGAGTGTTTTTACGGAGGATGAAGTTTGGACAATGATCGATTCAAGCGTAAACAAAGTGTTCGGTAGGATGGGTTTACTATGGAATTTTACCACACTTTCTCGGAGGTTATTAAGACGGATCTGATGGACGTTTTTCGCGAGTTCCACTCGACTGGCTTTGTGGGGAGAGCTTTAAACTCTACCTTTATTACCCTTATACCAAAGAAGCAGGGGGCTGAGGATATTTCCGACTTTCGACTAATTGCCTGTATAAAATTATTTCTAGGGTGCTGGCCAACATGATGAAATGGGTGATGGGCCTTATCATTTCGGAGCATCAGGGGGCCTTCGTTCGTGGTAGGCAGCTGACGGATTTAGTTCTTGATCGCTAATCTGAGACTATTCACTCCCTTTGGTGGATATGGAGAAAGCTTATGATCGGGTGAGCTAGGAGAATTTGGATTACATGTTGCAGAGGATGGGCTTCGAGGCTATTTGGAGGAAGTGGATGCGTGGTTGCTATTCGTCTCCGTGGTTTTCTGTTTTGGTCAACGGTACGTCTGCTGGGTATTTCAAGAGTTCTAGGGGTCTCAGGCAGGGGGACCCTCTCTCCCCTTTTCTATTCAACCTGGTTGGGGAGGCTTTATCTGGGCTGATTAGTCGTGCAAAGGACTTGGGCAGGCTTGCTGGAATTCAGGTTGGAGAGCAGGGCAGAGCCATCACGCGGCTGATTTGACTGAGCTTCGCACAATGGCTGATGTGCTATCGGTGTTCGAGGCTGTGTCGGGACAGCGGATCAATTTCTCTAAATCTACTGTCTCTAGCGTTGGGGTGGATGAGGAGTCCCTGGTGCTTCTCGCGGAGTCGGTGGGATGTGGTATTGAGAGGCTGCCCATTAGATACCTTGGACTGCCGCTTGGGATTAGGAAACCTTCGAGCGTTGTGATGGCTTGGAAAGGAAGACTTCTGAGTACTGGGGGGAGATTGATATTGGTTAAAGCGGTGTTATCTTCGACACCGACATTCTTCATGTCTATGTTCAGATGCCCCACCAAGATTCTCGGTCATCTCGAGAGTATCCAAAGGTCTTTTCTCTGGGAGGGGGCAGGCTTAAATAGGAGATATCACCTGGTGAACTGGGACACTTGTCAGTTGCCGTTTGCTTACGGCGGATTGGGAATCCGGAACCTTAAAAGAACAAATTTGGTGCTTCTAGGTAAATGGATTTGGAGAGCAGGGAGGGAAGAGGAAAGGGGAAGTCTGTGGTGGCGGGTCCTTAGCAAGAAGTATGGGCTTTCTTGGGGTGGTTGGGGGATTCAGCTTTCTATCCACAGGAGCACCTCGCGATGGTGGAGAGAGATTTCGCGTGTCTGGGAGTTTTTGGCGAAGGGAGTTCAATATAGCTGGGGCTGTGGCTCGCGGATTCGATTTTGGAATGATAATTGGCTGGAGGTGGGGCTGCTTAAAGATATATATCCGGATATTTATGCCTTATCGATGAATCCTGAGGGCAGGCTTGACGAGTTCGTGTCGACCATTGGTGGGAGGTGTGTTTGGGATGTTGTCATCAGAAGGCGTCTTAAGGACTGCGAGGTGGGGCTTTATCTCGATCTTCTGAGTACGCTGTATGGGGCAAAGCAAAACAGGTCACGAGCTGACCAGAGGATCTGGGTCATAAATCATGACGGGAAGTTCAACGCCAAATCGCTATATCGATGGCTGTCGCGGCGCCCTGTGACGGGGCCAATACTCGAGCTTGCAGCATGGTGCGTGTGGCACGGCATGTGGTGCCAGGAGGGCACACGACATGGGGCCATGTTGGCCTTGCGACGTGGTCGCGACACGGTCACATGGGGGTAGGACGCGGAGCGTCACGGTCGCAACACGGACGCGACATAGCCAAGGTGGGCTAGCGACGCAGGAGGCGTTACGGTATGTCAAACCAAGGGGTTTGAGGTTCTCCTGCCATTCTAGCTGAATGAATGTTTTACCCTTATATAGGGGTAGGGAGCTAGAGAGCTATTCCCCCGCACACGGGGCCTTGCATTGCCAGAGGGGGCGCATGTGTCTCCTAGGCCTGAAAGGGTGGGCCTAGGACGTCGACGCAGCGATGCCGTGTGGAACCCGGGTGAGGTTGATGTATGGCTTCGGACTACGCGTCGCGGTGCATACGGCTGGGCAACCTCGCGTGAGAACACCAAGGCGCTGCGTGGGACTCAGTTGAGTACGATAGCATGTGGGCTAAAGATGAACGTGTGCTAGTAATTCGGAACGCACACAAAGGCAAGCTGCGTGGGACTCAGTTGGGCACGCGAGCGCGAGGCACAAGGCTGTGGGCTTGGTTTGGCAGACGAGCGAGGTACTAGTGCAGTGCACAGGGTGAAGCTTGAGCAAGCCAAGTTAGCGCAGCGGTGCAAATTGGCGTGTCGTAAAGGGCACGATGAGCCGAATGGTAGGCCGTGAAACAGAGGTAACCATGTTGGGAGGAGTTCCCGTCCTCTAGGCTGGTGGTATCAAAGTTGATGTGCAGATGGGTTGGCTTCGTTGCACGCGGTAGCGAAGCACCGCGCGAGTTGAAAGCACGTCGAAGGACGCTCCCGCGACAATTGGTATCAGAAGTAGGCTGACCTAGTGAAGCGTGCGTTAGGTGTCGCACGGGACTGAGGTTGCGAAAGTGCGACCCCGTGACATTTTGGTATCAGAGCCAAGTTCGATCCACTTGAACAAGCTGATGCGGAGCCGCGATGTAGTGTCGAAGAAGACGCAGCGACATCCTTGAACAAGCTGGTGCGGAAGGCCTGTGATGTGGTGTCGAGAGGACCTGCGACATCCTTGAGCTAGATTAGCGAGTAAGGGCCTTGTGGCGGAGACAAAGTTGACCCGACCGGGGTGACAGTGGGGAACTAGTGGGAAGGTGCGGACCTAAGAACTAGAAATGTGTTGCTAACAAGCTGGGAGGAGTTGGCGGGGTCAGTTCACTGCGATCATGAGTCAACGAGGACGTTGACATTTATGGAGTGGTGGAGGATGTGACGGGGCCAATACTCGAGCTTGCAGCATGGTGCGTGTGGCACGACATGTGGTGCCAGGAGGGCACGCGACATGGGGCCATGTTGGCCTTGCGATGTGGTCGCGATCACGAGGGCGACGAGTCGCGCATGGGGTAGGGCAGCGGGCGTCACAGTGTGACTGGACGCGACATAGCCAAGGTGGGCTAGCGACGCAGGAGGCGTTGCGGTATGTCAAACCAAGGGGTTTGAGGTTCTCCACCATTACATGAATGGTATTTTACCCTTATATAGGGAAGGGAGCTGAGAGCTATTCCACTTTGCAGGGCCTTGCGTTGCGGAGGGGGCAAGTGTCTCCCCCAACTTTGAAAGGTGGGCCTAGGGCGTCGGCCTTGACGATGCTGCGTATGGAACCCGGGTGAGGTTGATGTATGGCTCCAGACTACGCGCCGCGGTGCATACGGCTGGGCAACCTCGCGTGAGAACACCAAGGCGCTGCATGGGACTCAGTTGAGCACGACAGCATGTGGGCTAAAGATGAACGTGTGCTAGTAATTCGGAACGCACATAAGGCAAGCTGCGTGGGACCCAGTTGGGCACGCGAGCGTGAGGCACAAGGCTGTGGGCTTGGTTCGGCAGGCGAGCGAGGTACTAGTGCAGTGCACAGGGTGAAGCTTAAGCAAGCCAAGTTAGCGCAGCGGTGCAAATTGGCGTGTCGTAAAGGGCACGATGAGCCGAATGGTAGGCCGTGAAACAGAGGTAACCATGTTGGGAGGAGTTCCTGTCCTCTAGGCGGGTGGTATCAGAGCTGATGTGCAGATGGGTTGGCTTCGTTGCACGCGGTAGCGAAGCACCGCGCGGGTTGAAAGCGCGTCGAAGGACTCTCCCGCGACAGTTGGTATCAGAAGTAGGCTGACCTAGCGAAGCGTGCGTTAGGTGTCACACGGGACTGAGGTTGCGAAAGTGCGACCCCGTGACAGTCCGCTTATCAAGTTCGAGGGTAGCTGGTTGTGGAAAGAGCCTATCCCGCTTAAAATCCGCTTCTTTGTTTGGGCGTTGTGTAAGAACAGAATTCTTACTAGGGACCAGCTGTCTCGGCGAGGAATGGATGTCCCGAGTTCGTGTGTTATGTGTTTTGAAGGGGAGGAGTATGCGTCTCACCTTTTCATACATTGTCGTATGGCCCATGAGGTGTGGGAAGCCGTCCTTAAAGATTTTGGTATGTCTTGGTCTATGCCGCAGTCACCGTATTCGCTGTTGCTCAGTTGGGATGATGTGAAGCTGATGGGGGAAGGTAGGCTCACTTGGAGGGCGGCGATGTTTGCCGTTTTTTTGTGTCTATGGCATGAGAGAAACCTCAGAATTTTTTAAGAGAAGTCGAAACCAGTCGGCATGGTCATAAGGTCGGTTGTGGACCTGGTCAAGTAATGGGCTGGGAGGGGGACGATTGGGGACAGCTGTTGCAATTTCCTGTGGGACCTGGGTTAAGGGGTCTCCGTTCCCATTTTGGCGGTTACTGTTCCTCATTTTTTTTTTCCTTCGCATTACTTCTTTTTCCCTTCTCCTTTTCTTTGATTATGTATCTCGATTGTATTGGGTTTCAGCACCTTGCTGTGTATTAATACGATTCTCATTACTGGTAAAAAAAAAAAATTAAATCCTTTTTATTTTCCTTTTTAGCCATGGAAATACAGGCTTCAATTAATTTGGATTTCATAGTAGGATCTTCAGTTTTATCAACTAAATCCAATAAAGATTGTTGGTTGTCACTAAGGACATTGATACTAAGATTATTCATAGCATCAAATGTTTGCCAAGTGTCATTGGATGTATTAAGACTTTTACAATTACAATCAATTTGATTATCTTCTTTAGAGGAAGAAAGAGAAGTGAGACTGTTTATCTCATCTCTCAGATTCTTCTGAATGGGAAGATATGTCATCTATTAAGAGTTTGGATAAGGTTAATTTAAACCTTCATCATATATTTGATTCAATTTTTGTTATGTAGTACATTGATTAGCATAGTGGCCAAATCTATGACATTTATAACATTTGATTTCTCTTTTAGATTTATTTGATTGTTTTTCTCGAAATTGTCTAGAAGAGGAAGGTTGATTGTTTCCTTAGGTAAAATATTTTTTCTTTCGGAATGATTTATAATTAGGAGAAGATTCTTTAAAACTTTTCTCTTTCCTTTTTGGAGGAAAATTGATTTTTGTATCATAAGAAAATTGATCACAAAATTCTCCTAATTCTTTGCGACCAGTAAGTTGTTTCAATTGTTGGTGTAATTTTAAATCATTACACAAGGTTAGTCCTTCACGAATGATAACGCTAATTAATTGGCCATAAGTATATTGATTATAATCAATACTTTGATCTTTAGGATTTCTGATTTTGTTTCTTATTTTTTCAGCAAATAGGTTGGGGAGGCCATCAATGAATTTGGCTTTTCAATATTCATTTTTAGCATCAGTTCTTTGCATGACTTTAGTAAGAAAGACATCCGTGTACCATCGAAAATGGGTTAAGGATGGACAATGTAAATTTTGAAGTTCTCTTCTTCGTTCTTGTTGGTGTTTCCAAGAACCAATAAAATGTAGTATTATACTTTAAGTTAAAGTATAAACAACATCTTCATAGGCCTTAATTTGGCCAGTGTGTTCATTTTTTACTGGTTTGGTAGAATTAAGAATTTCATCTCGTTGAGTTTGTGTGAGCAAATTACCAGAAAACCCAGTAATAATAAGCCGAGCAATTTGTTGATCAGTATTATTACTTGTGTGTGTGTGTGTGTGTGTGTTTTATACATAAAAGCGCGGTTTGATTAATAATTCAATAGAAACTACATAAAACATTTTTGAACATGATGATGAATTTTTGTGTCATGAATCATGATTCATGGATGATATACTATATCTATAATTATACAACATATAATGGTATATTACTATAACTTTATGACTATAGCAAATGTCCTACCATTCATGTTCTTTTCTACCATTTTTTATCTAATCAACATGAAAATCACTATTTATGAAACAAATGGGAGGAAACAGAAGGAGCATGAATATGTACTAATATGAATGAAAACTTTAAATTTTTTAAATTTCTACCTACAGGCCTAAGATTTTCAAAAAATTTATTTTTATGTCAAATAAACATGAATACTTTACAGAAAATATAGGATATATTATCTTTTATGTTTACTGTTACGAATCAATCATACCACGTGCTATTAGTATTCGAATATATATAAGGGTATCAGTCAATACTTTGAGAACCCAAACCCTATAGCCTATAGGTATTGGTTGATAACAACGGATATATATTAGCAATACGTATTATTATCCGCTGAACGTTACAACTCTGTTTGCGACTCCCATTTCTTCCTTATTTTTGGGTTAAAGTCAAAGTCTTATCACTCTACAATATTCCTTGTCTCCTACCAAAGGAACCCTTTATCCCAACAAGTCTTTATTATTGGTCTACCCCCTCTTCCAGTCTCCTACGAAAGGAACCCTTTATACATGGATAGTTTCAACAGTTCATACACTAGCGAGATTGGGCTAGTAGCTCAATGGAAGATGCACCACGACGCAACCTTGAGGTTGAATGTTCAATACCAGATTACCTATCAAAGAAAAAAAACGTTTCTTACACTAGTTATTACCCTTACATACATCTCAATATATTCATTAGGAATCCATTTTCCCCTCAGCTTCCATAACATTATCTATCTCGACATCCTCCTATAGGCCTTCTCCAAATTAATTAAAAAAGCATACATAAGTTTTCCTTCCTCTCTAAAAATATTCATAAGTTGTCTTAACTAGAACATACCTTCAATTGATATTCCTAACAAAGAATCCATAGTTGCCACTTGCCATGAGTCGGTACGGGGTACTGGTACAGGTACAAGTACGTTTAGGTGATAAAAGTTTCGGGTACGTTTTTTATTGATGCATCTTTGGTACGATGTTGGTACAACATAAAAACATAATAGATGCGTTATAGGTATGAAATAGATACGACATTGGTACGACATAGATACGAGATGGATCGTAATAGAAACATTAGGTAGTGCGACATTGATGCGAATGGATGTGCATGACATGTATATGATATTGGTATAACATTGGTGCATCTTTTGAAGAGTTCTATATGAGAATTATATATTTATGTGCTAATATTTATAATTTTAAATTTAAAAGTTAGACACATGATTCATTGAATACGTATATCAATCGGTGTAAAAGCACATGATTAAATTTATCTGTTAGTAGTATATAATCATATATAATATAATATATAATCTAAAGTACTTATTTAAAATTATTACTTGAAACATATCTAGTGTGCATATTATTGTCAATCATATGCACATGACAACCATCCACGATTTCCTGATTTTTAAAAAGAACGACTTCAAACTCCCTAAAAAATTGATATATGGAAGAACAAACTTAGTTTCATATTTACGAATAGAAGTATCAATTAAATAGGAAACAAGTTCTTTTTTAATAGAAATCGGTTTCTATAAAAATTAAAACGGGTTCTTCTATGATAGAAACTAGTGTCTACTCAAAATGAAAGTTTCAATTATATATTGAAACACATTTCAGAAACCTTTCGGAAAAGTTTCAAAAGAGTTTCGCACCAGTCCCCGGTACTGGTACACATGGGGACTGGTACAATGGAGTGACTGGGTAAAAAGGGTTTCTGGGTTCTAAAAAATATTTGATTCCTATCTTAAACATTGCTCTCCTAGAGTTTATGCACTAATAGTTAGCACAATTCTAGATATCCCTTTTATTCTTATAAAAATGGGCCACAGTGCTCTTTCCCCATTCTTAGGAATTTTTCTTATTCTCAATATTTGTTAAATAATTTAGTCAACCAATATTTATTAAAACAATTTAGTGAAGTAAACAAGCCCCCAAACACATTAAAATCAATACCTCTATAAATACACAATCTAGTTTCAAACCTTCAATGCATTCGATCTTATTTTTTCCAAGGCCATTGATTGGTGCGATGGTAAAGGCCTGGGCTGTCACGCGAGCAGCCACTTTGCGCGTAAAAAGCCATTGGTTATATCTATATCCCATCCACCCCTCCCAGCATCTCGTACGAGTCTGGAGAGCAGCCGCGTAGCGCATAAAAAGCCAGTGGCTAGATATGTATCCCATCCACCCCTTCCAGCACCCGTACGTACGGGACCAGCACCGGGTAATGGCCTGTTTTTTCAAGCCAGTGGTTAAACAGGGTGTATGATCGATTACGAATCACAGACCCACTAATTCTTCACATAAATCATGCACCCACGACGACTAGATTCATCACTACTTATTTGATAAGCATCAGAATGATTTGAAACTACTTCAATAGGCTTTGCGGGAGAAAACTTATTAACGAAGATAACTGTAATGTAAAACTTGCAGAAAGAGAGTTATCAATACCTCGTGCAGCGAGCCTCAAGTACCCAGGCCTTCTCCACTCATCTTGTCCAGTTGGTATTGACGGCACTGCCCACGCTTCATCTACATCTCAGTCCATCTAGCTCATTGATCCAGGAGCGATGAATCATATGACCAGTATGTCAACACTATTTGATAGAATTATGCCATTATCTTCTCCAAGCAGTATCCATGTTGACAACGGTTCTCTTGTTCCAATAACAGGGAAAAGAAAGAAATGTGCACATTGGCGGTTTATCTCTTGACTTTACACTACATATTTCAAAGATGTCAATGAGTCTTCTTTCTGTCAGTAAAATTACGAAGTCTTATCAACTGCAGTGTGACATTTTTTCCTCCATATTTTATTTTCAAGGATCTCTTGACTTTACACTATATATTTCAAAGATGTCAATGAGTCTTCTTTCCGTCAGTAAAATTACAAAGTCTTATGGACTGCAGTGTGACATTTTTTCCTTCATATTTTATTTTCAAGGATCTGTCAACAGGAAATATTTGGACGTGGTTGTGAGAAGAGGGGCATCTATGTCTTTGAAGAAGGAAAAAGGATTCTAAGGGTGGTTGTTGCTACTGCATCATTGGAAGCTGCACATTTATGGCATCATCATCTGGTATATCTTCCACTACCCCGTCTACATCTCTTGTTTCTTAACCTGCTTAGTCATTCTGAGCATAAAGATTTCAATGGGAAGTGTATCACCTTTCGAAGCATTGTCGTACCTCTTACCCAATGAGTAATAATAAGCCCTATATGCCCATCGATATTGTTCACTCTGGATGTTTGGAGCCCTTCCCAATGATTGGTCTACATGGATTCCAGTATTTGTTATATTTAGTGATGATTGCACCCGTTATACAACTATGTATTTGATGCAAACCAAAGATGAAGTTAGTTCGATTTTTCTCATCTATCATATGGTCGAAATTCAATTCCAAGCAAGAGTGAGAATCTCACAATCAGATAATGGGGGAGAGGACTCCTCAGCATCTTCAATCTTACCTATGCCCTCATGAAATTGAGTGGCAAACCTCTTGCCCATACACTCCACAACAAAATGGAGTAGCCGAACGAAAAAAGTGACATCTTCTTGAGGTAGCTCGTTCACTTCTTCTTTATATGAACATTTTGAAACGTCTACGGGTTTTGCAGTTCTTATAGTCAGCTACCTTATCAATCGCATGCCTTCTCATGTCCTAGGGGTAAGTGTCGTTTAAAAAGGTGTTTCCAAATAGTAGTCTCTTTCCTGTTCCACCCTAGGTTTTTGGGTGCGGTGCCTCTATGTTGCAAATATTCCCTCCATCCATCATGATAAACTCTCTCCAAAGGCTGTCATATGTATTGGGTATCCTCCATCTCAAAAGGGTCACAACTGTTATGGTCCTGTAATTGAGAAGTGTTCTGTTATCATGGATGTCACATACTTCGAGTCCACCCAGTTCTATGCTCCTCCTCAGTGCCCTCTTCAGGGAAAGTGTCGAAGTAGTGAAGAGAGCACCGAGAATCCTTTACCTCTACCTTGCATAGGAGAGGATGATGTTGAAGAATTGACAAGTGTCCGTGATCCGAACGTGGCTAAGGAAATTGGTTCAATTTAGGAAAGCCAAATACTTTGAAAGGAAGGAAAAGGAGTTACGACAGAGCCTCTTCCTCTCTCTCAGATATGAATCAAATGTCAACCTAGAGGTTGGTCTAGTCGTTGATGAATCTCCTCAAGTTTCAGATTTGGATCTTCCAATTGCCTTTCGCAAAGGAACAAGACATCCTATCAGTAAGTTTGTATCCTACCAAAATTGTTCAGAAGCTCACATGTAGTTTGTATCTTTGTTAGATTCTACCACCATTATTACGAGTGTTCCAGAGGCCCTTTCACAGGCCCACTGGAAGGAAACCATAATGCAAGAAATGGAGGCCCTTGAGCATAACCAAACTTGGGATATTGTTGAGCTTCTTGTAGGAAAAAAGCAAGTTGGAAGTAAGTGAATTTACAATGTGAAGTAGAGACTTGATAGTTCTGTAGAGAGATATAAGGGGAGATTAGTTGCAAGAGGGTTTACAAAGACAGGGGGTTGACTATCAGGATACCTTTGCTCTAGTTGTCAAGTCCAATACTATTCAGGTACTCTTGTTGTCCCTTTGCTACATACAAAGATTGGCCCCTATACTAACTTGATGTAAAGAATGCCTTCTTTCATGGAGATCTAAAGGAAGAAGTATATATGTCTTTCCCTCCTGGCTTCTCTTGTCAAGGGGAAAAAGGGAAAGTTTGTAGATTGAAGAAGTCCTTTAATGGGTTAAAGTAATCTCCAAGAGCATGGTTCCAGAAGCATAGCATGGTAGTTATTGAGTTTGGGAATAGAAGAAGCCACTATAACCACACTCTATTCATGAAGAAAGGCACTCATATCATAGCTAGGTTTGTTTACGCCGATGATATCATTGTCACTGGGGATGAAATGCTACTTGAGTAATCTTTGATATGAAAGACTCTTGGGTTCTCTTAAATATTTATTACGAATTAAAGTGGCTAATCTAAAAAGGGGTTGCATTGTCCTACAGAAAGTACACTCTTGACGTGTTGAAGAAAATTGGTATATTAGGATATAAGCCAATGGCTACGCCTATTGAGCAAAATCACAGGCTTAGTGGAGAGGAACGAGAACTCATCAAGGGTGTGTGTATGTATCGTGACTCATGGGAACATTTATCTAGTTGACTATGACTCGTCCTGATATCGCATATGCAGTGGGTGTGGTAAATTGGAATATGCATTCTCCGAGGACCAGACATTTGAATGTGCCATAATTACGAGGTATTTGAAGGGGAGTCCAGGTAGAGTCCTCCTCTATAGGAATCATGGCATCTAGATATAGAGGTGTTTACCGATGCAGACTGTGCAGGTTCCTTGAATGACAAAAGTTCCACTACTGGTTATTGTACATTCCTATGTGGAGACCTAGTGTCATGGAAGAGTAAAAAGCAGCATGTTGTCTCCAACACAAGCGCGGATGGAGAATTTAGAGCTATGCCTCAAGGTGCTCATGACAGAATGTGGCTTCAATTTACCTTGGCAGTTCTTGGAGTGGATGTCAAATTATCTATGACCTTTTATGGGGACAATGAAGTAACACATCACACATCACATAGCAGAAAATCTAGTGTATTATGAAAGGACGAAGTACATTGAAGTTGACTGCTACTTTATCCGCAAGAAAGTTACCACAAGAATTTTGCACTCCTCAAGTGAGGTCGAAGGATTAGCTGACGGCCATATTGACAAAGGCTATTGGAGGAAAACGGTTGCATGGCATCACCTCCAAGTTGGGCTTTGGGTATGATAGATATCTATGCATCAACTTGAGGGGGGGTGTCTGTGTGTCACTATCAATAGAATTTATCATTAAGTTGGTGTGTGTGTGTGTGTGTGTTAATGTGAAACTATTTTTACCAAGTATTGGTGTGTTTAGATTAATGTGGGTGTCAATAAATATTTGTAGGTGATATAAATATCAATGTTAAATGGTATACATATACTTCTCTCAAACCCTAATTTTCTCCATCGCTTCTTCTTCTTCCTCCACTCTTTCTCCAAACGCTAACCCTAGTTACTCGTTACTTTTAACCATGGGTCAAAATATCGTCCGATACCGATACGTATCGGTTTTCGACCTCAGTGATATGATACAATGCCTTGGTATCATACCCCTTAAAAATACACAAATTATCGTCCGATACGGGCAATTTATCGCCCGTATCGGATGATAACTTCAAATTATCAAACGATAATTTGAAAATATCGTCTGGTAATTTGAAGAAATATAAGCAAAAAAAAATCAAATCAAATTATCGTCCGATACGGACGATAATTTGACCGTATCGTCCGTATCGGATGATACATTGAAATTATCGTCGAGTTTTCCAGTGTAGGGCCCAGCCACTTAAAGGGACGGGTTTGGGGCTTTATTTAGCCGAAAACCCCGTTCTTCCTCCCATTTTTTTTCTCCTTCTCAAGCTCTTCTTCTTCTTCCTCTTTACTTCTTAGCCACCGAAAAGCTCGGGATCGCCGCCAAATCACCGAAGAATGCGGAGAAGGTACGTGTTTTTCCATTTTAAGTCATTTTCTCTTCATTTTCTTACATTATAGGAGTTAAAATTTCAAGATCTACCATTAAATATGGTAGATCTACCCTTGAATTTCAATATCTACCTCTAAAATTTGAAGATCTACCCTCTATAGTCAAGATCTACCATTAAAATGTCAAGATCTACCCTTAAATTATTTATAAAATTAAAATAAGAAATATTAAGAAAATAATTAAAATAAAGTAGTTAAAAATATTTAATTATTTAATTATTAATGCATTTTTTAAGCCTTTTATATACCCTTAAATTATTTTTTAAGCTTTTTCTATATTTAATTATGTAATTGATGTGTCACACATGTGACGCATACCCTATGCCATACGTGACACATCAATTACACATGTGTCACGTGTGTCCCAACACATTTAATTCATGTGTCAGAATCTTCACACATGTGACATAGACCCCATGAAACATCAATTACACATATGTCGCATGTGGCATGGGGTATGTGGCACATGTGACACATCAATTACACATGTCACACATACCTCATGATGCATGTGACACATCAATTACACATGTGTCGCAACACATGTAATTGATGTGTCACACATGTGACACATACCCCATGAGACATCAATTACACGTGTCACATGTGTCGCATGTGGCATGGGGTATGTGACACATCAATTACACATGTCACACATACCACATGATGCATGTGACACATCAATTTGATAATAATTATAGGGTTTATGTGTGGCACATGCCCCATAACACATGTAATTGATGTGTCACATGTGGCATGGGGTATGTGACACAGGTGTCGCGACACATGTAATTGATGTGTCACATACTCACATGTATCACACATATAACACATACCCCATGACACATCAATTACACATGTGTCACATGTGTCGCATGTGTTACGGGGTATGTCAGTATGTGACACATCAATTACACATGTCACACTGATATCCCATGATGCATGTGACACGTGTATTTCAAATAAATATGATTTTCAAACAAATATGATTTTCAAATATTTTAAAAATTAGAATAATATAATTTTCTAATTTTAAAAATTAGAATAATATTAGATTAGCTTTTAAAAATTAGAATAATATTTTCAAAATTATAATAATATCACCTAAATACTATTTTCAAATGTAATATAAAATTTTTAAAATTTTCAATATTTTTAGAATACTATGAAATAAATATGGTAAAATATAATCTAATATTTTAAAAATAAGAATAACATCAAATAAAATTTTAAATATTAGAATAATATCAAATAAATTTGGTAAAATATAATCTAATATTTTAAAAATTAGAATAACATCAAATAAATTTTCAAATATTAGAATAATATCAAATAAATTTGGTAAAATATAATCTAATATTTTAAAAATTAGAATAACATCAAATAAATTTTCAAATATTAGAATAATATCAAATAAATTTGGTAAAATATAATCTAATATTTTAAAATTAATAATAATATGAAATAAATTTTCAAATGTCATATAAAAGTTTTAAAAATTAGAATAATATCAAATAAATTTTATTTTCAAATGTAATATAAATGTTTTAATTTAATCCAATCGTTTGCTCATTCATGCAGGTGAAATAAATAAATATGGTACGATCATCAGATCCAGTCTGGCAATATGACATAGCAATAGATGGTGATAGACTCCGAATATAATGCAAGCTTTGTCGGAAAAAATTACTGGGAGGAGGTATCATACGGTTGGAGCATTTGGCTCACGTTAAGGGAGAGACAAAAGGGTAGCCCAGTGTACTCAAAGAGGTGAAAGAAGATGTCAGAGCCAGTTTACAAGCGGCCAAGGGAAAAAAAAAAGCATAAGCCGATCGAGATAGAGAATAAGGAGGGGAGATCCTGAGTTTCCTGCACCTGGACCTGGGGATGATAAGGATGAGGATGTTGTGATAGCTAGAGTCATGAGGGACAGTGCTAGAGAAGCACGACAGCGACGAGATCAAGAAGAAGCCGATTATCGGTTTCGATCCAGCTTGAGGGGTCCATCCATGCCTGCTGCTGCTGGTGGATCTAGTCATAGGCCACATGTTGTTGATGCTGGTGAGGATATTCATGAGACTACCAGGTTGTGTAGGTCAGCATCAGTGAGGGAGACCAAACCGTCTACTACAGGTCGTATCACAGGTCCCATGAATCCATTCATGTATCGGACAGAAAGCTCCAAACAAAGTAAATTAAGTACAATTTCACTGAAAAAATGGGGGAAGAGGCTTGGAAAATCAATTGCAAAGTTCGTGATATACAATCACATTCCGAATCAAGTTGTAGAGTCACCGTATTTCAAAAGTATGATTGATACAAGTGCAAAAGTTGGTCCAGGAGTCAAAAAGTCTTCTGCATACAATGTATTTGGGCCCTTATTAAAAGATGAGTATAAGGAGATAGAAGTTTATGTGAACAGTTTTGAGGAAGTATAGGATGAGAGAGGTTGCACAATTATGTGTGATGGATGGACCGGTCCCACAAGGAAGAGTTTGATCAACTTTTTAGTCTACTGCGATGTCGAGACAATATTTCTAAAATCAGTTGATGCTTCTAAACACGCAAAGACGGCTGATTACCTCTTTCATCTAATGGATAAGGTAGTTGAAGATGTTAGAGAGCACTGGGTTGTACAGGTGGTAACAGACAATGCCGCAAATTACAAAGTCGCAAGCAGACAATTAATGTTAAAGAGACGCACTTGTACTGGACTCTGTGTGCCGCTCATTGTGTAGACCTCATTCTTGAGGATTTGGGAAAGAGAAGCAAGGCACAGACAATTATTCAGAAGGGAAGAGCGATTACTTCTTACCTATACAACAGTGACAAGTTGGTGAATTTGATGAGACTTCACCAAGAACGAGTTGCTCCGGCCTGCGATTATACGATTTGCTACACAATTTCTAGCCCTATAGAGCTTAGCTAGATATAGGCGTGAGCTGAAAAGCATGGTCAACTCCCAAGAATAGAGAAAACATGAGTTAGAACTCTCACAAGCAAAGAGACCTGCTTGCAATGAAGTTGTTTACCTGATCTACAGCCCCCAATTTTGGGCAGATGCTGACCACCTGATTGTCATTACTACCCCGTTGGTTCAAGTGTTGAGGTTGGTAGATGGTGATGAGAAACCAACGATAGGGTATGTTTATGAGTCGATGGATAAAGCAAAATTGGCTATTAAAATCAAATGCCCTACAAAATATAAACGATATTGGGCGATCATCGACAAGAGGTGGGATGCACAATTCCATCAGTACTTGCATGCTGCAGGTATAACATGCTAAACTACTTATATAGTGATTTTTATTTATTTATTATTTTTCATATTATTCATTGTTTTCATATATTGATGAGATTGTTCATATTTGATGTATAGCACACTACTTGAATCAAGCCTTCCAATATACGCGACGCTTCGAGTTAAGTGAGGCTGATGAAGTGTATAGCGGTTTGTTTAATGTGATTCAACGAATGCTCCCTGAGTTGGCCGACCAAGGTCAAGCCATCAGAGATGTGAGTAATCATACCTTATGACAATAAGTTAAATGTCATATGAACATTATATTGATATGTAGGTTATTGTATTCTATCTTTGTAGATTGACATGTTTCGTAAGAGACATGGGTCATTTGGGACCTCATTGGCGCAATCCTAAATCAAGTACGATAAATCCGCTGATTGGTGGATGCATTATGGAGGTGATGGCCCAATACTGAGGCGAGTTGCAATGAGGGTTTTATAGTAAACATGTTCCTCGTCCAACTGTGAGCGGAATCAGAGCACCTTCTCTCTCATCCATACGAAGACAAGGAATAGGATAATTATGAAACGATTGGAAAAGCTAGCCTACTGCCACTACAATATGCGATTAAGGGTCAGAAATATGGAAATGACCAATCGTGATAAGCAATTATATGAAGTCTTAGTTCATACAATTTTTATTTGATCTAATTGATGAGGCATATACTAATTCATCTATCGTATTCTACCTTACAGATAGTGAATATTTTGATCCAATCCAGTTGGATTATATATTCACGGAGAATGACCCTTTAAATCAGTGGATCGAAGAGAGAGGAGCCAGTGTTGGATACTGACGGCACCGCATGGCTGGATAATGCTGAAAGAGTAGCGGAGGAGCAAACTTCTCAACCACCGAGGCGGAAAAGAAGATTAAATCGTCATTCAGTGATTGAATCTGATGACAAAACGCAGTCCGGTAGTCATAATGACGATGATGGAGGTGATAGTGGGGGTGATGATGGAGGCGATGAAACCCACGCTGACACTAGTGGTAGAGCGGATGATGTTGATCTTTATTCTTATGGAGGTATTGCTGCATGGGATGATGAGCCGGTAATAATGTATGACACTCCTACATTTAGAGGTGGAGGGATTAAAGGAAGAGGAGCGTCAGAATCTTATTAAACACCACCAGCACCAGCACCACCACCACAAGGTCCACAAGATGATGTAGGTTATATAAATTCTAACTTCGGGGAATTTAGTTTGCAAAATACCAAAGATTCAGCAACCAGTAACTCATACTATCGGCCTCAACCAACCTACCCCAGACCATATGACTTCGTTGGTCAAAATTTTGGAGGACCAACTTCTACTTATTACATTGAGCCATATTCGTGGCTAATGCCTCAGTTTTAAGGAGGTACATATGATCATGGGTATTAATATGACCAACATTATAGGAAAAGCTCACGCAACAGTGATGATCATCACGAGGGCCAACAACCACCACGAAATTCAATGTGGCTTTAAAGTAAGTTTTTCATGTACAATATACCTTTTAATTTTGATCATGAGTTATGTACAATGAAATTTAGGTTATGCGTTGATAAAATTATGAAATATGTATCAAATTAAGGCTTACATAAATTTTAAAAAAAAGTTGAAATAAATAGAAAATCATTAAATTTATTTTTCTTGATTTTTTGGGATTTTTTAGAAAAATAAAATAAAATAAATCAATGTATCAAACCGATACATTCAATGTATCACCGATACATTGAATGTATCAGCCGATACCCGATATGTATCATCCTGGAAGTCAGGACGATACATACCGGAAAACCGGTATTTTGATCCTTGAGTCCATCTAATACAACCTTCTATGTATATTCACACAACATTTGGATTCACACTCCAATTTTGTACTCCTCAGTTCTTCAATTTTTCTATGAATATTAATATTTTGTCTCCATAAAATTTCTACCATTTATACCACATACCTTATTATTGAAATAATTCATTGAAAATTATTGTCAAACAAAAATATAATTAAAGCTAGTTATGTAGTTAATGCCTCCTGAGGTTTTGAAGAAAACAAGGAAATTTGTCATTTCGGAGACAAAAGACAGATCATATGAATAGAATTAACCTTACCAACTTTTTCAAATTGCTTGACCCGATCTTTGATTTGAGATACTGTTAGTGGAGGTTTGTCTGCATTGATTGCTGAAATTTCAAAGCATGGAAGCCCATCGGAACAAAAACTACATGGAAAAGTAAAAGTAAGAGAGGGTAGTAAATGTTCTAATTGATGCTATTATTTGAAAGATGATATTTTTATACCTCACTGGATTTGATATGTGACATCAAATACGTGAAAAAGCACCATATTTGTAATTAAACCGTAAACAAAAGTGAGATGAAATGATAAAAATTAAACTTACACTTAGCATCACCAACCCAAAGAAAAAAAAGCAATAATTATGGCGACTATGACAGGGACCACAATATCAAAAGAGAAGTTGCATCAGATCAATTATAGGACACTGTTTTCACCACATAATTATAGAGAGAATAGGACTTTGTCCAAGCAGATTTTGTGAACACTGCATCAGCACAAACTATACAATAATAACTCAAAAACTACCTCATCATTATGCAAAGGAATACAATCTACGATTTTGTCATAGAGTGAAAGAGAGAAGAGAGGACATGTGCAGTGTGTCACACATCTGCTTTGTCATCTTTTATATCCCTTGGTAAGTGATAAAAACCAAAATGCCTATTTTACCCTCAAATCATATTAAGCCAAACTACTGCATAACATTAAGCCTGTACATACAAAGTGATCTCTACTAACACTCCCCATCAAGCTGCAGCATATACATCATGAATGCCCAGCTTGAATTGAACCATTTCCAACTGACTTTCATTGACTACTTTCACAAACAAATTGGCAAGCTGGTCTTTTGATCTCACACCAGGAGTATGTATCACGTTACTCTCTGCCTTTTTTCTTAGGCTGTGTTTGATAACTCAGAATTCAAACGTGGGAAGTGAATTGCAATTCCATTCTAATATCCTGGGATTTGACTTCCTCTGCAAATGACACTTCTCCTATTTGACTATGTTGTCTGATAAATGACTTCCCTGGAATTGCAATTCTACCATTTGATTAGTCGGTCTGGAAAATACAAAAACCACAAGTGCAATTCAATTTCACAAGTTGATATATGAAATGACTAAATTACCCCGTGGATTTGCCATTTCAGAGGTTTCGTCGATGGAATTACAAATGATCAGTGAATGAATTGGTGGGTGGAATTGAATTCCAAGAGTGGGCCACACATGATTTCAATTCCGTATCCTAAAAATGCAATCAAACAAGGAATTGGAAAATCAATTCCACCTTAAATTTCCACCTTCCATGTTATGAAACACGGCCTTAGAAAACGAATGTCAAGCTCTATATGTTTGGTCCTTTCATGGTAGACAGGATTACAGGCAATGTATTGAGAGCATGTAGTGTGAACCATGGCTTTATATGCAGCTTTTGCACTGAATTTAAAACCACGCTTTGCTTCTTCATTCTCCATGTAACTAAATTACCACCCACAAATGTACCATATCCTGTGGTTGACCTTATGTTGGACGGTGATCCTGTATAGTCAGCATCAGAGTATCTTCTATACTAGGGTGGCCACTTTGTGACACAAAATCGCTTTACCATGTGCATTTTTGAGATACCTAAAAATACATGTTACGCCCTCCATGTGAGGTGTACAAGGAGTCTGTATAAACTGGTTGACAACACTAACAGTGAAAGTAATATCTAGGTGGGTGATAATCAAATCGATGAGTGTGCTTACTAGACTACAATATATATGAAGATCACCAATTAGATCTTCTCTATTCACTGCCAAATTGTGATTTGGATCCATGGCAGAGTCAATCAGTTTGAACCCTAATATCATTGCCTCCATGATCATATCAATGACATATTTCCTCTGCATAAGTCAATGCTTACATTGGATTTAGCAACCTCAATACCTAGGAAGTATCGAAGTTTTCCAAGATCCTTCACCTAAATGTGTTGCTTTAGATGCTTCTTAAGAGAGGGAGGGCTATAGGTTTTATGTTACAAGATAGAGGCCCTTTATATAGAGGACTATATGAAGACCAATTACATTTTACTCAATGTGGGACTAAAACCCACCATGCAAACCTTTCATACTAGTACATCCGGTGTTGCTCCCTAACACATATTTCACCGTATGTCACATCTCTAGCATGGGTTTGATTGTAGCCTACTACAACAAGGTGGGCCTTCAGGTGCTCAATGGACCCATCTGGAAAAAGGAAAGTTAGGCATGGGGCAGCAAAAATGTACCAAAACATGTTTCTATGTGTGTTGTATTTTATTTAGCTGAAAACAGACTTACTAAATATTAGTCTCAGACTGTACAAAGTTCATATATTACGATGCTGAATTTATTATCAGCTGTCTAACCTTATGTAAAATTTTGAAACCTATTATTTATGCATCATGTAAACTAGTTTAATTACGAACTACCTGCATGTTGCATGAATACTCGGAATATCCATTTGCATGCTTTGTGTTCTGGATTATAATAGAAACTTGTTCTTGTGTGATGTATGGAACACTGAGGAACGTTGAATGACCCTAGTTTACTTAAGAAAATTATACGATTATATTATTAAAAAAACTAACTCGTAGGACCCAACTGAAAATTTTCACCAAAGCAATAAACCCTAAAAATTCCGTACAAAAACTGAATATTGAGGGTGAGATACCTTCAGTTGCCTTCAGAATTATGCCAAAATATCTACAAATTGTGTACAAGTTAAGAAAAAAATAAAATTAAATTCACCCTCCTTAGGTACACTTCAATAAAACTGACTATTTAGTTACTTTCAGTCACAGTACAAGAAAGGACATATTCAGTTCCGTTATATTGAGGGTGCTTATGTAATTTTTCATAGAAAAACTAACTCGTAGGACCCAACTGAAAATTTTCACCAAAGCCAAAAACCCTAAAAATTTCGTACTAAAACTGAATATCGAGGCTGAGATACCTCCAGTTGCCTTTCAGAATGATGCCAAAAATATCTACAAATTGCAAACACGTTAGGAAAAAAATAAAATCAAATTCACCCTCCTTAACTACACATCAATTAAAACTGACTACAAGTAAAAGAAAGTACATTTTCAGTTCTGTTATATTGAGGGTACTTATGTAATTTCCAATAGAATATTCAGATTTAACACTCCAACAAAAATAAAAGAGCGAGAGAGACATGACATTCATAATTAATGGCATATATTCCGAACACAGTCTCATATCATTATATAATAAGTTAACAGCATATATTCCCAACAGAGTCCAAGATTATTACATAAATTACCAATCTCCTTTTCCCACAATTTGCATGGCTATCAACAATCTCACTAGTCAAATCTTTGGCCACCTCTTGGAGAGGCCATAGCCCAAGAATCAGCAAGATCAGAAGCCCCTAGCCAACAGATCTAACCACTTACATTTTCTTCTGAATCGTAAAGTTATCAGCACCAACCATGAAAAGGACCTTTGATCGAATGGGTGAAAATGTCTGATCAGAAAACTGATCTATATAGATATTAGTAGTTCAAGATCATGTACCTCGATGCCACTTCCATGAGTTTGAGGTGACCGTCATGCAACGGATTAAATGAACCGGATAATATAATCTTTCTTTCGGAGGTTGAAGTATGTGTCTCTGTAAATTTAGATTCAATATATAAATCCAAATTCAAGATAAACTTACAACCTTTAACAGGTGGTTATCGAGCAAAGGATTAGAAAATACCATTTGAAAAAGGATAAAGCTTCATGCAAATATGCCCATCTATAAGTTGTTGCAACTCTTGATCCTCGTCAAATTGCTTTTCACATTCCTCGGGGACTTCAGATTCCCTCAATTCTGAAAAAAATGAAGCTGAAACTTTGCAGGCATCTGCAATTGCCTTTACCAAAAATTAATATCCATTAGATCAGAATATAGGTGGAACCATGATAAGAACAAACTACAGCTTGCTCCAGCAATAATCACCCTTGAGAACTGTGGATTAATGCAAACTACAGCTTGCTCCGGCAATTATCGATGAATAATAAAAAACAAGTAAATCAGAAACTAGGAAAAAGAAAGACCAAAATCTGCTTCGTCAATCAAATTTCTGTCAAAAGAACAAAAGTCAATAAAAAAAAGGCAAAAAGTCCTTAAATAAATGCAAATATTCTCCTATTTTCCTATTCCTAATAAAGTGCTAAACTGCAGAAATCTTTTCCTAAAATTTCAAACCAAACACAACCTAAGAAAGTCAAATATGTCTTAAAGAGAGTGTTGACGCTCGGAATCACTAAATTTTTTGCATTCTTGCACTCATATCACAGCTCTCCAAAAACCTTTTTTGTCCAATGTTTTCTCCTTTTTTCGACCAATCGCAAGATTGTGTTCTTTCCTCTCCAAGGAATCAACCAGAATTACTGGATCAGGTATCAGCCGGTCTTTAGACCGATACATATCGGCCAACAAGAATATGTATCTGCCGATATGGCTGATACGACCGAAATGCAAGTGGCAGGCCAACAATGATATGTATCTGCAAATTTTACTAATTCGAGACATACAAGTGGCAGGGCATCATGAGGGTGGAACTCAACCAAATAACACACTCATCAGAGGATGCAAACTATCCAATCAGAGCAGTTTTGGTCACTTAATGTCGTTCATTGTCTATAAATGCATCAATCGTCCATTTCCAGCACATCCTAGGCACGTGATCAAATGGTTAGAGATTGCACAACAGTGAGATTTTTGAACTGAGTCACTAAGGAGTGTATACATGGACATCTCAGATACATGAAGAAATGTGCCAAATGTATTACGTCTATGACATGTACACTACATGTGCCACATGGCCAAACCACCAAGTACCTTTGTTAGCATCAGAGTGTGAGAGGACAAATGGAAGATGAAAACTGGAAACACCTTTTCAAAAAAAGGGATTTGAAGTATATAGGGCTTTTGTCTAAACAGTAAGAGAGTGGGAGCTGCTTTTTGTCATTAGAAATACTTTAGGCTGTTTTTTATTATTATCAATTAAAGGAGGTGCCAAGTCATTTTCCCTTTACAGAATTACACATTCAGGGTAAGAACACATCAAAGGAACTTGAGAAGAAAATCATTACAAGCATGGCGAACTGTGATAAAGATATACATGGGCTGATTCTTTCAGACACCAGTTGCATAAGTACATCAAAATCAAACATATCCTAGAGACAACAAGGGAAGGACCTAAAGAGTCAATTATACTCATTTAAGTGGTTATCAACGATACTTTTAAAAATACTAATACAATAACAATATATATAATGAGGCCTGGGACTATGCGTAGGGAAAATGCCTTGAGGGTTGCGTCCACGTCAGATGGGCACCATGTGGCACCCATCATGAGGATCAGGTGTGATGGCAACTTAGACAAGGTCGATCAGATACCACCCAAAAAATATGGGCATGATCCGATGCAGAATCACTGTTGAAAATGTGGTCAAAGGTCCCAAATATCAAACGCCTTATCTTTGACCCATCAAACAAGGTCAAAAAAGTCTAAACAAAGCAATTTAAAAAAAAAAAATCACATGTCCCATGGCTGATCAACCCAAAACGGGTGTTGTTTTGGGTTGATCATGCCACGTGGCATGTGATCTGGCATCCACGGCTGCATCCAGATGCATCTTCCCATTTCTCATATATGATATACTGTAACTTTTATTCTACCAGCAAACAACCATTCTCATATTCCTCTGAGACCCAAAAGTTTCCCCAGACTTGGCACATCTAAATCTAGAATGGCTCAAGAAGAAAATTACCAAATCACGAAAATATAAATCTCTATACTTAACATTACAATATGATAAAGACTGCATCTTCTAGCAAAATATCCAAGTCATAATACAAAATGCATACAACTTCAGAATTAGTATGAATGGCAGTCAGTCGGTGTAAACATAAAAGAATAGGCACTAGAGGGTAGAGACAAATTCAAATTTACAATGAAGTAAATACATGAGTTCTATCTTTAATATTCATCGTGCACCTTGAGTAAGAGATGGCTCGAAACTCTATCTTCTTGTTCACGAGTTCTTAAACCCTAAAATTATATACAATGAAAGGACTATGAAAATATATTATATATTATCATAATTAACAGCTAAAACACTGTAATTAATACCTTTGACAAGGTAACATTAGATGTCCATAGTCGATCAGATGTTCTTGTTGACAAGTAAAACCTATATGACCAAAATGACAATAAGATAAGTTTCCAAGACAGATGAATCATAAAATATAACCGGCATAGAAACTACACAAGTAATGAGATAAGATCACACAAAAAAAGATGGCATTGCTTCTCTGGTAAGATTTAATTATAACCAATAAAAACTGATAAAAAAGGGGGATCAGGCTAAAAGCAGGCTTAAGCTTGGTGCTAGTTGAGTAGGAGTTGAGAAGAATAGTGTGTGAGGATTTAGTGATTAGAGATTAGGGTTAGAATTAAGTGAAAGTAATAAGGTTTAGGGTTAGGAGAGAGGAAGTAGGAGAAAAAAAGAGAGTTAATTAGAGAATAACCAAAATGGCTTAATGATAATAATGGTCTCATTAGCCTTTATATTAACCCTTTACTACATGCACGCCCATAAATAACTAACACACACCAACTATATTAAATACAATTAATAAGCAACACTCCCCCTCAAGCTAGAGCATGGATATCATGCATGCCCAGCTTGACCATTATATTTTGAAGAATCGTAAGACCAAGTGGCTTGGTGAAGACATCGGCAAGTTGGTGTGATGAGGAACATCAATAATTTCCAAAGAACCATCCCATACTTTTTCTCTGACGAAATGAATATCCACCTCTATATGTTTAGTTTGCTCATGTAAAACAGAATCAGAGGCAATTTTTTCAGCAGCTTCATTGTCACAATGAAGGGGCATAGAGCTAGAAATAGGAAAGCCAAGGTCCATCATAAGAGCTCATAACTATAACATCTCACAAGCACCATAAGCAATAGCATGGTACTCAGCTTCTGCACTCGAGCGAGAAACAATAGGTTGTTTCTTGCTCCTCCATGCAACAAGATTACCACCAAGAAAAGCACAGTACCCAGAAGTGGATCGCCTATTAGTGACAGCACCAGCCCAATCTGCATCTGTATACCCAAATATGTGAAGATGGCCATGAGAACGATACAAAATCCCTCGTCCCGGTTTGAATTTGAGATAGCTCAAAATCCGCTGAGCAGAAGCCATATGCGAAGAACGTGGAGCATGCATAAATTGACTATCTAGGCTAACTGTGAAGGTGAGATCAGGTCGAGTGAAAGTAAGAAAAATTAGTCGGCCCACAAGTCTTTGATACTCATGAGGCTCAGAGAGAAGCTCGCCCTATTTCTCATGAAAGGAGAGTTTAGGATCCATAGGAGAAGTAGCAGGCTTACAATCTAACATTTCTGTGTTCGTAAGAAGATCGAAGGCATATTTTCTCTAAGACAGAAAATATACCCTTACGTGATCGAGCCACTTCTAAAGCAAGAAATACTTCAAAATCCCCAAATCATTGACTTCAAAGCTCCTGCCAAGTTCACTTTTAACATTGGACATAAACTCCAAGTTATCCCCTGTGAGGATTATGTCATCAACATAGACCGAAAGGATGGTGCAACCCGTAGGACTAAGATGCATAAAATTAGTATGTTCAAACTGGCATCGCTGAAATTCCATCTCCAAAATAACACCACTGAACCGATGAAACCATGCACAGGGAGATTGTTTCAGACCATATATCGCTCTGCGAAGATGACGGGCAATAGATGCCCTAGAAGACTCCCCCTAAAGTTGAAACCCAGGAGGTGGTTTCATGTAAACTTCTTCATGAAGATCTCCATTCAAGAACGCATTCTTGACATCAAGCTGAAAGAGTGGCCAACGTTGGTTGGCAGCCATGGAGAGAAGAACTCTGACAGAGGTACGCTTGGCTACAGGAGCAAAAGTAGCTTCATAATCAATTCCATATGTCTACGTAAAGCCCTGTACCACCAAACGAGCTTTATAACAAGAAACAGTGCCATCCAGATGACGTTTAACAGAAAAATCCCACCTACATCCTTCAATAGTCTTTCCTGGAGGAAGCGGAACTACGACCCATGTATGATTCCTCTGAAGGCCTTCCATTTCATCAAGCATAGCGACTTTCCATTGAGGATGAGCAAGGGCAGCATGCACAGAACGAGGAATGGTAAGTGTGTCGCCTGAGAAAAAAATGCTTTATAGACCGAGAAAAGGGGTTGAGAGGAAACATATTTAGCAATCGGGTATGGAGATGTAACACATGAGCTAGACCCTTTCCTTAGAGCAATTGGAACATTCAGATCAGTAAAATCAGTAGAGAAAGTAACAATACCAGGAAGAGAAGATATACTTACAGGGGGAACTTAAGAGGAAGCCGGTGCAACCTGCATAGTGGAGGACCCATGCCATTTTTATGATGGTTGGTAAGATAATTTTTCTTCCTGTGTTGTTGTTCTGATGAAGAAGAATGAATAACAAGAGGCATGGGAACATCAAGAGAAGGTGAAGGAGTCACTCTATCCAAAGCAAAATATGGCTCGTCTTCAAAAGGGAAAACATCCATAGACATATAAAGACGATGAGTTAAAGGATCATAGCACTTATATCCTTTAGACTGACTAGAATAACCCACAAAATACATTTGATAGATTTATCATCCAATTTTTGTCTGTGTGGGCTAAGATTCTGAACAAAGCAAATACATTCAAAAACTCTACGAGATACAGAAAACAAGATTTCCTGAGGATGCAAATAATGATAAGGAATAGGACCATTGAGCACTTGAGCGGGAGTGCGATTAATTAAAAAACAAGCAATAAGAAGGGCCATTGACCGATAAGACTTCGGAACATGCATACCTCTAAGAAGCGAACGAGTTACTCCAATAAGATGCATGTGCTTATGCTCCGCAACACCATTTTGCTTAGGAGTATTAAGGACAGGACAACTTATGAGATATGCCATGTGACCGAAGGTATTGATCAAAGGTATGAGAAACATATTCTCCACCATTATCAGTGGGAAGAATCTTGATAGTTCACTCATATTGTGTCTTCACCATAGAGTGAAATTCCTGAAATTTTTGGAAAACCTTATCTTTTGATTTCAACATGTTTAACCAGGTAAGACGAGTATAATAATCGATAAAAATCACATAATATTTAAAATCATCCAAAGACAAAACTGGGGAAGGTCCCCACACATCAGAATGTACTAAATCAAAGGGAGCATGAGATCTATGCATATGAGCAACGTAAGAACTACGATTATGTTTAGACAATTCACAAATCTGACATTTGAATTCAATAGCAGTGCGTAAAGATTTAAACTAGGAATAACATGGCAAAGAGTTTTAAATCCAACATGTCCCAATCGGGCATGCCACAAAGTCACAGTATCGTGAGAGGTAACAATAGAAAGAGAAGAATAAACATTTGAAACAGCAGCAGAGGCAGCCAAACTATTCACTCCATCATCAAAGTAGTACAAGCCTCCACGCTCTATGCCTCTACCAACAATCTTCCTCGTACTGAGCTCCTGCAAGATGCAATAAGATGGATAGAATGTTACACAACAATTCAACTGTTTTGCAAGACGAATGACTGAAAGAAGATTGGTAGAAAAATTAGCAACATGTAGAGTATGAGGTAAAGACAAAGATGAAGATAAAGAAATAGTCCCAACTCCAAGAACAGGAGTAAAGGATCCGTAAGCAAGTAGAACCTGGGCTGCAATACTAGGAGGTGCATAGCTAATAAAACCACGTGACTCACCCGTAATATGAACGGAAGAGCCAGAATCAATGACCTAATGAGGTGAATATGAGCAAGTAGAAGCCGCGAAGGCAGATGTACCTGAGTCTCCAGGAGTGCAGTGGAAGTAGCAACTATAGATGTAGGAGTAGCAGTATGTGACCTCAGCTCAGAGCGAACCATGTCCAGTATATCGGCATGGAAGGAACTCAGTGAATCAAAAGAGGAAGTGTCACTAGTATCAATAGCGGGTCTCTGATCATGAAGCAGAAGATCTCGGCTGAAATGAATCTGGGTATCCATGAAGCTTAAAACAACGATCGCGATCATGTCCAGTCTTTCCACAATGAGCACAAACATTACCACGGCCATGGTCAAAGCTTCTACCACGACCAGCCTGAGAATCAGTGACAAAGGCAGAACTCTCTGAAGGTGTAGTGGTAGAAGTGGGAGCCATAATAGTACATCGCTGCTCCTCAGAAAAAAGAGTCCCATATACAGTGCTAAGGGAAGGAAGAGGACATATTGTAAGAATCTGCATCTGTGTTTGCTCATACTCGGAGCAAAGGCCATCCAAAAAAGCATAAATCTGTTGACGCTCATGTCGTTTAGCAAGTATAGATGCCACCTCAGTACCAAACTGGGTAATCGGCTCATAATGACTAAGCTCCTCCCACATGCTCTGAAGAGTACTAAAATACTCTCCCATAGTCCCATGGTCATGTCTCCCTATTGACACTCAGCAATACTGCGATTAAACTGATAGATCCGGGTATCATGTTCAGTGGGGGCGAAGGTCTCTTCAAGCTTATTCCATAATAGGGAGGCAGAATCATAGAACATAAAAGTTCGAGAAATATTTGGGTCCATGGAATTGAACAACCAACCCAAAATAATGGCATTGTCGGCCTCCCAATCACCAATCTCCGGTGTTCCAGGTTTAAGCTTAGGAAGAGATCCAGTAAGAAGGCCCATCTCCTTCCTACCTTGAAGATATAGGGTAATTGCCCTTTTCCATAGAAGATAATTTGAGGAATTTAATTTAATGGTAGTAATGCTGGACTGCAAATTGGCAGCACTCATTCATACATATTTATCTCCCATTATGCAAAACAGGGCAGCCAATACACCAAAAAGCAACTAAAAAAGGTGCTAAAACAGGTTTAAATAATCTTCAACAATTTCAGAAAAAACGAGGAGTGTTGAAGACGTGAGAATCGACATAAACTTCTCAGATCTCCACGAAACCACACAAATCCGGAGTCTAAACATCCCAGAGACAACACCGACGCAACCCCAAACAACTTCAGTAGCAATAACATCCACACGGAAATCAGAAACCCAAAAAATCAAAGTTGGGCATGAGAAAACAACAAAACAGTCACAAAAATGACCACCCCAGCAGCTTCAAATCTCAACCAAATCAAGCAATGTGGGACTCTATCAATGCGTAATGGAAGGCCGATCCATCCCCAAACAACCTTTCTCAGATCTGAGATCACACGGTGAGTAGATCGCCAGAAAACCGTGAATCTGGAGAAAGAAGCCAGCAATGGAAAAGGGCTTGACACTCCTATAAGCTGTACTCCATCTTCAAAGCTCCAGAAGAACAAAAGAACCACAAAGAAAAACCGATTCTGGGCATTTATTTTTCGAGTCAAACTGAGGTCAAAAGGGTTGGCGTGGCTGACATCAGCATGATGTCATGCTGAGATGTCAGCAAGTTGGAGGACGATGATGGATCAGGTCTGCGTGACCTGCTCTGATACCAAGTAGGAGTTGAGAAGAATAGTGTGTGAGGATTTGGTGATAGGAGATTTAGGTTAGGATTAAGTGAAAGTAATATGGTTTAGGGTTAGGAGAGGAGGAAGAAGAAGAAGAAATGATAAGAGTTAATTAGAGAATAACCAAAATGGCTTAATGAGAATAATGGTCTCATTAGCCTGCATATTAACCCTTTACTACATGCCCACCCATAAATAACTAACACACACCAATTATATTAAATACAATTAATAAGCACTAACAAGTTGTATCATACTGTTTTAAGTTGAGTTAAGGGTTAAGCTTGGTGTTAGATTTAATTATATGTAACTGTAATTTTTAATATTGGTGTTAGTTGTATCATACGGTTTTAGCTTTAAGAAATTTGTCTCTTCCTTTTCAAGTTGAGTTAAGGAAGTTGTTATCTCTTCATATTTAACTGCTGCAAGTATGCCATTTACACTCATATCTTAAATTCAGGAACCGTAGCATAGGTTTTCCAGATACTGCCATGATATTTGTACAAAGTGTTCTCATGGGTGATCATCTAGGTCCTCTAGGCATCTAGTTAATACCTAGGTGGGAAGGGATGGGTCCCTACCAAAAGCATGGTCACCTATGCTTCCTTAGGCCAAGCGACCAATTGGTTGCCTAAGAAAAACCTAAGGCCCATAGTAACAAATCTCACACAATTTTTGGAATTTCTCACGAGATCAAGTGAAACATCATTATCAACCCCTTGTCCCATCTGTTAGAGATCAGCTTTGCAAGTCCTAATCTCCACATCACTTAATTGTTTGTCACTTCGCAACATGTCACTTCTCTTAATTTCTCATAAGATATTGCAAGCCTCTTATTGGTTTTCTTACCAAAATATTGCAAAATATTGAGATATTCTTACAAGAAAGTCTACGTAAGCTAAAAAAAATGCATCATAATTTCTTTTTCTGTTGGCTTCTTGATGTTTCCTCTTGTTATAAGTTTATTATGGAAAATTCTTCAAGAAGGCTATATTAAGGCTTGCTCTACTCACTAGAGAGTGGTCCAGCTTTTGGAAACTTGGTTGGCACCCAACGCTGAATGAGTAAACTCACACTTCAAGGAAGATGTAAAGTTAACATCTACATCTTTTTTGACCTTTTGGAATACTTTTAAGCTGTCTTACAACTTTTGAATGTTTGTTCTCGTCTTCTTTTAATGAAGTAACTTAATGCCTTCGAAAAAAGAAAGATGACTTCAACTATGCATAAGATTAATAAGAGAAAAATGATAAGAAAAGGATTTCTTCTTTTTCTCCACAAAGAGAGAGCATAATTTCGTGGTCTCCACTGAGTACTTGAATTTTTAATCACTTGAACTGGCTGTTAATAATCATAATGGGAAAGTGTGGCGGAATGACATCCTTTAGTCTATAAAAAACTGTTTATTAGAAAAATGCCCTTCACTAAACAAGCATAATCACTTGATGTGTTCATGTATATAACAAGAAATCCTTGTGAGTTGTTCTAATTTTTTTTACATATTATGCTGTTTTCAATAGCTTTTGCATAAATAGAACAATACAAAATGCTGGAGGATCCTTCGAAACTACTATATTACAATAAGACCAGTAGAAATAGTGATAAGAAAGGAAAGGTACCTATGACCCCCACGTTTTGGCTGTATACTAGCCAAAGACCCTGTAAACCCCACACCTACAACCGCCAAACCTATTCAGAAAATAAAAGAAGATCAAATTCACGCTCAAGAAGTTATAAACATCTATTGCACCAATAGAGAACTTTGTTTATTTCTATTACATAGTTTATATCAATAATTATAATAAAAATAAATCTTAACTTTATTAAATACCTGCACCATTCATCTATGCCATCAGGATCCTCCGACCCAGGTCCTTCAGGTATAACTGCACCATCTTCCCCTATTGATTTATCTTCATCTCATATTCCGGATGATCTATCTCTCCCTATTGATTTATCATCTCCACCTGGCTTTCAGCCTCCGGGGAGTATAGAGGCAAGGTGTGCCACCTCTTAAAATCTATCTACAGTTTTAAGAAATCTCTCCTCGAGCTTGGCTCAGGCGATTTGGCTCTGTTGTTCTATCCATGGGCTTCACTAGATGTCAGTCTGAACATACACGTTTTGTGCATACGAGCTTGGGAGGTCTACAAACTATTCTTTTCATTTATGTGGATGATATCATTATTACTGGAGATGACTATGTTTATTACTAAGGTGAAAGCTGAATTAAGCAAGGTGTTGGAGACTAAAGATCTACGGAAGAAATTAGGGTTGAGCGTTGTGTTACTCAAACCCTTCTATTATTAGCATATATACCTTATAAAATATCACACGTATATCGGGCAGCTGTAAACGGCATTGATGTCTTTACGTTACATATTTGCTAGGAGGGTATCACCAACCTAGCATTTTGGCCTCTATTTCTTTGTCTCTCTCTCATCCTTTCTCTTCTTCATCTTGTTAAACCTAACCCTAACTCTTAACTCTAACACTCATCACCATCGAACCTAATCGAAATTTCTTCTATATGTATTGGCAATACCTATCGGTTTCAGCCCGACCCGATACGTATATCAATAATGGTATTTGTGTCGATCAACGTCGGCCTGTATCAGTCGGTATCGGCCGATACGCATATCTATTAGCAGGTATCAGGTATTGGACAATATTGTCAATATGCATCTGTAAAACACGAGATTCAGTATCCATCAATATCAGCTGATACGTATTGGTATTGGAGATATGCATCAGCCTAAAGGTTGGCTGATACCACCTTTGATACCGAATTTTTTAATCTTGGTTGAAACACATTAGGTGGTTAGTCAGTTGATAAGCTGTAGTTTGTTAGTCCAACTGTAGACTCAAACACATGCAATCATTTGTGCATGAGGAGAAGTACATCCAATGGGAGTTCCTCCTTGTTTATGTTGTTTGTTATTTACTAATTAGAACTACAATTACGTACATACATATATATATATATATATATACAAACATGACATATCTAATGAGATTTGAATAAGGATAAAACCTGGTCTAGAAAGCTTCAATGCACGATTGTACGCCAATAGTGCCAATTCCTCTACAGTTTTCTGACTGGTAAAATGTACAGGGGTCTGCATATTTGAAGTGAATTTGATTAATACCAACATGAAAATATTCATCGAAAAATCTGTAGAGTTCATGAGCAAATCATTTTTTAAAACTCTGAAACAATAATAAATGAAAAAGAAAGAGATATGCATTTGTAAAAGATCCTTATAAACTACAATTGCTACATACTGTTCACCCTACAAGGGCAGCAGATTTATACACATGATTAGAGATGGTTGAATGATCGATTGGTATTAAATTATTCAATAACTTTGTCTGCTTTTATCAAAGCTCAAAGGTAAAGGAGAACTTAACTAAAACTCACAATCAATCAAAAGATATTGTACACCAGGACGAATGATCTACTGTTTCCACACACAGGGACCGAAAGAAAGAGAGAGGGGCTAATAATGCAGATTTTATAAAAATAAGAACAAGAAAAAGTGATGCGGGAACTTACTAAATGTAACGCTAGGGCTGAGATTAGGATTAAAATTAATTTAATCAATTAAAAATAATAATTTCTCATAACAAATTACCACGAAAATTTTAGAAATTCAATTAGGTGATTTAATTTCGGCCCAAAATAGTGTTACTTTCGTGTATGTTCCCTATCGCGGATCTAGAAGACTAGGGTTCTTATGAACGGCTAGATCTCCGATAGTTTTAGGGCGGCGAACGAACTCGCAAGCGGGTTCTCTCGATACCAAACGAAAATAAAAGGCTAATAAAATTAATGATGAATAAAATATTGATTTGAGGCTTTTATGAGATCAATAAAATAATTAGGATTACGCTACTTACGCAAACCGTAGATCTAAAGAAGATAGAGATGGAAGAAGAGTTGGCCTTGCACCAAACCGCAAGCGGGAATCGAAGAATCGCTCTCTGTTTTGAGAGAACCACACCCTCACGAAAGTTAAAAACTCTCAATTTTGCATAAGCAATTTTCATTAATCAAAAAAGTAATAATAAAAGTGTTTACAAGCCTTTAAATAGGCTAACCAATGCATAAAATTAGAAGTCCTAGTATAACTCTAATTCCTCAAATAAAAGAAATATCCTAATTCTTCTAAAACAATAAAGTCCTAAACAATAAAGAAACTAATCATATTTCTAATAAAAGAAACAACTCTTACTTTCTAAAATAAAATAATAAAAGAAACTAATCCTAATTCACTTAAGATTCTTGAAATTCGCCACTTTATGTGCAGCCTCCAAAAACTGACTAACTTCCTCAATACTTGTCGGAATTGCTCAAATTTTGGCTCGTTGGAAAGCTCCTTCGATAAGCTTTCAAATATAATCAATTACGTATCAATCCGACTTCGTTTGACACTTCAAAATTGGCCAAACATAAAAGTGACGGGATTAAAAGTTACTATTCTTTTGATAAGTTACGTTTCTTCTTTCGCCTCCGATATGTTATGGGCGGGTGCTTGAATCGGATGTCCCCATCAAAAAGCAATAAATCATACCTGTGGAATAGTGAACTACTAAACCACAAAACAGACCAAACACGAACGGGGACCGAAACAAAGAGGAAAAACCAAACAGAAATCGTCGGGCCAGAGAGAACCAAAACTGACACCCATTCCCCACCCCAAGACCTGGCGAGAGGCACGTTCAAACAGGAAGCTTAAGCAAATACCATAAACTCCCAATGCTCCTGATTTTTTGTAACGAATCCTGCCCACCAGCCACCTTAGCCCAAACCCACTCCACTATACTAATCTTCGCAAATCTTATCACCATCGGAGTGCTCCTATTATTATAGAGAACTCTCTCGTTCCTATCCAGCCAAGTAGCCCCCATAACAGCCAGCATTGCAGCTTCCCAGAAATACTTCTTCATACCCAACAATCAGACTCCCCTCCAAGAATTAATTAGATCCCAACAGGTCCTCGAGAAACACTAGATCACAGCGAACAATTTTTGCAGCCAAATCCATATTCCTCTAGCCAACCCTTTATTATTCGGAGGCCCCAGACTCCCTTATCAACAGCTAACAGTCTTTTCAATCTAACAGCCAATGATTGTTTTCCAAGCCACTATCATGCCAAAATTAAATTCAACTGCCATCACCTCACTCAAATAGTATGCATTGCTGAAAAGTATTGCCTTACCAGCCCACTCCTATTCACCAGGCCGACCCTCTCCCACTTCTACCTGGATTTACTTGCTACCCCTCCTCGTTACACCACCACCACCACCCAAACAGTATTTTGCCCCTAAAGTCTGGACGCCAGATCCAGAGAAACATTTCTTCCTACACCAATTATGAATTTGACCTATTTTACAATCATTTGCCTATTAACGCCTGGTTCATGTCCTCAAGGTTTTTTATAGCAATCCAACACCCCCCCCCCCCCCCCTAATATTTTCCCCCTAAAGTCTGGGCTCCAGATCCAGAGAAAATTTTCTTTCTACGCCAATTATGAACTTGACCTATTTTACAACCATTTGCCCAATAACGCCATGTCCTTCAGAAATTTTATAGCAACACCCCCCCTCCCCTCCCCCCCGCTGAAGAATCCAATTCTACAAATGGAACTTCCAGCTAGGAAGTCTCGTGAATTTCTTCCATGAACATCGACGTAAAAAAGACAGGAAGATTAGATAGCATCACTTTGATGAGAATTAGTATACCATCAATGAATAACAACAGAATTAAGTGTATCATTTGTTTTGCATTCTTATGAATTTGACCTATTTTACAATTGGAAACAATGTCAGACATAATGATGCAGAAACTAACACGATGCAAATGTGATGAGCTGAGATTAAATGAAAATTAACATAAGTAATTGAAATATAAATTATCTAACAAATTAACACAGAAGTATATATATATTTTTTTATCAGTAATAGAAGATTATATAAAAACCAGCAAGGCGCTGAAGCCGTATACAATCAGACATAGATAAAAAACAGAAGACCAAAGACTAAGGACAACAAACACTACCCACAGCCCACATCCAACCGCCAAACAGGCCCCCTTAGCCCGGCTCTCAAGGGAAAATAACGGTTCGGTCCCCCTGACCACCACGTTCTCCCCATAAGGTAACGAGCTCCAAGACCGCCCTAATTACCATTCCGACAGGTTTGGTTTTACCTTCGAAGATTCTGCGATTCCTCTCACACCAAATGCACCAGAAAACGGCGAACATTCCTGCCATCCAAAACCCCCTAATGTCTCCCTTCACCTTTGCCGCCTCCCAGCTCAGCATGAACGCATACGGGGACTGAGGCATGGCCCAGGAGACCTCGAAGGCTCTAAGAATGGCTGCCCAGACCTCAGAAGCCACCCGGCAATGAAGGAGAAGATGAGCAGTGGACTCCATCCCGTCAGAACACATAGCACATGCCGTAGGGACATCAATTCCCTTCCGAATCAGCTGGTCCCTGGTAAGTATTTTGTCCTTACAAACCGTCCAAATGAAAAATCTGATCTTGAGAGGAAAAGGTTCCTTCCATAACCATCTACCTCAAATCTGATAAGCGGGCGCCGTGACAGAAATTAACATAGATATTAAAGAGAATTCCAATTAAATAATTTGATTTATCCCAAAAATAGTGTTACTTTCGCCATGTGATCCTTTTAAGATCTAGAAGACTAGAGTTCTTAGCGAACAACTAGATCTCCAACAGTTTAAGATTTCAAACGAACTCACAAGTGGGTTCTTTCGAATTCGAGCAGAATTAACAAGGGAGGATTTTAGATATGTAGAAATCAAAAGGCTTAGAATGGAATTAAATTAGGATATGATTAAGCACTTACACAAAAGACTGAGATAAGAGTAAATGATGGACTGAAAAGTTGGCCTCACACCAAACCGCACGTGGGTAGAAGACTCGCTCTTCTAAGTTTTGAGAGAATCGCACTCTCGAAGAAAACCTTAATTAAAAGTTCTCAATTTGCATAGAAATAATCCATAATCAATAAATCAAAATAGTCTTTACAATGCCTTTTATAGGCAACTACTCAAACATTCGAATTTAAGAAAATAACTGACTCACGGGCGTCCGTCCTATCATCACGGATGTCCGTCATGGATTCACGGACATCCGTCAAGTCTAAAACAGTTCCATAAATTGAAATATAAACTAACTAAAATTGCTTACTGTGAATCACGGGTGTCTGTTAAGTATTCACGGACGTCTGTCATGCACTAAAACAGAAACCTTCTAATTTACGGACGTTCGTCCTGTAGTCACAGACATCCGTGCTTCACTTTATAAGAACGCCTTCATTCTTCGATTAGGGGTCTTCGTGACGCTTCCTTCACCTTCGATAAATCATAGGCGGTTCTTTGAATCAGATGTCCCCATCAATTTTCCCCAGGTTAGAAGAATTCATCCCTGGTGAATATTGGTCGTAATGGTGTTCAAAAAGGTTCGAATCAATCCGTTGGAATTCTTCTTTTATGATCCATGTATTTTCTGAATTTGGTTTGTTGTGCCACTTGATAAGGTACTTTTGAAATCCCCCCTTTGGTTTGTAGACACAATTTGATCTCCCAAAATATTCTTAATTATCTCACTAGATGGACGTGTGAGTGGAGGTAATAGAATAGGGAGGGAAACAAAGATAGGATCGGATGTGGAAGGTTCAAAAGGGTTAGGTGGTATAATTGCAGGGCCATATGATAGCACGAGATCCTCCACATTGAAAGTTGTGCTAATACACAATTTTGGTGGTAAGTCTAGTATATAAGCATTAGGACCGGCACGCTTCAAAATCATATACGATCCAGCAGTACGAGCCTATAACTTCTTAGCAATTCCTTGAGGGAAACGCTCAGATCTAGTTCAAACCATCACAAAATCACCCTCTTGAAGTTCTTTCAACCTTCAATGAGAATCTGCAAAAAATTTATATTTTTCATTACTCACATTAATTCTTCTTTTAGTCTCAGCATGAAGTTCACGAATGCGATGTGCAAATGTAGGTGCAGACTCTGACAACCTCTGATGAACTAACATCGGAATAAGATCTATGGGTGTCCTAGGTTTGTAACCGTGCACAACTTGAAATGGATTCATCCCTGTGGTTCTATTAACCAAATTGTTATAGGCAAACTCTGCCATAGGTAAGATGGAATCCCAACTTCTAGCATGTTCACTTACAAGACACCTCAAGAGATTTCCTAGACTCCGATTTACAACCTTGGTTTGTCCATCGGTTTGGGAATGATATGCCGATGAGAATTGAAGTCTCGTTCCCATTTTATGCCACAATGTCTTCCAGAAATAACTAGCAATTTTAACATTTCTGTCCGATATAACAGTTTTGGGCAAACCGTGCGAACGAACAACCTCACTAAAGAAAAGTGTAGCAATTTTACTTGCATCTGAGGTTTTTGAACAAGCCATGAAATGGGTCATTTTCGAAAAACAGTCCACAACAACAAATATTGAATCATGCTTGCGGAGGGTCTTAGGAAGCCCTAGCACAATGTCCATAGAAAGATCTTTCCACAGAGTATGTGGCACAGGTAAAGGTGTATGTGTTTTGCTTCCTTTGTTTTGCCAATTGGCAAACTCGACATTGGCTGATGATTTTGACAACTTCTCGTGTGAGATTGACCTAACAAAACCTATCTTCAACCAATGCAACAGTCATGTCGCGGCCAAAATGTCCGACGACACCTGCAGAATTAATTCCCAAACGAAGAAATCTCGTAGAGAAGTGCGAGGAATACACAAGCGGTGTTTAAAAAATAAATACCCATCGTGTAGGGTAAACTTACACACTCTTTTAGATTGGTTACTCACAAGTGAAGTGTACTCTTCTCCAAAATCTGGACACGTTGGATAATCATCTAATAAATTATCAAATCCAGTCACCTTAACATTCATGGAGTGCAATGTCGCTACCCTACAACTGAGTGCATCAGCAACTCTATTCTCTACTCCAGTCCTATGTTTCAATACAAAAGTGAACCCTTGAAAAGTGAACCCTTGAAGTTGTTCAACCCATTTCACATGTCGTGGGTTTAGTTTCTTTTGAGAGTTCAAAATTTTCAGAGCTTCATGATCTGAGAACATAACAAATTGTTGCGGTAATAAGTAGTGTTTCCAATACTTGAGAGATTGAACTACTGCATAGAATTCCTTATTGTACGTAGAATATTTCTGTTTGGCCTCATTTAGCTTTTCACTTAAATAAGCTATATGGTGACTCTCTTGGCTCAATACTCCACCAATACCTACTCCTGACACATCACACACCACTTCAAAGACTTTAAAAAAGTCTGGAAGGCGCAAACGGGAGCCTCAGTCATACGGGACTTAATCTCCCTAAATGATTTTGCCGTAGCAGGTGTCCAACAATCCATTCATATAAACCATCTCTGGTTTTCAAGGCAATTGTCCATTCGTCTCCGGGAGGAACTCGAACTTGATGGTATCCACTCTTCAAATCAATCTTTGAAAATATGGTGGCATCAACCATCATGTCTAACATGTCGTCCAGCCTCGATATAGGAAACCGATACTTGACCGTGATATTATTAATAACGCGGCTATCGACGCACATCCTCCAAGATCCATCTCTCTTGAGTGTGAGCAGTGCAAGCACGACATATGGACTCATACTTTCCCTGACGAATCCCTTCTGGAGAAGTTCATCAATTTGCCTTTTCAACTCCGAGTGTTCGGAAGGATTCATGCGATAATGGGGCAAATTAGGTAAAGTAGAACCGGGAACCCAATCAATAGCGTGTTGAATGTCCCTTAAAGGTGATAACTCATTCGGGAGGTCTATGGGAAAGACATCATGAAACTCCCTCATCATGGATTCAACTTCTTTTGGAAACTTAACACTCAACTCATTGGTTGATTCCAAGTAACGAGAACATAAACAATGTTCACTTCGTTAGCACCTTGTTCAAACTCTAAAAGACTAACAATGTTGATGGCATTAATTGGCTTTTCTCTCTCAACTAAGCCTTTATCCTTTGACTTGTTTGTTTTCACTGTAGGCGCTCTAGAAGGTAGAGAATTTATTCTAATCTTATTACCTTCGTGCATGAAAAAGCACACGTTAGATCTGCTGAACAATGTAACGTCTTTGTCATACAACCAAGGCCTCCCAAGGATGATATGCCCAACATCCATAAGCACAACATCGTACCATAAGGTAACCTTATATGACCCAAACTGTATAGGAACCTGACACCTGTGTGAAACTAGGATGGATGATGAATCAACCCAAGCTAAATTATAAAGTCGAGGGTGATGTACAAGTGTAAGTCCCAAGCGAGAAACTGTTCTTTCGGAAAAAACATTGGTACGGCTTCCACTATCGACTATGACTCTGCAAGCTTTCTCACCACACTTGGCTATGGTATAAAAGATGTTATCCCTTCGCCAGTCATCACTCTCCTTTGATTGGGTTAGAGCACATCTAACCACAAGAGCTTGGAAGGTATTATCCTCCTCAACAGGGTAGGAGACTTCCCTAACACAAGCTACAATCCGTTCCCATACATGCTCTTCTTCATCACTAGGGAATGATTCAGGTTCATAAACTTCTACTTCCCCGTCTTCTTGTTCATCTTCAATTTCTCTGTTATGAACAAATTTTGGGAAGGACATTGTCCTGCAAAATGTCCAAACCCATGACACCTATAGCACTTGCTTTGACCACCATGCTTGGGGCCCTCTAACATTGGGCTCTTACCCTTATCAGCTTTAATCACTGGTGTGGTAAGTGAATTGGACCTAGCCGATTGGGCGTTGACAATAGACTTAGATTCAGAATAGTTAGACTCATAACCGGAACCACTAGCATCAAAATGTCTGGTTTGAGGGGTCTTAATGTATCGTTCTAACTCTTCGACCCTAGAAAAACACTCTTCTAGATTGGTAACAAGATATGGAATAAGTTCCCATTGTAATTTTGGGCAGGGGCCCATTCGAAATCGAGGTAGGGTAACTTTGTCATGTTCTTCTACATTAGCTTGGAACATCAAGTTTTCAAACTTATCAATGTACTCTGTGACTGACATATTCCCTTAGCGAAGTGATTGCCACTGATTAAGAAGACGATCATCATAGGATAGGGGAACATACTTTTCACTCAGTTGGATCTTCATGTCTGCCCACGTGGAGATGGGAAGCAGGCCCTGGGACTGTCTACGACGCTTGATACACATTCAGTAAAGTCTAGCGTAGCCCATAAGCTTAAATTTGGCAGACCGGACTTTGTGCTCCTCAGACATGACATACCAATCAAAATAGGCTTCCATGTCAGTCACCGATTCTAGATAGACTTTAGGTTGTCTCTGTCTATAAAAAATAGGAGCATCCATCATGACAGACTTCATGATTTTGTCATCCTGATTCGGTGGAAGATCGCGACGAGGACCGTCTCTTCTACGATCATTGATGTGGACTCGAAAATGGTCATCAGTGATAGCCCCATTCATTTCTTCGACATGGGTTAGTAGATTCTCATGTCCGGTTTGTTGATCATGCAACTGATTTTGTAATTACGTATGGTGATCAAGCATCTGGGCTTAGAGATCGGTCTGACTCGTAGCCAATTTAATTGTAAGTTCCTTAATAAGGGTTTCAATCCTAGCGGAACCCATAATGACGTAAGACAAACAAGAAAAAGAAATCTAGAATCTATATGAACACTAACAAATCCTAAACTGACAAAGCTTTGATACAAAATCTGATGCAAAAACTAACACGATGCAAATGTGATAGGCTGAGATTAATCGAAAATTAACATAAGTAATTGAAATATAAATTATCTAACAAATTAACACATAAATTAAAGAGAATTCCAATTAAATAATTTGATTTAGCACAAAATAGTTACTTTTGCCGTACGTTCCCTTTAAGATCTAGAAGACTAGGGTTCTTAGCGAACAACTAGATCTCCAATAGTTTAGGGTTTCGAATGAACTCACAAGTGGGTTCTTTCAAATTCGAGCAGAATTAATAACAAGGATTCTAGGTATGCAGAAATCAAAAGGCTTATAATGGAATTAAATTAGGATGTGATTAAGCACTTCACAAAAGACCGAGATAAGAGTAAATATGATGGACTGAAAAGTTGGCCTCATACGAAACCGCGCGCGAATAGAAAACTTGCTCTAAGTTCTGAGAGAATCACACTCTCGAAGAAAACCTTAATTAAAAGTTCTCAATTTACATAGCAATAATCCATAATCAATAAATCAAAATAGTCTTTACAATGTCGTTTATAGGCAACTACTCAAACATTCGAATTTAAGAAAATAACTGACTCACAGACGTTTGTCCTATCATCACGGATGTCCGTCATAGATTCACAGACGTCTATCAAATCTAAAACAATTTCATAATTTAAAATATAAACTAACTAAAATTGCTAACTGTGAATCACAGATGTTCGTTAAGTATTTACGGACGTTAGTCATGCACTAAAACAGAAACCTTCTAATTTACGAACGTCCGTCCTGTAGTCACGGACGTCTGTGCTTCACTTTATCAGAACGCCCTCATTCTTCGATTAGGGGTCTTCGTGATGCTTCTTTTGCCTACGATAAATCATAGGTGGTTCTTTAAATCGGATGTCCCCATCACATAATAAAGATGGTACCTTTAAAAGCTACTCCTATTATGATATTATCTTTCCAACAAGCCCACGGTCATGCAACTAATTTGTAATGAGTGAGTTGCGGAAAATAGAGACAGGGAGCAGATATATGATGAAGGTTGGTTTACTTAAATCAGTTGTTCATTTAGGTTATGACTTACGAGTCTACATTTATTTGATTTCTTTAGCGTTTTTAATTGCTTTCAGTTGTAGAATTAGCTACTTTTTATAGTAGAACTTTAGAAAGCTGCTAGAGTTTGATATGTTTTAGGAGTTGCAGTTGGAGTTGACTAGAATTGTTTACTTTCAGCCGAAGTTAGACTTCCATTTTTAAAAGGAAAGTATCAATGGGGGACGTCTACCATACTTTGACAAATATAATTAAATTATTTCACTCTTTTAGTAACTTGAAGCATAGTTTGTTTATCCCTTTGCTTTAGTTTTTCTCTACGTTTGCATATTTTTGTCATTTTCGCGCCTTTGTGAATTCATATTTGTACCCCTCTTACTAGATCTAGGGAAATTTTGGGCATAAATGCATCGTACCCATTTTCTATTGAATATCCTCCCACTAAAGAATTTGTTATCCATAATAGTTCTATGGAAAAACAAGAGAACGATGTGTTCATGTCATAACACGGATCACAGTGACATCTTTTACCCATACGATAACATTGATCATGGTCCCTTCTGGAATGGATGTAAAACTGCCTCTGCATACATTTTTGTTGAGCATCCTCAGCACTCATCACAGCATGGTCACGGAATGCATTCGATCACTGTTTGAATGCATGATCTGATGAGTTTTGGCTCTGCAACACCGATGGTATCGAAACCAAAGTCAGTACGTGTAACATCCCGAAAAAATTCCGAACCCAAATGCACCCGATTTCGTGTGCAAGTTCAGGAAGGCACAAAATCCCACCTTGAATTTTTAAATAATTTATTTATAAGAGTGCATTTTGGTGTGAAGAGTGAACTTAGATCTCAATTTTGGCAAATTGATAAAAAGTCCATACACCAACTCACGGTGTGCCGACTTAACACCAAATTGGACCCCAAAATTCCTTTAAGAGAATATAAATATAGTGTTTTAATAATTAAAAGTAATTGGACCAACTTTGTGCCTTAATGAGACCTTTGTAGATGGGACAAACACTCAAAGTGCGTGTACTAGAGTCACACCGGAACCAAAGGTGACGGGGACGCCGCATACATGGACATCGGATTTGGACCACATCGGTTTTACCGGCGTCGGAAGAAGCGTAGAGAAAGCCTGGAACGGACACAAACAGCGAGGAGAGCAGTTCCACAGCGTAACCTCGCGCAAGCGAGCAACTTATCTTTGCGCGAGCGAGTAACTTAAACTCGCTCGAGCGATGATAATCCTCGGCCATGAAGCGACAATTTCTGACGACTTGAGATTATAATACGAAACTTTCCTGTTTTTGTTTTATAGTATTAAAACTCTTTTATTTCGAACTTAATTATTGGTGGCCTATATATAGACGCTTGTAAAGACTTTTAATTAGTTGATTGAATATTTTGAATGCTTTCATGCTTAAATATTCTTCGCCTGAGATGGGTTTGGTGTGAGGCCAAGGGAGTGATTCCCAAAAGCCATTGTTATCTTCTCTATCATATTTGTTATCTAAATCTCTATGTACTTCTCTAAATCATAGCCTAATTTCTTCTTGGTGATCCTCACAACCATAAACCCTTTTGAAACCCTAAAACACCCAAAGCCAATACCCTTTCCAAAATCATAAACCGATCTAAAAGCCATAAGCCTTTTACAAACCCTAATTCCCTTTTACAATCCAATTTGGAATCCATGAATCTACATCGGACCGCAAACGAGCGCCTAATCCTGGAAAAGCTAGAGTCCTATCTCTAGGCCGATCTTGCCTCGACTCTAAAAGTACTTACGCATCGGACTAGACCCTACCTGGATCTCATGTATTCTATTCATCAAAATTCTGCAAACTCTAAGGTATCTTAAGATAATTTTGCGATTAAACTTGAATTACTTTATTTAATTTTGGAAAATCTGCATAAAATCATATTCCGCATTTTAGGGTTACCGTCCCGCGTCAGTTTTGGTATCAGAGCCCTAGGTTTTCTAGGTTAGGGCATCTTTGTTTGTCATATTTATTTTATTGCATTGTTTTTAGAGTCCGTATTGCATTCCATATTATAACCCTAATAGACCTTGTGATCACTATGGACTCAAGTGCGATTCTCAATGCCCTTAACGGTATGCGAGAAGAATTGGGTGCAATTAGTGCATGTCTAAATACCATTGAGCAAGCCCAAACATCCCTAGGAGTTGGTAATGATAGATTACGTGATCGAATCAACCAACTGGAAGCAATGGGTGGGCTGGAAAATCAACACCAAGAGCGTAAATGTCCACACTTTGAACGTAATGGTCGCCAAGACAACCGGAACCGTAGGGATCATCGTAGAGATGACTATGACCCCGAAGTTCAACTCCTTAAGAACGTTCGAGTTGAGATTCTGACTTTCGATGGAAGAATGGACCCTACCATCTTCCTCGATTGGCTTTCTGACATGGACCAACACTTTGATTGGTATGCTATGAATGATGACCGTTGCGTTAGACACGCTAAAATGAAGTTGGTTGGTCAAGCTCGACTTTTCTGGCTCAATGTTGAGCGCATTAGGGTGAACGCGGATTGTCCCCCCATTACCCGTTGGGATGACATGAAGGAACGACTTACTAAGAAGTATGTTCCTTTATCATACCACCAATGCCTCCTCGACCAGTGGCAAAATTTATGCCAAGGTGGTATGCCCGTGACCGATTACATTGCCAAATTTGAAGAGTTCATGATGAGGGCAAAAGTATCGGAAGACCCTGAAATCACTCTCTAGATTATTGCATTTTTGGATTTGCAAAAAGAATTTATTTCTCACCCAGTAGAAACTCTTGAAAGATGTTATGCCGCTGTGCAAGATCTTGAACGGTATTTGAAAACTACGGTGGTGAAGAGGACCGAGCCACAATATAGCGGTCAACGATCCGGTGAGGGACGATTTAATCCTCCTCCCAAACCTACACAACCCGCCCCTACCAATTCTAGGTTTGAAAAGGGAAAAGGTGTAGTTGGGGAATCCTCAAGGGTTAATTCTCAAATAAAGTGCTATAAATGTCATGGGATGGGACACTTTGCCGCCCAATGCCCTACGAAAGAACCCCAAAGGACTCTTCATTGAGGGAGAGGAGGATGATGATGAGGTAGTGATTGAAGAGGAAGTATTTGAACCGGTTAGCACACCCAGTGATGAAGAGGGTGATGCTATTGGTCATGCTTTAGTTGTGAGGTGTGCCCTTGCACAGCCTCAACGGGATGAAAAGGATGACTGGCGTAGGGAAAACATCTTCCACACCTATACCAGATTTGGTGAAAAAAATTGTAGGGTCATCGTGGATAGCGGTAGTTGTACTAATGTCATATCCACTCATGCAGTCCGCTGCTTAGGGCTTACACTCGAAGCCCACCCAAGACCTTATAAGTCGCATGGGTCAATTCTTCATCTATTCCCGTGTCGAAAATGTGTCATATACCAATGCAGTTAGGTTCTTATTCGGACACCTTATGGTGCGATGTGGTGCCGATGGATGTGGGTCATATCATTTTGGGAAGGTCGTGGCTCTATGACATGGGCGTGACTCTTTCTGGTCAAACAAACATATGCACATTCATGCATAAGGGCAAAAAGATCACTTTACACCTTTGCCTCCCAAAACACCATCGACCAACACCGTTGAAAAGAAGGGTGAGTCTTCTAAATCCATTAATATTGTGAGCCCTTCTGAGTTCGAGAAAGCATCGAAAGATGAGAGTGTGGTGTACGTAGTTGTCACCGTAGAGAGTGCTCCCGAGTCGGTGAGTGAGTGTCCCAAGGAGGTTGAGCCGATTTTAAAAGAGTTTACGAGCGTCTTCCCTGAAGACTTACCAAACGAACTCCCTCCCCTGCGTGATATCCAACACGCAACAGACTTAGTTCCTGGATCTACCTTACCGAACTTGCCCCACTATAGGTTGAATCCGGTTGAGCACGCCGATCTAACTCGGCAAGTCAATGAACTCCTTCAGAAAGGGTTCATCCAAGAAAGTCTGAACCCGTGTGCTGTACCTGCCCTACTCACTCCTAAGAAAGATGGTACGTAGCGCATGTGTGTGGATAGCCGTGCGATCAATAAGATTACCGTTAAGTATCGATTTCCCATACCAAGGCTCGATGACATGCTTGATATGATGGTTGGTGCCACGATCTTTTCAAAGATAGACCTTAAGAGTGGCTACCATCAAGTTCGCATCCGCCCCGGTGATAAGTGAAAAAATGTCTTTAAGACTAAGGATGGTTTTTATGAGTGGATGATCATGCCTTTCTAACGCCCCGAGTACCTTCATGCGACTCATGACCTAAGTGTTGAGGCCGTTTCTAGGCAAATTCCTTGTTTATTTCGATGGCATCTTGATCTATAGTAACGACAAGGATCAACACTTGACCCACCTTAGGCTGGTTTGTGAAACCCTCAAGGGCGAGAAGTTGTTTGCCAATCTCAAGAAGTGCACTTTCATGCAACCTTCCGTTGTCTTCTTGGGATTCATTATCTCGACTAATGGAATGGTCGCGGACCCTGAAAAGGTTAAAGCCATTGTAGAGTGGCCCCGAACCTAAGAACATACACGATGCCCGCAGCTTCCATGGCTTGGCTACTTTTTATCGTCGCTTCATCAGAAGCTTTAGCACCATTATGGCCCCAATTACCGATTGCATGAAAAAGGGGGACTTCAAATGGGGCAAAGCGGCGACAAAAGCCTTTGCTGAGATCAAACAACGAATGAGTAGCGCACCCGTCATGCGATTGCCGAACTTTTCCAAGGCCTTTGAAGTCGCATGCGATGCATCGGGTGTAGGCATAGGAGGAGTGCTTAGCCAAGAGGGTCACCCTGTGGCCTATTTTAGTGAAAAACTCAAGGAGGCGAAGCAAAAATACTCCACCTATGACAAAGAGTTATATGCGGTCGTCCGATCTCTTTGGTATTGGAAACATTACCTTAGACCGCAAGAATTTGTGTTGTTTTCTGACCATGAAGCCTTACGCTTTCTTGCTTCACAGAAGAAGTTGAACCCAAGGCACGCGAAGTGGGTTGAGTACCTTCAAGGGTTCACATTCGTGTTATGAAAATAAGGGCGTGATGCACTTAGTCAGCGAGTGGTGACTTTGCGCACAATGAGCACCGAGGTTGTCGGGTTCGAAAAGTTAAAGGATGAGTACCCCGAGTGCCCAGATTTTGGGGTTGAGTGCACTTCTCTCCTTAGTAACCCGACCGGCACACACTCCGTGTACACCATCCAGGATGGGTACTTATTCAAAGGCAATTGCCTTTGCATCCCTCGCACTTCATTGCGTGACTTTCTCATTTGGGAGTTACATGTTGGAGGGATGGCCGGACATTTCGGGCGTAATAAAACTGTTGCGCTCGTAGAGCATAGGTTCTTTTGGCCTAGCTTAATGAGAGATGTCGCCCGGGTCGTTAAGCATTGTCGCACTTGCCAAGTGTCAAAACAGACCAAACAAAATACCGGCTTGTACACTCCTTTACCCGTGCCACATACACAGTGGCAAGACCTCTCTATGGACTTCGTGCTTGGACTTCCTAAGACCCCTCGGAAGCACGATTCCATCTATGTCGTAGTGGACCGATTTTCCAAGATGGCCCACTTCATTCCTTGTTCAAAAACATCCGATGCATCTCATATTGCTAAACTTTTTTCATGGAGGTAGTGCGTCTTCATGGGTTGCCCAAAACCATTGTGTCTGATAGGGATGTTAATTTACGAGTTATTTTTGGAAGACTCTTTGGCACATGATGGGCACATTGCTCCAATTCTCTACAGCTTACCACCCTCAAACGGATGGCCAAACCGAAAGCACCAATAGGAGCCTTGGGAATCTCCTTCATAGTCTTGTCGGTGATCATGTTAGGACCTGGGACTCCATGTTACCCACAGCTGAGTTTGCATATAATAATTATGTCAATAGGTCCATAGGCATGAGTCCTTTTGAGGTAGTGCATGGTCATAGGCCTAGGACTCCATTAGATTTGATCCCCGTGTCTGCATCCCATACAGTGTCAGAGTCTGCCGATGCATTTGCACAATATATTCATAGCTTGCATGCTGAAATTAAACAAAAAATTAATTCAAGCAACAATCAATATAAATTATCTGCAGATGCTCACAGGCATTCTAAAGAATTTAACGTGGGTGATTATGTGATGGTCCGGTTAGGTCTGAGCTGTTCCCATTGGGATCCGCAAAGAAGCTCCAACTTCGATGCACTGGTCCTCTTAGAATTTTGGCTAAGATTGGTCCTAATGCATACGTGCTTGAGCTTCCTCCAGGTACGAGGGTTAGTTCCACATTCAATGTGGAGGACTTGGTTCCTTACTTGGGTTTCACCCCACCTCCTGAAAACCCACTCCAGCCACCCCCTAGTCCCAACCCCAATCCAACCTTGCAACCTATATCTCTTCCTTCCCCACGCAGACAGAGATCAGATGAGATAGAGGATATAATCAACGATCATGCTGTCTCTACACATGACGGGGGATTTCAAAAGTACTTGGTTAAATGGGTCGGCAAACCGGAGTTCGAAAACACTTGGGTCCACGAGAATGAAGTTCGCCGCTTGAACCCCGACCTGCTAGACATCTACCACGATCGCGTTTCATCAGTGATGAAACCTTTTTGGTCCAGGAGAATTGACGAGGACGCCACATACATGGGATTTGAACCACATCGGTTTTACTGGCGTCGGAAGAAGCGTAGAGGAAGCCAGGAACGGATACAAACAGCGAGGAGAGCAGTTCCACAGCGTAACATCGAGCGAGCGAGCAACATATCTTCGCGCGCGCGAGTTACAACGACGACTTAAGACACGCGAGCGAGAATCTAAACTTGCGTGAGGGCTCTCGCGCGAGCAATTATAATACTCGCGCACGCAAGCCCGTAAGACGGAATTTCATGAGAAACTTTTCTGTTTTTGTTTTATTAGTATTAGAACTCTTTTATTTCAAACTTAATTATTGGTGGCCTATATATAGAGGCTTGTAAAGACTTTTAATTAGTTGATTGAATATTTTGAATGCTTTTATGCTTGAATATTCTTCACCTGAGATGGGTTTGGTGTGAAGCCAAGGGAGTGATTCCCAAAAGCCATTGTTATCTTCTATCATATTTGCTATCTAAATCTCTGCGTGCCTCTCTAAATCATAGCCTAATTTCTTCTTTGTGATCCTCACAACCCTAAACCCTTTTGAAACCCTAAACCACCCAAAGCCAATACCCTTTCCAAAACCATAAACCGATCTAAAAGTCATAAGTCTTTTACAAACACTAATTCCCTTTTACAATCCAATTTGGAATCCGTGAATCTACATCGGACCGCAGACGAGCGCCTAATCCTGGAAAAGCTAGTCTTATCTCTAGGCCGATCTTGCCTCGACTCTAAAAGTACTTGCGCATCGGACTGGACCCTACCTGGATCTCGTGTGATCTATTCAACAAAATTCTGCAGACCCTAAGGTATCTTAAGATAATTTTGCGATTAAACTAGAATTACTTTATTTAATTTCGGCAAATCTGCTTCCGCATTTTAGGGTTACCGTCCCGCGTCAAAAGGTTAAGTAGATAGGGCTAACACATTGTTGTGGTGTTATAGCTTAACACCAAATTCGGGGCCTAGGATATGAGCTCAAGAGGCTTCTCGCGCAAGCCATTGGAACTCCTTGTTTGTTTGTATGAGAATTGTAGAGAGAGAGAGGAGAACTTGAGAGGAGAAAGCTCCATCGTTGATGCCCGAGATCCGAAATGTCGTTGATCTCCCTCTCAACCTTCCCCTTCTACAATTTGTTTGCCGCAAGAGATCGTCGAGCTCGGCATGATTGCGATTCACGAGTAAGAGCTCCGTCCCGATGAAATCCTCTTGTGCTTGTTAGAAACCGCTCTCGTAGAGAGTCCTATCGTGTGATCGTCGTGGAGGGTTGAAGGGATTTTAGCTTCAAATCCGTATCCGATACGATCGACAAAAAGGTGGGTTTCAAAACCCATTTCATGTACAAGAGAAAGGGGTGCCGATAACTTCGATGTTTCCGCGCATCTTACATGTTGATATCACGAATTGAAGGTAAAATCTTGTAGGTTTAATGTAGTTTAAATGTTAACTGATTGCTTTGAATATGTGTAAATGAATGTGGATTTAAAAAGGGGTAAAAGGGAAAGGGAAAGAGAGAGAGTGAGATTTCGGGAAGAATCATTGAAATCCCAAAACTCGTTCGAGCAACTCTGAACCTCGCTCACACGAGTTAAAGTCGCTCACATGAGATAGGCTTCAGAATAGCCTGACAAATGAGAGGTAACAGTCGCTCGCGCGACTGAGAGTGTGCCAAAAGAGTCGCTCACGCGACCTTAGAAGTCGCTCGTGCGACTGTGACTGAAGGACTGACACTATCTTGGTATTTTGGCCGTAACTTTCTACTCCAAACTCGGATTAACGCGACTCTTGAAGCGTTGGAAAGAGGACAGCGAGCTCTATAACTTGTAGGAAATAACAAATGCATGAATCAAAGGTTTTAAAGGTCAAAATTGATCGAGAAGTTGGGTCAAGTTCAGAGTTAGCACAGACTTGCCCATTTCCGCTTCAATTTTGAGAAAACACTTAAATATGTCTAAATTATTAGAAATTAGAGTCAACCCTTAATGCATTATCATAATTGTGATGTAGATTGAGGGCGGGAAGCCACCGATAGAACCTTGGTTCGCTTCGCGCAACTTTGAGGTTAAGGTAGGGAAAACTCAATGCCCATTTGCATTTTTTACTTTGATTCATAGATATCATGATATGATTGAATGATTTAGAATTTGTGATTCTGTCTGTATTTGAACAATCAAAAGTTTTGGGGATTTTTGACTCATGACATTGATTTAGGAATTGTTTGCTTTGGCATCTCTTGAATTATTGAGAACTCATAATTGAAATCTGAATCTTTGAATTTGAATGTAAAGAATATGAACATGTAAGGGAAATTACTTAATCAATTGCATTTTAGACTTTATTTGTAAATATAATGAGTTAAGCTTTGAAGTTTTGACTCGTATTTGAATTCTTTGAACTATTGAATCCATCGAGTGCAACAATTATAATTTGAATTTTAGAAATTGTAAGTCTGATTGTGTTTAATTAGTGAAAGCTTTGAATCATCAACACGCATATGAGCTCTTTGAAATATCGAACCTCGTGAACTTTGAAAATGATCTTCGACTTGAATTCACAATGGAATTCAAACTATGAAATCCTTGTAAGGAGTTCATATCAATAAGAATGTGGACATGATGTGATTAATAAAATGTGATGAATTTAACCACCATTGAATTAGTAGTGGAACTCTTTGAAATTGGAACTTCAAATTCTTTGAAAGGTATCGAGCTTTCTGAACTTAGAATATGAATTTGAATCTGATTTGACTGATGTAAGGAAATCTTTGAATCTTTGAGATATAATTGAAGTTTTTGGAATCATTAGTTGCATCTGAATTTTTGAATATGGAAGATGGAACTCTGAGTCTTTGAATGAGATGGAATTATTAGTTGAACATTGAATCTAATAGAATCTGATATGAACTTATATGAACATTGAATCTAATGTGAACTTAAAATCTATGAACTTTGAACCTGATATGAATTTTGAACATGAATTGTGAATTAGAATCCATGTACACTGATTGGACCATGTTGTTGCATAAACCGATCTGAATCGGTACGGCAAGTTATCCAAATACATGCTTTAATCGTGATACATCTGCATACATCGACCGGTATGACGGCTTATCTGTACACACTACATATTGCATACTAAACCGGTACGGCGGGTTATCCGTACACATTGTATACTGCATACTGGATTGATACAGCAGGTTATCCGTACACATTGCATACTGGACCGGTACAACGGGTTATCCGTACACACTGCATACTGTAAACACTGACTGGATACGGACTGGACATTGACTAGATACTAACTAGACCACTACAACTAAAAATTTAGAACACTGCGAGTTATGAATTGGAAATCAGAACATTGTAAGATGTGCAATGGAAATCAGAACACTGTAAGATGTGAAATGCAAATTTGAACACTGTAAGATGTGAACTGGAAATCTGAATACTGTAAAATGTGAACTGGAAATCTGTGAACACTAAAAGTCTCTGAATCCGAAAAGAAATTTTGAATCTGAATTAAAATGTGAACTTGTGAACTGATAACGAATCATTGAAATTTATATGAAACTCCGAATTAATGAGTTTTATTTCGATTTAAGGATGTATACAAATTTTGTTTTGATCGTAAATTATCTTTTGGAATTTTGTCATGAATATCTGAATTGAAATGTTGAGAAGCGATATTGATATTGATATTTCTCTTATTGAGTTTAAACTGTTAGCTCACTCCGACTATACGTCACAAGTGTAGCTCTTGATCAGGACCCTAGACGGGAGGAGAATCTAGGATTTCCTACAGGAGAGAGAAGCACAATAGTGTTGCTGATTCAAGTTTGGTATTGTGACAATTTGGTTTAGAATTTGGTATGTTCATAAGGTTTTGGGTAGAATGGTAGAATTAGTGTTGTATAAATACATTTTTGTACCATTATTTAGGTGTCGGCCATCACCGGTGATTTATTTTTGTCTCCATTGTTTATATGCTTGTTGACTGAGAATTTTTGGAATCGGGAACTCCTTCCACTTAATCTCAAAAATTAGATAGAACAAATTATTAGAAGAAATTAGTCAAGGGGGCTCTACCACTAGTCTTTCCTTTTAACAAACCTACTCTAAATAAGACTTAAAGTGCTAAGTTATGTCAGGCACATAGGTGCCTATATATCATACTTAGGCACCTAAGTGCCTAGATATCGCAGTTAGGCACCTAGGTGTCTAGATAATATACTTAGGCACCTAGGTGCCTAAATATCGTACTTAGGCACATACTTAGGCACGTAGGTGTATAAATATCGTACTTAGGCACCAAGGTGCCTAGATACCATAATTAGGCTCCTAGGTGCCTAGATAATATGCTTATGCACCTAAGTGCCTAAATATCGTAATTAAGCACCTAGAGCCTAAAAACCAAACTTAGGCACCTAGGTGCCTAGATATCGTACTTAGACACCTAGGTGCCTAGATATCGCAATTAGGCACCTAGTTGCCTAGATAATATACTTAGGCACCTAGGTGTCTAGATATCGTACTTAAGCACCTAGGTGCCTAACTATCATAATTAGGCACCTAGGTGCCTTGATAATATACTTAGGCACCTAGGTGCCTAGATATCGTACTTAGGCACCTATGTGCCTAGCTATCGCAATTAGGCACCTAGGTGACTAGGTATCACAATTAGGCACCTAGGTACCTAGATATCGTAATTCAGCACTCAGGTGTCAAAATATCGTACTTAGGCACCTAGGTGCTTAGATATCATAATTAAACACATAGGTGCCTAGATATCATAGGTTCCTAGATATCGCAATTAGGCACCTAGGTGTCTAGATATCGTACTTAGGCACCTAGGTACCTAGATATCATAATTACACACCTAGGTGCCTAGATAATATACTTAGGCACCTAGGTGCCTAGATATTGTAAATAGGCACCTAGGCGCCTAAAGATCGTAATTAGGTACCTAGGTGCCTAGATATCGCATGTAGGCACCTAGGTGCCTAGATATCATACTTAGGCGCATAGGTGCCTAGGTGATTATGAATAAAAGACTTGCGTACGCGAGAATGATTTTTTCTCAATTCGCGCGTAAATTAAAACCCACGCAGCTTTCATAACCCTTGATTTCGTGAAACTCCTGCAAAAATCGTATGATTATAACTTCTTATAACCGCTACCATAAATTTATAAATAGCAGATCCGTCCTCATTATCGGGGGATCTGAAAATTCTGACACGAGACCTCTGCCGAAAATGTCTCCGACTTTTCTTACAAAAGACTTTAGGTTATCTCCGAGATTCTTTCTGTTCCTTTCTTTTTCTTTTTTTTTTTTAAAAGTTAACTGGAGGATTAAGTTGGGGTTGAGACACTTAGGATAAGGGCTACGGCCCTTACCTAAAAGTGATACGATTAGGATAAGAGCTATGGCTCTTACCTAAGTAGGGTTTATGGTTACAATTTGATATTACGCGTTACGACTCATACCGAATTTCATGTATACTTAGAAATAGTTAAGCCACATGGGTACACCCCTGGCATAACTCCTAGTACACTTGGATTACAACCACAAATTCGATACTCATTCGGGTTGCAATCACGAACCCAAAGAATGAGTCCGAACTATGACACCCGAAATATTCATCTATGATGACTCATAACCGTGCGATTTACCAGATCTGAATTGTATCCCGAAATTAAAGTTGCCCTCGCAATTCGGATCATCACTCCCTCAAATATAGGGTTTGGGCCTTAACCATGAGATCCAAATTCTTCAATGGTGGGCTCATTTGACTTTTGATCAAACGATCAAAATACGAGAGCGTAACAAGATCCAAGCGTGGATTTATTACATATTGACCAGATCTTGCAGTTTTGGTCAAATCCAACAGTGAACTCATTGACTTTTGATCAAACAATCATAATACGAGATTGTAACAAGATCCAACGGTGGATTTACTATATATTGACGAGATCATGTTGTTTTAGTCAGATCCAACGGTGGATTTATTACATATTGACCAAATCTTGTAGTTCTGGTCAAATCTAACGGTGGACTTGTTGACTTTTGATCAAATGATCATAATACAAGATCATAGAGAGATCTAACGATGGATTTATTATATATTAACCAGATCTTGTGGTTTTGGTCAAATCTAACGCTAAACTGATTGACTTTTGATCAAATGATCATAACGAGATCCAACGGTGGATTTATTATATATTGACTAAATCTTGTGATTTTAGTTAGATCCAATGGTGGACTCGTTGACTTTTGATCAAACAATCATAATACAAGATCATAACGAGATCCAACGGTGGATTTATTATATATTGACAAGATCTTATAATTATGGTCAAATCTAACGGTAAAATTGTTACAAAGACATAATCTATGATCGCCAAATTTTAAGGAATTTGACGATATCTAACTCACGATTAGATACTCTATAACTCCTCTGATAACCAGTTACTAGGATGATGGATTTAGTATTCGAATTCATATTTGAGACCAGAGAACAAAACTTCGTTTTAAGGCTCATCCACGAGGTTCTTGCTCCAGTTATAACTCATGCTTATCAATCAGATGAGATCGACTTTTGGAGGAAGGGTTCTCCCATCTGTCGTCCCCTATTTCATATTTATCAAATCTCGTGACAGATTGAAGATGTCGATGAAGACTAAGACTTAGAATTTAGTTTGTTTATCTCAGAGAAGTAATTACGTTAATTTTATTTAGTAGCTTTTAATCAGAGGTATTCAATTTTGATGTAATTAACGGGGAATTATTTGCGATACCCGAAAGTGTAAAGTCCGCCATTTTCAATAAAAACTCTCCTAGCAAGGGAAAATTTGTTATGATTAATTTGTGTTAGATTCATATTCTACCAAATTTGTTGTCTACAAATTTTTGGCACGCCTTGTGGGACCCACTTCTCCTCTCATCTTTAAGCTACTTAATAAAACAAATTCTCTAAAATAAAATATAGGTATAATAAACTATGAAGCTTTGGTTATTCCATGATTTTTCATTTTGATGGCTGGTTATTCCATGTAGATATTTACCGAATCTACTCCATTAAACAATTCAATGGCGTTTGGAAATAATGTTGCTCCCTCTTCTTCATGAGGAGTTCGTCGTGTGATGCGAGCTCAACCTCAGACTGAAGAAGTCATACTCCGTCGATCAACTCGTCTGATGGCACGAGCCAATCTGGAAGAAAAATACGCTCAACAGGAAGAACTAGATTCTCCCAAGTCCTTCACTAGTACTAACAACCCACTTTACGGGAACTCGGACTCTATCTTTTCCGAAAATGAGTTCCCTGAGGTCCAATCGCAATCAACCTCAGTGAGCCCACCAGGAACTCCAAGGTCTAATCGATCCTATCCGATGAATCCCCCTCGATCACCTGAGGTGGCCAACTTGACTGCATCACATGTCTGGATCATTACTTCATCTCCCATCACCCCTCGTTCCTCGAGCTCCCTTCAATCAAATCCCGATGAATCATCCGCCAGAATAGTGGCTCCAGGCATCCCTACTTCGAGTGATGGTGCTGACAACATAAGAAAACGCCAACATCCTTAAGCAGCAAGAACAGATGCGTCAAACAATCGCAGCTCGTGATGCAGTGATAGTTGTACTAGTTGAGAGAGAAGAATCGAAGAGAGACTAAAGAAAATATATCCCTCAACAAGCAGAGAATCTTAAAGGTTATCGGAAAGTGTCAGATAGTTCCCAGACATATCGCAAGCCGTATCCACCGAAAATTGACGAAGTCCCGTTTCTCCCGAGTACAGACAACCAAAGTTCTCTTAGTACAGCGGTAGTGATGCTCCACTCGAGCACTTGGCTCACTTCCTCTCAGCCTGTGGTGACACCTCGAAAAATGACGCTTTGCTTTTGCAACAATTTGTAGAAACTCTTAAGGGAGCTACATTTACATGGTACACGAAGCTTCCACCCGAGTCAATATCAACTTGGAAAGAGATGGAAGAGGCATTCTTGAAGAGATTCTTTAGTTCTCAGAGATCCGTAGGGGTTGTTGAGTTGTCACAATTGAAGCAACGACCAAATGAAAAGGTCGTTGATTACATTATGCGGTGGAGAAACCTCAGCATCCATTGCAAACATAAGTTCGAAGAAGAAGCAGTACAAACGTGTCGGGCTGGCATGAGACAAGAACTAGCAGCCCCTTACTATGGACATTACATGAGGTTCGAAGATCTCGCTACACAAACTTCAGAACTCGAAAGCTTTATCGGCTTAAACTCAAGGGGAAACCGAAAGAATCTTCCTAGAGGAACAAAACGAAAGATAGAAACATTCTTATCCTGCAATGATAGCAATCGGCACCGGAGATCGTAATCAATTCGTTGTAACCAAGCGGATAGAAGGATCTAGAAACAATCAATCAAACAAAACAGGTGGAGCCAGTACTAGTTTTGCACCCCCTCAGAGATCAAATTGGTCTAAGGGCCAATCTCTAAAAGAAAAGAAAGACAAAAAGTATTCATTTAAGAATGAAGACGTCGAAGGTATCTTCGATGATGTTATTGACGGTGGGATTATACAATTGTCAGAATCTCGCAGACCTGAAGAACAAAATAAGATAGACGATCCACTCTACTGTAAATATCACTGTGTGCTAGGGCACACGTTGAAAGATTGTTTCATATTTAAAGACAAGGTCCAGAGTCTTCTTGATTCTGGAGACATTACTTTTACTCCAGAATCTCCTAAACAAGACAATGATGGCACAACCACGGCAAATATGATTACCTTCCCACCCGTTCCTATCCTTGAAAAAAATCCAAACTCTGTACTTCCGGAACTTCATTAGTTCATTCCATCCTGCAAGGATTCTGATTCGTCATTATCTAAAGATGAAGCAGGCCCTGCCCACTATGTTAGCCGGCGCAGGAAGAGAGAATGGAAACAGAGGGATGCTGCCCAGAATAAAAAAGTGTTAATCGAAAGCGACTTGTTTCTTGAAAGAACTGATGCAAAAGAATGGCTTACCCAATTATCAACATCTTTTTACTGGAGGCACATCAGGATGGATTGACGATGATACTCGGGAATGGAGGAAAACACCACCACCACCTCGTCCATCAGGTTCAATTCCTTTACAAGATGCACCGACGCCTCGCCCATTAGGTGCAATTCCTTTACAAGATGATCCATGGGAAAGGGCACTAGCCTATAATAGGCGGCAAGCACAGATACAATAAGCAAAAATCAAAGCCTCATGGAAAAAGAAAACCTCCTCCGGAATGGGACTGGGGATGTGATACCAAGTCCTTCATAGAAGAAGCTCAAGGTAAACGATGCGAGTTTAACTGGCAAGAGTCATATATGGCAGATTTTCCTGATTACGATGAGGGAAGTTGGCATGTAGTACCCAAGAAGAAGAGAACGCCCAAAGTCAAAATTCCGTTAGAAACATCTGCAGATTTAAAGAAATCTGTGGAGAAAGTAAAAAAGATCCCTTCAAATTATACTACACTCCAATGTTGAAGGATCGTAGAGAACGGGAAAAAGGAAAGAAGGTTCAACCGGAACCTATGAAACCACTGAAGAGAGTACAAAAGATGAAACTTGAACCAATGATAATTTCTTTTTCATCGTCATCATCTGAAGTGGAAATGGAGGAATTACAGCCGCTCACGTTGGGAGACTACATACCTCTCGAATGTTCTGAAATGATCGAGGATCAACAAGAACCAGATGTTGTCGATAGCAATGACAAAGCCCAAAAGAAGGAATCAAAACCCCAGATTGATATTAACAAGAGTCAGATTAAAGATATTCGCATGAAGGAGGTCATCAAATGCTCGTCTTCACCAGATACTTCTGAAGACAATTCATCTAACAATGAATGTTGGTGTAAAGTGGTTATTCCACAGAAAAAAGAGAAATTTGAACCTAACAATGTTGCTTCTTGCAACATGATTCAGATTGAAGAGGTACATGCTATAGAGCAATGTACAGATCGCCCAGTTATACATTATCGGCATAAGTCTAAGAATCATCATGTTTCGTTTACAAAAACTGTATCTCAACCTAAGGGTGCAGAATTTGCCGACAAGACAACCAATCAAGGAGAAACGTCGTCATTCGACAAAAACTCCAAGAATACCGATAAAGGTAAAGAAAAAGAAAATTCTAATGTAAATTATGATGTACTCACTCATTTAAAGAAAGTACCTGCTTTGCTTTCGGTGTATGATGCGTTTTGTTTGTCTAGTAGCTTAAGGAAAACATTGATAAAAACTCTCTCTAGCCTGAACAAGTCCATTGAGGAGGTTTGCTAGGTAGAGACTGACTTGGAAGACTTAGTTTGTACAATCACATTTTCTGATGATCTCGAAACTACCCCTATTTATATTGGGTCAACTTGAAGATGTTCACCTTGCGAGACTCATGATTGATGGGGGGTCTGCCGTAAATTTGTTACCAGTACATTTATTACATAAAGTGGGACGAACTGTTAAAGACCTCTCACCTAGTACCCTCATGATTCAAGGTTTCAATCAAAATAAACAACGAACCCTACGATTTATTCACTTACGATTTGATATCGAAGAACTTTCCTCTAATATTCAGTTCCATGTGATCGATGCTAATACATCATATAATGCGTTGTTGGGAAGACCTTGGTTACATCAATGTGGGGTTGTTCCATCCACACTTCATCAATGTTTTAAATATTTTCATAATGGCGAACAAAAACGGGTAGCAGCTGATCCACAACCCTTCCACTCAGATGAAGCTCATTTTGTTGATGCAAAATTATATGAAATATCTACTTCATCTACACGCACTAGCGACTTCGAGCTATTAGATGAATATTCACCATTATTCGAGTCCTCGCCACCTAGACAAAATTCACAGGAGGCAAGTTATAAAACTCCTATTAAGGAGACTATCCCTTTTTTAAAAAATCGATCTAAAAAGAATTCAGTTTCCTTTAGAACCCCGAAAGAGGTCAACATACCCTTCATTTCAGCTCCTTATTCCCAACCTCGGAGAAGAATCATTCTCAATAAGAAAACAATCCCTTCAAAAGCCGGCTCTCGTATCAAAATTGTTAAAATTTTATCCCAAAACCTGAAACCTAATTCCCCTCTCATGGCCTCTTTCACCAAGCCACTCACCAAAGTTGATTCGCTACCCATCCAGCCGGATTATAGGGATTCAAAAGAACCTCTTCAATTTACGCGATACAGCAAAAAGGCAACGAATATGATGAAAAAGATGGGATATGATCTCTCGAAAGGAGGTCTAAAAGATGGAGTAGGGATGATTGCACCTTTTGATGCGATCTCATCTCGTGCACAAAAACGGGCAGCCTATAACCATGGATATTTACATCCATTGAATAAGTTGGTCCCTCGTAAGAATTTTTCTTTTAACGACTAGCCAAGCAAAAACCTTAATTTTAGGAGGCATTTTTATCTTCCAGAACCCAGCCCACGAGGCCCCCTCAGGACTTTCTCTATCTCTCGCTTTAAAGCTGTTGTAGAAAGACTTAACAGTGAATCGGCCTTTGGTTGAGTATTTCCACTCCCTTATATCTTCACGGCCAGAGTGAATATTCATACCCCCCAGGAGATTCATTAGATTTGAGTATTCTTCCTTCTCCCATTCCCATTATCTGTGCCTCAACTAAATGTTCCATTCGAAAGAGTTTCCCGAAGTTTGGACAGCACTACATACGAAGGCTTCTTTAGTTGTCGCAAGACCGAAAATAGTAGGGAACCTTCTGTATAAAGGTTGGTCCCCCACCCACACGTCTTTCCATAACCTGATTCGGCGTCCGTCACCCAACGAGAATGGAGTCCCCTCATGAACGTCTTGGGCGCAACTTTTAACAGCCTTCCACCATCCCGATCTGTGGCTGGGATTCGAAGTATCATCCTCAGGACCTCCGTACTTAGCAGCCGCAATCTGATACCAAAGCTTGTTTCTTTCTCCCACGTCTCCCATCCGCCACACCCACTTAGCCAGGAGGGCTCTATTCACAATCCTCAGATTTCTTATACCAAGACCGCCTTGGTCTTTCGGCAAACAACAGTCGTCCCACCTAACCAGATGTATCTTCTTCCGGTCCCACGCTCCTTCCCAAAAGAAATCCCTAACAATCTTTTCGAGTCTATCGATGACATTTGTCGGCGCCCACAAAAATGACATCATAAAAACTAGGATAGAAGCAAAAGTTGATTTGATTAGGGTTAGCTGTCCTCCATAACTAAGCAATTTGCTTTTCCAGGTCGCGAGTTTAACTTGAAATCTGTGCACCACATTGTCCCATAGACGTGCGCTCCTTCTCCCGAACATAGATCAAAATCTCGGATTCAGTTTCGGTCCTGACCTGAACCATAAATTGTCAAAATTTCGGTAATTTCGGTAAATTTCAAATTTTTTTTTAAATATGCTCTGAACTTTACCGAACTTTGCCGAACTTTATTTTATTAGTTTTTTAAAGCTCTTTAACATTATTAGAACACATATATGTACTAGTGAGGCTAGTTTTCGTCCGTTTAAAGTATTTATGTCTATTATAAGTACAAATTTTTCTTTGTCAACATGGGTTTTCTGTGCTTAAATCGTTGACACTTCTAAATAAAACAATGAAGATCATTTTTCATCCCAATCTTTGACACAATAGATCTTGAGATCATGTTCGTATCATTAGAGAATCGGATTTTGATTCAATATTTTGATTCCTTGGCACATCCCATATGTGCAACCCCTTTAAACCCATTGATTGCTTCGGAATAGATGATGGAGATCGTGTTTCACCTTGATCTTCCACACAATGGATCTTGCGATCTTGAAATATCGGCCGAGATTTTGATCCATGTTACCAACTCAAATCTAAACAGGTTAGTGTGAACGGCCGTTCACAATGGGTGCCCGATTAAATATTTCTCCCCAAATTAGTTAAGGTTAAAATTGCGTGCATAGCGAGAGTATCTAAGCTGGTGCAAGTTCAATCTCTTGTCATAGGATTCATCCAACTGTAAGTTGTGCTTATATTAATGAGCATAAAAATGAGATCAAATGATAAAAGAATTTTATTGTCAGCCGGTGTACCTGACATTAACTGTAGCAAGTCAAACCTCGGGCGGTGTACGCATCATTCTCTAGATAAGCTAACACACAAAATGAATATAGGTGGCTTGATATGGGATGATGGAAAAGTCCACATTAAATTGGCTGTATAGGGCCCACGCCATAGCAATCCCTTGACTGATTTCATCAACACGTGGTACCCATGATTATGGTCTCATGCAGCAAATATTTGCTACGTGTATATCATGCGGATGTATCTAAGCCATGTGGCTATCAAATGAGACATGTGGATCACATAGTGTGATCATGGAGGGCTATAAAGAGATTAGATGGGTTTCTTAAACTCATTTTTAGTCATTTGCAACCACAATCCCATACCCATTCCTTCTTCTCTTCATCGTTTTCTCCACTCAGCCAAACACCATTCTGCAAACTCCATTAAAATACCTGAAACTCCACGGTCTCCAACCTTTGCGATCAATGTTGCTCGCAAACCTTTGCAAAAATCAATTGCAACCTCTGCAACTCCCTTTTACGCGCTGACCTCACATCTACAATCGCTAGCCTCGCATCTACAATCTTCAACCTCGAAATTAAAGTGAATCTTACTCTATTCTTCTTCTCCAACAGGTATTAGAACCACCAACCATTGAAGCACTCGATTTTAAAGGGATTTTTAAAAAAATTGCACAAGAAATTTCAAAAACATGCAAAAACTTGGTTTTAAAAACCCTTTAAAAAATTGGAAAACTCAAACTGCGGTTTCGGCCGATAATATGAAATTATCGGCCGATAATTTGATTTTTTATATTATCGATCGATAATTTCAAATTCCGACCGATAATATCATTTTTCCGGGGGAGGGCCGATAACTTGCATATTTTTGGACCCGGATAGGGCCGAAACCGAGTCATCTCGACCGAAATTTTGAAATTTCGGCCGAGATTTTGATCCATGCTCCCGAATCCCAGTGGGATTCCTAAATACGAAATGGGTAACAACGCAGTGGTGGACCCAATCTCCAAAGCAAGCTGGTTCGTGACCTCCATAGGGGTATTTACACCAAAAAGGGTAGATTTGTGTATGTTGATTCGCTGCCCCGAGATCGCTTCAAAGATCGTGAGCACATCCTTAGTCGCCTTAATTTCCCTATCACCATTATAGCCATTGCAAAAAACAATCGTATCGTCAGCATATTGAAGATGAGAGATACACGGACCCGTGTCAGCCGTGGAAAACCACTTTATCAGGTTAATCTCCCCCACCTTCTTGAATAATCTGTGCAGTGCCTCCCCAACGCAGTTAAATAACAGTGGTGAAATGGGGTCCCCCTGCCTCAAACCCTGCTTGCTTCTGAAATAGCCGTATGGAGTTCCATTGATGAGAATCGAGAAACGGGCCGACGCGTAGCAACCTCTCATCCACTTTCTCCACTTCAGTAAATCCCATCCTTTGCAACACATAATCCAAGAAATCCCACTGCACCCTATCATAAGCCTTTTCCACATCGATCTTGAGGACCCAACTTTTTTATTTCCTTGTCTTAGCTGAGTGCAAGGTCTCGGATGCAGCGACGACGATATCCATAAGTTGCCTGCCGGTATAAAAGCCCCTTGAACGTTGGAGATAAGGTGATCAATCATAAGCTTTAGACGGTTGGCGAGGACTTTACAGATAATCTTGTACCCGCTACCAATAAGGCTGATTGGGCAGTAATCAGCAATATCCGTCGCCCCATCCGGTTTGGGATCAAAGTCACAAACGTACAATTCATGCACTTACTAATCTGTCCGTTTTCATGAAATTCATACATCATGGCCATGAAATCCCTCCTTATGGTAGACCAGCAGCTTCTGAAAAACTCCATGGTGAAACCATCCGGTCCCGGTGACTTATTGAAACCCGAACTGTCAATAGCCGTTTTCACCTCCTCTTCGTCGAAAGCTCTTTCCAAGTCCTTAGCCTCATCGTCCGTAATGGTGTTGAACGTAATTCCATCCATGCGTGGCCTGACGGTCTTGTTATTACCAAACTGTTGCTTGAAGAAATCAGTAATTCTAGCAGGTATGATAAGAGGGTCCTCAAATCGGTTTTGGTTGATAGAGATCGAGGATATAAAGTTCCTTCTCCTTCTTCCATTAGCGGCCATATGAAAAAATCTATTGTTTCCGTCACCTTCCCTTAACCAATGCGCCTTTGATTTTTGGCGCCATTCCAATTCGTCGTGCATGACACTCCGGTTAAACCCAAGCTTAAGGGCCATTCAGATATCTCTCTCAGAGTCAGATAATGCAGCCTCCTCTTCAGCCCTGTCAATCTCTGCAATTTCAGCCATAATCCCCTCCCTGTTCTCCTTATTCTTTCCGAAATTCTGCCTGTTCCAATCCTTGATCTTGCTTTTCATATTTTTTGAGCTTGGTGGTAAATACACAAGTGGTCGTTCCGGTGGTTGTATCTTGTTCCCACCAGGTTTGGATGAGCTATCTGAAATTCTCAATCTGCAGCCAAGAGTTACAAAAATGGAACGGGCCCGGTCTCAATCCAGGCCACCTATGCGCCCCCGTAGATATAATAATTGGTCTATGATCAGAGATAGTGGTGGAGCACACAAACACCGCAGGGTGCTGAACCACCTCAAGGAACTCAGTTTGGCACAGGAACCTGTCAAGCCTGCATAGCGTCGGATAGTCCTGCCCATTAGACCAAGTGAATCTCCCCCCCCCATCATCCCCATATCGATCAGAGGCCCATGTGATATATAATCCAGAAACAGGTCAGTGGTCGTGGCGTCAATGTGCCCTTTGTTTTTCTCCTCAATATTCGTTAATGCATTGAAATCCCCCCTGATGCACACCGATGACTCCCATCTATTTAGCATCGCAGTTAACTCGAAGAAAAAGTCCTTCCTCGTAGAATTATCATTTGGCCCGTAGACAGTCATGGTGGCCCACTTCTTACCATTTCGGTGATCCTGAATATGCGCAGCAACCGAGAAGTTGCCCATCTCGAAGTCTATTAAATTGTAGCAGTCCGCATTCCAGGCTAGAAGAATTCCACCCCTCGTCCCATCTGCATCCATCGCGATCCAATCCCAATCAGCACTTGGAAGAACAGTTTTCACCGTATACACATCAAATTCCCCCCATTTAGTTTCTTGCAGCCCAATAACCTCTGGCCTTTGCGTGGAGATAGTCGATTAACCAAAGCCCTTTTATCCGATGATCCTAAACCTCGAACATTCTAGCTTAGAAATATCATTAAGAAATGAGATAGCGAAAGATCACCCCTCCGGAATAACTGCTGGCTCAAACCAGACCTCATAGGGTTCCCCTATGTATTTCCCCCTGTGAGCCCCCACATCGCTCCTTTCCTTTGCGCTTCCCCTTCCTCGCTCTGGTGTAAAAAAGCCCCCATTTTGATCTGATGTGCACCTTCGTTTTGCCTCGATTCTTCCTGGTCATACAACTTTCTGTATTAGCTAATTGTTTCCCCTTTTCAATTATCTCTCCATATAGATTGAGAAGACCACTCCTGTTGGCATGATAGGTGACCCCCAGCTGCTTGCCAAGCCTAATCAATCTTTCGCTTCCCATAAGGATTCTGTGGCTGCCATGTTGGTGCTAACCTCGGTACCCTTCTCGATTACCAAGCTTCCTCCTACCCCCTGTTGATCTTTTCCTACCTCTGTGCGACTGGGATCTGCAATTGCCATTTGGGTTTCTCTCTGGCTAGTGGTCCTGTAGTCTGGCCCAACATAAAGGCCCTAAAAACCCGAAGCAGCAAATAAATTAGAGCACTCCCCAAGTTTAGAAGGCCCGGGGTCATCCGAATTAAAAAGGAAATAAAAATTTTTGCCCGAAGAACCCAATCGAGTCTCGGCTAAATAGTTAGTGACCCAATCACCCCAGTCCATGACATCCCTTCTTGGATCCAAAGGGGACCCGCAAGGCCTATTGAGCGTATGGCCTTTGCCCCGGCCATGTGGCAACCCCGCAAGTTCCACCTATCTTGTGGAGAGCCACAGTTCCTCATCATGTCTTAATGGAGTCGAGGTTGTTTGACATCTGTCAACCAAACAGCCCTTTCCCTTCCCATCTGGTTCCGAAGGCAATTGGTTGACGTGTCCCCGTAGCCCCTTTTGCCATCGTCGATGGCTCAAGATCCGATGAAGCGCAGAAGTTGGTGACCCTTGAAATCATTTTTATTGGTGGATATATATTGAAACGTCCCCAAATTTTGTGTGGGACTTAAATGATCTTATCCAAGTTGCCGAGTCGCCCGATTCTCGTGATGGATGCCACATGATGGCCAGCTGACCGTGGCTCTCTCTCTCTCTCTCTCTCTCTCTCTCTCTCTCTCTCTCTCTCTATATATATATATATATATATATATATATATATATATATATATATATATATATATATATATGATGACATAGGGTGTCCCAAGCTTGTGCTTGAACTAATCCCTAGGGATGTCATCGCCCCCACCATGCAACTGAGTATTTCACGATTTACACACCTTACATGGCATCGTTCATCTAAGAAGAGGAGTTGTTTCAACCTCACGACCTTGGGAAGCATACCCAAGTCATCAACCGTTGCGACAACCCTTCTTACGTTGGTATACAACTCTCTCTAAAAATTACAGTAAACCCTCAATACATATGACTCACAATAATTATAAAATTGGAAGTTTCCCTAAATTTTGAGAGATATTAAAGTTGGGAAAGGCTTAACCATGAAAAGCAAGTCCCTAACAACATTATATAGTTAATTATGAGCTACAAAAACCCAAGAATAATAGATTTATTCATCAAAATATTATCTATTTCTCACCTAAAAAGGTGAAAATAGAAAAGATTAAATAAAAAAAAAAAAAATTTTAATCCAAAATTACATAGTAAAAAGTTGATTCGACCAAAACTGCAAAAATAAACAAATAACAAAAATATAACCTCTACCCAATTCACCAAAAAAAAACAAATAAACGTAATAGCAAAAGAAAATTCTAAAGTTCTAAAAAAAAAAAAAAAAAAATCCCAAATAATAATAATAAGCAGGCTCAAACTATGAACTGAATCATACCCAGAATATATATATATATATATATATATATATATATATATATATATATATATATATATATATATATATATATATATATATATATTCTTATTGAAGGAAACAAAAAAATAATACCTTGCCCAGCAATTGGACCATTGAAATCTTGGAGTAGGGAACAATGACTTCCAGAATAGTGTTAGAAGCTCCAGGAACAGACATGAGCCACCCAAGTACCTGTTACCACTATACAAAACAGTTAGAGGAGATGAATTGGAAAATATATTACATGTTATGTATATATAAAAATAGAAAATATGAAAGAATTGAGAGAATTGGGTTCACCTGAGAAGCACCACCTGAGAGATATAGAACCATCTGGGTGGGGCTCGAGTGTACAGCTTCAACCAGGGATCGAATCCAACCGTCCATCATGCTTCTCTCTTCGAGATCTGTCGTCTCTTGCTGACGGATTATTGGTAGAAAATTGCAAGTTCCCCCCTGCTATTTCATGGGGTTCTCTTCTTTCCCTATTGAACTTCTGGGTCCCAATTGTTTGGGTCAGCCCTAACGGGCCCAATGGACCCGACTTTCCTGACCATCATTTAACCACCAAAATGACCTTATACCATTCACAATTAAGATTTTGGTAATCCACATCCTTAAAGTCATAGATTTGAAAGACAATTGTCCAAAAAATTCAAATTGTTTTTCATTTTAATGGCTGATATTAAAGTCTATCAATCAAATGATTTATATTCACTTATAAGAATGTTTCTTTGGCAGTTTAGAGATTAAAGTCCATCAATCGAATGATTTATACACTTATAGGAATGTTTCTTTAGCAGTTTAGATTGGTCAAGATATCCGCCTCATGACATAATAGTGAATCACACTTCCAATCGGCATATTTTTTGCTGACATGTGTCAATGATAGGATTGATAGTTGAGCTGCTTAGGTTGATCCAATGTGTGCCATGTGATATAAAGTTCGACGGTGATGCCACAATCCGTTTAAAAGTCGTCCTTGTAGTCGCCTCCGTTTCTAATTAGTTGGTATATAGGGTAATCAGTGCCGTTTAGTTTTGACCCCAACATTAGCTCACTCGAGTGGGAACTAAATCCGTTCGAGCAAAGTGTGCACTCTACAAGAGAAATTTCGCGAGTGTAAGTCGTTTGAGCAAGTTTGGTCCTCGCTCGAGCGATCGGAGCACGGTTCAACGAGAAAAGTTTCGGGTGTAAGTCACTCGAGCGACTTTGGCTCTCACTCAAGCGACCCGCGACGGCCCGTGACGTCCAAGTTACGGGTATAATTCGTTTTTGGAACAGTTTTTCTTGGGTTAAAAGTAGGACAAGAGACTTTGATATAAGGGAAAGCTCATTGACGAGTTAAATGGCTTAGAGAGGATTTTGAGAGAGCTTTTTAAGAGAGAAAAACTTGTGTGAATACTTTGAAGAGGCAATATATTACAGAATTGCTTGAGGGTTGAAGATTCGATTGAAGCTATTTTTGTGTCGGAATCGTTGCTATATTTCGGCAAATATCTTCTCTGTGTTTTTAGGACAACGTCCTTGGGTTTTACAGCGGTTTGACTGTGAAAGATCGTATTTAATCTTATTTGAGAGTGCACCAGAGAGAAGAGAGTATGCGTGTTGCAGTCGTTTATAAATAGTACATATACTCCCATTGACATAGCCCTCGATTGGGTGAATCATGTAAATCTTTGTACTGTTTGTGATTTCTTTTTTGCGCCTTCTTATTTTTTCGCATTCATCACAACCAGGAGTTCGTTAGTATAAGTTGAATTCCTAACAATCAACTCATTCACCATAACTGACTGAGTGATAGCTCAATTGATATCCTCTTTCTTGTGGAAGTAACAAGTTGTGAGTTTTAATTTTCGTGGCAGCTCCCGCCCTTTGTTTGGGTCTAATCCTAATTTACGAGGTCGAAAATGAATTCCCTGCGTGCAAGTTTGCTCACGGCACTACGTCTCAGTTGTCTATGCCTTATGCGATCACCATGAAATGCGAGGTAATTTCTATACGCTGAGGCGATTCTTACCTCCACTATCCATTGATGTTACTATAGAGTACCGAATTAAACCCTTCCTAACATTTAAGAGGTACCTTTATTTACAACCCAATATTCTTAATCCCAGTTCCAAAGGTTTAAAATTTGCTTTGTTTCAGATGATATTGACATAATAGATCTAAGACCGTAAGTTTACCATCAGACGATCACAATCTTCGACATAACAAATCTCAGGTGCTAGTAGTTATATTGGCCAATGCATGAGGATCATATGCCTTTTAGCTCATGCAACAAGGGGTAAAAAGTGCAACGTATATTTGGAAGGTGGGGTCCTGTCCATGGATCAAAATTTCGGCCAAATTTCGGTTCAAAATTTTAGATTCGATCGATACTGAAACCAAAATGAAATCTAATATTTTGATCCTTGGTCCGATCAGTCCTTCCAAACAAAAGGAATTAGTATTATCAATTATGTAAGTGAACCAAGTGGCAGGTGTCTTGATACTCAGAGTAATTTTTGGGGATGTGTGTCACAGGAAATATCATGTGTGCCATCTTATAGCTGCGCTGTGCAGAATATTGGGTCAAAATGATCTTTTATCATCTCAGTCAAACAGTCAAATGTCATCTAAAATTAATGACTATTATGCAAATCCAATATATCATTAATTTTAGATGGCCTTTGACGACTTTAAAGTGATGTAAATTATCTTTGAACCCAATCTTTTGCACCATCGATCTGTAGATCTGATATCAACTCAATCATCCTAAAAAGTGATCTGAGCGCTAAGAACGCCAGCAAGCACCATAAGCATGCTCGACAGTCGACACTATCACAAAACTTTGTAAGTGTTACTACCACACCCATTTTTATTACTGCCACATCATTTATAAGAATTATGAGATCGACTCTCATGAACTTCATTTAAGCACAGATGGTGCTTAAATGATCTTACACTATTTATTGGCTTATGATCTTGAAAATTCATACTCTCGAAGTGATATATAATCAATTGAATCACACTTTTTGAGAGATTCAAACCATCCAATCTATGCACTCTAATATCAACGATTGTTCTTAGTTTTGATGATTGATATTAAAGTTCGCCAATCGGATGGTTTACATCCACTTATAAGAATGATCCTTTGATTGGGATATGTTCTAAGGATGGATTATCATTTGAAAATTTTAAATTGATCGTAGATGTGTGCCATATGACACAATGATAAATCACACTTTAATGGTGTGAGATAAAAAGTGACATTTTAATGGAGGATGATTTAAACAGTTGAGCTCCCATTTTTTCCACAGTGCTCTACGACTTTCTCTGCCATATTATAGCTTTGGAATTTGCAAGATCATTTACCTAAGTTTGGGAATTTGGTGATATCCCTTCCCAAACCATTTAAACTTATAATATTTATATTTTAATTAAATGACCCTAATACCCTTATCAGGCGTCAAAGCTTTTTTGTCACCCTTTAATTTAAGAGTAAGATGACACATTTGTCCTTTGCCCCTATTTTAATAAATAAATAAATTATTTTAACTTCTAATACCATCTAGGGTTGTGCATTTTTTGGACCAAACCGGACCAAACCGCCGAGTTTAGTTTGGTTTGGACGGGTAACAATTTGGGTTTAGTTTGGAAAAAAGGAAAATCGAAGAGTTTGATTAGATTTCGGTTCCAAGCCTCCCCAACCCGAAACCGACCGAACTGAACCGAATGTAGTTTGTAATTATATATATATATATATATATATATATATATATATATATATATAGGCAGGGGTTTTGATTAATTTTAAAGGGCATTTAAGTAAAATTTATATTTTTATATAAAACCCTACCCTTATTTTTATCTTATTCCTAAATTCTAAAGCGGTAAAGAAGAACTTATAGGAAAACCGATTGAGAAGTTGAGGAAATTTTGATGTGCAAGTAGAACTTATAGGAAAATCGAAATTGGCCAACCAAACCGAACCAAATCAAATCGGGTTGGTATTGTTTAAGAGTTGGACCGGTTTGACTTGTGGTTTTGGTCTAAAACCGACCAAACCGAACTGAATACGTCCCTAATACCACCCGACGATTCATTTAGCGATTCCTAAGAGCTCGAATCAAGGTAATCTCATATACTTTTATAGAAGCATTTCAACTCTAAAAAAAAATTGTACGGTCCAATCGCAGGCGATCAATCAGTTACCAATTTGATATCAATCGGTTACCAATCGGTTCTCAATCAGATAATTATCGATTATCAATTGGATACCGTCAGGTTCACAGCTGGTTATTATCATTCATTTTTCTGTCTTCATAATTTTGAATTTTAGTTGTAACATTTTGATCATTTTTAGGTCCAATTTGTTGATTTTTTGTTGCTTGTGATGCCAAGTGGTCATATATTATAATTCTTAGGTGATAGATATTTGCTCCATGCCTTTAATGAATTTCTTGATGACAAAAATAGTCAGAGAGTTCCATTTGAACCATGGTCAAATGTGTACAACTTCGAGACAACATAGATACATGTTGATCAAGTCTATGAAGGGATACATCAAAGCCTGTCATATTATAGTAAGCACATTTTGGCTTAGACATCTTAAAATATGTGTTTTGATACCTAAAAATTTAATCGATTACTTTCAGTTACCACTCGAGAACCGATCAATAACCACAAAAGAATAGTATCGTTACCAGCCGGTTATTAATCGGTTACCAAACGATTATTATCCGAAAAGATTAACCGTGTGGTAACCAAATGGTTAAAATTTAATTATTATTTCGTTTTATAAATTATAATTAAGAATATAAAAATTTAAACTTAGCTGAGTTGATTCAAATCTTTAAAATCAACCCATTTATTGATTTACGCGATTAAAATAAATAAAATAATTTGTACAGTTTTAAGCGGAAAGGAGCATCTTATCATTTGCATGTGATAGAATCATAGAAATGCAACAATTTGCGGCTGCTTTACATCACATCAACATCATTAAAGGTTAGGAAAAAATGATCGTTTGACAAACGATTAGGGCGGTTAAAACTATTAAGGGATAATTCTCAAACTTGCTGAGGGATCTTGCCATAGTCTGACAGTGTGGTAAGGCACCTTACAAAAACCCCAATATAAAATGAGATTCTTTTTATAGTGTGGATGTAATAAAACAGGGGTGTCGGAGTAACACTCCCCGCAAACAAATTACAAGTACTAAACCTCTGGCAGCACTTATAATGCGTCAGTTACACTTACAGGCATGATATGGATTGCCACTTGGACAATATAAATTATTTCATGTGCCAGCTGCATAATAGTAAACCACGCTGTAGTGGTGTTACACGTCTCTCCAAGACTTCATTTAAACACCAAAATGGTATTTAAATGATTTTATACCATCAATTCTTTAAGAAGTAATAATCCATACCATCAAAATGATCTTATACCATCATTGAAGGTTAAAAGACCCAAAAATCACACTTATTGAGAGCTAAATATCTGATCTATGTGCTCTAAAACCAACCATTTGTTTTTGGTTTCTAAAGGCCGATGTTAAAGTTCACCAATAAGATTATTCGCATCAACTTATAGGCATGATTCTTTAGCAAACATGTTCTAATGATAGATTGCCACTTGGACCTCATTGCATAACAGTAAACTGCACTTTAATAATGTAGACAGAAAACGGCAAAACATTGACTCGGTAGAGAAATAAATGCATGGCTTTTTTTTTTTTTCTTATTTCATGAGAAACGAATCAATGTTGAAGGGAAACTACATATATTTTTTTACTACAACCATCAACCAACAAGCAAGGGACGACAAAAAAAAAAAATTTATTTATATAGAAAAAAATTATAAAAATACAGGCTTCAATGCTCATCAAAATTCTAACCAGATCACCGAGGACTATCATGGGCCTTGCCTTTGACTCGGAGCATGTCTCCAAAATTTCCCCTCATGATTCGGCGGAATCTCGTGTCCTCCGAAGAGGGCACTGGACTAGGCTCTGGGGAGACGACAGGGGATTCAGATTGGGGATCTCCAGTCTCTTTCTTTCCAAGTAGTCCGGACTCGCCAAAGTAACTGGTCACCGATGACGCAAGTCCGAGGTGGGCACCCATACCCATGACTTTACTTATGGCCTCTAATGTTCCTCCTGATCTTTCCTTCAGTATAACCTCGAGGGCTTCTTTGTGCGCTGGATCAAGGGCGTCTGAGTCTTTTAACAGGTTCTGTATGGCCGGCAAGAGGTATTCTCGTACGCTCGTTGCTGGAATATCTGCAACCAAGCGGAATTTGAAATTAAGCATGCACACAAAAGCATATAGACTAGCACTTATATACTGTTTAGCAAGTTTGTGGTTGGAATTTCTTATATGTGGGTCTGCTTGGGCCAGTGCTGCTGCTGTTACCTGATTCTCACAAATGCTCGAACCCGGAAGCAGGTTTCAGTTTATTTACACTTAAAACTGGATCCTGCAAAAGCTGTTTTTTGCCTTTGCCGGAATGAATCAGTTTGAAAAGCATGCATTACCAAACGATAATTACTACTGTGTTCTTGGTATTCAAATTTCAAAGCCAGAAGCTGGAATCAGCCTCGTGGGAGTGTTGCCAAAACACTACCTAAACAGTTGCACGGTTATAAACTGTTGCTTTTGAGGATTGTGCCAAGTTTCTCTACCAAGAAAAATTGTCAATAGAGAGCTTTAATCTTGTCGAGGTTTTATCAATTTCAGTCTCTAATTAGCTGGAACAATTGTGGAACTCATTCAAATTGCAGCAAGTTAAATTTGACTTGTTAGCTTGATTGTTAACACATTATCCGTTACACAGTTGAGTTACACACATTCGTAGAAGGACTAGATTTCAACGCAGCACACTGGCAAATTGGGCAACTCACCAGAAAAATACACAAAAAATATTGAAGGATTAACATATTTAATTTGAAAAGGTAGTGACTATCCTAATGGGGGCAGCAGCCACACATGATCTGTGTTTAAAACACGTGAGTAATCTCCTACACATCTCCATGGACCAATCTCATGCCTTCAGTGAGAATCCCACCCAAAACATATATATAAATAACTTAATTCATAAATAAATAATAGACGAAACTCGTAAATTCAACAAGGAACTCCTCCCACAAGATTTCTTTTTCTTTCTGTGCAAGAAAAAGTAATCACATCATTTCCCTCATGATTTGGCGAAACTTAATGCCAATGAATTGGTTTTGCGCGAATATCTATCATACAGTTCCTTGTTGAGCTTCTTAAATGCATCTTCATTGATCCAAGAGCTATCCATTATCAGTTGATCCTCCCATGACATCCCATATTAATTGCGTGAATCTTGTTGAATCTCACTTATGTGAACATCTAGGATGTCTTTGACCTTCTTTCTCTGGTTCTTCATAATTTGTTTGTCCATTCAACCTCTTGATTAGTAGTCTCGACAACACTATTTTCTCCACGACAATCAATGCCACTTGAAAAATCAATCTAAGGAATTTTGTTAACCCATTCGACCTCTTGGTTAGTAGACTCACTTGTAAATCAGTCTATGCTTTCTGGCCAATCTCAACATCAATGCGACATGATCTCTACTTCTTTCTAATACCCTAAGGCTCTCTTCTTGATTCGGAGAGATATCACTATCCAAGTCACCATCAAATTATCCACCGCCCACGAGGGGCCGATCCAACCATCAATGCTCACTATATAGCACAAGATTTGTGTGGGATTTTGAGGGTAGGAGTGCTTCCCATCATAAAAAAAGTTGCATAATTGATCTAGCTTCTTTTAGACTTGAGTGAAACCTTTTTGCTATCCTCTTCCTCTAGTGTGTTCCATGTGCAATTAACATAATTTTCTAGAGAACAGACTTTGGCACTTTCAGAATCGCAAATCTGATTAACATGCTCTGATAACACTTTATCTCTGAAGAACAAAAGAACAATGATATACAGTTACATCCACTAATTATGCAAATTAGAAAGAGGGATACCATTAAAATATAGATAAACAAAGTTGTGAGCATTAACTAAGATTCTCATTTCCTGGCTATGACTCGTCCTGACTCCTGACATCGCGTATTCAATGACTGTTGTAAGTCGGCACATGCATTCTCTGAGGAGCACCCATTTGAATGTTCTGTACATGATGATTATGGAATTTGACGGGGGGATCAGGAAAATGCGTCCTCTATATGGGCATCTAGAAATTTAAGTGTTTATTGATGCAGAGTCTAGGCTGGTTCCTTGAGCAACAGGAGATTCACTACTATTTACTGTACATTCCTATGTGGGAAACTATTCATATAAAAAATAAAAGCAGCACGTCGTCTCCAACTCAAGCACAGATGGAGAATAAAGAGTTATGTCCTAAGGTGCTCCTGAAGGGATGTGGCTTAAGTCTACCTTAGCAGATCTAGAAGTTGATGTCAAATACCTATGACTCTGTATGGAGACAATGAAGCCGCACTTCACATAGCGGAAAATCTGGTATACCATGAAAGGATGAAGCATGTTGAAGTTGACTGCCACTTCACCCGTGAGAAAGTTGAGTCATAAAGAGTTTTGTACTCCTCAAGTGAGGTCTGAAGATCAGTTGGCTGACATGTTAACAAAGGCTGTTGAGAGAAAACAACTGTATGACATCACCTCCAAGTTGTGCATGATCGATATCTATGCATCAACCTGAGGGAAATGTTGGTGTGTCCATAGATTTATCATTAAGTTGGTGTGTGTATATGCTAGTTTCTTTATATGTAAGGGGTGTATTAATGTTAGTGGATTTGTTAATAATATTTTGTAAATGATACATATACCAATGATAGCTGGGGATAAGGTCATCTAACTCATAAGCCTAACCATCTCTCTTCTTCCCTCTTTCTTTTTCTTCCTCTTGTTCATCTTCTCCAACCTAATCCTTAACTAAGTGACCATTACAGAATTTATCTGTTGTAGGTTGAACTTTATGCATGATTACCTCTGCCGGGGATATTTAGTGATTCTCATATATTTTAAACTAAAAATCATAACTGCAACAAACCATTGAAATAACTAATAATACAGTAAATATAACACGATACAGTACTGATCCTTGGGGTCACAAACCTGTAGCATCTAGAGCACGAATCGATTCACAGAATGCATTGGCTCTCTCACGACGACGCATCAAATCACTTCCATTAGTTGGCATGGTAGTGCATTGGAAAATCTTGGACAAAAGATGTGCATAAGGTCAAAGAAACAAACAGTATGATCACAATAATAAAGCAAGAAGTTAGAGTGATATCACCTAAAATCAGGGTATTAGAAAATTAGAATGTCATTTGTTCTTTTACGAGAAGTTTAAGGATATAATCCCGCAGTCTATCTGTTGTGTGTGGTACAGCAACCAGTAGTGCACGCACTACAGCAATAGTAGCTTCATGGGATCCATCTTCTAGAAAAGCATCCATCTGGACTCGTATCTTCTCAACAATCTGAAAATGATAATTTCAGTCAGTCCTACTGGTTAAAGATGTTGCTTCAACAAAATCACCAATGTAGGGTGTAGAGCAGAACTGAGTACCATGTCGTCTTTGAAATGCTGAGCAACAGAACCAAATGCCTCTATACTTGCATACTTTACATTCAAGTTTTGATCAGATCCAAGGGTGACGAGAGCTGGCAAAACGTGGGTTGAAGCAACTTTCACATCAATGTATGGTACCTATTCAAAGAAATAACAAACTGGTTGCATAAGCGTTCTCAGACATAATTCAGAATGACAATTCACTAAAGAGTTCACACATACAAGGACTTTCAATAGACTGGCAGCATTGATCTTCATATGTACATTGGAACTGACAACCATTTCCCATAAAATGTTAAAAATGATTCCATGATGCTCTTCAAATGAGCTGCGTTAAGCATAAATCTTGTTAGTTTGATGCAAGTAAGCAAAACTGACTAGTTGAGAAAAACGACATACAGCCAGCCATATGCCTCATTTACTTAAGTTAAATCAAACTGAAAATACATTATATTGGACATAAGTTGTAAAAATACCAACCAAAGGAAACGAACTGCGTCAATGAGCTCTGTCGTACGGTACATTGACAAGAAACCCTCCTTCACTGTGCTTTGAACTAAAAGCTTCCTCAGGTATTCAGCTAGTTGTTCATGCCTGCTAGGGGAACCCAAAATACCCGCCAATAGAATGGGGAGGACACACATAATAGCAAGTCTCTCAGCAACAGCAGTTTTGGGCCGCAACCCTGTAATTAGAAACAATTCAAATAAAGTCCTGCAGTAGTGCCTATGTATCATATTAATTTAAATTTTTTACCTTTAATTCTGGACTGGATAGCAGGAGGAAGGTGTACCAAATCAGCACTATCCCCAGTTGCCACTAAGAAAATAGGCAGCATTATGTGCATCAGATACTGATCCCCAAAGCAATCAGATACCGCCAATAGAAACTGCATTCAAATTATCCATTATCCAAATTAGAATAGCCTGTCTGGAGTGATTTCCTGGAGTAAAAACTGAATAGGCTCCTGTACCTTTGTAATTCTATTTCTCACATTATCTTCCTTTTGAGGCAACAGGCAAGCAAGTTGAATCAAACCAGGGAAACAGTCAATATGCAACCAATCAAATGTTGGCCACTCCATGTGTCCCCTGAGAGAACAAGTTAAAATTATCATGAAAATGTCGGAAAATATTTATTAATGTTTTGAAACTTTTCAACGAAACGAAAATGACATTTTCCACCCATGGCAAGAAAAGGCCGTCTGCTCAGAACATCAAGCATACCCTGCATAAAGTTCAAGCACGGATTCGGAAAATATGGATCTCTCTGGTTCTGAACTCGTTAGAGACTCTACAGCAGAAGGAAATGGGCATGTTTCGATTGCTTTTTGTTGCATGGAAGGAAGTAACTCTGTCAGCATGCGTAATAAAACTTCAACATTCCAGCGCTCTCGTTCACCTAAAACGTGAAGATGGGAATCTACAGAACCTTCAACCCCTGAAAGAGGTGGACACCTCTGACAGATCAAGAGAACGATATCAGAACCGCAGGAACATGCTCGCCAAATTAGGTGAGTTCAATAAGTGAACACATACCTGAGCAGAGCCCAAGATATGAGAAAGCAAAACTCGCAAAGTATTGTCCAACTTGTTCCCCCACTTTATTACTGCAGGAACTAATTCTTTCAGTGAAGTTTCAACTACTGCTCCTGAGGGGTCGCAGACCAACTGGAACATTAACTCCTCAACCTATTCAACAAAAATAAACGGACTTGGAAAAAAAAGGGAATGACAGAAAGAAAAAGAAATACTGAATGGCATCATCTTATGACCAGGGAAAAGATTCGCATCCATTCCCAAAACCATGTGCTTCAGCCTGTTCTAGAGCTTACATTGCAGCCAATTCTGTCAAGTCAGTAATCTGCTCCATGATTGCCTCTGAGCATATATAGTGAGGCTGACCTTGAAATATTTGTCCATATTCGGGAAGAGCGGAAGCAGCAATGCCAGGTTATGAGCAGCAGCCTCTCGCACAACTGTTGCAGAATCCTCAAACAGTTGTTGTACAATTGATAAAATGAGAGAATCACGGATCTCAGGCCGAACAAATTCTGCAAGTTCTCCACATGATTGGGCTACAAGTAATCTTCGCTCCTCATACATGTGATTGATCTACAGTTCAACACACCAGAATTAAGAACTATGCAAAACTTATCCCTATATAGAAATAAATCATTTTGGTTAAAGAAAGCAGTTTCTTCCATGATGTCGTAGTCTACCTGTTCCCAACACTGAGGAAGTAATTCTGATTCAGTTCTCATCTCTCCTACGTTCTTAGCTAGGCGTACACAAGCCTGAAAGGATAATGTATAAAGTTACCAAGTTACCTTCACAAATAATCCAAAGCAGTTTCATGACCCAGATAAACGTTATACTCTATTGTAACATTGTTTACAAATAACTGGAATGCATTAGAATGCTACTTACATCCATTATGATTCGTCTTTGCTGTTCATCTGGCCGTTTAATTAAATTAAACAATGTATGAGTCAAAGAATCTCGTGTGTTGCTATCCGGGTGACGCTCAATTGCACACATTATTAGAGGAAGAAGCTCCTGTAAGAATAGTAATGGAGGATCAAAATTTCGTTGCAGAAATCCTGGGGGATAAAGTGGCAGTGATTGAAGTTACAGTAGCTAACCTCACGATGGTTGATCAGAACATAGGGAACAATCTTTGGCAAAGCATCTGAAAGGATCTGGATAGTTTCCAAAGCCTGTGATAGAAAAATTCATCTTTGAATACTGATGAATGGTCCTCCACCATACAGAAAAACTGCCGTACAAAAACAGATGCACGACATTGACTTACCATATTTTTAGAAACGGGTTCCCTCTGACCATCTGATTTAATAACTGCTCCTCTCTCTTCTGGTGTCAATTCAGAATCATTTATGTAGACATCCCCACTGTTTTCAGCAGTAGCATTACCATTACAAAAACTCATTAGAAGCTCATGAGAAATTTCGTCAGGTTTACTTGTATTATCTTCTAAGGTCTGACTGTTAGAGTTTTCAAAATCTGAAATTTCGGATTTCAGGTCTACAGAATGAGACATTACAGCTTTATCTTCATGTATTTCAACAACTTTTTCTTCAACCTGCGAATCCTCATTCTGGCTTTCGATAGACTCTTTAGAATTTCTTGCAACGGAGTTATTTACCCTTAAATTTTCTATTTCCATCTGTAAGGATTTTATTTCGGCCTTGTAGTTTTCGACATTTGATGATTGCACATGTTCACTATCTCCACCTACCCAGCCTCTGCCAGCTCGAGATCCTTCTATGTGCATTTTTAGTGAAGTGATTTCGGCTCTACACTCATTGAGTTCCTTTCTCTGAAGCTCCAGCGACTGCTTTAAATCCACTACCTGCAAGAGAACATGCATATCAGTTCATAACTTCATATACGTCATCAGCATACAACCAAGCTGATTGAAAAGATGAACGTTCAAAAAATTGACAACTACCATCTTCTCCTTGTCTTTGAGGTCCTTCTGGACAGCTTCGAGGGACTTTGTCAATGCAACTATCTGATTGTCAGCCAAATCCTTGTTTTTCAGCAAGGATTCTTTTCCATGATTTAGCATCTCATTTTCTTTTACTAATGACTCATTTTCTCGGAGAATTGTGATCTTCTCCTGGAGCACAACAGCGATACATATTATAGATAGAGAAGTGATAGTATTTGAAGATATCTGAGTTTCACTTTGACTCCCCAAATAGATAGTGTTATTCAATACTCAATAAATCTAAGGCCTTGATGCCGTAAAAATTCTACAAATCGTGGAAAGATATCCATCAGTGATGGTCAGTGAGGACCCCAGCAAGTCAACCATGATAATAAAATTTAACAACGTCAAGAATACGCCAAAAAGAATAAAAAGAAGAATATTGGAGCAAGATGTCCCACCTGAGTGCATGAGGCATCATCATGACACCAGATGTGCAAGCACGGTAATTCATGCCATGGCCGCCTTACAAACCCCTAGTGTTATTTATTTCTTTATTCCATTAAAGTAACTTAGAAATGATAGTGGTATCTAGAGAGTCTGGCATTTTAATGTCATTGAGACATCATGTTTGGTAAATTTACTAGTTGGACTTTGTTGAGCCTTGCATATTTATCTTTTCTTTGCATTTCTTTGCATAGGCTTGCAACTGGTATAGGAGCACGTTTCCTCTTGTTTTGTGTCTAATTTCTTCAGAGAATGATTATGATGGGGGGGGGGGGGGGGGGAGGAGAGATCTAGCTGAAGCTTTTAGGGATTGTACCTATCAGTTGGAACACATTTATAGCTAATGATAACTATTGGAGCTTCATTAGTTCTGCTTACAACGATGGTAGGAGTTAGAAGGAAAGTAGAGTTATATTTAAGACAATGGAATCAAGGTAGATTCATGGTTCAAAATATCGTCTGGAACTGGTACTTATCAGACGATACGTCAGGTTTTGGAGGGGAGCGGTATGATGAAATGCTATATACCCCGAAACTGGTACTTACCAGATGAAACGTACCGGTTTCAGAGGGGGGCAGTATGATAAAATGCGATATACCACCCCCCCCCCCCCCCTGGCAAACCCTTCTTGTATCATCCAATTTACTGGATGATACGGTCAGTGTACTGGTTGTATCGTCTGGCAATTTGGAATTTGCACATTATCGAACGATAAATTGAATTTATCGTCCGATGATTTGCCGGAGTTCAAGTTGGATGCCACCTTAAGTGACACCATATAAATGTCTGAGCCTTAGCTTTTTTTCTCTTCTATTCTCTTGAGTGTCCCTCTTCTCAACCTCCCTCACCTCTCTTGGGCTCCTATTAGGCTCGGATCTGGGCAATTTAAAGTGATAGTTTGCCATATTTTAAGTTGGGTGCCACTTTAAGCTGTGCCATATAAATTTCCAAAAGTTTGGGTTTCTTTCTTCTCCTTGCATTTTTTCTCTTCTATTCTCTTAAGTTTCCGTCTTCTCCACCTCCTTCACCTCTCTTGGGGTCCTAGTAGGCACGGAGCTAAGCGATCTTTGGCGGAAAATCATCATAATCAACCTCATTCCCACTCTAAGGTAAATATTTCTTTTCTAAACGTAAATGTTATGTTTTTGACGAATATAGGTAGATCTAACTTAGACCTACCCATGTAAGTTAGATCCAAGTTAAATTTATCTTATTTTATGACAAATATTAATATTTAAATTAGATTTTGACCTTAAAATTAGGAATTTATTGGTAAAAACCTAATTTTACCAAAAATTTGGGGCTTTTGTCCCTATTCATGTCTAAGCAACAAATTAGGGACAATATCCTCTAGGTAAACATAAATAAATATGTCTTTAATAATATTACTTATTTTTCTTTTAATACTTGATATCTATTATTTGTTAATAATTTAAAATTTTACTTCATAGTATAATTAGGACTTTCATTTAAAAATAACCTAAAATTCGAAATTGAGTTAAATTAATTTAAATTCACTTATATAGTATGGTTTAGAGTATTTACAGAATGTTTACAATTTTATAAAAGTATTAAATAAGGCTAATGATCACCTGACTCGAGTCATACGTGACTCGAGCAAGTGACCGTCAGATATTGTTGTGGTCAACGTTTGATCACGATCTGACGGTCACCAGCTAGAGTCACTTGGTGACTCGAGTCAAGTGATCATTACCCATAAAATAAATATTTAAAATTATTCAAAAAAATTAAAATTCTAAATTCTAAATTTCATTTTAAAAAATCAAGAATAATGTTAAAGGTCTTTTTATAAGGATAATATTGAGTTGTAAATTTGTAATTATTAAAATAATTATCTATAGAATTTTAAAATATATATATATATATATTAAAATGTCATTTAAATTGTTAAGGCATGTTTGGCAACACATCTCCAAAAAGCACTTTTCAAGGGAAAAATGTTGGATGAAAAACACTTTTTACCTAAAGACCTGACCACTTCTAACTGTGAATGGCATTACATTGAGAAGTTGTCCCATGTTGCTTCTCACACAATACCATTCTCAACAATGTGATAGACCTTTTGAGAAGCAGCATTTGAGAAACAAGTGGCACACCTCTTTACACCACTTAAAAAGAACTTTTTTGAAAAGGGTTACCAAACAAAACATAAAAAATCTAAATATTTTTTAAAAATCTATAATAATATTAATGGTTTTTTTAAAGTAGTAATCTAAATATCTTAAAGTCGATGTATTTTTGAAGTAGTAGTATTTTTTTATGTGATGTTTATAATATTTTGGGAAATTTTCAAAATAACTCCTGAACTTACACCCCGTCATCAATAACGCACCTAAACTATTGATAATATCAAATAGGCACCCAAAGTATACTTAAGTTCATCAACTAAACCCCTACCGTCACCTTCCGTTAATGGCTGAACGGAAAACGCTGAGTTGGCATACAACTCAGCAAAATAGCGTCACGTTTAGGTGCGTTATTGATGACGGGGTGAAAGTTCAAGGGTTATTTTGAAATTTTCCCAAAGCCAAGTCCTCGCCACGTTGGGTGCCACACATTCTATTTTGCTGAGTTGTATGCCAACTCAGCGTTTTCCGTTCAGCCATTAATGGAAGGTGACGGTAGGGGTTTAGTTGATGAACGTAAGTGTACTTTGGGTGCCTATTTGATATTATCAATAGTTTAGGCATGCTATTGATAATGGGGTTAAAGTTCAGGGGTTATTTCAGAATATTCCCTAATATTTTAAATCAATCATGATATAGGTGAACTATCTCAAGATGGCACATGAGCAAGACCCAGCTTGGCAGTATGGCGCGTCTATAAAAGGCGACAGAGGTCGGATTGAGTTTAGTTTTGTAGTAAGAAGATCAAGGGCGGGGAGGCATAACCAAGTTGAAAGAGCATTTGGCTCATATAAAGGGAGAGTATCACGAGATGTGAGAGCATTCCAAAGGAAGTAATGTCGGCTATGAATATCACAATAAAGGCGCGGCAAAAGGAAAGATAAAAGAGATCAAGCGGACAGAAGGATTTGATGGAAAGCATTAGACACCCCGATCGTGTGCCATTCAGAGTTGATGATGATAATGATGATGGGGAGGTTGTGAATGTTCACATGGTGAGAGCCATAAAAGATAGCGCTAGAGAAGCAAGAATGAAACAAGATCAGAAAAATGTTGATCGGAGGTTTAGAGGTGGGTTGAGTGGCCAATCTATGGGTGGAGTTGAGGCGGGCTGGGTCTAGTCAGACCCGCTATTTCGTTGGTGACGATGATGAGGGGACTAGAGGGTTATGTAAGTCAGCCACCATGAGAGGGCCTACGAGAGGTACCACCACTACCACCGGTTCTATTGATCTATACCTATTTAGGCAACAAAGTGTTAAGCAGACCAAGCTTAGCACTTCCTTATTGAAGACATGCAGGAAGAAACTAAGGCTATTACCAAATTCATAGTTTTCAACCACATTCCAAGTCATGTGGTAGAATCTCCCTACTGTAGGAGTATGATTGATACTAGTGTATAGGTATGGCCTGAACTTAAAGACACCTTCTGCATGAGGTATCTAGCCCCTTATTAGAGGATGAGTATGCAGAACATGGATCAAAATTTCGGCTGAAACGAAAATGAGGTGGCTTTTGGCAAAGTTCTGAAATTTTGGGATTATTGGCCTAATTTTCAAATTATCGACCGATAATCCGAAAATTTCGGCCGAAATTTTAGAATTTCACTTTAAGCTGCCTTTTTGTATAAAATAAAATAGAAAATAAAAATAAAAATTGTACCTTGCAATCTTGCATCAAGTAGTGAAAAAGTAAAGCAACTTCAGCTAGGTTCTCTTTTGGCTCTTTCCTCTTGGACATTCATCGCTTTGGGTTATCTTCTAGCAAGGGAACATTCAACAAGAACCGGAGAAGAAAAGCTTCACCGTTTTTGGTGAGCTCTCTCTCTCTCTCTCTCTCTCTCTCTCTCTCTCTCTTCGAAAATCCTAATTTCTGCTTTCGGTGGTCCCAGTTCAGATTTTAATATGCAATGGGTTTTATTTTATTAGCGCCTATCCAACAAGGTCTTCATTTAATAGCCCCTCGCTTTAGTGATCCCAACTCTCAGTAAAGGAAAGAGGTTTATAAAATCAAAACCCTCAAAGGGGTTTAAATGTAAAACCCTAAAAATGTGGTTTTCGATTCTATAAAATCTTTTTATGGATTCTTTATTTACAACCAAAAGATGGACGGATTTTATAACATAAAGGAAACGGTTTATACAACCCTCTTTTATAAATCCTTTTTATGAAATCTTTATTTATAAATCCTTTCGATTCTATAAATCTTTTTTATGAATTCTTTATACAACCCTCATTTAGGTGTCACAACTCACGTGTTTACACAGCTGAAGCCTTTGTTGCTTCTAATTATAGGATGGAAATGGCTTTCGGTCCCATCCTTGGACCCAATAATCTGGAGATCATGATCTACCATCAGATCGTCAGATTTTAGTAGATACAATGGATATGGATTTCCATCCCATCCTTAGACCCGATAAATCTGGAGAACATGATCTACCATCAGACCGTCAGATTTTAGTGGCACGTGACATATTTTATAATTAATATATGATCAAAATCTGACCGTCTGTGACCAACCAAGTACCAGTCCACCATATTTTCCCAAAAAATATGCTTATTTGTGGTTGTGAATTATTCATTTGGTGAACTTTAATATCAGCTATGATAAAATAATCAAACGGCTGGTATTAGAATGCACATATCAGACAGTTAAAATCCCCAATAAGGATGATTTTTGCGCCAATTGCCCTCTTATGCATGATCTATTATGATCTATCACTTTGACGCTATGGATTATCCATGTCATAATTTATTAATGGTGTAAGATCATTGCACTAGCTGTGCTATGCATGGGTAATTGAATTTGTCACATATATGACACACTTAATAAATATGTCACATATTTGTCACATATATGACACACGCAAAATATATTTCACATATTCAGAAAAGTTCGGAGCAAATTTCCAAAAATTACCAAAATTTACAAAAAATTTGACCGAAATTTGACCAAATTACGATTCGGGTGGTGAATGAAATTGAAACCGAGATTTTGATTCATGATGCGGAGATTAAATAATATGTGGTGAGATTTCAAAATGTATGGGATGAGAGAGGTTGCACAATCATGTTGGATGGCTGCACTAGACCAACTAAGAAAAGTTTGATCAACTATTTGGTATATAGCGATTCAGACACAATATTTATAAAATCTATGGATGCATCCAAATATGGCAAGACTAGATTATCTACTTCAATTTATGGATATGGTGGCTGAAGAAGTCACAGACAACGCTATCAACTATAAACTGGCTGGAATGAAACTAATACAAAAGCGTCGCCACCTTTATTGGACTCCTTGTGCTTGACATTGTCTTGACCTCATTCTTGAGGACTTGGGGAATTAACGAGCTTTTGGTTGTGAAATTTTATGGAAGAGAGAAGAGGAAGACAACGAGAGAGAGAAAGCCACACTTAGGGCTACATCTTGCCAATCTTGGTGACTTTCATTCAAAGAGGTCACTCATATATGGGTGTTGAGAATGTTGCCTACAACATATTTTGAGCTAAGTGAACAATGAAGAAACTCTAAAGACTACCTTTTTGCAATACCTTTTTTAATATTTCATTATGAAGAGAAGCCTCTTTAAATAGAGGTGAGTACAATCAATTAAGATCTCAATAGAACTTTAATTATTTAAAATACTTCTTAATATATTTATAAAATTCTAATCAATATTAATCTTAGTTAAAATATAAGATACACATCATATGATGTGCATCTCTCTTATCAATCCTAAATATTCTCAATTACCCTCCCCTAATTGCATGTTCCTTTGAAGAAAGAACGTGTGATTGATTACATGGTATATTCATGCCACATAATCGCATATTTTCAAGAGGGTTTTCTTCAAGCCGCACGATCCTACATCAAAATCTTCTATGAAAGATCATGATAGACCTGATCTAGTGAGTCAGTGGCTCCGACGGACTAAAAAAAAAAGGAATGAGATGTGACAGTGATGGACTTCGCAGACATGCGGTGACCACTAGCAAACATGATCAAACATTACCACCATTCATAGACGCTTCATTTCAAGAGATTAAGGGCGAAATTTCATGTAACGAATTGCACATTCTTTCTTCAAAAGAACATGCGATTGCAGAGGATAATAGAAAATATTTAGGATTGATAATAGAGATACACATCATATGATGTATATCTCATATTTTAGGTAAGATCAAAATTGATTAAGATTTTACAAATACATTAGGAAGTATTTTAAATAATTAAAGATCTCTTGAGATCTCAATTGATTGTGCTCACATCTATTTAAAGAGGCTTCTCTTCATAATGCAATATAAAAAAAGGCCATTGTAAAGATGTAGTCTTTAGAGTTTCTTCACCGGTCGCCATCTTTATTTAAAAGTGTCGCCACCTTTATTTTTATATTTTTTAATGGAAGGGGCTTTTGGAGAAAAAGGTGTGGTTGGTCCGGTGTGATCAAGTCCAATTTTCATGAGAAAGAAAGGGAAAAAAATGGATTTCTCCTTGTGAGAGAAGAGTCAACTTTGAGAAAAGTTTTTGCAGGACTATTTCCATTCTCCAAACACTTTTTCATGAAGTCCTCAAGAATGAGGTCAAGACAATGTGCGACAAAAGGAGTCTAATAAAAAAAGGTGTTGCTTTTGCATTAATTACACACCAGCCGCTTTATAGGTGGGGGCATTCTCTGCAACTACTTGCACCACCCTTCTCTCTCCAACTTCTTCAACCACCTTATCCATGAATTACAATAAACAATCTGCAGTCTTGTATGGTTGGATGCATCCACAACCTATTGCGGTTTCACTAAGTTCTAAAAACAGGCACGTTTGCACGATAATAGAATTATTGGAATTCAAGTCAGGTTGCTAGACATGTTGTCTCTAATGACTCATGAGAAACATCTAGCACCACAAGTGCATGATTTTGGGTTCCAATTTAACAACTCAAGAATGGTCCAAATCTAAGAAGCCGAATTCCTCGGTTACGTGTTTGCTCATGCTTTGGAATCGCGCTTCTCCTCGAACCGTCACTTTGTGAATCTGCATCTGTCAACCTATATAATCCGGATGGACTGGTGGATATTATCCATTCATCCGTAATGCACTCCCACTCCCTCTCACACATGAAACCTGCTCCACTAATTGGCCTATGAGGTCCAGACAAGGTTTAAAAACTCAGTCGATACAGAAACGTTTCACTGATACATACAGTTTTTGGCCAAGCTGATACCAATACATATTGGTTTCTGGGAAAGCCAATACCAATACATGCATGTCAGAATCCTTTAGGTATCGGCCGGTACCTCACGGTATCAGCCAAATGATTGATAGAATTTTTTTTTATATGTTTCAAAATTATATGAAGGTTATTTATATAATTTGAACTCTTAAATCTATCGTGGTTATATTAGAATCTTAAAGTTTTATAGAATATGGATCTAGGATGTTTGACAAGGGTCTCATGTTGATATAACTTATAATAAAGATTTTAGAAATCTTGGGCTATTGGGAAAAACTTTCACCATTTTTAGAGTATTCACTTTTCACACACATTAATAAGTACATGTTTGTGCTCATTTGCTTTCATAAATTTAGTGATTTTCAGGATGATTAGATAAGGCATTGTTGAGCAAAACAGAAGTTGGAAAAGGGACGTTGGAGTGACACATTAATTCATCGAAGTGCTAAATCTGTCATCATCTGTAACTTAATTTACCTTGGTGTATACATCTGTGCAATATTTATAAGCATCATGCAATAAAAATACTCAATTTATTAAATTATTCACTTTTTTCTAGTTAGCTATTAATTAAACATTATTCTAGTGATTCTTTTATTGATTTATAAAGAGTACCTAATTACATGCATGTAAATAAATTTTTAAAAAAAAACTGTTTTTCAGTTTTTTAAAACAAAAGTTCAGACCATATCGCTGATACCAATACCCAAGAATGGCCGATATGGCCACAGATTCCAATTTTTTAAACCTTGGTCTAGATGAGTGCAAAAGAATATAAAATTGCATCATCAAGGCATACACTCAAAGAAGGGCTAGTACGAGCGAGCATGAGCACATGTGCCATACCCACCTAGCTTATAAGTTGAAACATATCATACATCTAGAAGGCGCAAGGTCACAAGATAGACCTTGCATCGATAAGGTGAAAAATACAAAATGGTACAGGTCCATATTTTTACAATTTTGAAGCACAATGTCATATGAATGATAGCGAATTTCACATCACACCATCAAATAGAGCATGATATTGGCCTCATGCAAGGACAACCAAAATCTCCTAGGCTAGTCAGTGCTCATGTCTAACTTTGCTGCAAGCCTGCAACGACAAACAGTGCCCTTCGGGTTTTCCATAACATATTATTGGATCATATCTTCCTAAGGTTGTTTAAAATCAGTTTGTGTCAATGGGGAAACTTCCCCTCTGTATTTTTTTTCCTAGATTTATACACTTCCTTGTAATCTAGAGTACGGGCTATACTAGAGGAAGTCCTGATTTGGCAATAGAATTTCCAGATGGTCTTCATTGCCTTTGTATGAATTAGTTCTGATGCCCCAGGCAACTACACCATTGCCTAGGTGCATAGGCAATAGCCTAGTGACTGGGCCTAGTGGGATTTACTGCCAACACGACAGTTAACTGATCTGATCCTTCTGATTTAGATGTCAGGATTAATGCTACATATATTTGACCGTTCTGACCTAAGCTTGCTACATATATTTGACCGTCCTGGCCTAAGCTATATCATCTTTGTTAAAATACATGGACTAAATAGAATAATAAACTAAAGAAAAGAGAAATACCCATTAGGTTTATGATCTAAAGAGATGGAAAAGAAGAGAGAGAGCAATAACCATGAAGGACTACATTGTTCCTAATTGAGAGCTCCAAGTTACAAAAGATGGGTCCTTTATATAGAGGGGGCTTACAAGACTCAACATATATTCCTAACCAATGTGGGACCAAACATAACTAGACACACATAACACTAACACATAGTCACACACCATGACATATTATCTACAACAATCTTGTCACATCCTGGCAGAGACGTTGACACCATAGACCTAGGTTTTGGACCGCATCGCATATATCACCGGAAGACGAAGCGTAGGAGTTGTCGAGCATCAACATCTACCGAGAGGAAAGCCTGAAGAGCTGCAAAGAGGGCTCACTGCCCAAAGTCGCTCAAGCGAACCCTGTATCCTACTCAAGCGAGATCACACAAAATGGGAGGCATGGTTGTCAAGGCGAGGCTATGGGATCACCATAGCGAATGGCGAGGCAAACCGCCATATGAACCTATATGGAGAGAATACATATATGAGGGCGCCATGGCGGAATGGCACCGCCATTGCCGCTATTTTAATTTTTTTATAACTTATAACCTATAAGTTTTAACTTAAAACTTATGTTTGGTAAGTTATATCCTAGGAAGCACCGATGGGGGTACGACATACAAGTACGATATGATATGGGTACGACGATACGACAATTTTCAAAAAATCAGGGTACGATACGGCAGGGGTACTTATATTTTATATATATATTTATATATATTTTAGATTATATGTAAATATAAAGAATAGTTAATAAACATAAAACAACACAAAAAATAATAATTCAAGAGATAAATTCATTCCAAAAGACATATTTAAAGTTGAAAGCTCAAATTAAAATATAAGACATGAGTGTTACTATGCAAAATCCCAACAACACTTCAACCTCAACTTGTCATGAACTAAATGTAAAAATAAAAAACAAAATAGAAACTATTTAGAAACAACATCAAATGATGTCAACATCCATCTCAGCAGCATTCACGTCAGTGAACGTAATAGACTCCAAATCCGGTTCATCCAACGAGAGATTTGCAATCTCAAGTACCCCAGCACCTCCAAATCCCAAACGTCTCTTGCAATATCGCACATCTTGTTTGCTCCATTGGCGTACTCCTCATTCTTTCTCGATAGAAGTCGAAGATTAGTGTGAACATAAACTAAATCTTCAGTACGTTTTGGCAAAATTTTGTCTCTCTAATGAATGAATGGAGTATATGCTCCAGTTCCTCTCACAACACGATGACGAGCATAATTGTCCAAGAAGCTGGAAGGCTAAGCCTCTGAGTAATGGCAACGAAGCTCGACGAGTATACCACCAAACTTTTGGTTCTAATGTCCACCTATCTTCCAAACAATCAAATTCGCCAAATTGATCTACACTCCCGGAAAAGTTAGCATACTCGGCATTCACCCTTGTTCTTTCTGAAGAATTGGGAAAAAATCTTATCAGATATGTGTTCCTCTCTACACATATTTCTGCATTCATGTGGGGAGGAACACGATTTGGAGCCTCGTTGATCCATTTCACACTATAGTATCTGGTTATAAAATACAAAGAAGATTATTAGCATTAAAAAAGTCTATGAAATAAAAAATTAGTACATTATATTAAGTAAACAAACTTACCTAGGATTCAACAACATGGCCAAGCAATGGAGTGGAGTGCACTCTTAGTTCATCGATTGACGAGTATACTATGAACCACATCATAGAAAACCAATGTTTGACTTTCTTCCTTGCCTTCATATTTAAAGACTGTTTTCTTCACATTCTCAATCATCATATCTCATATATCATACACCATGTGAAGAATAGGCTTATCCGTGTCGGCACGCCTAAGCATTTCATATATATGATTGATGAAGGAAATGAAGTAATCGACTTTATCCCACAAGTATCACGTAAGACTAGCTCTTTCACTGTTACAGCTTTTCTTGGATCGTCTTCTCTATACGAAGACCATTCCTCACTAATCAACATGCTCTGAAGACCCCTTCTTACAAGATTTAATCTTTTCAGCATGACTATGACCGAAACAAATCTTGTCTCAGCAACAGCTAACAACTTCAAAGGGCTAAATTCATTAAACAATGCTAGCCTCCTTGAGTGATTAATGATAAAAATCCGTATGAAGTTTCATCGGTTATTTGAGTGATCCAAGGTATGGACAACACAAGGAGTCCAAAAAATATGAGGATATTCGGCATCAACAAGCAACCCAACTGCTTTCATCACAAGCGCATTATCTGTTATGATTTGGACCATGTTATAAGGTCCAACCTCCTTAATGACATCTAGAAACAATGTAGCAATATAATGTCTATCCTTGAATTTTTTCATGCCATCAACTGCTTTCAAAAAAACAGGCCCTCCATCCGATGCAGCCATGAAATTGATAAGTGGCTCTCTTTTGTGCAACAGACCATCCATCAGATACTATGTTAACCCCTTTCTCTTTCCATGTCCCTCTAACTGGCTCCAACAACCTTTCTATTTGAGCTTCTCTTTCTGCAGCAATGTAGTCTGTAGAGAATTGTAACCAGGAGGAATATAACCATCAAGATTTTTATTTGCTACAAACTTGAAGGCCTCAACATAATGCGGGTTTCTTGCAAAATGGAATGGTAGGCCATCAGAATAAAACATCCTCGCAATAATCCCATTCAATTGTTCACGCTCCTCACTGTTCCATGCTTTTTCCAAGGGAGAATCTCCAACTTGTCTTCTTTTCCCAAGCGCGGGAGGTTCAACAATACCGCCAGTACCACTAATCGTAGTCAAGCTACCGTAGCTACTTGCAGTGGATCGAACAGGTAGGACTTGCTTCAGTCTCTTCATTTTTTCCACTTCATCCTCTAAATTTTTCATCTCCCTCATATGTTTCGGGTAAAACTTTACCACAAACAGCAACTCTCAAACCCCTGACTTTGAGTAAATGTGCCTTTACTCTAGAATACGACCCAGTATACGTCACATTGCAGTAATTGAATGAACCACCCCCACCATCAGATGCCCCTAATTTCATAATGTATCTCCATAGAAGATGTGTATCGTCATTCCCACGGGTGCCAAAACTACGAGAAGCGCTCATTGGCGATGCAAAATTGAAAAAATCTTGTCATAAAAGAAAATTATATTCATAAATATGCATATAAGTGGATGTACAGTTGTGAACCATCCGATTAATGATCTTTAATATCAGCCATTAATAGTGAAAACAAAGGTTGATGCTAAAGTCCATAAATTTTCAGCCATTAATATTACTTTCATATAAGTTGATATTAACCATTAATATTTCTTTTGACTGAAGCACGATTTCTATCATTTTTAATATCAGCCATTGGAAGATGGCTCAGCTGAAAGAAATATGCATATAAGTGGATGTGAACCATCCGATTGATGATCTTTAATATCAGTCATTAATAGTGAAAACAATGGTTGATATTCAAATCAACAAATCAGATAAATCTCGCTACAATACCATTTTTGACCCATTGTAACTGAAATCAGATGGCTTCAATCTCCCTAATGGTACAGATCACTACATCTTAAAACATTGATCGATAGATCACCACATCTTAAACTATTGATGGATTAAAATCATTTAAACACATTTTTTGTGTATACATGACGATCAAGTGAGTCGGGCCCTTCAAAAATCTGGTCACGTGAGTTATGCCCTTCCAAATTTGATGGCTTAAGATCATTTAAACAATTCTTTTTTGTATATATGATGGTCACGTGAGTCGGGCACTTTAAATATCTAAGCAGGTGACACGTGACGGTGAGGACTTTTTGTTTAAATAGTCTAACACCATCAAAATAAAATCTGATGGTGTCAAATCATTTAAAACCAGGGTAAGAGGCTACTGTTGCAAAGTTTATATATATATATATATATATTGGAGAGAAGAAGAAAGAAAGGAAAAAAAAAATTGGTACCTGATTTGAGACGAAGCCCCACCGTCAAAATAAAATCTGATGGTGTCAGATCATTTAAAACCAGGGTAAGAGGCTACCGCTGCAAAGCAACAAAAAAAAAAAAAAAAAAAAAACCTTCACATCAAAAACTAGAGAGAAGGAAAAAAAAATTGGTACCTGATTTGAAAAGAAGCCCCACTGCACAGCATGTACGTCCTCCGCTCCTTTTTTTTTTTCCCCTCCCTTTTGCAACCCTAAAAAAGAGCCAGAGCAAAGCAGCCCCACCGTACACGATTTTGGCCCCTAAAAAGGCAACCCTAAAAAAATTGGGATTAAAATAATATTTTAAAAAAAATCAAATACCATACCTCCGTATCACGATTGTATCCCGACCGTACCGTACCCGATTTTTTTTTCAGAAACTCGTGGGATATGCATGCACGTGTATCCCACCCATACCTGTATCCGATACGTATCAGATACGGGGTACGACACCCTTTTGGGTGTATCCGTGCTTCCTTCGTTATATCCATCATATTTAGGGTTTAAGCGCAACCCTCTAGTCTCTCTCTCTCTCTCTCTCTCTCTCTCTCTCTCTCTCTCTCGGCAAGTTTGTATATTAGTTTAATCTGATTTTTGTTAATCCAATTAGCACATTCACAATCAAGCAACAACAGGCAACACTCAAGTTCTTCGCAAGCCCATGTGCATGTATGATTTTTTTCTATTTTTACTGCTTTTTTCATCAGTTTTTTTTGTTTGTTTTTTGGGGGGACTGCTACTAACCCCCACCATATGCTGAATATTCACCCTTAGGTACAACTGACTGTTGACACTTTAAATCGAATTGACAAAGATTATTTTTCCTTTCAATCTTCCCCACAACTGATCTTGAGACCATGCAAATATATCATCAGATGGTCATTCCAATCTTTCCCCACAACTGATCTACCTAATTAATTACTTAAATTTTTTTTGTCTTCTATAAAAAATATAAAAATTGAAAAATAGTAGAAAACTAAAAATATATTCTAATGATTGATTAATAAAAATATTAAAAAAAATTAGCATATGGCATCGCCATGGCGTGGCGACCCTCCTCACCATGACCTCGTCACACCGTCTTATCCAAACTTTCAGCCTTTAGTCACTTGAGTGAACCCTAGTTGTCACTCGAGCGACCTAAGGCAGGGCCAGGGCGTGGAGAGTTGAGGTCCTCGCTTGAGCGAGTTTGCTGACACGAATTGCCCAATTTGGGTTTGTCCTTTAGTCTTTTCTTGCATTTTAGGCTTCTAGGTTTCCTTTTTTGGTCATTCTTGTACTTTGTCATTTTAGGGTTTATGTTTTCATTGTAGCTACTATATAATGTCCTTATGTAAGCCAAATTTGGCATTGGTTGATTTTAATGAAAATGCCATACATTGAGAGCTTAAGAGGAGCTTAATGGAGAGGTCTTCTTCCCCATGTAGATTTGGTGTGAGGCCAAGGGTGCGTTGCCCATGTTCTATCTTTGATCTTCTTCTTTACCTCTTCTCGTATTTTGCTTTCAATTTTTTCCTTTAATTTGATTCCCTAAAATCCCCAAATCTAGATCTAGAGCCCTTTGGATGCCCATCCTTGTGGATTGATTCCATTCTACCATCCATTGATCCACAACCGTTGTTGGGCTAGAGATCACTCCAATTGTGTCAATCGATCGTTCCCTTCAAAAGCCCTTGCAAGGAGCTATGAGATTCCACATTGAGCCACGAGCAACTGCCTGACCTAAAGGATGCTAAAGTTCTATCTCTAGGATCGCACCTTCCGCATTTCTAACGGATCTCACGTGTTAAACTTGGACCCTAGCCGAATCAATCATGGTCACGTAAGCGGAAATCCATGAAACCCTAAGGTATCGCTCTAATTTGGGTTTTGTTGTTCAATTAATTCATTTAATTTCAGCAAATTAGCATATCATGGGCATTCATGTATTTTAGGGTCATTGTCCCGCGTCACATCCAGTCCTATTTTTAATACCTTGGTAGCTGGTATCAAAGCTATATTATGGCCATTGAAGCCTAGGATAGCTCTTCTGGTCACATTAGTTCTTTTCTTCCATGAAATCATTCATTCAATCATTCCCTAATTATATTAAAATGACTTGGCAGAATACTTGGCCCCTCTGAGTCCTTACCTAGTTTAGGATCTCTAGTTCAGTGTGACCTAGACACATGGCACGGGTGCCAAGAATCAAGGTGTCATAGATATTTGCACACCAATTTCTAAAGATTCCAATACAGCAGTACGGCCTTCAGAAATGTGTGTGTGTGTGTGCATATATATATATATATATATATATATATATATATATATATATATAAAAGAAAGAAAAAAATTGAAGGGAAATCTTAGAGACCCAATTGAAATATGTAATGAATAGATACATAATGTAACTAACTAACTATATCATGAAACCTAACTAACAGTATACAATATTATATAAATCATTTTCAAAGACCCAAGCTTTTTAATTTAGAAGTTACTAAAACGACGGTTCATTTTATCTTGTCAAAACTGTGATAGTACTATGTGGTATTTTCATACGTGTAGAAGTATCGTGCTGTTTTGAGGAGTGTCCAAGTGCCACCAAGAGTCCCCACAGCAAATATCCCAAAAGTAGAAGTGCCTAAGCTAACACGGCTCTAGCGGCATGACTCCTATTAGTTCCCGTCTTCCATAAGCTCTATAAATACCGGACCTAGTCCTACGGTTGCTGGAAACCTACTCTGCAGAAAATTTAACTCTAATATGTTAAATTTTCAAAAGAAGAAAGGGAAGATAAATTGTTTATTAGAAATAATCCTTCGGAGTCGTCAAGTTGCCATGCCTTGTCTGCCTTCATTAATCATTACCACTTCATTTCTCTAAATCAATTTGCAAAGATCATAAGCCAAAGCAGTAACTATTGACATCATCCAGCATTGAGCTACAAGTGTTTAATCCTCAATATAAAACCTGAAAGTTATTCATGATGCATTTTTTCTGTCAAACTAAGATCTTTAAGATGATCTATTACCTCGAATATAATAATAATGATTTTTATAATAGCATTTCATGAGTAGGGTCAAGAGGTTTTGAAAAATAAAAATAAGATAAAAACATTTCATGTGCATAATAAAAATAATCTTTTCTGTGCATACCACTAAGCAAAGAAGCACAATTCTTAAGAATTGAAGTTCATTATTTAAGGCATTACAGGAAAAAACATTTAGTGTGTCAATTCATGTAGTAAAGTGCAGAAATTAGAATAGGAAGGGACAAATTGCCCAGTATGACAGAGGAAAACATATGGCATGTGATTTAATCTATGCTTGATTCAGATCTTCTATAAGATAAGAAAGCAATCATTTAGCCATGGCAAATAGGGCATCAGATGTCACAAAAAAAGAAAAACAAATTGTCTCACATGATACATTATTGATATAAACTGATAGTATAAACAAGTATGAGAATGTGATTGTGAGTAGACAAAACTCCAATTTCAACAGAATAATAGAACTTAAATATAAAGAAATTCTTTTAAGTTCAACTTGTCAATTGCAGGGAGATTTCAAGAACTACCTCAGCAGCCTCTGCAGTGGTTGAAAGGTACTGATAATAATAATGGCGCAAAGCATCTGATACACAAGCAGGTCTGCTCTGCCAGACATTGAGATCTTGGTCTTTAACCTGAACGTAAGGGATTGCAAGATAAGATAATGTTTACTTCAGCATTATATTGACATCAGTCAAACCTTATTAGTATTGAAGCATACACAAATGATTGCAGGCAAAGTGACAAAATATGGGTATGGGTTTAATACGGTGAGCAAAAAAGTCGGAAAAAGGCGAAATACGGGAAAAAGTGGAAAAAAATCGAAAGGCTAAAAACTGTAAAATACAGAAAATGAAAAAACAGAAAATCAGGAAATTTTGGGAAAAACGAGATAAATTTTTTTTTTAATTAAATACAGTAAAATACGGGGAAAACTTTTAATACGTGAAATACGCATATTATACGAAAATACACATTTTACTAAAAAAATATGGGTATTATACATGTTCAGTACGTTGTGGCAAAAACGTGTATTATACACGTATTTTTCAAAAAAAATGTCGTATTTTGTCACAATGATTGCAGAGAGGAGTACAAGGTCTTATAATAACATATGATAATATAAGAATATATATATATATATATATATATATATATATATATATATATATATATATATATATATATATATAATAAAATAAAAAATCAATAGATGACAATATTATATCAATCAGGGATTGCTCATGGATGTGTACACTGACTAGTTAGATGAAGTCAGTGGACAGTCAATAGCATAGGCAAGGTTACAACTACAAAAGAATTAGATAAATACATCATGCACCTCGCAGCCCAAGATTTTACAAAAAGATGAAAAAACACGAAAAATAAATGGGAACTAGGTTCTCATTTCTTCATAGAGCGTCAAAGTTGGGTACTGTCCCTAGTGGGAAATAAGCACTAAACAAGATTAACTATAATAGATAGTCAATATCATAGGTAAGGTTACAACTGCAAGAGAATTAGATTAAATACAATGTGCACCTAGCAGCCCAAGGCTTTATAAAACAAAGAAAAAGCACAAAAAAAGAAATGGGGACTAGGTTTCCATTTCTTCATACTGCATTAATGTTAGTTACTGTTTCTAGTTGAAAAAAGCACAAAAAAAAAAAAATGGGAACTAGGTTTCCATTTCTTCATACTGCATTAATGTTAGTTACTGTTTCTAGTTGAAAATTAGCACTAAACAAGATAAACCCTAATAGATCCTCAATGTTAACTCGCATCTTGTACACCCATCACCTAGCTCTGCTCCATCTGATCTTGCCATCCAAAACCTTCATGCAGGTTTTCGAATGCTATGATACTATGCATGTCCATAAAGAAAAATTTTAACTCTCTTCATGACCTCACATCCAGGTTATAGTGCTATGAGTTTATAACACAGCATTTGTTAGTTCCAAAAAAAGCAGGGGAAACACAAACAAATCGGCAATCCATCAAAAAAGATCAGAAACATGTAGCAAAAAGTTCAGTAGTGAAGGTGGGCCATGATAACTACTTCAACCGTAAGCATAAATCCATAACCATGCCATACCCGGTATCTGACAAGAACGATGGAATCAAGTATCTGTCAAGACTGATCCATGCATCGATGCTAGTGATGTGCAACTGATGGGGACCTGATCATAGATTTAGTTGTATAGTTGTATTATTAAATCTCAGTAGTAGAGATATTTTCTTTCTAGTGCAGTAGTGCTTGTAGAGGCAATTCTGTAATTACTTCTGATATTTGAGAGGTGAGCTGGGAATGGTCAGTCGAGCATCAATGCAAGAAACCTAGTCACAGATGTACTATAGAATCCTAGAATCTTATCATAATATCTTTGGAGTTCCCATCAATGCAAAGAAACCAAGTCACAAGCGTACTATAGAATCCTAGAATCTTATCATAATATCTGTGGAGTTCCCATCATGTACTGGTGCAAACCAAAACATATAAACAACAAAAAAGAAGATAAGAACTAGATACAAAAGAAAACAATTGAAACTCACAGATAAAGAGAAATTCTTTCTCTACAATAAATTTTGTAAGAAAAAAAAAATTGGCTATGAAGATTATATGTCCCTAAATGTCTTCGTAGACTGCAAGGAGAGACCACCCTGTGTCGAGAATGAACTTTCCTTATTATAAGACAGCAAAGGAATCTGGTTAAAGAACCTTTCTCAGAACAGGAATCAAGAATGTGATCTATTTGTTAGATAGGGATAAAGCTCCGGGCATGGATGAATTTTCCATAGTTCTTTTCAAAGACTTTTGGAATGGGCTAGTATAGAACGAACGATCCGATCACTGGTGCATGGCATGTGAGCCATGCACCATGTGGACCTTGAGACATGCGCGGACTTAAATTATAGGGAGATTCGTACGCGTGTCAGAGTCCACACATGGTTCGCACACTGTGCACCATTGATCGGGTCGGTCGCTCTAGATTAGCTTTTTTGGATTTTAGTGGATAATGGCATTGGATTGGGATAAAGCTCTAACCTAGATGAATTTTCCATAGTTGAGGACCTGTATAGTGTTGTATAGGATTTCTTTTTGCCATTGATCTAAGGCCGCCTTCAACGCTTCTGCCATTGCTTCTATCACAATGGTGAGAAATGCCGAGGATATCTCAAAATTCAGGGGTGTATGACAATTCTGAAATTTCAAAAATGCTGATAATTCAGGATAATACAGAATTCAGGCCCAAAATCCTCTCCATTAGGATGAAGTGTATGAAACACCTTGTGTCACCCAATCAATGTTGTTTTATGGGAGGTCACGAAATCATCGGGGGCACTGTGGCTGCTAATAAAGTAATTAATGTCGCTCATAACTCCTGGGAATCAAACTCAACCCAACTAAGACATATCATAGGTTAGAGTCGCCCATTAGATGAGGATTCTTGACGCGGTACGGTAACCCTAAAATGTGTGATTAATGATTTAATGCAATTTTGCTGAAATTAAATAAAATTAATTCAAGCTTAATCTCAAAATTAAATTGATACCTTTGGGTTCAGAGAATTCAGATAAGTAGATCACGCGAGATCCGGCTAGGGTCCAGTCTGATAGGCAAGTACTGTTAGATTTAAGGCGGGATCGGGCCTAGAGATAGAACTCTAGCTTTTCCAGGCTTGGGCGTTTGTCTTCGATCCGATGTAGATTTACGGGCTCAAACCAGGGTTGCGGAATTAGGTTTATGGTTTTATAATAAGCTTATGGTTTAGTTTAGGTTTATGGTTTAGAAAAGGGTTTTGGCTCTGATTGATTTAGGGTACCAAAAAAAAATAGGTTTATGGTTTTGGGATCAAGAAATCAATAGATTGGGATTTAGAAAAGCAAGCAGAGATCAATAAATAGCAAATATAATAAAAGATCAAGAAAATAGCTGACAAAAGATAAGCAAGAAGATATATGGGAATCACTCCCTTGGCCTCACACCAAACTCATCTCGAGAAGAAGAATATTCAAGCAATAATGCATTCAAAATATTCAAAACTAATTAAATTGTCTTTACCAGCCTCCTTATATAGGCCACCAATAATTAATTCAAAATAAAAGAATCTTAATAACAATAAAAGACTAAAAAGGCAATTTTCGCAAAATTAAAATTCCCGTCGCGACGCTCACGGACGTCCGTAATGCCCCACAAACGTCTGTTACCTATAGAAAGTGGGTGGTCAAAATCACGGACGTCCGTCACTATTCACGAAAGACCGACATTATTCATCACAAACGTCCATCACTGTTCATAATTTTTTTTTCCTTGAAGCTGCAGTACTCGGGCTACTCGGGCTCCCTCTTCACTTCTTTCGACGTCGGTAAAAGCGATGTGGTCCAAAACCAATGTCCACATACTCGACGTCTTCGTCAATTCCCCTGGACCAAAAAGATTTCATCACCGATGAAACACGCTCGTGGTAGATGTTGATCAAGTCGGGGTTCAATCGACAAACTTCATTCTCGTGGATCCACGTATTTTCGGACTTCGATTTGCCAACCCATTTAACCAAGTACTTCTGGAATCCCCCGTCATGTGTGGAGATGGCATGATCATTGATTATATCCTCTATCTCATCTGTTCTCTGTCTTCTCGGGGAAGGAAGAGGTACAGGATGCAAGGTAGGGTTGGGGTTAGGGCTATGAGGTGGCAGGAGTGGGTTTACAGGAAGTGCGGTGAAACCCAAGTAAGGAACCAAGTCCTCCATATTGAACGTTGAACTAACCCCCGTACCTGGAGGAAGCTCAAGCACGTATGCATTAGGACCACTCTTAGCCAAAATTCTAAAAGGTTCAGCGCCTCGGGATTTGAGTTTCTTTGCGGATCCCGATGGAAACCGCTCAGGCCTCACCCGGACCATCACATAATCACCCACGCAATACTCTTTAAAACGTCTGTGAGCATCTGCAAATAACTTATATTGATTGTTGCTTGAATTAATTTTTTGTCTAATTTTGGCATGCAAGCTATGTATGTGTTGTGGAAATGCATCGGCAAACTTTGACACTCTATAGGATGCTGACATGGGGATCAAATCTAGAGGGGTCCTAGGCCTATAACCATGTACTACCTCAAAAGGACTCATGCCTATGGACCAATTGACAGGATTATTGTAAGCAAACTCAGCTATAGGTAAAATGGTATCCCAGGTCCTAATATGATCACCGACAAGACTACGAAGGAGATTCCCAAAGCTCCTATTGGTGCTTTCGGTTTGGCCATCCGTTTTAAGGTGATAAGCTGTCGAAAATTGAAGCATTGTGCCCATCATGTGCTAAAGGGTCTTCCAAAAATAGCTAATGAATTTAACATCCTTATTAGACACAATGGTTTTGGGCAACCCATGAAGACGTACTACCTCCGCGAAGAACAATTTAGCGATGTGAGATGCATCAGAGGTCTTAGAACACGGTATGAAGTGGGCCATCTTGGAAAATCGGTCCACTACGTCAAAAATAGAATTGTGCTTCCTCGGAGTTTTAAGAAGTCCAACCACGAAGTCCATTGAGAGGTCTTGCCATAGTGTGTATGGCATGGGTAACAAGGTGTACAAGCCGGTATTTTGTTTGCTCTGTTTAGACACTCGGCAAGTATGACAATGTTTAACTACCCTTGCAACATCTCTCATTAGGCTAGGCCAAAAGAACATATCCTCGACGAGCGCAATGGTCTTATTATGCCCGAAATGTCCGGCCATCCCTCTAGCATGTAGCTCCCAAATGAGAAAGTCACACAATGAAGTGCGAGGGATGCAAAGGCGCTTGCCTTTAAATAAGTAACTATCTTGGATGGTGTACGCGGAGTGTGTGCTGGTCGGGTCACTAAGGAGAGCAGTGTACTCTACCCCAAAATCTGGGCACTTGGGGTACTCTTTAATCGTTCGAACTCGACGACCTCGGTGCTCATAGAGTGCAAAGTCGTCACCCGACGACTAAGTGCATCAGCAGCCCTATTTTCAGCACTAGCCTTGTACATTAACACAAATGTGAACCTTTGAAGGCACTCGACCCACTTCCCGTGCCTTGGGTTCAACTTTTTCTATTAAGCAAGAAAGCGTAAGGCTTCATGGTCAGAGAATCCATCGGCACCACATCACACCATAGGGTGTCCAAATAAGAACCTAATTGAATCGGTACACGACACCTTTTCGACACGGGAATGGATGAAGAGTCAACCCATGCGACCTTATAAGGTCTCGGGTGGGCTTTGGTATGAGTTAATACTACGTTAGTGCAACTACCGCTATCCACGATGACCATACAACTCATTTTACCAAATCTGGCAAAAGTGTGGAAGATATTCTCCCTTCGTCAGTCATCCTTTTCATCCCATTGAGGCTGTGCAAGGGCACACCTCACAATCAAAGCATGGCCAATAGCATCACCCTCATCACTGGGTGTGTTGTCCGGCTCAAACACTTCTTCAACCACTATATCTCCTTCATCTTCCTCTCCCTCGATGAGGAGATTCCTTCACCACCAAGGTTTTCAAATATCGCTCAAGATCTTGCACAACGGCATAGCATCTTTCAAGAGTTTCCACGGGATGAGAAATCAATTCTTTTTGCAAATCAAGTCGCAATCCGGTGTGGAATCTAAAGAGTGATTTCAGGGTCTTCCGATACTTTGGCCCTCATCATTAATTCTTCGAATTTGACAATGTAATCGGTCACGGGCATACCACCTTGGGGTAAATTTTGCCACTAGTCGAGGAGGCATTGGTGGTATGACAAAGGAACATACTTCTCAGTAAGTCTTTCCTTTATATGGGAGGACAACCCGCATTCACCCTAATGTGCTCGATATTGAGCCAGAAAAGTCGAGCTTGACCAACCAATTTCATTTTAGCGAGTCTGACACAACGGTCGTCATTCATGTTATACCAATCAAAGTGTTGGTCCATGTCGGAAAGCCAATCGAGGAAGACTGTAGGGTCCATTCTTCCATCGAAAGTCGGAATCTCAACTCTGACATTCTTAAGGAGTTGAACTTCGGGATCGTAGTCATCTCTAAGAGGATTCGTACGATTCTGATTCCGATTACCTTGGTGAACATGGCACCCTTGGTGTTGATCCTCAAGTTCACCAATTGCTTCCAATTGGTTGATTCGATTATGCAATCTATCATTACCAACTCCTAGGGATGTTTGGACTTGCTCTATGGAATTTAGACGTGCATTAATCGCACCCAACTCTTCTCGCATACCGTTAAGGGCATTGAGAATCGCACTCGAGTCCATGGTGATCACAGATTCCTAATAGGGTTCTAATATAGAATGCAATATGAACTCACAAAAGAAAAAAAAATAATGCAATAAAATAGATATGACAAGTAAAGATGCCCAAACCTAGAAACCTAGGTCTCTGATACCAAAACTGACGCGAGACGGTAACCCTAAAATGCGTGTTTAATGATTTAATGCAATTTGGCCGAAATTAAATAAATTTAATTCAAACTTAATCTCAAAATTAACTCAATACCTTCAGGTTCAGAGAATTCAGATAAGTAGATCACGCGAGATCCGGCTAGGGTCCAGTCCGATGCGCAAGCACCGTTAGATTTAAGGCGAGATCAGGCCTAGAGATAGAACTCTAGCTTTTCCAGGCTTGGGCGTTCGTCTTCGATCTGATGTAAATTCACGGGCTCGAACCAGGGTTACAGAATTAGGTTTATGGTTTTGTAATAGGCTTATGATTTGATTTAGGTTTATGGTTTAGAAAAGGGTTTTGGCTCTGATTGATTTAGGGTTCCAAACAAAAAAGGTTTAGGGTTTTGGGATCAAGAAATCAATAGATTGGGATTTAGAAAAGCAAGTAGAGATCAATAAATAGCAAATATAATGAAAGATCAAGAAAATAAATGACAAAAGATAAGCACGAAGATATATGGGAATGGGAATCACTCCCTTGGCCTCACACCAACCCATCTCCGGAAGAAGAATATTCAAGCAATAATGCATTCAAAATATTCAAAACTAATTAAATTGTCTTTACATGCCTCCTTATATAGGCCACCAATAATTAATTCGAAATAAAAGAGTTCTAATAACAACAAAAGACTAAAAGGCAATTTTCACAAAATTAAAATTCCTGTCGCGACGCCCACGAACGTTCGTAGTGCCCCATGGACGTCTGTGACCTACAGACAGTGGGGGGTTAAAATCACGGACGACCGACATTGTTCATCACGGACGTCCGTCACTGTTCATAATTTGTTTTTTCTACTTGGAGCTGCGGTACTCAGGCTCCCTCTTCACTTCTTTCGACGTCGGTAGAAGCGATGTGGTACAAAACCAATGTCCACGTACTCAGCATCCCCGTCAATTCCTCTGGACCAAAAAGGTTTCATCACCGATGAAACACGCTCGTGGTAAATGTTGATCAAGTCGGGGTTCAATCGACGAACTTCATTCTCGTGGATCCAAGTGTTTTCGGACTCCGATTTGCCAACTCATTTAACCAAGTACTTCTGGAATCCCCCGTCACATGTGGAGACGGCATGATCATTGATTATATCCTCTATCTCATTTGTTCTTTGTCTGCTCGGGGAAGGAAGAGGTACAAGATGCAAGGTAGGGTTAGGGCTAGGGCTATAAGGTGGCAGGAGTGGGTTTGCAGGAGGTGGGGTGAAACCCAAGTAAGGAACCAAGTCCTTCACATCGAAAATTAAAACATTATGCCTATCATGTGCCAAAGGATCTTCCAAAATAGCTAGTAAATTTAACATCCCTATCAGACACAATGGTTTTGAGCAACCCATGCAGACATACTACCTCCGCGAAGAACAATTTAGCGATGTGAGATGCATCGGAGGTCTTAGAATACGGTATGAAGTGGGTCATCTTGGAAAATCAGTCCACTACGACAAAGATGGAATCGTGCTTCCTCGGAGTTTTAGGAAAGTCCAAGCACAAAGTCCATTGAGAGGTCTTGTCATGGTGTGCGTGGCACGGGTAACGGGGTGTACAAGCCGGTATTTTATTTGCTCTGTTTAGACACTTGACAAGTACGACAATGTTTAACTACCCTAGCGACATCTCTCATTAGGCTCTGCCAAAAGAATATATCCTCGACGAGCGCAATGGTCTTATTACGCCCGAAATGTCCGGTCATCCCTCTAGCATGTAACTCTCAAATGAGAAAGTCACGTAATGAAGTGCGAGAGATGCAAAGACGTTTGCCTTTAAATAAGTACCCATCCTGGATGGTGTACGCGGAGTGTGTGCTGGTCGGGTCACTAAGGAGAGCAGTGTACTCTACCCCAAAATCTGGGCACTCGAGGTACTCTTCCTTTAATCGTTCAAACTCGACGACCTCGGTGCTCATAGAGTGCAACGTCGTCACCAGACAACTGAGCGCATCAGCAGCCCTGTTTTCAGCACCGGCCTTGTGCTTTAACACAAATGTGAACCCTTGAAGGTACTCGACCCACTTCGTGTGCCATGGGTTCAACTTTTTCTGTGAAGCAAGAAAGCGTAAGGCTTCACGGTCAGAGAATCCATCGGCACCACATCACACCATAAGGTGTCCGAATAAGAACCTAATTGAATCGGTACACGACACCTTTTCGACATGGGAATGGATGAAGAGTCGACCCATGCGAGCTTATAAGGTCTCAGGTGGGCTTCGGCATTAGTTGATACTACGTTAGTGCAACTACCGCTATCCACAATAACCTTACAACTCTTTTCACCAAATCTGGCAAAGGTGTGGAAGATGTTCTCCCTTCGTCAGTCATCTTTTTCATCCCATTGAGGCTGTGCAAGGGCACACCTCACAACCAAAGCATGGCCAATAGCATCACCCTCCTCATCACTGGGTGTGCTGTCCAGCTCAAACACTTCTTCTTCAACCACTATATCTCCTTCATCTTCCTCTCCCTCGATGAAGAGATTCCTTTGGGGGTCTTTTGTAAGGCATTGGGCGGCAATGTGTCCCATCCCATGACATTTATAACACTTTACTGAAGAGTTGCCCCCTTAAGGATTCTCCAACTACACCTTTTCCCCTTTCAAACCTCATATTGGTAGGGATAAGTTGTGCAGGCTTGGGAGGAGGATTAAATTGTCCTTCAACGGAGCGTTGATCACTAAATTGTGGCTCGATTCTCTTCACCACCGAGGTTTTCAAATATCGCTCAAGATCTTGCACAACGGCATAGCATCTTTCAAGAGTTTCCACGGAATGGGAAATCAATTCTTTTTGCAAATCAAGTTGCAATCCGGTGAGGAATCTAGAGAGAATGATTTCAGGGTCTTCCGATATTTTGGCCCTCATCATGAATTCTTCGAATTTGGCAATATAATCGGTCACGGGCATACCACCTTGGAGTAAATTTTGCCACTGATAAAGGAACATACTCTCAGTAAGTCTTTCTTTTATATCATCCCAACAGGTAATGGGAGGACAACCCGCATTCACCCTAATGCGCTCGACATTGAGACAAAAAAGTCAAGCTTGACCAACCAATTTCATTTTAGCGGGTCTGACACAACGGTCGTCATTCATGTTATACCAATCAAAATGTTGGTCCATGTCGGAAAGCCAATCGAGGAAGACTGTAGGGTCCATTCTTCCATCGAAAGTCGGAATCTCAACTCTGACATTCTTAAGGAGTTGAACTTCGGGATCGTAGTCATCTCTACGAGGATTCGTACGATTCTTATTTCGATTACCTTGGTGATCATGGTGCCCTTGGTGTTGATCCTCAAGTTCACCAATCGCTTCCAGTTGGTTGATTCGATTACGCAATCTATCATTACCAACTCCTAGGGATGTTTGGGCTTACTCTATGGTATTCAGGCGTGCATTAATCGCACCCAACTCTTCTCGCATACCATTAAGGGTATTGAGAATCGCACTCGAGTCCATGGTGACCACAGATTCCTAATAGGGTTCTAATATGGAATGCAATATGGACTCACAAAAGAAAAAAAAATGCAATAAAATAATTATGACAAGCAAAGATGCCCTAACCTAGAAACCTAGGTCTCTGATATCAAAACTGACGCGGGACAGTAACTCTAAAATGTGTGATTAATGATTTAATGCAATGTGGCTGAAATTAAATAAAATTAATTCAAGCTTAATCTCAAAATTAACACGAAACCTCCGGGTTCAGAAAATTCAAATAAGTAGATCACGTGAGATCCGGCTAGGGTCCAGTTCTATGCGCGCAAGTACCATTAAATTTAAGGAGAGAACAGGCCTAGAGATAGAACTCTAGCTTTTCCAGGCTTGGGCATTCGTCTTCGATCTGATATAGATTCACGGGTTCGAACCAGGGTTGCGGAATTAGGTTTATGGTTTTGTAATAGGCTTATGATTTGGTTTAGGTTTATGGTTTAGAAAAGGGTTTTGGCTCTGATTGATTTAGGGTTCCAAAAAAAAAAGTTTAGGCTTTTGGGATCAAGAAATCAATAGATTGAGATTTAGAAAAGCAAGCAGAGATAAATAAATAGCAAATATAATGAAAGATCAAGAAAATATATGATAAAAGATAAGCAAGAAGATATATGGGAATCACTCCCTTGGCCTCACACCAAACTCATCTCGGGAAGAAGAATATTCAAGCAATAATGCATTCAAAATATTCAAAACTAATTAAATTATCTTTACAAGACTCCTTATATAGGCCACCAATAATTAATTCGAAATAAAAGAATCATAATAACAATAAAAGACTAAAAAGGCTATTTTCGCAAAATTAAAATTCCCGTCGCAACGCTCACGGACGTCCATAGTGCCCCACGAACGTTCGTGACCTACGGACAGTGGGGGGTCAAAATCACATACGTCAGCCACTGTTCACGGACGTCCAACACTGTTCATCACGGACATCTGTTATTGTTCATAATTTTTTCTTTTCCCTTGAAGCTGCAGTACTCAGGCTACTCGGGCTCCCTTTTCACTTCTTTCGACGCCAGTAAAAGCGATGTGGTCCAAAACCAATATCCACGTACTCGGCGTCCCCGTCAATTTTGAAGAAAATGAACCACAATCTCACATGGAGGAAATTGATATGGCGGTGTATCTATATGGTGGAGCTACTTTATTCTTATCAATGACGAAGGTTTCTTTGGTGCCTCTAGGGATCTAAAATAGGGTGACCTCCACTCCCCGTTTCAATTCACTCTAGGACAATGACACTGGGTTGGTTTCTTCATAGAGCATCAAAGTGTGGTTTCTAAATGGAGTCCCTGCTTCACCTGCTAGTCCGATTGTCTCATATCTGCAGTTTGTAAATTGCTTTTTGCTGATGCTTCACTGGACCACTTAGCAAATATATGCTTTATTCACCCTTATTGAAGTAAACACTGCACAAATTTAATCTTAGAGAAGTCTAGATTATGTAGTGGAAGATGCAAGGAGCCTTTGTGTGCAAGCATGCAAAAATAGTACGCTGCGAAGCAGGGTTCATTACAAACCTATTTTGGTGACTCTTTGAAGGCAGTGAAATTCAGCAATTTAGATTGAGTCACAGTTGTGCAAAGGCACTAGTTCAAATAGAATCCTAGCAGAGGTCAATATCTCTCCCTTCCTAGTCGTAGCACGATTAAGGCTACTCTTGCAAACGGATAATCTACTTTATTTCTCTTTTCAGAATTACCTCTTGAACCTAAATAAGCTAGGGCCTAGGTATCAGAGGCATAAAGATGTTTAATTTTGCTTTACTTTTACCAAGTGCATGGTGGAGATTGATGGAGGATAATATTGATTTGGGTTAGAGTTCTCACTAAAATATATGAGAAACCAGGTTTCCCACTCCTCCATGACATAAAGGAGTTTCATTATGCAGAATGAAAATTTAGGCATTTATATAGTCATAAAAGAACAATAATTCTGTTGGTGAACTACCAAAAAAATACATAAAAAGTTTCTAACAAATTCTATATTTCGTAACTTGCTCAACTCAACATCTTTGTGACAACTCCAAGCAATGGTGACTCCTACGTATAGGCTTCAAGTGAATCACATACCTCCTCATAAAATGTCATGGCAGTGAGCCGATATCCTGCAATAAGTAAATATTCCTTTATAGCACAATTAAGATCCTTCCGTTCGGTGTCTTTCAAAGGGCCCAAATCGATAAAGGAGGTATCCTTCTTCTCCTGGTGACAAGTAGGGATGTCAATTAAAGAAACATCGACATGGGACCCTGCAAAATATGCCCAAAATGGAAACAAAATTACAGGTCTAGTTAGTGCAATAAGAAATTCAGCAGTATTTCATCAAGCATCGCTAGTATAATTAAGTAACTTGTTGTTATACTTGATAGTGATGTTGAAAGCAATTGTAGCTAGTATATGCACTAACTATAATTTTCGTTGCAATATTCAGTACTTGTTAGACTAATATAACTTCTTAAATAACCTAAGACGATCATATATCGATAATGTTTAGGCAGGGCTTTCTGAGACCTTATTAATTTCACTGATTAGATAAGCAATCTAAATTTTCAAAGTCGGTTTCTACTTATAGATAAACAAATCCTGCCGACCACAGTTTAAAATAAACGGATGGATAAACTGATATAGATGATAGCAGCAAATGTTTGCAAAGAAAATGAAAAAAATACTAACCTCAAGGCCCTTCTTCATATGGGAATGCTTTGGTCAGTTTCAATGGTTTTCTTTCCAAAAAATGTTGCACCAAAGTGACATTTTAATAAAAATTATATTCTGAACATGGTTGTTGTATCTACCCATGGACTTTCTCTAGTATTATTACCCGCTTGCTGACACACTACTTTCCCTAAAAGAAAAACAGCAATAAAGAGAAGAAACTATCATTATAGGTACAAAGTCCTGTTCCTAACCAATAACATAAGCTTTGATTATCGCTTAGCAGTCGCATTCTTCAAAGCTACCTTCCAAGGTAACAAAGGTTAACTATCATGCATTGCGCCTAAGATCCCTCATATCCCTTTTCAGTTTCATAGACGACATCTTGGACAAGAAATATAGACGCTTCCAAGCAGCATGATTCACCCGAATGCAGAAATCATAGTCACAAAGTCGGGAGTCGGCAATAATTGGCAAGCGTCTAAGTTGGAAAAAATCGGTCAACATCGGTCAAAGTAGAAAAAAAAATCGGGAAAAATAAATAACTCAAAAAAATATAGAAAGTATATCATAATATATTTCAATTTAATAATGATTTTAATGAACAAAACAATACAAAATGGGCAAAAACTAGAGTTTTTTTTATGAACAAACTGAACAAAATAGCACAAATCCTAAAGGTTTTTTTCCCCTTAAGTATAAGGGGGAAAAAAGAAAGAAAAAATCAAACCACATCACAAACATCACCAATTAATCGGCCGAGTCGTGATTTGGCCGATTAATCAGCGATAAAGTCAGGATGACTGCAAGTTGCTGACATTTTCTGATTTTTGCAAAAAGTTGGAGATTTTGTGACTATGGCGGAAATATTCTATGTATTCCTCAACTTCTGAGATAAGGGAGATGAAAATCATGTTAAAGGCTACCATGTATAATTCCTTGAAGTAACCACTTATTGCTTCCTCCATACCATTCTCCACAGTGCACTCTGCTCCACCAACTTATAACACCATCATCAAGTTGTCCCTGGCCCTGACAGTAGTAATTCGGCGAAAGAAGGCTGTATACCTGTCCTCTTTCTACAACCAAACTGATTCAGACTGTTGGCACATGAAATCTCCTCTTGCCCATTCAGTCATAAACATTCACTTTTAAGCTTAATCTTCCGATGAATTTCAGTTTGAGAAAAACTCTTTGGTAGCCTCAACATTAGCTATCCGTACCTCAGCCTCACTGATTTTTATTCTATGTAACCAAAGGCTTCTTCCACTTTATAATCTCTCCTTTCAACAGTTTTAATTTCCAAAATAACCAATCTCCAGGTGGGATAAGGACATTGAAGTTAAACCACCTCTCAATCACAACAGATTTTAAACCTCATGCTGAAACCAACAGCTTTAGAAACTAAATTCCTAATGGTATCATCAAAATCGTACAAGATAGGATTATGATCAGGTCTAAAACGATGAACTGGTATGTAAAACATTCAAGTATCATCTATGACCCTAGCAAGCCTTGATTTATAATATAAAAGATACAGAACAATCCAATTTAAAAAAATAATAATAATAATAAATATAAATAAATAAATATGATTTTGGGATTAAGAATTTAAGACATGGATCAAAATATCGTCCGATACCGATACGTATCGGACGATACGTATCGGTATCGGAGGTGAACGATACGGTACATTCAATGTACCGTATCGTTCACTTTATATGGAAAGCCCAGACGATACATTCAATGTATTGTCCGATTTTTTACTGTTCCGATACGTATCGTCTGATACGTATCGGTTTTGAGCTCGGACGATACGTATCGGATACTCGGTATTTTAACCCATGATTTAAGATCAAAAATAGACTTAGTTTCCCGTTGTACTGAAATTCAGCACATAAAAAGAAATAATATTCTAGATATATTTTCTTAACTAAACAAGTATAATCTATCATATAATTGTTTACATCAATTATAGAAATGGCTTCATTCAACACTTTAATTTAGAGCATTTGTTCTTTTTCAACCTGCCAACGTACTTTTGTTTTTTGAAAGGATTTCGATTGTTACTCCATTTACTCATTACCAGAGGCCAATTGTCAAGCAACAGGAGCGACCTTTGTCTGGCAAGGTGACTCAGGAACAGTACTTAATATAGGATTTGGAATGGAGCGTTTTCAAGTAGTATGCATCCAAGCCATTTATGTGCTGTGCATTAGCACATCATTAAACCATCAAAAAAAAGTTTGCTTCCACGGAGTCTTTTAAGAGGGGATCCAATTACACATGGTCGCCTTTTTTAAGTTCTAACACATTATGATTCTGTACTTCAGAGAAATTAAAGCTAAAGACCATATTCCTATGAGAAAAAAATGTGGATAACCATGCAATAAACTGATTTGAGAAGCATACAATTTTCCAACATTAATAATGGTAATTATCTGGATGCATGGAATGACTCCTGAAATTGGGATCCGAGAAATGTAAGAATTTTAGAGGGCACCAGGCTTGATATGGTAACTACGATAAAGACACCCAACAACTTAATTGAAAACAAGAAACGGTTGCCTTATTTGTACCTTACATCAATGGTTTTATCCCATGCCAGTCAAAATTCATGCACCTTCGACACAAAATGTGATTCATATGCATTAATTGAAAACATAAAAAATTCAATATGGTATGACATAATTGTGAGTGGGATTCTGAATCCTAACCACTTGATTCACTGGGAGGGGATTCAGCTCTCCTTTGCAACTCTCCCTTTATCCTTGAAACATCCTCTTGTGCTAAACGAAGCTCGTATTCACTGATTGCCAATTTTTCTACTAGCATTTCTTTCTCTTCTAGCAAACTCTGAGGATCCGCAACTGGATAAAACATACAGAAAAAACAACTGTTCAATTATTTACATTCTTAAAGCCAAGATATTTGTGGAAACAACAATCATAAGATGTTGCAAGAGATAAAGAAAAATATTTCTATTCATCTATAAGAAAAGAAAAAAGTTGCAAGTTGCAGACACGACAAGTCATCAAGCCTGAACATGTAATCCGTTAAAACTGCCGCCTAGAAGAAATAACACACCTCTCAATTAACAAGGTGATAGCGCCTCACCTCTCCCTTCCCAAAGGAAGTTTCTTTCAATCTGCTCCAATCTATAAATAATCATCATAAATTGTGGTCCAAAATGTCGGACGGAATCGGTGTGTATCGTCCGATATGTATCGGTTTCAGAGGTCACTGGTGAGATACTTTGAATGTATCGTACCGGTGCATTACATATTTACATATATTATAGGTATGTATAAGACAATACATACCAATGTATCGTCCGAAACCGATACGTATCGGTTTTGGAGCTGGACAATACATACCAGAAAACTGGTATTTAAAACCATGACTGAAATATAAATGTGAAGTAGACTGGAAGATTGGAGAGTGCGGCTTTTATGAGCTTCCTTTGGAAAATCTCAATCCTTTCAGTTTGGCATCTAAGCAAGTTTGTGGGGATTTGCAACCAATGTCCTTGATACACCTAACAAACGGCTCAAACACAGCATCCCAATTGGTTGAACTGCTCATGGTGAAGAACATCAAAGCCAATTGCATGACAAGAAGTGTCTAAAATTAGTTGAGCAAATACATCAGAATTTATTCAAGTCAACATTCAATAACTCAACTCGCGTGATTGAGAGTACAACAGACATCAAACGCATAGTAGTGATGCACTATCAAGGCATGGTAGCAAGCAGCACGTGTGCTAGAAAACAGGGGGTACATGATCAAATTGTGTAGCAATAGCATATTATTCACAGTTATTGTCGAGTCTTTTATAGAAATCTGATAAGAATAATACTCCAAAGCAGGATTACCAAAATCGCCGTTTTGTTTTTTTAACAAATAGCATCTTATTCATAAAAAGTTGGCAACGCCATTAATTGCGTCTTCCAAAAAAAAACATGATTTTTTGCATTTGAATCGTCCTTTAATTGCAATTTTTTTAAATGAAATGTGTTTTCCAATTTATCACCATTGTAATTAACAATGATTTTTAATATATTTTAAGTTTTTGTCTTTTTTCCATATTTTTTTAATTTTCTGAATTTATTTTTTATTCACTTCCCGATTTTATTCCCAAATTCCGACTTGGTACCTATGCAACCAAGAGCATCGAGAGCACTTTATCATGTAATTCTAGTTCCTAATCATTAATTATACGCCTCCTACATTAGATATAAAGTATACCTTCAATAATCTACAGTTACCACTCAATACATCAATCGCAAGACATAAAAGACAATAAGATCAACAAATCTCAACCAGGAATTTAAAATTTAATCACAAAAGAACCGCATTGCAGAAAAGGCAACAGAAATCGAAAGATGCACAAATCTGTCACCTCGGAGGGAGTTGAAGCGAGCGATCTGATCAGGGGGAAACAGAGAGGGATCAGCAAAGAACTCCTTGAGCCTGATCGCTTGATCTTCGCGTCCATCGTCGAGAAGTTCGTGAAGCAGCTCGAATGCAGAGAGCAAGTAGTTCTCCTCGATGAGGAAATTTACAACGCAGTTGCAGAGAGAAGACTTCTCCACATCCATTTAAACGATCGACGAGCTCAGGGTTTTGGTCTTCGAAACCCTAACCCGTGGAGAGATGAGGGAAATGGTGATGAGATCTGACCTCAAGGTTGATGGGATCCATCATCTATGGAAAGACGGTGGAGAAAATTCTAGTAGCTAACTTGCGCGCGTCAAATTTTTGATAACCTGCGCCTCGCCTGGTGTTCGTTTACTTTGAAGCGTGGCCGTTTTGACGGGTAAAGTTAGAGGATTTCAGTAATATATTTTGAGCGGTGTGTTATTGAATCACTTACCGTTCGTTTGGATCAGTTTTTATTAGATGGTTAATGAACGGAATTTTAGTGGATCTTACACCTTCGATTTCTAAGCATGGACGGTGTCATCTTCATCATCAAAATTTAAATTAATAAATTGAAACCCATTGACTACATGGAATAAAAATATAGTGTTTTTCACTCCAATCTTTGACACAACAGATCTTAAGACCATGATCTTACCATCAAATGGTCAATTTTTTGTTCCACACGATATAGATCACAAAAAATAGTCCTAAAGTGTGGTGTACCATGTGATTATAGGGCCACTTTTTGACACATGGAATCAAAATGTCTTTATATGATGGTTTAAATGAATGGGATGACTACAGTGTATGTGCAGACTTACAAGCAAAGAAGATCCGTTTTTGACACAATAAACTAAAAGGAAATCAGCGCAAAGGGCGGAAGCAGAGGCTGGAATTAAACTCACAATCTGTTGTTTCCAAAGGGAAGATGAAACATTAAAAAAGTGGGGTTCTTGAGATATGATAGAGAAAGTCTAAAATTATTCAAGTGTAACGATGCCCACCAATCGGGTGTAGCAGGTGGACATAAATTGTGAAATAATTGTGGCATGACTAGGGCTCCACAGTCCACACATTCTGGAGGCTTATAGGGAACTACCTTTAAATTCACTCACCAAATGAATCATGAAAGCATGGGCGTACTATCAGACAGACGATTTTTTTATTTCATATGATACACACCCAAAAAAATTGACTTTAAAATCAAATTTTAAGTATATACGTATAAAGTTAAGGTCACTTTTTTTAGATGCGTGTAACGTGAAATAAAATACTAATCATCTGATGGTAAGAGTACGCTCATGATCTCAAGATCCATTGTGTGAAAGATCGGGAGGATAAATGATTCCCATCTTCTGATTCAATGTACTCAATGTGTTTTGGTGTGGGTTAACTCAAATATTCTGTTGGTGGATTTAACCTACTCAAACCAGAAAACCTCGAGTATAAAACAAAATAAAGAAATTTTCTATGCCCCTAATTATTCAAAGGGGGCAGAAAAAATAAAACATATAACGAAAATATGGATAAATGAGACATGGCCATCCTAATTAGGCCATGGCCATCCTGACTAGGCCAAGTGGCATATATTTCTAATAGTCTAATCCATCAAAGTCGAAGCTATCAACTACACGCCCAAAAAGCACACTCATTGCATGATTCGAATCATTTGAAATGTACACTCTAACAAGCACGATTCTACATGTTTCCTTACCCTCAGTGTAATACACACCGAAGACTCATAAAATGACCATCTAACCAGGTTGAATCGGATTTTGAGTTCAACCACATGGTCCACATCTCCGGCCCTTGGAAATAGAAGAATCTTAATTGCAATTCATTCAATAAAAATAAAACCATAAAAGTTGAAATTCTCGTATATCCAAAAGCTGCATAAATAGTTGAATTCGAAATCCGATTCAGAACCCGATATTCCCCTCTTGTTGCACTTACTTTTTAAGGGTGTAGCCTACTATGAGAGCACTTTAAATTATTTGATTTGACTCTTAAGTTGGCTACCTTAATAATCGGAAACCCTCGCCGGCATACTTTTAAGCAATGTGTTGCACATGGGGCATGCTTCTGTCTAAGAGTTACGGTACAATGAGTGTCTACCCATCATGGGTGGACACAACAGTCCATATGTCTCTATGACTGCATGGTATGCATGGACTTTCAATGCATGAAAGTCTGTGCACATCACCCAATCACACCTATGTGTAGACTGATTTAATGCGTGCGATGGGTGGACACCCGTTGTAGACTAACTCTTTTTGCCAATCTACTTTCTAGTGGTTAGACATCATGTGAACATTACATAAGCTAGAAAATATACACATTGGTAGATCAGTGCCATCCAATTAGGGTTGTCATGTGTGAGATTGGGTCGGAGCAAAATTTTGGCTGCCAAACGGGTAAAGGATACAATCTGACCCAATGGTGCACCCCAACCCAATTGGTTCATGGTATATGCCCGACCCAACTCAGTCAGAATCTCCCTATTTTCCTTGATTTTGTAAATAAAATATGAATTACGTCAACCCAATTCGACCGGATTTTTGTCTGACTCGACCTGACCGAGCCAAAAGTCGAGTTGGATGCTTCATACCCGACTAGACTCGATGGGTCAAGTTTCTGTGTAAGATAGGGTAAAAAACTCGGGTCAGACTGGTTAAGTATTGGATCAATCAAATCCAATAACATTCCTAAATTTAATCTAAGCACTTCAATATGGCCCTGAGGGTGGATATGTAACACATGCCTCTCAAATTTTGTGTCATTCAACTAGTTGACTGAGGCCTGACGAGACCTAACTGTGTCAGATGACTGTCCGATGCTAGGTCCATCCAAAAATGCTAAGCACCTACTTATAGATTGATGGGATAGTATCATTTCTAATGGCACCCATATGGCACCTATTTTATTCAATTGGGTATGTTAGTAATTAAGTAAAAACACACAACATCTCACATTACATGAAAAACCTGAAATTGTTATTAAGTGGCCCTGACCCTAATTAGGACTGAGCCTTGGTGATGATGTAGAGATCATCATCAATAGTTTAGATTTTGATTATCATCCCAATGATAATCAATATTTTAGGTCAAAAATAGACTCCTAAATTCAAGAAGACTGTGCACTAACACTTTAAAGATCATGTGTGTGCCTCATATGGAATAGTGGTAATTCTTGCAAATAGTTATAAAGTCCAAGGACTATTCTAATTAATTTTCCTAATTTATTTAATTAGAATTTTGTAAAGTTTTAACACATCCTAGCCACACATATACTTGACCAGCTTTGACCCCATCTTCAACCATTGAAAAACTTTGGAAAATTTTAAGATAAAAGATGGGCTTTCACACATGCACCACAGGATGAGTTGGAAAGTTGTAAGTTCACACAAATTGAGGACTTTGAGAAAGAGAAAAGACAAGCTGAGACAAACTGGGTGGTGAAAATTGGAACCAAGTGGGTCCCATTTATCTCATGCTCATGTGATATGGAGGAGAGAGGAGAAAGAAAGAGATGTTTAGGAAGTAAAATGGGGACACATGGCAAGCCATTGGATGGCTTTGTCCCCCCACTCCTTGCAGAAGCCAAAATTACATGGGGACTCCTCTTCATTTCATTTTCTTCTTCCTTCAAAAACTCCATTAGAGCCCTCCTCTCCTCTATCCTTTACCCACTCAATCCAACCATTGAAACTATGATCTAACACTATCAATCCACTCTCCACCACTCGTAAAACCACATATATCAGATTGAATTTTATCCCAGCTCTTTCCACTACAGAAATTTGATAAAATCAGCATGGGATAGCTTGGAGATTATTGTAAAGTATTAGTTTATAATTGTTTTTGCAAATCCTAGTTAATTTTTGCAAATAGTCCTATTCTTTGATTTCTTTTTCAATATTCTTTTGAAATATTATGAGTATAGCTTTTGCGTGAGTTAAGATGTCATTTAAAATTTGTAAATCATAGTGTATTTGATGTTATTTTTATGATTGATTTGAATGGTGATAGATGTTACATGATGAATATAGTCACTGTTTTAAATATATAAAAATTGTCATTTTAATAGTCACGATTTGACCACTGTCTAGGCTTAGAAAATCTTTATAAAATTTCATGGACATTGTATACATAAGTGTAGATTATGTCTGTAAAATTTTAGGCATTGATTTACTATGGTTTGACCGAAACAAATTCTGAGGTGGAATTGTGCAAATCTACCTCATACAGTATACCAGAAATCTGGCTAAGATTGAGCTTGTTAATCTCTTGATATGAATTTGTCTAAAAATTTTGCAAAATTTTTGAGGATGGATATTTATCAGTGTATCATCACTTTATAAAATTTCAAATCTTGATTCAATTTCATTTTACCGGTAGAAAATCTGAAATCCGAGAACGCATAAATCAGTTCTATGTGGCACATATAGTAACTACCAATAGACAGTTGATCAGATGACTATGTTTCTATTATGATCCAAATATTTTTAGCGTTACCAATATATAGAAATATCGTAGAGAACTTTGAAAGCTTTCCAACAAGCTCTCATATGTCTGATTCCGATATTAGCAATAAATGCTATGGCCCGAGTATCAGAGACCTTAAAATCTGGTCTGATGACCAATTGAATTAAAATCACGCTCTGTAAATCGATGACCATGATCAAATATGATCTAAATTTTGAGTGTCGTCACTTGTGAAAGATAATGCTATTAGTTATCTTTCACTGAGTTTTGGAATCACTTAGAAATTTAATCGAGATTGAAAATGGTAGCTGAATTACTGGTCTGATACCCTTATCTGAAATTTATAAAATGAACATGTTAAGTCAAGATCTTGACTTTCTCTTTAAATCTCATGATATTGTGACTTTTAATGATCCAAAATAATGTTTTAATGGTCACTGATGACCTGGAATCAAGATGATTGACCTTAGTTGACCGAGTCAAAAATTGACTCTTAGGAGGCCGAAAGGCCTATAAGCCAGAAAATGACCTAGTTTAGAGCTATCATCTCATGGGCAAGAGTGACCCAGAAAATTCTATAAAATTCTAGGAAAATAAAATTATAAACATATTAATTTCATATAGAAATTCAACCTCTAACTCGATAGGTTTTGACGGATAGAAAATTCAGAAAATAAGAGTACGAAACTATGTCAAGTGGCACATACTATGACTACTTTTGGACATCCAATCAGATGGCCCTGAGTCCATCATGATCCTGACATTTTCGGTATTAGAAATATATAAAGATATTATAGATAACTTGAAGATATTTCCAATAAGCTTTAATTCTACTCATTTCGATATTGGAAATGAAAATTATGATCAGATACCGGAGACTTGGAAATCAGTCTTGATATACGAATCGGTCAAAAATTGGTTTTGTAAATCGATAGCCATGATCATGTCTAATCATATTTTTGAGTGTCATTACTTGTGAAAGATGAGACATTTGGAGAAAGAGAATGTGGTCCTCATGATACGTTGTGCCTCTGTAGAGAAATTATGTAACACCTTGAATGAGTGGCTCAATTCAAGGGATGGAAAGTTGCAGAAGATGATTTACTACAACATATTGGTCAGGAAGGGCCAGGGGAATCTAAAAGAACTTCTTGAAAATTTATTGGAGTCGAGACCTAAGGTATGTGTTGATACGTAGTTTTTATATGTTAAGGATTGCTAACATAAATCGACTCTATATACAGTCGATATCGATTGTAAATATAATCGTTATCGATTGTGTGTAGAGTCGATACCGATTATAATTATAACCATTATCGATTTTTTATAGAGTCGATAACGATTTTAATTACAATCGATATCGACTCTACACACAATCGATATCGATTGTATATAAAGTTGATAACGATTATATTTACAATCGATATCGACTGTATATAGAGTTGACTTTATATACAATCGTTATCGACTGAATATAGAGTCGATAACGATTATATTTACAATTGATATCGACTTTTTAAAATGAGAACCATAAATTATTTCTGATACTGCACCATTATTTTGATGTTTAGGATGTCGCTCTGCCGGAGCTGATATCGAAGGTGTGTGACACAGCCTTTGATAAGGAACCATCAGCTCCCATGCATGAGGATACTCCCACATGGATGAGGTGACGACAGTTGCTGACGAGCAGCCTGAGTCTCAAGTCAATAAGGGTCCAGCTGGTGAAGAGCAAACCTCTTCCCAATTGCCTCATCAACAAATTGACCCTCGCTTAAGGCCTAGACAAGGGAAACCCATGAAATCAACTATCGTCAAACCTAGGACACAGCGAAGGGGAGCGATGATGAAAAATCCTATAACGAAGAAGGTCATTGAAGGAAGGACCGGTGGTCGATGCTATTTACCGAGCTCGGTCCGGTTCGATGCTCTTCTTGATAAGCCTGGACCTACAACTGATGATGCTATTGCTGCACTGACAGTGGAGTAAGTTAGTGGAACAAACCTGAGTCTGAGGATGAGTAAGTCATTCTTCCTAGGAAGAAGCCTGAATATTTCACTTTATTATTTATTACGAAAATTAGTTACGTTGGCCTTTATTTATGCAGCAACTACGTAAGCACTGTCAGTAATTATACACTGCTGGTGCTATCTTTCAAATGTTTGATGGGCACGCAGTACTTGGATAACTTTATAAGTAAAGTAACCCAAATAGACAATATAAAGACGTCGACGACTCGAACTAGAGTTGATGACTATTGTATTTATAGTCGGTAATGACTGTATGCAGAATCGATATCAATTCATTGTAGAGTTGATACCGATTAATTATATAGTCGATAACGACTATATACAGAATCGATATCGACTCAGTGTAGAGTCGATACCGATTAATTATATAGTCAGTAACTTTATTCATTGAAGGACATGAGAGGACTCTTTTGAATGTTGCTTATTTAACTGTAACTGTATTGGTTTCAGATTATGGGCGCTTACCTGAGACACTTGAAAGTAATTAATGACAATATTCATCCTGATCAAAAGCACAAATGCTTCCTTATGTGTCCTACCGCTCTGACCTACATGGGCTTTCAAATGAACGATTTTAACAAGTTCCTTCTCACTGAAAAATTATACGAAGAATTGTTCGAGGTTCAAGTCGAACGGTAGGCTGCCCATAAACTCAAGGAGAACCAAGGCAAGAAGTTACTGCAACATTTCTTCTTCAATCAGTTTCGGAATCTATGGGCTCACAAATGCAGCGCAGTATGCTTCCAACATCTTTATAATTTTTTCTATCATACCCTTTGAGATTATATTACTTTTTTGTAGATATTTATCCCAATTCATTTACAACAAGTATTACACTGGGTGCTTGCGATCGTGAAGGTAGTCGAATGATCGATATTGGTCGTCGACCCTATTTTTAATATGCCCTCAAAGGAAAGATATTCGAACCAATTACAAACGCTGGTAAGATATTTTGCTTAGCATATCTTTCTCTATTACTAACTTAGCATATCTGACATTCCTCTATTTCGAAACAGAATCAATACCTTCCTGTGGTTTTATATTCGTACGGTAACTCCATTGCACTGAACGTGAAGACCTATCCTTCGTCATCTAGTGACTTCCGGTACAAAGGTCTTCCCCGATAGACCAATTCGAGTGATTGTGGAGTGTTTGTGCTGAAGTATGTGGAGTACTTTATGTCGAGAAAGAAATTTGACTTCGTGCAATCAGATATGAATAGAATCAGAGCAAAAATTAGCCATACACTGGCTAAATACACTGGTGATGGAGGAGGGGAATTAGAGCAGGACGACACAAAGGAGAAGGCACAGAAGTAGCAGTGGTTACATTTATATTTTGTAAATGTAAATAAAATATTTTTAATATAAATAAAATATTTTTGAGTAGCAGTGATTATATTGCAGAAGTAGCAGTCTTTATCGACTTTATATGGAGTCGCCATCGACTATATAAATAGTCGATAACGACTTTATATAGAGTCACTATCGACTTTATATAGAGTCGTTATCGATTATATAAATAGTCGATAGCAACTCTTCATTGAATCGATATCGACTTTATAGACAGTCGATGGCGACTCTGTAGAGAGTTGATGGCGACTCAGTATAGAGTCAATGGTGACTCTATGTAGAGTCGATGGAGACTATTTATATAGTCGATGGCGATTTTACACAGAATCGTTATCGACTGTCTTTCCAATCGTCAACGACTCTATATAGAGTCGCGAATGACGCATCTGTACATTCCATGATCCATGTCTCTGGGCCAGTGTATATTTTAAAATTACAACTATTATAAAACAAAATATCGTGATTCCCAGCTATTGAGCAAGCATACACAATGTCTCGTCTACATTACATCTATCACTATTAAAAATATGCACTATTAACCCATCGGTCTCACTGCAGTGCAACTCCTGCGATTGTAACCATACTCACTGCACCTGCCACACTGTAAGGTCCTAACCTCACCCTTAGACTGTATCCTTCTCTTTCTCGGACGACCGGCTTGCTTTCGATAATTATAAGGTGGTCTCACTTTCATATTTTCAGGGAGTTGCTCTGCGTGGAACTCCTATTGGCTTTTATCGAGGGTGGGAAGCCATTATTCATCGTATGTTTGTTTAAAGTAAGTAGTGAAAAATCACTTCTCACAGAAATTATGATAATCGTAACTTCTTTGATTGATGGCCTCCACGGTATGGGAGCAAGGCAAGCCATGAGTGTGCCAATGACAGTAAGTACACGTCTTGTGTTCCAAGTCGACGTGATGAATGAAATTTCTGGAGTTGACTTAAAATTGATCATGCCTGTATGGTTGAGCTCTCTTTCTACTGGCCCATTGTAAAACCTTCTTCATGTGCTTGTCTGCTTTCGGGCAGAGGAGGGTGGTCCATTTCTCAGATACCTGTCGGTGCTTTTAAAAATGATCGACGACTTTCTCTCTAGTAGCTCTGATTAAGTCGATAATTGGTCTTTCTTGAGCTATCTTTAGTATGCTGTTCAAGCTTTCGACATTATTCATAGTCAAGGAATCATACTGCCCTCCTTCTATATATGCGTGTGTCAAATGCTTCAGGTTTATTTTTAAAATATACTCTACGGCCCGAGGATTAGCAAGATCTTTCTTCATTTTATTCATAAAATAATCAAATCTCTCTACCGAATATGCACGCGCAGCGCACCACTATAGACGCTTCATATTGTTCCTGGGATACTTGTGTGCCAAATTCTATATCATATGTCGCATACAGTAGTTGTAGTATGCGTTAGGGAAGATATATTTCATAGACTTTATTAAACCCTTCGATCTATCCGTGATAAAAATAAAATATTCGGTAAACCCACCGATCATGAACGCACCTACCCGTTCAAGAAACCACATCTACGTATTCTCTTCTTCTAACTTGATGACGACAAATACTAACGGTAATATATGGCCATTACCATCTTGCCCTGAGGCGATAAGTAGGATTCCTTCGAAACATCCTCGTAGGTGTATGCCATTTACAAGCAATATGCGACGAAGTATATTGCGGTAGCTTTCGATGCACGGGCTAAAACTCTAAAAATATCTTTGAAACTTACCGTCAAGAGTAAGTTGAAAGGATGTTTGTACATTAGGATCTACCCTCTCCATCTTCTTCACGTAGGCCGGTCGATCCATAAATTGTCCTTCTCAACTACCTCTAATATTATTAAGGGCAAGTTCTTTCTCCCTCCAAGCCTTTGTATATAAAATTTATACATTATAAGATTTTGTAATATCAAATATTATCGACGCCGGTATGTAGTCGAATCCTTCCATAAGTTTCTCCCGTACATAATTGGCTACGAAGGAGATTATTGTATTACGGTGACAGTGCGGTCCAATCTTAGCGGCCCCGCATTTGTAAATACTATTGAATGTCTTAATTTGGAAAGAGTAGAACCCAGTCAATTTAGACACATGTATTCACTACGAACAATCGAGTTCGTAGCATCCGGCTGTCACTCGATAACTAGCAATTTTTAAAGGCCGAATTTAAAAGTTTTTCTCTACCGCGTGCTCTTTCAATGCTCTTTAAAATGTTTGTTTGTCTCTGAAGATCTCTCCAACTTTAAACGTCTAATTCCGATATTCAGTTTTCACCTCTTCATCAGAGGGGTCGCCCGATATCTCTGACACTTCGTAATCTCCGTCTACTAGGGGATTATCAATGTCTCCCATAAAAATTTTCAGATCCTCTTTTATAAACCTATCTGGTTCACTTTCATAATCTTCTTCAAAGGTATCTTCATTAGTGGGTTGAGGATGACTACACCAATCACTAGCGGTGTTCTCAGGTTGTTGACTAGATCCTTCACCGAAGGGGTTCTGATGTGATTGATTAGATCCTTCACCGAAGGGATTCTGGCGTGGTTAACTAGGCTCTTCACTGAAGGGGTGCTCATGTGTATGGACATGTGTATAGACATGGCATGGTTAACTAGGCCCTTCGATGGCATGGTAGAACATAATTCGTGAGTCAACCAAGCTGTCCATCCACCGGGAAAGATATGATAAAAATCGTCGGTATCCACCACCCTTTCTGAAGTGTAGTCTAACCATTGACTATATTGTTGTGACCCATACATATATTTTAGTGGGTCATCATACGATTTAGCCAGAGCATCGTTTAAATCAAAAGTTACTTTCCTGATAGTCATGTTTGCTGTAATATCATTGTCATTGCCTAATGGGACGGTATTGTATATAGTTTCATCCTCCTCAAACTTACATGACTGAAATGAATGGTAACTCACAAAATTAGTCCCGCCAAGATTTACTTATTCAGCTTTGACTCGGAAGGATGACAGTTCCTTAATGATGAATACCTTTATGACGTCCACCCCGGATCTATAAAACGTAAATAGGGTAGCCAAATCATCAGAGTCCAAAATGTCGACAACCACAAGGGTATTCACTATCTTCATACTAAACTTTATAGAAATTGTTTCATCTGCCCTCACAAAATTGACAGTAGACATTCGCCTCATGAATTGTTCATATGAAATACCAGTCAAAATGTTAATAACCCTCTGCCGGCCACCTTTATATAAGCCATCATTATTTACAAGAAGGCCATCATAGTGACAGAGAAGAGGAATCCCCACCTCCGTCATCGCCTGTTTAAGAATGAGAAGGAATGGGCCATAAGATTGATGACATAAAAAAGAGAAGACGATTGTTAACACATATCGACTGTATATACAATCGAAATCGATTGTTTCTATAGTCGATATCGATTGTAAAATAGTCGATATCGATTATAATTATAATCGTTATCGACTGTGTATAGAGTCGATATCGACTGTTTTTATAATTGATATCAACTGTTTTTACAATTGATATCGACTGTAGAAACAATCGATATCGATTGTATATATAGTCGATATCGATTGTATATACAATCAATATTAACTTTTCCAAAATTTTACCAAGGAAATGAAGTCTTTCTTATACTGTACGATTAAGAGATCCTAACAAACTGAAAATGGGGACCATTAAGATACCCTAATAAATTAAGGATGGGGTTTAAGTAGGATACCTCACGTCATAACGGCAAACTGCAGGGTCTTCTTGTCACAATGGATAAATGCAGGGGATTCTTCTCCCAAGTCTCTGTTTTCTTTTTTAAAATAGTAGATCGGAGCAGATCAGACTAAGAAAGAAGACGTCGTCAACTGACCCACCTCTAACTTTTTAGCAGATTAAAATGAGGAAGAAGAGGATGCTTTGAGGGTTAAAGAAAGTCATAGAAGGGGGTAATTTGGACTTTTTATTCTCCTTAGGGTCGGCTAAGCTTGGAGCTGGTCGGTTTGGGTAAAGGTGAAACTATAGGGCCTTTGACATAAAAGGTGTATCTGATAGGGTCGATCAGGTAAATTTCCCTTTATTGAAATTTATGCTGATAGTGCTCCAGGTAGTACTACTGCCATGACTGGCTGATTAGACTTAGGGCAGTCAATGGGGTTTCACTCAGCCCGATTTGGTCGAAATCTAAGTTGGTTTGATTTTTTGGGCCCTGACCTAACCCAACTGAATTCGACGGATCAAAATTACATGCCTAACCAAGTCTAAAAACCAATCAACTTTGATTAGGACGGGGAGACCCGATACAAAACCATATCAGATTAAAATCCTAGTTCGCCCCATCCGATCATCAATGTGGGTGAGGTTCAACTTGATCTGTTGAGCGTAGCTTATATACTCAGCGGTTTAAAATTCGTGTTGGATGGGTCGGGCCATAGGCTCATTGAAAACTCTAATTAGATTGTTGATAGCTCTTTTACTATACCATGTCTTATCACCTTACAAGTGCACAAGGGAGTTGTAGCACTTATAAAGGTATCGATCCCCAAAAAAGTTGTTTCCTAAATTTCTTATAAATGCCTTAAAAAATTAATATTTTTGGTTTTTAAATCTAAATTGCATAAACGAAAGGTTAAGCTATAAGCTAAAAAGTAGTAACTGATATAAAAACTATTTAAATGAATAAGTCCGGGTCCCCTATCGCAGATTCATACTCCTAATTGACTACCTCCTATTTCTCTGAATTCTATAATTATCTTAAGGCAACAAAGACAACATAAGAAGAATAAAAGATCAGTTTAAGGCAACGACACCAACATAAACCTCTCTAGCAGGAACTTCGTTGATGAAACTAAGGCAATAATAACAATATAGTCGGGTGATGGAAGTTTAGTAATTTCAAGCCTAAGGCAACAACGGCAACATAGAGGATGAAATTATAGAAATCATGAAAACCTTTTATAACTCATACACACATTCTAAAACTCATATTCATCAACCAATTACAATAATGAATTCAGAAAAATAAGAACTAATTAATTATCCATACTACTTTTTTATATACGGGTTCTCAAACTTAAAAGAAATTAGCTACTCATTATTTCTATTAAAGCAAAAGTAATTACTAAAGACATAATTAAAAATAAGAATTAAAACTAAGCTACTTTGATCTACGACCTCCAAATCTTAGGTGTTAGCTATGATCGATAATTCCTTGATAGCTAACTATGGGTGCAGGCTCTTTTATTTATAGATACATAAAATACCTGTTATAACTAAATTTGGTATCTCCTATCCTAGGGAACTTCTAACTATAAAATTAATTTTAAACTAAACTTCCTAACACATATATTCTTTGTTTAGAACTCTTTCCTAACGTGGGAACTTTCTTTCTTTTGTTCAGCAGTCTGGTATCGCAGGACTCTTCCAGAATCATAAGTTACATGGCCTTTTTAATCACGTGAGCATGGCCTTGTGAATTGCAATTCTACATGGTATTGCACCGACATCATGATAGCATCGTGATCACTATTTATCTTTCAGGATCTCGTGAGTCTTCTCGTGTTCCCACAAATCCTCAGTTATTCTATTTCGGGGATTTCAATTGCTCGCAGTTTGATCTTGTTCTCTTATTCCTTCTACTCTATTGCATAGTTGCGATTGTAGATTTATCTTTGTCTTGCACTGCTATTTCAGTTCTGTGCTTTGTGATTGAATCTTGAGATGATCATAGGATTTTCGATCTTGGTTCGCTCGCTCATGGCTGGGATTGTAGATTTCCTTCTTTTTCCTTGAGTTGCGATTGAATCGTGGCTTCATAAGTCCTTTTTGCATAGATATTTCTTTTCTTCATTTTCTTCTCGCGGATCTAAGTATCCACTTCAAAGTGTTTGTTAGTATAAAGCTGTGGACTAACAATACTCAATGAGGGTATCCAAGTGGTAAAATTTGTGAATGATCAATTGAACTTTTGCAGAAAGTTATGATGTCGTTTGCTAATCCAAAATGATAGACCTAGCTCAGAAGAAATTTCTATTGTGAATCTGTGTAAATATCTCTATCAATGGAAGCATATGATAAGTACAACCACTACTATATTTGGAAATGTGATGCAAAATTAAATAAACATTCACATTGTTGTGCACAATAGAAGCATGAAGAAGATAGTTATATAAATTGCAAGTCCAACTGGGCACATAATCAGTCACATAATTTACCATTTTATTACCCTTAACTTAGTGATGTTAGACTTTAGTTTGCTACTAATGACTTACTGATGTGCAGATATTAGAGATAAATAGTAAAAGAGAGCCTAAGTGTTAATATTCATCTAAGTGAACTCAAATAGTAGTAAGAAATAATAATTGAGCGTATGAAATGATTCGCCATTACAAGAAAGATGAAAAATCGTACTTAACGATTTTGTGCTACTGCTGAAGTGAGAAGAAAGAAAGAAATGAGAAATTATAATTTTACGATTTTTTAAAAAGGCGATTCTTCAGAAGCGACAAAAGAGTAAAAGATGACAAGAGAAAAAAAAAAGCGATCGTTTGTAATAGAAAATCGTCCAAAGACCAAGTTCAGTATGAAAATCCTGAGAGTAGAAAATCGTGATTTACGATTTTCCAAAAAAGCTATAATAGAAGAAGAAATTGTGATTAATGATTTCCTATAATGGAAGCTTTCCTATTATTAACACTGCTGATCACGTGAGAACTATCACTGCCATGAACAAAATTAGAAGATCTCTAGAAGTCTGGTAAATCACGAATCTGAGAAGATTGATGAAGATACACTGCGAAGATCTTTGCTATCGTTACTAAAGAACAATCTAGAAGCATATCTACCGTCTAGAGCAAGGAGAGATAAAATTAGGAATTAAAGTTATATTAGAAATCTTTTATTTTAGTAGTTTCTTTTATTAGAATTAGAAGTCTTTGTAAAATAACTCCTTATGATCTATAAATAAGAGAGCTTGGTGTAGGAATAAGCATCGAAGAATTTCAGCATCAATTGATGCTTGAGGTTGGATTTTCTTTTGATCAAAGTAGTGTAAAATAGTTAGAGCAGATTAGATATCAGAGGTTTCTCAAGAGCAATTGATGACTGCAATTGAGTGCTGAAGATTAATATAGATATCCTAGTTTCTTAGAAGCAATTGACGACTGCGACTGAGGGGTGAAAGATATATTTATTTGCTTTCTAGTTTATATTTTATTTTGCTTTATTTTCAGCTTTGTAAACATCTTCAGGTTTTAATTTGAATTAACAACTCAAGTTAGAATTTGCATATTAGCGTAACGGTACGGTTTAAATTCGTAAATATCCGATAGCTGAAGATTGGGATTGACAACCTCAATCAGAAGAAGGAGGATTTAGATTTATTTTATGTAGTTTAGATTAAGAAACCATTTTTTAATTTATATTTCTTCAGTAGATTAGATCTTAAAGATAAATAGAAGTTTTTAAGATAAGGATTTAAATAGGAGATATAAATAAGAAGTAATTAGATAAATAAGCTTCCTCGTGAGAACAATCCTATGATAGTACTATGATTTCCATTGTGCGCTTGCAATAGGTTAAGACTTGAATTCAATCTAATAATAATATACATAATAAGCAATAAACAAGTTTTTGGCGCCGTTGCCGGGGAAGCGAAATTTATCTTTATTTCTATTTTTATCTAATATTTCTATTCTTTTAGAAACCAATATTTATCTTTCTTTTTTATATTTCTTTATATTTTTCCTTTTTCTTTGATCACTTTTTAATCTTTTGTAGGTTTATTTGGAGTAATGGATCAGACTTTCAACACTTCTGCGGGCCCCAGAAATTTAGAAGCTCAGATTTGTCTCTCTCCTTGCTTGGTTAAATAAAAAATAAATAATATTAAAATAAAATCCTAATACAATAAGTGTCTATACCAGTATGACACACTATAATTAGAACATGACTTAAACGATGGGAGAACATTGTGATTTAACACTTCTTACACCTCCCCCATGTATATAATTAACCCCTGAGACCGGTAATGAGACTTTTAAAATTACGTCTAAAATATTTCAAACACTTCCAATATTCCGTGGGCTAAGGGATGAAAATCCTTATTCACATTTAAGATAGTTCATAGAAGTGTGCAATCTTATCTAAATCCAAAATTTGTCAGAAACATCTCTTCGTTTAAGACTATTTTCATATTCTCTTAGAGATGAAGCAAAGCAGTGGATACATTCTTTGCCTCATAATTCGTTTGCCAATTGGGAGGACTTGGAATGAGGATTTCTTATGAAATACTTTCCAATACACAGAACGAATCACATCCGGTATCTGATTAGAACTTTCAAATAATTCCCAGATGAATATCTTCAAGAAGGGTGGACGCACCTCAACGATCTCATGGATGGGTGTCCTCATCATGAAGTCCCCCACTGGAAAATAGTCCTCACTTTCTATGAAGGTCTGAATGACCAAAATCGGCACACAGTTGATGTTGCCTGTGGGGGGATGTTCTGTACTTTGTCTACTGAGGCTACTTGAGAATTTTTTAAGAACTTTAGCTAGGAACTAGTACAATGCCAATCACCGGATGAGATTGAATCTGAGACTTCAAGGAGTATACCTCTTAGGCAGGAGAAGACTATATAAATTAAAGTCAATGATGAATTGCCTTCCAAAATTAAAACTGTGGAAGACAAAAATTCAATCTCTGATGGGTATAAATCGCACTCAATATCTCAACAAGGAAAAGCCGTTGGACCTAACTACGGTTTAACTCAAAAAATTCCTCAGCACTCTCCTGTATTTTGCCCCACATAGACCTAAGACCATACCAACATTGAGGAAGCCTTGTCGCAATTAGCCGAAAGCAGGCTACAACATGGCCATATTCAAACGCAATTACTCTAAAATCTCCTGGAATTCATTACACGGTTAGAAACTCAGGTTGAGCAATTAACCATTCTGATTAACTCGAGAGAGAGAGAGTAACTATTCTTCCTCATAGCTAGTTGGTATCCCAGGAGGAAATACTTTTATGGGAGGGACATCAACTCCCCTTAATCGTCAATGAATTCCTCTTGAATTTGTCGAGCTACCGACTCACCCGTAGTAAACATATGTAACATATGTACATAAGTACTTTTGAAATGATCCCTCTACGATTTATGAGATATTACTAATCGTAAAGACTCTTTTCTTTGTTATCACTTGAAGCGCATGAATTTGCGAATTCTCGTGAGTTTAGAGTCCAATCGTAGTGAGTACGATTTTTCAGTCATAGATTCTCGAGATCATTATCTAGAATTGCAAATGATAATTTTGGGGAACATGAGAACCTAGTGATCAATCTTATCAGGAGCATTGGAAGTGAAACCCATTTAATATTATATAGGAAACATATATAAAATGCATTCAATTTCACTACTTCCCAACCACCCTAGCCTAGGAACCTACCCATCGATATTTATTTCGAAGTGATGTTCAAAACAAAGCCTCTTCCCTATAAATCCATATCCATCCATAAACCAACTTATCTCTTCCGTCTTTCACCTTTCATATCTAAAACCCCATGATGGAAGAGCATAATCAGAGTGATTTCAGTAAACAACTTGATAAAATTCTCGAAAGATATAGAGCCGAGCTACTGGCTGCACACCAGAAAGTAGAAAATCTAAAGCGCCAGTGACCTGCTCGAGATGCTGAATTGTCCACTAAAACTACCCTGGACCCTAAACCTAACCCAACCTGGAACTATATACCACGAACTCATCTTCCCCCACTTCCTAAACTTTACAGCATCACAACCCGCCCTAAATGCGTGTTCCTTTTATAATAAGGATGGGTTATAATTTTCAGTGTTATTTCCCATCCCATCATTGATCTCCTCACCACCCCTCTCCATTGCTTACTCCCTTCGCTTGCGCGACAATCTCTTTATAAAATCTGCGCAAGGGAGTAGTATAGACTGAATGGGGGCTGAGATGTGTCATCTTCCAACTCTTCTCAACTTCTTCTCGTAACTGCATTAACAGTGCAGTTGATGAGTCATAGACTAATTTGAAAGACTGAGGATGAGAGTTCGACATCTCTTGGAGTAACGATCCCGGTGTGGATGCCCACTCTAAAGAAGAGGAGGGGAGGCGACCCTGCAAAGGCGTGGATATGCCTTTGGGGAGAAGGAATGTAAGATTTTGATTAAAAGTAATTAAAAGCCGGAGGACCAATATTTATTGAAGATTTCTCTCGAACGTTGCTGCCAGTGTCTTAGTTTAGTGTGTGCCTAGATTTTTCCTAGGAATTTCTTTCGATGTAATTAATTTATTTTTTCATATTTATGTAATTAGTTCATATATATGAATAGTTTTTTTTTTCTTTTTCTATTTTTGACTAATTTACTAACAATGGTACTAACATCTAACATTTTTTTTTTCTATAAAATCGGTAGTATTTTTCTCCTAAGTTTGGGGGAAGATTTTTTATTCTTTTACAGATTATAAACCCGATAACTAACCCAGTAGTCAAATAAGGTAATATTTTTCTGTGTGCCCCTTGTTTCGCACAATGAGGATATTGCCCTAATTAAGTTTGGGGGGGATACATATCAATTTTGAAAAATATAATATATTAATATAGTTTTTTTTCTTTAGAGAATTTTTTTAAGTTAATCATTATATGAAAATTATAAAAAAAATATAAAAATCCAAAATTCTTAGCAAACTAGTTCAAAAAATCAAAAGAAAAATAATTGCAATTCAAAGTAAAGCATCTCTAGAACACTGTATCAGGAGAATGTTTGAAACTATACGATTGATATAAACTGTAAATGTTTTAGATTATAGTTTCAAAATCATATAACTAGTGAGCTATAGAGCCAATTTCCTCTTTTATTCTGAAAAAGAGAGACTGTTTTTATTCATGCTAAATTTTCCTTGAACTTCTCTACTATTTGAAATCTCATATTGTTGAACTTAAAATCAAGATATTCTATAAATATGATGATTTATTTATTTAGAACTGTCTATTAAATATATCAAAAAAATAAGACATCCATATTAGTAAATCGTGAAAATGACCAAAGGCCATCTTTTGTTAAACTAGAGCCAAAAAACCAAAAATCTTAAAATATTTTACCTTTGAACCAATATTAGAAGCTTAAAAATTAAATTTTTTTATATAAAAATTTTATAAATCTTTAATCAGATGTACTGCCCAAAACTTTCTATCTTTGACCCTTATAATTTTTGAGAGTTTAGAATATAAAAGAAGGGGAGAAGAGGGAGTGAAAGGAGTATATGCGTAACAGATAAAGGATCTGCTGAAAATGGTACAAATAAAGAGAAATACTATTGTATAAAAATATTGAAAAAAATAATAACAAGAAATCATAAAAAGACGATTCTATGAAAAAGAGAAGCAAAAAGAAGCTTCCAACTATAAAAGAAAATGAGATTTATATTAGAAAAGAAATGGAAAGAATTATCCAAAATAGGGATATTTACCGAAGCTGAAAAATATAGAAAAAGAAAAGAAGAAAGAGCTAAATTCTCAGAAATAATTTTGAATCCTTTTTACCTTTTTCTTTGAAACCTTCTGAAAACCCAAAGCCTCATTACAAGCCTAATGAAAGACCTTTGTGATTTGCGAATTGCACGATATGAGTCTAGTAGAGATATATAAAATAGATACTATGAGTAAATGGAGAAGTTATATGAACAGAACTGATTATCCTTTCCATGAGATTTGTCATCTTAGTTAATTGTCCGATGAAGTTTGCATATATATCTACAATATTGTGAGAACCCAAAATTTTTTGATTATTTTTGAGAGTATGCTAATAAGTGAGAGTTTGAATGAAAATATTTTCTAAAAATTGCAGTTTAGAAAATTCTATGATGAATAAACTTTTCACTGATATGCACACACTCCACGCTATACCGAATTGAAATTATTAAGTTCTGATAAGAGGATAATTATAATGATGGAAAGCTAAGGATAAAAGATTTAAATTTTTTTTAAAAATAATGAATATATAATGAATGATTGAGTAATTAGTCTATAAAAAATTTATATTTTGAAAAATTCAAAAATATTGAAAGTTTATAGGTAACTTCACTGAAAACTTTCAGGAGACTACAACTCCTCTACTAGGGATCACCTAGGGGTTAAAAGGCTTGTTGCATTCGTTAAATGCAATCGTGCTCCCTACGAAAGTGACATTTTAAATTCACAGTTTAGATATTTTATGTTTCCTTGTTTGCTAGGGACTAGCAAAAATTAATTTTGGGAGTGTGATCAGTCACATAATTTATCATATTATCACCCTTAATTTAGTGATGCTAGGCTTTAGTTTGCTACTAATGACTTACTAATATGCAGATATTAGAGATAAACAGTAAAAGAGAGCCTAAGTATTAATATTCATCAAAGTGAACTCAAATAACAATAAGAATGATAATTGAGCATATGAGACGATTCGCTATTACAAGAAAAATGAAAAATCGTACTTAACGATTTTGCGCTACTGCTACAGTGAGAAGAAAGAAAGAAATGAGAAATCGTAATTTTATGATTCTTTAGAATTGATGAAAGAGTAAAAGACGACAAGAAAAAAAAAAGTGATATTTTGTAATAGAAAATCATCCAAAGACCAAGTTCAGTATGAAAGCCTTGAGAATAGAAAATCGTGATTTACAATTTTCCAAAGAAGCTATAATAGAAGAAGAAATTGTGATTAACAATTTCTCAGAATGGAAGTTTTCTTACTATTGACACTGCTGATCACGTGAGAACTATCACCACTATGAATAAAATTAGAAGATCTCTAGAAGTCTGGTGAATCACGGATCTGAGAAGATTGATGAAGATACACTGCGAAGATCTTTACTGTCGTTTCTAAAGAACAATCTAGAAGCATATCTACCGTCCAAAGCAAGGAGAGATAAAATTAGGAATTAGAGTTATATTAGGAATCTTTTATTTTAGTAGTTTCTTTTATTAGAATTAGAAGTCTTTGTAAACTGACTTCTTATGATTTATAAATAAGAGAGCTTGGTGTAGAAATAAGCATCGAAGAATTTCAGCATCAATTGATACTTGAGGTTGAATTTTTTTCTGATCAAAGTAGTGTAAAATAGTTAGAGTAGATTAGATATCAAAGGTTTCTCAAGAGCAATTGACGACTGCAATTGAGTGCTGAAGATTAATGTAGATATTCTAGTTTCTCAGAAGCAATTAACGACTGCGGCTGAGGGGTGAAAGATATATTTATTTGCTTTATAGTTTAGATTTCATTTTTCTTTATTTTCAGCTTTGTAAACATCTCCATGTTTTAATTTGAATTGACGACTCAGATTAGAATTTGCAGATTAGTGTAACGGTACTATTTAAATTCGTAAATATCTGATAGCTGAAGATTGAGATTGACGACCTCAATCAGAAGGAGGATTTAGATTTATTTTATGTACTTTATATTAAGAAACTATTATTTTATTTATATTTCTCCAGTAGATTAGATATTAAAGATAAATAGAAATTTTTAAGATAAAGATTTAAATAGGAAATATAAATAAGAAGTAATTAGATAAATAAACTTCCTCGTGAGAACGATCATATGCTAGTACTATGATTTCCATTGTGCGCTTGTAATAGGTTAAGACTTGAATTCAATATAATAATAATATACATAATAAGCAACGAACAACACATTTGATTCCCTGAATGCAAATAACACATTAAGGCCTAACACATTATGCTTTGTAATAGTAATACAACTACACAGTCAACAATTTTGATTTTTAAGAGGTTGTTTGATATGGGTGGCAATTGCACCCATTTTTCCTATGAAGAATACACACATTTCCATCATTCTTGATCGCTGTACTACGAGTACTTGAGTAGGCGAGCAGAGGAAGCAGAAGAAATTGCAGATTAAATAGTGGCATCAAAGCGCTGAAGGCTTGAGAGGAGGAGATATTGATGAGAACTAAACTCACACATAGAGATATTTGAGAGACGAAGGCGGTGGAAGAGAAAGAGATATTTACAAGAGAAAGAAATTTGACGGCAAAGAAAGCAATCGAAGGCGAGCTACACAAGTTGACAGAAAGTAAGAAACAAATGGAGATGGAGGTAGCATTTCCAAGTAAATCCATGAGAGACAACAACATTTAGGCAACCGGTAGAGGACCTAAGTTACGAAGGCCTAACTCACTGGCAACTAGACAACTCCCCTGCTCGGGGTCCATCAATCTTAAGAAGAGGAGGAAGGTAATGCCAAATTTAGTCAAATTATTTAAGAATAATGGAGCTGAGGAAGAGTTATAATCTAGGGGCCTGTTTAAGATTACGGACCCACGAAATGAAAAGAAAAGATCCTTATGGTGTTGAATCACTCTTTGAGTGGATATCAAGTCATGGGGAATTCAGATGGAAAATATTGTAGAATTTAGAGAATTTTATTAATCTATGCTCCTTGCTTATATGCATTTTCCGTTTACGAATTATAAGAAGATTGATAAAGATCGACCTTTATTTGTAGTTGTGATCATAATTTCTTTCTTCTCATCTATATCCTTATCTGCATTACTTCACAACATTTTATTCTTCATGTTTTTGATCTTTTGAGGTGAACTTATTTTTTTACTCATCTAAGTTCCTACAAGAATATATATACATATATACATATTTAATAACACCAATCATTTGGTTCAATCGAGCATTTTACAAGTGTTTCTTGTTTTCTTGAGCTGATGGTTATTAATTTATGGTATGTGTTCGAAAGAATACATCTTCAAAGGCAAGAGAACTTCATCTTGCAAAAAGGACATTGGAGAGTTCAAGGATACTAGAGAATCAGTAGAGACCATGAAAGGGCAAGTGGAATCTGGACTCTTCAATGCCACGAAGACAGTGAAAGATCTCAATCTATGGATCGAGGAAACAAATTCAAAAGTGAGAGAGCAGAAAAGGGAGATTCAAAGAATGAGTAAACAAGATGGGCGCAAAAAAGAATGGCCACTATCTATGAATGAAGTGAATAGTGACCAATACATGGAAGTGTTGAGGGAGCTGGAGTAAGGAAAACAGGATTTGAGCTAGCTCAAACTCGACGTGGCTTCTTTTTAGAAGTAAAAGCACAAGCAGAAAAGGAAACCGAGTCCTCGGTTTCTAGAGCAAGGTCCTGTTGGAGCTCTGTGGAAGAACTTCGGAAAGAGATAGAGAAAATTGACAAAGAGCAGTTACTCGTCGAGTTGGCTAAAATTGAGGTTGTTAGAGAGTATGGTGAAATCAAAGCTCAAAGAAAGTCCGAAGCAGTCAAATTTTCAACAAGCGTCGAAAAAACCCTTAAGAGAATCAAGGAACTTCTTCAAGAAATCAACCAAGCAAAGGACCTCGAAGAGAAGCTTGAAATGACAGCTTCAGATATCAATGTGTTGCAAAATGAACTAAAATTAGTAAAGGCAATGGATAACAATCCCAAGAAGGAGGAAGAGGAATTTGTGGCATATACTTTGTTACAGTCCGCCACGGACAAATTGAAGGCAACAAAAGAGGAATTGGCGAGTATCAGAGAGAAGCTTCCAGTTCATGGTGTTAAAGGACATCATAAGATTAGAGTTGAGACATGCTACTACTGAAACCACCCGATTGAGGAGCATTGAAGGGAAAACTGACTCTACTTTTCGAAGTCTCAATTCGAAGATTCTCAGAGCCAAGTCAAAACTGGAATTCGTCTCGACGGCCCAGGAAAAGGCCAAAGTGTTCATGTTCAATCTATCAGCTACACTGCAATAGCAACGAAGAAAGAACGGGAGCTGATTAGTGAAGAAACTACAAGCATCCAAGTAAAAATACAAAGAACGAAGTTGGACGTTGACACAATGGAGGAGAAATTGACAACTACCGTTAAAGAGCTCGATGCAGAGAAAAGATCAGAAGCAATAGCACTCAAGAGCCTAAGAACTCTTACCGAGAAAACCATGAAGGATAGAGCCTCATTAGCTCTTCACAGCTCTACTATAACCAGTGGCGGAACCACATGTGGGCGAGTGCGGGCGAGCGCCCATACTCAAAACCCCAAAAAAAACATTAAATTCGTTACTTTTTTACAAGTCTTCTACGCCCTCTCTCCCTCTACCTGACACCAACTCACATCCTTTTATTTGTTCTATTTTTAAAAGCCTTCTGACACCCTCCTTTTTGTTTGTTTCTTTTTTAAAAGACTTCTGACGCCCTCCTTTTTGTTTGTTTCTTTTTTAAAAGACTTTTGACGCCCTCCTTTTTATTTGTTTCTTTTTTAAAAGCCTCACCTTCTCTCCCTACTTGAGATCCTCTCTATTATCCTTCAAATGCCTTTAGATCAATTAGTTATGTTCAGACGGCAAAGCCATGAGAAATGCACATTTATTTATGCACAAGCTCGTCCGTAAAAATTCACTTTGCTTGAAGTGTTTTGAGTGGGATCATTAAGCTAAGGGTACGACTCTCCATTGATAGATTCAAGGTGTGGGCTATCTGCACCGTCAAAATGATAGATCATAAGTTGAAAGACATGGGCTCAAAAATCAATTTTTTTGAGAGGTTTTAACCATCCGATTTGTGCACTCTAATATCAACCATTGTGTTTAGTTTTAATGACTGGTATTCAAATTCGTCAATATAATGGTTCACATCCACTTATGGACATAATTCTTTGGCTAATTAAAACATTTTCCAATCATAAATTACCTCCTAAACCATTTAGATCGATCATAAATAGATGTCAATGGCATATTAGGAAACCACACTTTAATTGTGTGAAATAAAAAAATTTAATTTAGCATTGGTACATCGATAGGAAATCACACTTTAATGGTGTGAAATAAAAAATTTTAATTTAGCATTGGTACATCGTTTAAACACCATTTGGTGTTTAAATATCCATCAGGAGCCCTTATCCCTTAAGCTAGTTATCAAAAGGAAATAGGGTGGGAGAGTAGGATCATTTTTAGTTAACTCGAGATCCCAAATTAGTTTTGGTGGGTTGGGCCGAATTTAACAAAAAAATAGGCGAGCGTTATTTACACCCGTTAAACTAAATTTGTGAAGAATGCACACAATTCCACCATAAAAATCCGTTGACTGTCTTGCATCAAATGATGAAGATGTTTTTCATCCCAATCTTCCACACAATAATTCTTGAGTTCATGGCACCCCTATCAGACGGTCATATGTTGATTCCGCATGGCAAACATACCCAAAAGTAATCGTTTGATAGGTATGCCCATGAACATGATCACTTTTGGGGATGAGTGCCATGTGGAATCACAATCTGACCGTCTAATAGATGCACCATGATCTCAAGATCTATTGTGTGGAAGATTGGGATGAAAAATGATCTCTATCGCCTGACTCAAGTCAATCTGATTTTTATGGTGGAAAATAGAAATGCATGTGTTCTTCACAGGTTTAATGAGTATGAATAACGCCACCCATATTTATATGAGTATCTTTGCTACCCATATTTATTTGAGTATTTTTGTTCGCGTTTACTTCCGAAACCTACTGCAACCCATTGACATTTTGAGATCATACAATGCAGATTATTTTTTGGGCCAATCTTTCACACAATGTGGCACCCATTTCGAGGATCAGGTGTCACATAACTTGGACAGGATCGATGAGGTACCACTCAAAAAATTTAGGCATGATCCAATATATATCCGCCATTGAAATAAGGTGTTCAAATTCAATGCACCAAACAGTGTCGGTGTTATTCTGGCATTGACCCATCAAATTGTAGACACCCATTTTCGGCCCGCTAACTAAATTGACGTGAAATTCAAGTTATTTGGGGGCACAGACACACATTAACAAATTAGTGAAGCTTGTAATGACATCACATGAGATCCCCTAAAGTTTAGAGGCGAAATCTCAATGTTCATGATTTTCTAGGCAAAATTATAACATGAGAGGATCATTTACTTGTGTGCTTTAAAGTATCTATTTTTGTTTCGCGCGAGTTCTTACCTCATGGATTTCTTATTTATATTTAATAGGTGCGAGAGTGCTACAAATAAATAATATAATTTATAAAAAATTAAATCTAATTTATTTTGCTCACTGGCTAGATGAAAATCCTGGTTCCGCCACTGACTATAACCATTTCAAAACATGAATACGAGAACTTAAGAAGGCGAGCAGAGAAAGCAGAAGAAATTGCAGATAAATATGTGGTAGGAGCTCACGCTTGGATCGAAGTGCTCAAGGCCGGAGAGAAGGAGATACTAATGAAAACTCAACTTGCACGTAGAGATATTAGAGAGACGAAGGCGGGCGGAAGGGAAAGAGAAATTGACAAAATAAAGAAATTTGACAGTAAAGAAAGCAATTGGTTGCGAGCTATGCAAGTTGAGAAAAAGTGAGAAACATATGGATAAGAAGGTAGCATTTCTAAGACAATCCATGAGAGACAACAATGTTTCGGCAGCCGGTAAACAGCCTAAACTATGAACACCTAACTCACCTGCAAGTAGACAGCTCTCCCGCGGGTTCAATCAATCTTAAGAAGAGGAGAAAGGTAATGGTAAGGGAGCCGAGGGACAGTGCATGTAGAAGATTACCTACCCACGAAATGAAAAAGAAAAGATAGTTAAGGTTTTAGATTAAGCCTCGGGTGGATATCAGCTCCTAACAATTCAGAGGGTAAAGATTGTTATGATTTCAGATCCAGACCTAGATGAATATCAGGGCATGTATAATTCAGAGGATTTTATTAATCTATGCTCCTTATTTTCAGATTATATGCGTCTACTTTTTTCGGGTTATAAGATTGATATGGATCACCGATCTTTATTTGTAGTTATGGTCATAGTTTCATATTTCAATTATGTTCGCTTTCCCGCCCATGATGTTTGGACCATCCATCCTAGACAAACTTGTCACCAAAATATTTTCCAACCTTGTTTTGGGGCAGAAATACAAGTTAAAGAAATGGGTTGACTTGAATTTTTGTGACCATCCAAACTTTTTTTTTCATAGGTAAGCTGGGCTCGAACCTGTGTCCTTGAGGTTGAAATATTATCAACCTTCCAATGAGCTACAAACCCTTTCTTCTAATTTATATTTTGTCTCACTTTCAAAATGACCATCCATAAAGCCGCTTTCTTCTCATCTATATCCATATCTCCATATAAGCAAGATTGATAAATTTTTTTTCTCTTTTCTTTAAGGTAAACTTTATTTTTTTTTAGCTTTTTCAATTTAAGTGCTTTCAAGAATCTTCAGATAACCAATTACCACATCCGTCAAAAAAAAAAAAAAAAAAAAGATAACCAATTACCACACCCCTTCACACAACAATTGCTTCATCAACTTTTATTTCTTTCAAAATTATACACACACATTCACACCTTACTGAATTATTGCTTACACTATTATATAAAGAAAATCAATAAAATACAACTACCAAATTCTGCACTTGTTGGGGTTGTTTTGTTTAATTTGTCGTAACTGCAACCCTGATGTTAACTGAATTCAATTGGGTCTATCGATTTGGATGCTCAATTAAGAATGAAATCGCTGCTTATGAGCTTGAACTTTTGTATGCGAGTTATTTCAGTTTCATCTGACCCACCGAACTTAACTCAGTTTCTTGTTTATTTGATACATAGTCATTAAAATCGCTGAAATTTTCAAAAATTGAAAATTATTCGCGATTGTTTTGGTGCACCGAATTAATTATGACTTGTTCGCAATTTTTTGGAAAAATCGCTAAAGTCTCGATTAATTCACAAATTTTTAATAAAGTGTCACTTTTTAAATATTATTCATCTTATTTTTTATTTTATTAAAAAGAATTTTCACCCATTTTTTTCAAACTTATCGAATTTTAACCTTCCCAAATATTGCCCAACTCCAATTTTTGTGACGATGGTTTGATCTACAATAAGCAGAAGCAAGCTATAGAGTCTAACAACCAGCGAGAGACTAACCAACTGGAACAATATAGAGTCGGATTGTAAGTATTGATTGTTGATAAATTTGTGGAAATTTATGCTGAAAGTGCTTTAGGTAGCATGGATCAAAATTTCACCTGATACCGATATGTATCGTCCGATACGTATCGGTATCGGTGACCGACGATGCGGTACATTGAATGTACCGTATCGCCCTTTTGTATGAAAATAATCAGACGATACATTCAATGTATCGTTCGATAAGTTACTGTTCCGGTACATATCGTCCGATACGTACTGGTTTTGGGCTCGGATGATACGTACCGGTTTTCCGGCATTTTGATCCATGCTAGGTAGTACTACTACATTGATTGGAGGATTAGACTTAGGGCATTTAATGGGTTCGCTTAGCTTGGTTTGGTCGAAATCTAAGTTGGTTTGATTTTTTGGGCCCTGAACTAACCCGACCGAATTCGATGGATCAAAATTATATGCCTAACGAAGTTTAAAAACCAGTCAACTTTGATTGGGACAGGGTGACCCGATATAAAACCATATTAGCCAAGGATCAAAATTTCGATCGAAATGACCGAAATTTCAGTCATATTTTGTTATGGGATTGAAATTATCGGCCGAAATTTCGGCCAAAATATCGGTCCAGATTTTCGATTTCAGTCATGCCCGAAACCAAAATTTTGATCCTTGATATCGGCTTAAAATCCAAGTTAGGCCCCTCTGACCTTCAATGCGGGTGCTTCAAGGTCCAATTTGATCCGTTGGGCCTAGCTTTTATACTCACCCGGTTTAAAATTCGGGTCGGATGGGTCCGGCCACAAGCTCATTGAATATTCTAATTAGATTGCCCTTTTGCTGATAGTTATGATGCCATCTGCTAATCCAAAATAATAGACCAAGGCTCAGAAGAAATTTCTAATGTGAATATGTGTAAATATCTCCATCAATGGAAGAATATGATAAGTACAACCCTAACTATGTTAGGAAATGTATATGAAATTAAATAAATATTCACATTGTTGTGCAGAGTAGAAGTAAAAAGAAGATAGTAATATAAATTGCGAATCCCACTACAAAAAAATATAAAATTATTAGTGACAGTTTTTTTTAATCACAAATTGCTGTTATTAGTCCTGTCGCTATAAAAATCTGCCTTAACAATAAGTGCCGCTGAAATACCTTATTTTTGTAGTGTTCTTCGGGCACACAATAAAAGCAAGAAGAAGATAGTTATGTAAATCGCAAATCCAATCTGACACATTTGATTCCCTGAATGCAAAAAACACATGAAGGCCCTCTACCGCATTATGTTTTCGGGTAATGCAACTGCACAACCTACAATTTTGACTTTTAAGAGATTGTTTGATATGGGTAGCATTATTTGCACTCCATTTTCCTGTAAAAAACACACACATTTCCATCATTCTTGATTGCTGTACTACAAGTATTTGAGTAGGTGAGCATAGGAACCAGAAGAAATTGCAGATAAAAGGTGGCAACAACTTAAGCTTGGATCAAAGCTTTGAAGGCCGGAGAGGAGGAGATAATTGACAAAAACGGAACTCACACATAGAGATATCTGAGAGACGAAGGCAATGGAAGAGAGATATTTACAAGAGAAAGAAAGTTGACAACAAAGAAAACAATTTAAGGCGAGCTACACAAGTTGAGAAAAAGTGAGAAACAGAGGAAGATGGAGGTAGCATTTCCAAGAAAATTCATGAGAGACAGTAACATTTCGATAGCCAGTAGACGGCCTAAGTGATGAAGGCCTAACTCACCAGCAGCTAAACGTCCCCCCGCTCGGGTTTCATCAATCTTAAGAAGAGGAGGAAGGTAATGCCTAATTCAGTCAAATTGTTTAATGATAAGGGAGCTGAGGAAGGGGATCTATATCTTGTATTGATCCGACATATGCTAAATTTAGAGTGCGCATGTGCCCCTGAGATTAAGCCGGTGCTCTAAGAGGCCCGAATACCTAGGTTATAAAAAAAAAGGAGCGCTGAGAAAGAGTTATAATCTATGGGAACCGTTGAATAATACGATCCACGAAATGAAAACAAAAGACTGTTGAAGATTTACAACTATGTGCAACGCACGGTACAAATCTAGTGTGCACGTATTTGCTTCTTAAAATGCTTCCTCGTGCAATTAATGACTCCCTCAAATAAAGGTTGGTGTCAGGCACGACTTTATGTTATAGCTATCTCACTTAAATAAAGTATAGTATATTGACATGTTAAAATAAGACGAGAGCGACATTATTTTTTGTCCCAATCTTCCATACAATAGATCTTATAATCATATACCTACCTTTAGGCGGTTGAATGATCCCATGCGGCACACATCTAAAAAGTGGACGTAATCAAAGCATACCATCAAATGTAGTTCACTTCAACCTTTTGGGATCCATGCTGCGTCGAATAAATATCTGACCATCTGATAGAAAATTCGAGTCGGGAGGGTCAAGTATAAGGCCCGTTGATATCACTAAATTCTATCATTTCAATATGGACCTTAGATTGGATAGAAACAAAGGTTTATGATGAAGAACTCTAATCAAATGGTTAGAATCCCTTGATGAGCACCAATTAAGGTAAACATCAATTTACATAATGATTTGCAACTTGAAATCATCAGTTATGCGTACCTTGGGGGAAAAATATGTGGGCATGTGAGCCTTCATCAATTGAACCAGGTGACTCTCATTAATGCTTGTATTAGTGTCAGGGTACCAATTTCGCGCCTACGTTCAAAACCAACTAAACCCGGTTGACTGCATCTAATCGGAAGATGGAGATCACCTTTTATCACAATCCTCCTCACAATGCATCTTGAGAGCATCAACGTACCATCATATGGTCAATTTTTCATTTCACATGACACAAATTCCAAAAAAGTGAGTCACACTCAAACATAATTTTAAAGTCATTTTTTTGACATCTGTCCCAGGCGGAATCCAAAACTAACCGTCGAATAGTAAGATCCATTGTGTGAAAACTTAGAGCCTAAACCGGTCTCAATCATCTGATTCGGAGAAGTCAATGGGTTTTCAAGGGTTTCAGGCATAGGCGTTTCCAGTAATCCTATAGGCGGATGGATAGCAATCCAATGTGAGATCACCATGAAGGTTGAAGGTGATCTGGCGGGAGATGAATTGGATGGTTGGAGATGTCGATACCACTGACGAGGGTTCATGATTATCATAACCGATTCGCAACAATAATTACGGGCATAGTTGCCAAAATCGGCCAATTATTGAAAAAACCTCAAACCCGATTAAAACGAGTCCTTTTAAAAAATACTCATGTTTTTCAAATAATCTCAATTTTTATGTTTTTTATTTTGTTCCAAAATTTCTCATTTTTATAAAAAAAACATATTTAATTTGGAATGTTTTTAAATATTTTTATTACCTTTTTTCCAAATGGATTTCATTCCAAATTTGACTTAAAATGTGTCCTGAAGTATTCATGGAATTTTATCTTCTTACCACACCGACCAAGCTACATGAAACAAAAGATTAAACGGTTGGAAGGTATGGAACTAAAAGGCAAGCATCTCCTCCATCCGGCATGTATTGACCGCTTTGAATTTGATGACAGAGTTTGTTTTTCATTCCAATCTTCCACACAACGGATCTTGATAACATGGGCGTACCATCCGACCACTAGTTTTAGATTCTACATGGAACACATCTCCAAAAGTGACCCTAAAATCACGTAGAATACATCATGCTTAAATGTGATTTTAGGGCCACCTATCGGGATGTGTGCCACATGAAATAAAAAACTGTCCGTCTGATGTCATGCCCTGATCTCAAAGATCCAACATGTGGAAGATTAAAAACAATCTCCACCGTTTGGTTTAAAGCAACCAATGCATTTCGGGTGGAGGAGCTGGCGTTAGGTTCCAATTTCACCCGGTGTAAATAATGGTACCCTAATATTAATAACTATTGGAGGAACAGTACCTCTATTAGCGCTCACTCGATCTCTGAAAGCACTCACATGTGCAAGGCCTTAAAAATCATTTATTGCTTCATATCTAATGATGGAGATTTTTTTCAACCCTATCTTCCACATCATGGATCTTTGAGATTATGTTCACTTATCACTAGGTCATTTTTTATTCCACATTCACAAATCCCCCAAATATGCCCCTTGAATCCTATCGTACACATCACGCTGGAGCCTAATTCTAGGGCTTTTTTTAGGGAATCAGTGGCTTGAGACCGTCTTGGTCCGGTTTGCAAATGGCCAAATATGGCCTAAGGTAGGCAGGCTAGATGAATAAATGGGTTGGCCTGGCCGATTAGTAAGCCTAGCGGGTATGGGCTAGTTCCACCAACAAGATTAAAAATTAGCATGTTTAACCTCAGTATGAACTCGACCTGAATCCACCAAATGAGTTGTTTTATATAAAAGTTGTTGGGCGGCCCGATTCCCCATCCCAGTCCTACACACCATGGGTCAGGTATGGGATAAGATAAGGCAACTCGGATTCATAAATGAGCTGGCCCGCCCCGGGCTGATTAGTAACCAAGCTGGGTATGGGTTAGCTTCAAGAAGCACAATTATAATTGGCCCGTTTAAGGCCTGACCTGAACCTGGCGCTTCCCGACCCATTGAGACCCTATCCTTAAGCCTGATAATCTTATTATGTTCATAAAATATAGTCAATCAACGAGATGTCCGTAAGGAAATCAACTTACCGGGATTTAGTATAATTGACCCATTTAGCGCCAAACTGAACCTAGCCTGCCCGACCCATTGAGACCCTAATCCATAAGCTTGGTAATCATATGATGTTCACATAATGGATAGGGATCAACATACAGGGATCTCAATGTAACAGGCTTGAGCCCGGTCTGGGCCTTAATGGGTCAGGTATGTGCTGAAGTAGGTAGGCCCGAGTAAAAATAGGACCGACCCAATCAGTAATCAGACCAAGTATTGTCCAGTTCCAAGAGGTTCGATATAATCAGTCCATTAGAGGCCCAGCCCAAATCGTACTGGCCCGGGCCATTGAGACCCGAACATCAGATCGATTGGACGGACCAGATATTCCTAAACACATACTCATTGGTGGATAGAGATGGGGGTACCATTTTAAATCCTAGTCCTAAGCACCATACAAAAAAGAAAGTATATATAGTTTTAACGGTTGAAAATGGTTGATGGTTTGTATGGGGGCGCTATTTCCAATATATAACAGCCAATCGTGGATGCTCTCTTGGGTTCTATCCTTTCTCATGACTTCTCTTGTTCATAACACAACTTCCTATGTTGTAAAAACCAAAAGTTGAAGAACACTAGCTCTTTGCTTCAGGTCTGTTTTATTTTAATATTTTAATTATATTTGTGTATTCTCGATCTCCTTTCTTTTTCAGTATTATAATGCTCAAAAGTGCTAGGGAGTGACTTAAAAAATGATAGAAATTAGATACCGTCTTACCAACTGGAATTTAGCCCATTGATGTTGTTTGTAGTCTCTTTATTCTCTTAGGACAAGATGAATTTAGTTGATGGGTAAGCTAGTTGAATGATATTCTAATGGTGCTACCAGTGTACATATATATGCTGTTTATTTATAGTGATTTGAAAGTAGTTGAAATTGATGAAGAATCATATCTAGTTTAAGAGAAACGAAATAATCTAAGTTCGAATTTGAATAATTATTCTAATTTTTTTTGTGCATTCTCTGTTTTGTTTTTTTTATGGTAATTTTTTGGGCATTCTCAATCTCCCTTTTTTATTACAATGCTCAAAGGCACTAAAAAGTGACTTCAAAATGATAGATGGTACCATCTTGCCAATTGGAGTTGAATCCATTATACTTGTCTTCTCTCTCTCTCTCTCTCTCTCTCTCTCTCTCTCTCTCTCTCTCTCTCTTTCTTTCTTTCTCTTTATATATATATATATATAAATATATAAATTACATTATAGTCTATTTAAATAAATTAATGGTTGTATTTTCAATCTTAAAACAAGATGAATTCAGTTGAATTAGATTCTCTTCTCTTTCCAATGTTTTTATGGGTAAACTAGTAATTGGGATTCTCATTGTACTGCCAGTGTAAATATAAGTAATTTATATTTATATTTTTGGGTAAGAATCAAATATTTTAAGAAAACCCAAGCAATCCAAGTTCAAATTTGATGAAATATTCTAAGACTTAGAAAAAACTTGTCATGATTTATATTTTTGCAAGCTTTCTTTCAATTTACTTCAAGTTATAGTTGAATGAGCTACTATCTGTTTTTTCATTTCCAAGGGAGGAATTTGACCAGAGGAATCTGTTTTTTCTTCTTTATGTAGGATAATAGAATACAAATTTTCTGGTTTTGAGTAAAATAAAAAATGGCTGGAATGGGTAGGACAGATTCCGATAATAGAGCAAGAGTCGGGTCAGTCAAAGCGGCTGTGAGCTTGTATGGAGAAAGAACTGTTGGAGAAAAGGCCGAGAAGAAGAAGACTCATGTGGTTTTTACAGAGGTAAACATGCAATTCTACCCAATCTCTTTGTTGTTGTCTCATAACACAAGTTTAGCATTGTACAATTGACAAATCCTATGTTCTTATCTATGTTTCAGTAAGATTTATAAGAACTTTTTTTTTATTCTGATAACCTGGGTGTACGGGCCTCTTAGAGCAGCCGATCCCAAGGGCACCTGTGTGCCCAAAGTTTGCACGTGTCAGGTCAGCAAAGGATACAATCCCTAGGGTGACCTCAAGGGGGGTATTCGAACTCAGGTATCCAGCTTCTTGAGGCAGGTACCTGGCAATCGAGCCAAACCCCTTGGGGTTTGATTTATATGAACTTTTGTTGCCATTCTCTACGAAGTGTTAGAGACCCAAAATAATAAGGGCTGAACTTCCTGCTAAATTAATGCCTAGGTGCTCTCAGTGTTATGGGTTAGATCCTTAACAAATGGTAGCAGAGTCACCACCATGTCTCAGGTTCAAGTCCCAGAAGGAGCCTTGAAAAGGGCTACCTAGAGCCTGCAAAAAAGGTACCAGAGTCAAAGCTGCCACAGCGTGAGGCCCAACGGACAATGACCGCGGAGTGTGGGAGTGCATTATGACCACAAAGTAATAAGGGATTTACTGTCCACTCCAATAACACCTAGGTCCTTTGTTGTATTTATTAGGTCTTAATTCATTCCACTAGCCAAAATGTTAGGTTCTCACCCCGACCCAACCGCTGTGTCCCTTGCACCTCGGGTTTAGCCTCATATGCTTATGTTGCATTTGTTTTTTATATTAAGCTTGAATGCTTCTACCCTTTTCTCCTTAATCTATTTCTGAAAGCTTGTAGGAATCCCATGGTATCATTTGGTGAATACCGAGTAATAAGCTATCATTAAACCACTGTGGTATCATACTAGCATGTTGTATATAGGTTTCTTATCTCGTTGTTCTTTTGTTCTTTATCTAATCCCAGGGCTGGATCACAGTTCAATGGACTGCAATTGGTTAAAAAACAGAACATAGTTGCATATTTCTGCTTCATCATTTACTAAAACCTCTTAATAAGACCATCTTCACCAATGAATGGAGTCACCCAATGAGTCGATAACAAAGTACGTGTTAAGGACCTAACCATTACACCCAAAGCATCAAGAGTTAATAAAACAGAAAGTTATTTGAGATCGTAGCACACCAATCTCCACTGACATCTGCATTGTCCCACTCTATGACGCCTTTTTCTGTGATACCCAGTGTTACCTAGAAACATGGCACGGGTTCCAAGTTCAAGGTGCCCATAGATGATTGGCACACCAATTTCTAAAGATTCTAATACGGCCACATGCCCTTAAGAAAAATAAATTAAATGAATAAAACATATATCAAAAAAATATTGAAGGGAAATCTTAGAGAGACAATTAAGATATGTAATAAAAAGATACATAATATGCGTCATGAACCTAATTAAAAGTATTATATTATGAAAATCGTTTTGAATGACTCAAACCATCTGTTTAGAAGTTATTAAACTTTATACATTTTTTTTCGTTAAATGAAGTTCATTTATCGTTGTCAAAACGATGAGAATTGTTATGGTATTATGTAGTATTTTCATATCCATCTAGAAGTTTCATGTTGCTTGAAGAGTGATGAAGTGTTGGCACATGTGCCAAGTGCCACCAAGTGTCGGCATGGAAAAAATCCCAAAAGTAGAAGTGCCAAGGTAATACTACTGATACCCTTAATGGAGGCCTGAGGTTAGCCCTTTTCCCAATTCGCCCCTTCCCGGACATGAGCCCCAATAGGTGGTGTTGGCTTTGATACCAATGGTTAAGGATATAATAAATTCATCAAAAGTACCTAGGCATTAATTGAGCGAAAAGTTTAAGCCCTTATTACTTTGAGGTTGCAAAACTATGTATACTGATTATCTTAGGAACAATTGCTTTGTTCAGTTGTTCAATGTTTGTTCTTTGTTTTGTCAAACTCAACTTTCTTATTTCTCACCAAAGAATCAACTCCCGTCAAACGACAAGAAATTTTAACATATTCATCAAGACTAACATATTCATCAAGACTAAGGAAATTCAATGATCAATTCTAATTCTTCAAATTGAATACCACCATTCATTTCATTCGATTCGAGCATTTTATATATGTTTCTTGTTTTCTTGAGCTGATGGTTATTACTTTATGGCATGCGTCCGAAAGAATACATCTTCAAAAGCGAGAGAACTTCATATCGCGAAAAGGGACATTGGAAAGTTCAAGGATACTAGAAAATCAGCAGAGACCACAAAAGCTCGAGCAGAATCTGAACTCTTTAATGCTAGGAAGACAGTGAAAGATCTCAGTCAACTGATCGATGAAAAAAATTTGAAAGTGAAAGAACATAAGAGAGAGATTCTAAGAATGAGTAAACAAGATGGACGCGAAAAACAATGGCCGCTATCTGTGAATGAAGCGAATAGTGACCAATACATGGAAGTGTTGAGGGAGCTAGAACTAGTAAAACAAAATTTGAGCAAGATCAAGCTCGACGTGGCTTCTGTTTTAGAATCAAAAGGACAAACAGAAAAGGAAACGGGGTCCTCAGTTTCTAGAGCTAGGTCCTATTCAAGCTCTGTGGAAGCCCTTCAGAAAGAGATAGAGAAAACTGAGGAAGAGCAGTTACTCGTCGAGCTGGCTAGAATTGAGGCTGTTAGAGAGTATAAGGAAATCGAAGCTGAAAGAAAGTCTGAAGCGGTCAAATTTTCAACAAGTGTCGAAAAAACCCGTATGCGAATCAAAGACCTTGTTCATGAAATCAACCACGCGAAGGACATCGAAGAGATGCTCGAAATGACTGCTTCAGATATCAATGTGTTGCAAAATGAACTAAAATTAGTAAAGGCAATGGATAAAACTTCAGGAAAGAAGGTTGGGGAGAAGGGTGATGAGGAATCTGTGGCTTATACTTTGTTACAGTCTGCCACGGCCGAATTGAAGTCTGCAAAAGAGGAATTGGCGAGTATTAGAGAGGAAGGATTCCAGTTCATGGCGTCGATGGACATCATAAGAGAAGAACTGAGACATGTTTCCACCGAAACCACCCGATTGAGGAGCATTGAATTGAAAACAGACTCTACCGTTCAGAATCTCAATTCGAAGATCCTCAAAGCCAAGTCAAAACTAGAATCCGTCTCTGCGGCCGAGGAAAAGGCCAAAGCGATCGTGTTCAATCTATCAGCTACACTACAACAGTTACAAACCGAAACCCAAGTAGCAAAGAAAGAACGAGAGCTAATTAGTGAAGAAACTACCAGCATCAAAGTAGAAATTCAAAGAACGGAGTCGGACATTGACACAGCAGAGGAGAAATTGGCAGCTACCGTTAAAGAGCTCGATGCGGTGAAAAGATCGGAAGCAATAGCTCTCGAGAATCTGAGAACTCTTACCGAGAAAACCATGAGGGATAGAGCCTCATTAGCTCTTCACAGCTCAACTATAACTGTTTCAAAATATGAGTACAAGTACTTGACTAGGCGAGCAGAGGAAGCAGAAGAAATTGCAGATAAGAAGGTGGCGGCAGCTCAAGCTTGGATCGAAGCGCTGAAGGCCGCAGAAAAGGAGATATTGATGAAAGTTGAACTCACACGTAGAGATATCAGAGAGACGAAGGCGGTGGAAGAGAAAAAGAATTTTACAAGAGAAAGAACATTGACATCAAAGAAAGCAATCGAAGGCGAGCTGCGCAAGTTGAGGAAAAGTGAGAAACTGATGGATATGGAGGTAGCATTTCCAAGAAAATCCATGAGAGACATCCACATGTCAGCTGCCGATAGACGACCTAAGTTACGAAGGCCTAACTCACCAGCAGCTAGACAGCTACCCCGCGCAGGTTCCATCAATCTTAGGAAGAGGAAGAAGGTAATGCCAAATTTAGTCAAATTGTTCAAGAATAAGGGAGCTGAGGAACAATTATAATCTTTGTGGCCTGTAGAAGATTAACTACCCACGAAATGAAAAGGAAAGGATTGTTACGGTTTCAGATCAAGCCTCGGGTGGATATCGGCTCCTGACGAAATCAGAAGGTAAAGGTTGTTATGATTTCAGATCCAGCCTTAGATGAATATCATGCCATTATAATTCAGAGGATTTTATTAATCTATGCTAATTATTTTCAGATTATATGCGTCTACTTTTTTCGGAGTATAAGAAGATTGATATGGATCACCGATCTTTATTTGTAGTTATGGATAGTTTCATTTTTCAACTTTGTTCACTTTCCCGCCTATGATGTTTGGACCATCCATCAAAGTCAAACTCATCAACCAAATATTTTCCAACCATGTTTTGGGGCAGAAATACAAGTTAAAGAAATGGTTTGACTTGAATTTTTGTAGCCATCCGAACTTTTTTTTTTTAATAGGTAACCTGCGACCTTGTTGTTGCTATCTTGTCAACCTTCCGTTGTGCCACTAACCCTTTCTTCTATATCTTCTAATTTAAATGAAAAACAGAAGGGTTTTTTTGGACATTTCACTTGGCCAGCGGTCACATGGAAACGACTTAGTTTGGAGTCGTTCGTTTCTACACATATTAAAACTATAGGGCCGAAATTGTAATGTCGTAGATATGAGGGCCGAAATTACAAATTTTCCTTTAAAATATAACTGCAAAAGATTAGACCTAAATATAATATTTATCATGTGATTAAATATAGTCCAAGGATTTTATTTGATTCAATAGTTGACTATAATATATCATATGACAAGTATCATTTTTTGCTCCAATCTTATGCACCGGAGATTTATAGATCACGGATTTCAAATCAGATGGGCCAAATTATATTTTTACATATCACATGTACCTAAAATATAAATTCTTTCTTGAAATTTTGTGGAAGGGCCAACTTTTCGAGTGCAAGTAATGGCTCCCTTTTGGGACCTACATTACTTGAATAACCATCCAAGCTTATGATTTGAATTACGAAGTCAAGTCCATAATGTAAAAATCTTTTTGCTACGAATCGACCTGAAAATCAATCTCTATAATCTGATTCAAGATAGGCAAAGGCCAACATTTGGTTTGATGGTTTGACTGCATTGAATTTGATGAAAGATATCATTTTTAGTTCTTTGACACCAAATTACACCGTAGCCCTGACATAAGATGAATTATATGATTTTTCGGGTGACATCATTTTTACAACTATGTGCACTGGTACAAATCTAGTGTGCAAGTATTTGCTTTTTAAAATGCTTTCTTGTGCATTTAATGGCTCCCTCAAATAAAGGCTGGCGTTACTATTGCACAATTTTATGTTATAGCCATCTCACTTTAAAAGTAAACCCTGTTGACATGTTAGGATAAGACGAGGGACATTATTTTTTGTCCCAATCTTCTATACAACAGATTTTGCGATCATATGCCTACTGTCTAAGTGGTGCGATGAATGCATGTGGCACGCATCCAAAAAGTGGACATAATCAAAGCTTTCCATCAAATGTAATTCACTTCAACCTTTTGGGATTTGTGCCACATGGAGTAAACATCTGATCGTAAATTCGGGTTAGGAGGGTCGAGTATCAAGCCCGTTGATATCCCCAAATTCAATCCAAGCACTTTAATATAGACCTTAAATTGGATATAAATCAATGTTTATGATGAAGAACTTTGATCAAATGGTTAGAATACCTTGATGAGCACCAATTTCCGTGAACATCAATTCACATAATGATTTGCGACAGGATAAGTTGGATTCATCAGCGATGCGTGCCCTCGTTGAAAAAATAAGTGGGCATGTGAGCCTTTGGTCTATTGAGGCATGTGACCAAGGGTCAAAATTTTGGGTTTCCTTTCAGAAGGGATTAAAACCGAAATTTTGGCCAAAAATTTCAACCCCATGTAAAAATGATTGAAATTTCGGTCCCATACTATCGTTTCAATGGGGACTGAAACCGATAATTTCGACCAAAATTTTGGTCATTTCGGCCAAAATTTTGATCCCTTGCATATGACTCATTAGTGCTTGTATTACTATTAGGGTACCTTTGTTCGTGCCCTACACAATTGCTAAAATGCCTACGTTCATAGCCCACTAAAATCAGTTGACTACATGGAATCATGAGAAGGAGATCGCCTTTCATTGCAATCTTCCTCGCAATGCATGTTGAGAGCATCAGCTTACCATCAGATGGTTAGTTTTTTATTTCATATGGTATAGATTCCAAAAAAAGTGGGTCAAGCTCAAAAGGGATTTTAAGGCCATTTTTTTGCATCTGCACCACGCGGAATCCAAAACTGACCGTCGGATAGTACAATCATGATCTCAAGATCCATTGCGTGAAAGATTAGAGCGTAAACCGATCTCAATCACCTGATTCAAAGAAATCAACGAATTTTAGCGGGTTTCAGGCATAGGCGCTTTCAATAATCTTATAGGCAGAAGAGAGACGCCAACACTCGATCCATGATGACCTATTGGTAATAAACCAAAGTCCCCTACCAACTGCGCCCACAATAATTACGGGTATAGTTACCAAAATCCATGAATTATTTATAAAAAACTCAAACCCCTTTAAAATGCCTCCTTTTAAAAAATACTCATTTTTTAAAATTTCTCGATTTTTATGTTGCACCTAAACACATTTTTTTCTGAAATTTCTCATTTTTATCAAAAAAATATTGATTTTTGAATGTTTTAAAAAGAGGTCCCGAATCATCCCAGTTAAATTTGTTGCGGCAAAATATTTATGGTGGAACCGGTTGGACCAAGATTAAATTTCTGTGTGGGAAAAGATGAAGACCTACCTAATGGTGACCATTTCTTCCCATCCCTATGCGACAAACATCTATCACCGGTGTTCCATTTATAATTCTTAATGCTATATAAAAGCAAAAATAGTTTACTGTTATATGAGCGTTGCTCCATTTATAATTCTTACTGCTATATAAAAATAAAAATACGTGTTTTCACACGTATTAAGATCAATTAGTCTCTCATAAATATTAGGACCAAATTGCCCCTAACTAGCTTAAAATTAAAATTAAAATAGTTTCTGTCAAACTTTGTTTTCACATGTATTAGGACCAAATTGCCTCTCACACATTAGGACCAAATTGCCCCTAACTAGCCTAAAACCATAGTGAAAAATTTCGCTGAATTTGGCAAAATTTTGCGAAATGGGGGTCAAGTGAAAAATTCGGGACAATTTCAATTTTTCCATATTTTTTGGTAAATTTCGATAATTTTTTTTATATATTTTAAATTTTTTTAAAAAATATTAAATATATATATATATATATATATTTTATATTTTTAATCCCCGAAAATTTCCCAATATTTTTCCGAAAGGTATCGAAATTAATCCGAAATGTACTAAAAGGACCTCCCACCGAAAAATTTCTGAAAACGAAATTTGTCACTATGCCTAAGACTAAAATTAAATTTTTTTATAAAAAAAAAACTTAATTTGTTCTTAACATAATAATCACTACAAAACCCAAGACTATTAGCGGCAGCCAAAAACTGACGCTATTATCAAAAAACTGCCGCTAATACCCTTGACGCTAATAGTCTTTAATAAGTTTTGGTTAATAGCGATAGTTTTTTGGAGCAAAAAACTGCTGCTAATACTTTATTTTTTAAAAAAATTGCTGCTAATACTCTATTTTTTTATGGTCAATATTTAACCTAACTAAATATTTTTTGTGGAAAAAATTGATTTGTTAATTAAGAAATATGGACAGAGAGGAGAGGATGGCATGAACAATAAAAACACAAAATAAGGTACTAAAATCAAAAACCAAAATTTCTTTAAATAAAAAATTCAAAGGCCCATCATAAACCCTATTACTTTTCTTTTTTTATAGCAATTGAAAAAAATTAAAATTAGTTACCACCTACACAACTTGATCAGTGGAGATTGATTTTGATATATAAATCTGGCCTTCAATCAAACCCTTGCACAGGCTTCCTAAATAACTTTCATAAAGAGTTGAACAAACAGTATCTACTAAAGCAAAAGCTTCGGAATTCAAAAGCAAATTTCGAATAGCCCATTTCTGCTCTGGAAACTGAGTTACAGCTCGGAAAGTGGTGTTTCTTGTGTTCGGTAATATAGATGGGACCCACACCAAAGCTAGCCTTTTCTGAGTAGGGGACACTTTTTGATTTCCTAGAATTTTGGTCAGAAATACTCAGAATCTTAGTAGAGTTGAGTATAGTTTGCCCACTTACACTACAAAAAATAAAATTATTAGCGGAAGCCGAAAATTGGCGCTATTAGCAAAAAAATTGCCGCTAATAGTCTTAATAGGCTTTAATAATTTTTTTGTTAATAGCGGTAGTTTTTTGCTACGAAAACCTGCCGTTAATAGTCTTATTTTTTGTAGTGTTATCAACACCGTATAATCCCCTGGCACCTACATTGGTACGGCTACTATTCTATTTAAAATTGGAAGTGACCCAACTTTCTCCATGCTACAATCACCTCAATTAAACAAAGGGAAATCGTTGATTGCTTCAAATCAATGATGACAAACATTTTTTTGTCCCAATCTTCCACAATAAATCTTGAGATCTTGGGCCCACTATCAAACGGTCAGATGATGATTTTTAGTTGGCGCACATCCCAAAAATTGCATGTGACTTTGTTTGATGGTATGGGGTCACGTTCACTTTTTGGAATGTGTGCCACATGGAATCAACCTCTGACTATTGGATAGTGTGATCTCCAGATCTATTGTGTGGAAGATTGAGACAAAAAACAATCGTCTGATTTGAAGAAGTCAACGGATTTTTCCACCATGTTTTAGTCAGGTAGGTGAAGCATAATATGATTTGGTATTACCGCCATCCTTATTAAATCCTTACATTTTTATCTCAAGGATTAGTTATATATGTCTTCTATCTCCTTTCGTTATATTTTACTTTATTTATTTATTTTTTCTAAAGAAAAATGAAATATGATACCTTTATTTATAGCCCAAAATCCGTCCTTTCCAACCCATGTTTTTACGTGATTAAATCATTGAGTGCTTTGTATTAGATGGTAGAGATCATTTTCGTCTTAATCTTTGACACAATCGATCTTGAGATCATGGTCAGACCATCAAAAGATCAGATTTTGTTTACATATGACAAACCTCCTGAAAAGTGATCCAAGAAATCATGTTTGACGTACGCCATGATCATGTTTATTTTGTTGACGTGTGTCATATGGAATAAAAATTTGCAATGGTCCCATGATCATGTTCATTTGCAATGGTCCCATGATCATGTTCATATTTGCAATGGTCCCATGATCATGTTCATTTTTTAAGTACGCACATGATTATGTTTATATGGCGTTTGAAAATTTTGCTTGGTAAAATTGTACTTTAATAATTATTCTCTGTGTGGATTGTAAATCTGAAAAAAAAAATTAACTACTAGTAAGTACGTGAATGTAGCCCATTGCAATCATTTGAACGGTCATATAATGTCATCCACTTAAATAAATTTGAGCTTTTCAATTAAGTTGCTTTCAATCGTAGTTGGTTAATGAAGAATGTACTTCCCTTATTTGTACAAGCTTCTTGATGGTATTATTATGATAGGAGACAAAAGGATAATTCAATGAATCAATTTTACACAATTGCACCGATGGAAGTATTCAGTCTCCCATGGATTGTGCATTGGCAAAAAATAACCTTCAAATATATACGGCATGGTATCAGATGCACTACGTTATTCCTACAGTCATATGACGTCCCTACACTAGACTGATTCTGTGCTTTTCTGCTGTTCATGGGAAAAGCCAGGAATCATAATATTTCTGAGGCCTAAAAGAATATACTTGGGAATAGCCAGGAATCTGAATTGGCCAGAATCTGCAGGAAGTTGACTTGTCAGGAATCAGAGCTTCTCTGAGAAAAGTGGAAAAATACCCGAACATGGCGTAAAATTTATCTTTAAAAGGTTTTTAAAGTACAAGGAATCACATGCAATACTTGCCTCTACCCTTTACACGCGTCCCAACTTTGCAGTGAAGCTTTGGTAGTGTAATGGGCCTCTTTACCTTTTGAATAAGGGACCGACTATCGTAACCGTCGTTTAAAAACCAAATGATGTTTAACGATCTTACACCATTTATTGGCTTATGATCTTAGAAATTTTTATAGTTAAATTTTGTTGTCATCAATTGAAGGGCTATGGGTACAAAAATTGCACTTTTTGGGAGATTCTAACCATCTGATATGTGCACTCTAATATCAACGGTTGTTCTTAAGTTTGATGATTGATATTAAAGTTCACCAATCGGATGGTTTACATCCACTTAGAAGCATGGTCCTTTGACTGGGACATGTTCCAAGGATGGATTGCCACTTGGGAAATTTAGATTGATCATATATGTGTGCCACTTGGCACAATGATCAATCACACTTCAATGGACAATTTAATGGTGGAAGATTACTTAAACACCATTTGGTGTACACTTTTTGGGGGTTTCGAACCTTCCGTTCTGTGCACTGTAATATCAACGGTTGTTCTTAAGTTTGATGGCTGATAATAAAGTTCATCGATTAGATGGTTTACATCCACTTAGAAGTATGGTCCTTTGGCTGGGACATGTTCCAAGAATGGGTACTTGGGCAATTTAGATTGATCATAGATGTGTGCCACATAGCACAATGATAAATCACACTTCAATGGAGAGTTTAATGGTGGAAGATCATTTAAACACCATTTAGTGTTTAAGTCTCGGTCATGAGCCATTATAATGGGACTGACTATCTTGATCGTCATTTAACTTATAATCAATTGAAGGGCTATGGATCCAAAAATCACACTTTTTGGGAGATTCGAACCATTCGATCTGTGCACTCTAATACCAACGATTGCTCTTAATTTTGATGGCTGATATTAAAATTCACCGATCGAATGGTTTATGCTCACTTAGAAATAGGAATAGTGCACACCAGCTCACCCAATTGTTATTTGATTGATGTTGGCTGAGTTCCAAACCAATATTTAATACCCTTTCTTTATTTAATTTTTTTAAAAAATATATTAAAAATAATAAATATTTGCAAAGGATATTTTATCCGATTTATATTAGATAAATATGGGCCGATATGACCGGGTATGGGCGGATAGATATTTGACCTAATTGACCTGATTTTCAACCCTATATTAAAACAGGGGTATATACCGACTCGGAAGTGGCCTAACCGGATATCCGTCTCCAAAGATAGTGACCTTTACTTTTAACCCCATACTATTGGCCGGTATCTACTTTTCTCACATCTTGACTTCGTATCCCGTCTTTTTAAATATAAGTTTCTTAAAATTATATAGTGCCTTAAATTCACCCACCAAATTTTTTACTTCACCCACACTAAAACATATTGACTACTTTGAATATGATTTTGGAGATTGTTTTTTTGTTTCAATCTTTTAGGCGATGGATAATGAGATCATAGGCATACCATCGTAAGGTTAGTTTTTTATTTCACATGGCACACAATTAAAAAAAGTGTTAGGTTTGAGTGTGATGAGTTCTACGTGATATTAAGGTCACTCTTGAAATGTGTGCCATATGAAATAAAAAACTATGAAAAATGATCTCCACCATCCGATTCAAAACAGTCAATGGATTTTTGTGTGGGTGAATAGAGCTAATCTTTATTAATTATTTCTTAAATATGACAATCATACCCTTATGGTTTCAATTTATCAAAGTAGTCCAATTTTATAGTCTTTTGCGGCCCATGTCCTCCTTATATAATAAATATCGACATAGTTGCTATTAGCCTATTACGTGCGCTTGCACAAACATTATAGATCATGTTCGTAAGCACACTACAAAAACTTAGACTATTAGCGGCAGTTTTTGGTTGAAAAAAACTGCCGCTATTAACAAAAAAATTATTAAAGGCTATTAAGACTATTAGTGACAAGGGTATTAGCGGCAGTTTTTTTGTTAATAGTGACAATTTTTGGCTGCCGCTAATAGTCTTATATTTTGTAGTGGCATTAAAAGTATAGGTTCTGATACTAGTAACTCATCAATAAATTTGGGGTTCGCCTAGAAATACCACCGATAACTCACCACCAAATTTGGTGGTCATCAATCCATTTCGATTTATATTTAAAAAAATTAGAGATATATAGTATTAGTATTCATAAAAGATATACATTGTATATAGTATGCTACTTGATATTTTTGCTTTTTTTATTGCTTTGATCATGATCTAATGATGTAGCTTCCTCTTACTTCAGTTCACAATTCATATTGTGATTTGGTCTGTGCCCAACTAATATAATTTGATCATTGAGCTAAGGGTATAACTTCATCTTACTTCAGTTCACAGTTCATGTTGTGATTTGGTCTATGTCCAACCCTCAGTTTAAAGTCATGTGACACCCATCAAGTAATTCTATATACACTCATTTGATATATAATTTAGTTTCACATAATTGATCTAGAGATCACGGTCCACCCATCAAACGATTATATATTGATTCCACATGGCATGCATATCCAAAACTAACTAAAAAAACTATTAATAGTCCACCAACTAAATCTATATGCACTCATTTGATAAAATACCTTATTTTTATTATGTAAGTATTAAATTTCTTATAAGAATTGTTATTTTCATAAAAAAATCACTTATAATATATTGTTGCTTCTTTCATTCGTGCAAATTTACTTGTGGTCCTCCCATAAATATCTGAAAAAAATATTTGATCATTCTCTTACTAATATATCTTTCATTCATAAAAGGTATATATTTTAATTGGTGCAATTGTGGGAATAGTTATTCTAAAAGCGGCCACATGGCGGTCATTTTTTTATAAGGTTTTCTTCATGTTCCATAGTTGACAATATAATTTATAGTATTATTTATTTATTTATTATTATTATTATTATTATTATTATTTTTTTATCTTTAATAAATCATAAAACATAGTAACGAATACTGAAATACTAGATTTTTTTCATGTTCAAATGACTTGATAGATGTCTAAAAATCAAGTTTAATCATTTAAAGGTCCAAAACTCTTTTTACTAGTAATGTAATAAAAGTGTCCTGAAGCTTTCATGGAGTTTTATCTTTCTTACTACATAGACGAAGTTACATGGAACAAAAAATTAAAGGTTTGGAAGGTATGTGAATATGCTTCAACTACAAATCGAAGGCAAGGTTGTTATGCACGATTTATGAAGACTCGACGATGGCTATTAAGGGTATTATCGGGTCGGTTCGAGTCGGTTTTGAGGCAAAACTGAAACCGAACCGATAACTATCGGTTTCTATTTTATGAAACCAAAACCGAACTGATAAGGTTCAAAACTGAAACCGAACCAATAACTATCGGTTCGGTCGGTTTTCGATTTCTAAATCTCAATTTTAATTTTTCTTTTTATTAAGAAGTCATTGCCAATTCATAAGAGTCAGATCACTGAAGACTCTGTAGGTGGTTGCCTATATTGCTAATTCGCTATTAACTATTCAAAAGTAGGTGTTTGATCTGATGGCTAAGAACATTTTTAAGAAATTAATGCACCTATCGGACAGTCCAGATCGATGGGCAGATGCACCGATTATTAGTATACACTGAAGGTCTCGATGACATAAATCCATACAATATTACAGTTCAATCATCCACAGGTAGGCCGCCTTTCGATAGAAGACAGCCCGAAAGTAGAATGTCAAACAATCCTAACCATCTAATTGCATATCAAATTTTAGACAGTTGATCATCAATTTTCAACCATCCATTTAGCAATCCTTTGATCTGTGAAATGTCGAGCATTTTTCAAATGCATGACATGGGTTGCCAATATTTATTGCCCAGATCAATCAGATTCATGACACATGACCCTTCATAATTATTTCATATTTTCATTACATTACAACTTGTATATATATTCAGAAGGCAGTGCATGAACAAGATCCATCTAAATACATGCATACAGATAAAAGAAAAATCATATCAAGATCCCAATAACTTCACAGAACCCCAATCTTAGACATGCACCTCCATTGGTTTCTTATCGGTTTGGTTTTAGTTTTTTAACGTTAAAACCAAAATCGAACCGATAACTATCGGTTTCTATTTTTCGAAATCAAATCAAATTGATATGTCCCAAAACCGAAACTGACCTAAATTTCGGGTCAGTTTCAGTCGGTTTGGTCGGTTCAGGTTGGTTTCTGCACAACCCTAATGGCTATCGACCAACACTAAAAGCAGGGAAAATTGTGACCTCAAGCATCTCTTCCATCCGGGATGCATTGATCGCTTTGAATCTGATGACTAAGTTTGTTTTTCATTCCAATCTTCCACACAACAGATCTTGACAACATGGGCATACCATCATACAACTAGTTTTTGATTCCACGCGGAACACATCTCCAAAAGTGACCCTAAAATCATGTAGAATACATCATGCTTAAAAGTGATTTTAGGGTCACCTTTCGAAATGTGTGCCACATGAAATAAAAAACTGATCGTCTGGTGTCATGCCTTGATCTCAAGATCCATCATGTGGAAGATTAAAAACAATCTCCATCATCTAGTTTAAAGCGGCAATTGCATTTAGGGTGGAGGAGATGGCGTGACGTTCCAATTTCACCTGGTGTAAATAATGGTACCCTAATATTAATAGCTCTTGTAGGAAGGGTACCTCTATTAGCGCTCACACAATCTCTGAAAGCACCCACATGTGCAACCCCTTCAAAATCAGTGATTGCTTTGGATTAGATGACATAAATATTTTTTCAACCCTATTTTTCACATCATGAATCTTGAGATCATGTTTCACCGACCAGTCGGTCAATTTTTCATTCCACATCTCACAGATCCCAAAAAAATGCCCCTTGAATCCTATTGCACGCATAACTTTCAAATGTGATTTTAGGACATTTTTTAGGGGATTAGTGACATGTGGAACAAAAAATGGACCGTTTGATAGATGCAGAATTATCTCAAGATCCATTGTGTGGAAGATTAGAGTGAAACACAACATCAATCATCTGATCCGAAGTAATCAATGATTTTGAACGGTTTTCCGGTGTGGGCGCTTTCAGAGATTGCGTGGGCGGTAATAGAGGTACCGTTGTAGGAATGGTCGGCGCTTCTCATCCCCACACGGCCATTATCTCCAAACATATAACATTGAGATGGTATTAGGTACCCACCCAGAGCACAAAGGACGGTGCATGAGTCCATATCTCTTTACAAAATTGGTCAAGCTTGAGAGATAGAGATATTTGATCCCCATAAGGCCATTATCTCCAAACATATTGAGGGCCGGGGATATGCGCCCTCGCGTAGAGATATCTCTGTGCATATTGATAGGAGCTCGACATGTAGCGCCTCTGTCGCTGATGCAACAATCCCTCATTTTTCTCATTTTATCCCGCTTTAACCATGATTACCACTGACAGAATTAGAAAGGCAAAGCGTGGTGAGGCACTCGGGGTATGTGCCTGACATCGTGATTTTTTCATATTTATATTCAATAGGACATACAAGAAGACAAACTGATTCAAAATGCTTACGCTTCTATGAAGGAGGCGATTGCGCTTCCTATACGGAGCGCTATCGTGACGTCTGATGTAATATCATTAATTAACATTGTCAAACGATTAAATGAAAAGCGGCGCATGATATCGTGGTTTTCAATAGTTATCATTATGTTTGAAAATTACTATTTAAGGCGCCTCATCGGGGAGATCACCTGCGCTCCTTGCACTTACGCTTCGGTACGAAGCGCTTTTGCTTTGTATAAGACAAACAAACGCTTCTTTATTGAGCGCATGCGCGACTATGTCAAAGCGTTTGCGCTCTCTTTGTGAAATGAAAGACGCCTTCCTTATGACACATAACGTGTCTGACCTTCATTTATTATCATCGTCAGAACATTAAATGAGAAGTGGGGCATGACTTCGTGGTTCTCAATGGTAATCATTACCATTTGATTTGACTGTTTGAGAGACCCCTTCAGGCACCCATTTAGGGAAACTATTTATTGGCCGAATGTTTAGCATTTATTGCTCAAATGTTGAGCATTAATGATACTTCTGTCAAAACAAGTTTGGTTCCCCTGGGAAGCGCTAGTGCTCAGGTAAGAAGCGTTGACGCTATCTTCTGTTAGTGCTTGCGTGACAAGCAGGAAGTGTTAGCACTTTGTACATGGTACGAAGCACCCCAAATTTTAACACGTAGCACCATTTTGTGGGAAGCAACGCCCGAACGTATTTCATTTATTACCATTGTCAGAACATTAAATGACGAGCAGGGTGAGGAGGACGAGATTATTGCGCCTAACATCGTGTTATGTAATGACCATCATTCTCATTCGAGAAAAATATTTAAGGCAGGAAATTTGTGAATTACAAATTCATAAATTACTTTTTACCTTTGCCCTCCCAATTTTCATCTTCCTAGAGCGCAGTAAGAAACATCAAAGCGGCGAAACCATATTTCTGCATCTAGTAACAACGTGTGTGTCATTTTATTTACATCCCATTTTAAAAATACCAAATAGAAGCATCATCCCTTCCATTCCATAGATGAAGCATTTGAGCCTCATGTATGGGCGGGGGTGCCTCACCGCTCTAATTTTTAGAGCGTTGACGCTCCAACATTTGAGACGCTTGTGCCTGTAGATGGAAGCGAAGCCGCTCCTATTATTAGTACCTTATTCTCTAAACTTCTCCTTTTTTTGTTTCACATATTTTGAAGATGGTTCTTAAGACTCCAGCGGCTAAGTGCACCATCCGAAAGTGTTGGGTCATTTATGGCGCGACAACTGAGGGAAGGAAAAATCTGCTTAAGGATTTGGTCTTCGGTGTATTCTTTGTGACTTCAAAGGGTGTGATAAGCATCAATAGCCTCCTGGATGCAATCATTAAGTTCTGGGACCATGACAACGTTTGAAATTTTAGGACTGGCAAGTTTGACATTATCAAATTTTGAGCCCTCGATTTTGCTTTGATAATTGGTCTTCGAATGACCAACCCCTCTCGTTACCCTGCAAAGGTGGAGATTCCCAAAGAACAGACCATTAGATATAGGTTTTTCAGGGGCCTCAAAGATATAAATAGGGGACACATCTTTGATGCCATTGAGAGTCTCGACCAGGATGCTGACGAGGACTTTCTGAAACTCGATTTGTTGTTCGTCCTCGGCACCGTCCTCTTTCCAAACATAAAATACACCCTCGAGAATCCCCACCTTGACTTCGTTGATGATTTCCCAAATTTCAACGAATATCCATGTGGCCATTTTGAGTACAATCACCTTCTAATGTGAGTCGACGAAGCGAAGCGGATGAGGGGTATAGCTGAGAAAGCAAAGGCAGCGCAGGATTACAGTATTTACGGCTGCACTATTGCCTTGCAGGTAATGTCGTATCCCAAAATTTCCTATTTTATTTCCTATGAAGCTTTGACAATTATCAAAGTTATCAAATATTTATTTTATCTTTCTCAGATATGGGCATACGAGATTAACGACAGGTGCGCCCCACCGAAGGTTGCTGGTGACGCCGCTTCCCAAGACTGCTGGAATGGGAAGTAAATGGCAAAATGAGGAAATCGTACATCGTGAACTTCAAGCACAAGGTAAATTTGATACGAGGCGATATCGCATCTAAGTATAGGCGTTGTCGCTATAATGTAGAAGCGCAACTGCTTCTAAATGAAGAGATGGCGCGTCTAACATGAGCGCAATCGCTTCGAAATGAAGCCACGATGCCTCTAACACGAGTGTAATCACTTCTTAAGGAAGTGTTAGCGTTATCCCAAATTTTTTTTCAGTCAAAAATAATATAGAATATCTATAATCTCATAGGCCATCTGTGCTCGGGAACTGGAGGCCACAATCTCTAAACGGATCTTGCCTGTAGTAGAAGCTGTATTGGGAATAAGGCAGATATCTACAGAAGCGGGTGAAGGATCCCTCTCTTTACTATGCGGAAGAAGAAAATGGACATTGATGTTATTAGTGTGTCAGGCGAGAAAGAGGCAGAGAAGAAGAAGTAAAAGAAGAAGAGGAAGAAAAAGAAGAACCCAAATCTTGTAAGTCCGAGAAATAGCGAATTGATGAAAAATAGAAGCAATTTGCCGAATAAAGAATTACAGACTGTGAGAGGATAATCAGAGAGTAGAGCAAAGTCTTCAACGACCTCCGTGTAAAGGTTCTTCAGTTGGAACAAGAGAACCAGAAACTAAAGGTAAAGGTTCTTCAATTGGAATAGGAGAACCAGACATTAAATGTAAAGGTTCTTCAGCTTGAACAGGAGAACCAGAAACTGAAGGGTCAGAATGCCATGATCTTGAAGGAACAAGGTTATATTAAGAATTAGTTCGCCCTCTTTCAGAATGAACATGCATGTTTATTGGAGGTATCCTTTTATATTATGCTGGATAAATGCTGAACTTGATAAAATTCAACAATGAAGCGTCGATGCTTCGGATGTGAGGTGCCAATGCCTTCACATGATGCGTTAGCTCTTTGGATATGAAGTGCCGACGTCACCATATCAGGCATTGACGCTTCTACATGAGGAAGACACGCTTATCTATGAAGCGATGACGCACTGACTATGATGCGTCGATGCTTCATATATGAAGCGCGAACGCATCTACATATTAATTATTGATTAAACATTAATTGATATTCTTATCATATTGCAGACCCGCAGTGTGGCAGAAAGTCCGCTGGGGCGCATTGATCAGAGATCTGTCTCCCTACGCCAAAGGTTTGCCTCGGCCCGAACCTGGAGTGACTTGAATCGCCTGCCTGAAGGGAAGTGACTACCCCGAGCCTCAACCCGAACCAGAGCTGCAACCACAACCACAGCCCCAACCCGAACCATAGCCTCAGCCCCAACCACAACCATAGACCAAGCCCAACCCCAAGCCCAACCACAACCACAGACCAAGCTCCAACCCCTACCACAACCATAGATTAAGCCCCAGCCCCAATCACAACCCCAACCCCAACCATATCCTTAACCATAATCAGACTCCTAGCCCCACCCAACCCCCCTCCTCCTATCCCTTTCAAACTCGTAGCCCTTACCCAATCAAAAGTCTTGCTTCCACCACATGTTGGTACACACTTTTCTGGGTTCCTTTCGATCCACGAAAGAAGTGGCCCAATTCGGTCCCAAGTGGACTCTGGCTAGGGGCGGTGAAATAATAAATTAAAAAATATTAAATTGTTGAAATTAAAAAGGCGAATATTAAATGGAGAGTACCTGGATGATGCGATTGCTAACTGTAGATATTTATCTGTGACAGCCCGGATTTCGGCACTCCGAAACCCGTGCCATTAGCACGATCCTCCAGATCGTGCCTCAAAACTTTGCAACGAACATTGGTATAACAAGCACAATTAAATAAATAAAGCAATTAATCTCATAAAGCGAAAATAGTTAATATGCCCAACTGGCACATTCAAAAGATAGTTCTACTTTCATGCCACTGTATGAACAGAGAACCGGCCTGAACCATCGGTGATAAACAGATCACCCCAGATGGTTCGCCAAAAGAATAATTCAATTTGATTACATGTTTAACAAAAAGAAGGCTTGACATACCAAGCCGTGCAACTAGCTCTAAAAAAAACTACTCTCTATCAAAGTACACAGCAGAGTCTCCTAGAAGAAGTCCTCGGGTGGAGGCTCTAACTCGTCTCCCGGTACGTAATCCGAATAACCCGGATCTACGTCTCCCGAAGCCTCAACAGCTGCTATCAATGGACCTGCGACGTATAGTCTAAAGGGTGAGCTACATCCTAGCTCAATAGGGAACAAAGACAATGAACATATAAATTAAGACTCACATATATTTCATGATATTCTAAGCATGATGTGTCTATGTAATTTCTAGAAAACAGTTTAAAAGCTGATGAATTGCATTCAAGTTTACTGGTAATTAGCATGTTTTACTTTACTATTGATTCATCATGAATGACACTGAATAGGCCTAAAGCAAAAATTAAATCTTCAACTTAAGTAATCCCCGAGCAATATAGCATCGAGCCTTGATGAGATATCCTTCATCGTCGTCTAAATAGACAGTTGTAAATAATGTATCCCGGGGAATACTACCCAAGCCCCTTTCTCACTAGGCGGCGGGGTTAAATATCACTCAACATCCCTGGGATGTGCTTACTGTTACGGATAAACCTCCGCACTGGTATACGGATTGGCCGCCGTACTGGTCACGGATATCCTGCCGCATCAGTCGTGGGTATCCTGCCACGTCGGTGGGGTATCCTATCAAACCTCAAATAACAAAAATAACATGTGCTTTACATATAGTTGTTCACCGTGTAAGTGTGCTATCTTATATCAGTTAGGCATCAATAGTAATTATTCAATCATATGTATATATCCCTGGGATGTATACATACCTGCATCACACCTGATGCCTTTATTACTTTCTCATCCCCTGGGGATGTCTCATTCCCATTAGATTGCTTGATCTTAATTACTTGCATCACACAGATGCCTTTATCACATTCTTAGTGTCACACATGCACCCATTTTCACAAAGCTTTTCATAGTTAAAACAACTTTAAATCTGATAATTATATCACTACATACATGCTCTTGAAATTAAAGTACATGTTCAAGGTGTTCCCTACTTCAATTCTCTGAAGGTCCAAGCATCAAGGTCCCACGCGGCTCCTTATGCTCGCTTTCACACGTACCACCTATGGTATATCATAACACATGCAATACATCACTAAAGATGTAATGAAGGAGGTCCTAGACCCTCCATGAATTTCAAAGGAAAATTATAAAGTTAAGTAAAACTGCCAAAGTCGATTAATCGATTTGGCCAGATTCAGCCCCCTTTCGGGCTGTTCTTCCAAATCTTTCTCCTTTCTTTTCTATGCCTTTAATCTACCCATTTTAAACTATATTGACTAAATCTTAACCATCATACATCTATGCATTTACTTCAAATTAAAACTTACCTCAAGAATCCCCTCAAGGGATTCATTTGTTGGGTTTGATGGCTAGGGTTCCATCATTTGCTTCACGATCTGAATCGCTTTGAATCCGTCAATGAATGCTCTAATTAGTCCTTTAATTTGCATTCACTTCTTCCTCAATAACTCCTCTTTACTCCTCTCTCTCTCCTCTTTACTCTCTTCAACAACCAAAGCAAAAGAAACTAGGGTTATTAAAACCCTTTTTATTCTCTCTCCTGCCTTGTGTGTTAAACACATACACTAGAGATAGGTGTATGTGACCACTAACTCACACCCTACACTACTCTTAAGTAGTATCGACCTCACATTAATTCATTACTTTACGAGTTCATTGTTTGACCATCACTTGGTCAACCCTATGACTAATCGGGCACGGATCCTGAGATCAAAGTTAAACGCTCAAATTTTTGGGATATTACATTATCGATGCTGCAACACGTCACTGATCACGCTTTAAGAAGAGCGGGGACTTATGGGTTGAACTCCTTTACTGAACGTTGGCCGACCAACTTCAGCAGCTTTGGGTTGCCTTTAATCCAACTAGTTTGGCCTTTTTACTTATGCTAGGAATCTAATGAATCTAATCTCCTAATCCTATTGGAAGCCTAATTGATCTGGTCTACTGATCCTACTGGGAGTCTAATTAACCTAGTCTCCTAATCCTACTAGGGGTATAATTAATCTAGTTTCCTAATCCTACTAGGAGTTTAATTAAAAAAAGGAGTTGTGGGTCGTTATGCTAAGGAGGATCAACCCCATTCTCGGGTACCCTTCGTAAGCTCCCTTGAACAAATCGGGTGGCTAAGGTTTATTTTAGAAATATAGGGAATTGAAAACTGAATTTGAATTACGAACTAAAAAGTAAGGATAAAAAACTGAGATCGAGAATTAAGTATTTAGAACTTTAACAAAGAGCTCGAACTAGCATTAAGAAGTAGAAAGAAAATTAAGAATTAGAAAGAAAATTAGAAACTAGAAAGAAAATTAAGAACTAGAACTAGAAAGAGAACTAAAATTTAGAACTAGAGCTAAGAATTAGAATGAAACGTTAGAAATTAAGACTGAAAAACTAAAGAGAGATTACCTGATGTTGAGCGCTGCAGATGGGGAACTCGAGCTCCCTGGGAGAGGCCTGAGCTCGAGAGAGAAGAGATCTCTAAAATTGTTGTTTGTTGTTGGTTGAGGTAGGGGGTGTATTTATAGGTATTGGGGCAATTTATCGCCCTGTGGGAGGTGTGTAATTAGCTGGTCGGATCTAATTGTACGCCCTATACAACGTCTTTAATTGGATTAAGTGCCCTGTTCAGTGCGCTTAATCGCTTTGAGTTGGTCATTGACTCAGTGAGTGACCGGCTGACTGGCTCAGCCAGGTGTCCTAGTGTAGCATGTGCAATCCAATTAAGCACCCTATATAGTGTGGTTAATTGTGGAGTTCAGGAGGTCTTAGGAATCAGAGTTTCGGTCCAATTCTGGACCAATTGCCAGCGACTGGCAGAGCGCGCAATCAATTACACGCATAGGCTTGTGCGCACAATCGAGGACTACCAGTGGTGCACGGGTGGCTGGCAGAACGCACAATCAATTACGCGCATGGGTGAGGGCGTGAAATTAGAAAACCTTCCGGGTTGGGTTGATCTAGGTGTTGGGATTTCAGGATAGACAGACTAGCAAGCAGGTAAGGGCAGACAAGCATACAAATTTACATGTAATATCATTTAAGTAAATGTTTCCTTTCCATGTACTTAAGATATTATGTGTAAATAATGAAATACCCCCCATTTGAATTTAATAAAAACTAGTCTCGGATCAAAACCTCAATGAATAAAAAGTCAACTTCCCAGTTCAAGAACAATATTCGATTTTATGCAATTTGGTTAATTTTCTAACTTTCAAATTGCAAGCCTTTTTACGAAACTTTAAAGCCCATAAATTCTATCATATCAAAGTATTGCTAAAATATCAAAGTCCGGTAAAAAAAGTTCACATTTGAGTTTTCAAATGGGGAATATATTGTCAGGATTCTAACTCGACCTTTGACCTTCGGTCAATAGGGCATGGGGATTAACTATACACTATTATTATGATGCATAACTCCTTGGTTGTGGGGTTTTTAGGGTTTTAGGACTCTTAGAGAGGATTGAACTCTTTTCAAAAGTCATGGACAGGGTCAAGGGCTGACCGAACAAGTTTGTATACTCCAAGAGGGCAAAATTGGGGTGTCTACACTACAGTCCAAAACCCAACCTCCTACAAAGGAGAAACCCCAACCACAATCTTTGCCTCTACCACCACCACCACCTACTGCATCTCATGACGAAGGTCCTGAGATGCCCCTTACGCAACCATGCATCAAAGAGAGGTCTTCGGTGCGAGAAGAAGAAGAGGAGGACGAAGTCCCTTTCATCTTTAAGAGAAGTGAGAGCAATCGGGCTAAAGGTCCCATGATTCCTCCCTTGCAAACTCACTCTAAAAGAAAGGGAGAGTTGGTCTCCCAACCTTGTAAAAAGAAGGCCAAAGCGGGGGGGGGGGCCCGGCCGGTGATGCATCACCTCAAGCTTATATGAATGCTATTTAGGAAAAGTCCAATAGAGAGAATGAGTAAATATATTCCCTCCATACAACTTTTAACATACCTTTCGAAGCGTCAACGCGTTGTTGTCGAAGCGTCGTCTCCTTGAGGTGAGAGCGTCAATACTTTGTATACTAAGTGCTAGCGCGTCTACTTCGAAGCGCTAGAGACTGATCCACTTATGTTTTAATTTGAATGTAAGACTATCATCTCAACCGTTGGGTCCCGATATATTACCGCTGAGTTGATGCGTTGTCTGCGATCCAAACAGGAAATAGAAGACCCAGTAAGTATTAATCCTTATTCAACCCTGTCACTTTTTTGATTCCATATTGACATTTTCACTTTCGTATGTAGATAATGATCGCGTACTTTAGGGTCATGGACAAGCTGGAGGACGTTAAGAAGAAGAGGAAAACTTTCGGGATGGTCGTCGTTGGACTCAAATGCATGATCATGAATTTTAGGGATTTTGAGGGGTATATTAAACAGAGTGGAAAATATGCGCCCTCCGATATTGTGGGACGGTGCAGATACTACCTCGACCATTTTTTGGCGCATCATGGCACTTTGTCGTTGCAGTGTTTCTTCATAAATAAAAATCGTATCGTGACTACGATGGAATGTGAAGAAATTTTTATTCCGATTCACATCGACGAGCCACAACACTGGGCGCTTGTTGTGGCAATCCCCTCAGCTCATAAAATCATTGTTCTTGACCCCCTTCTAGATCGTCCTCCGAAAACTAAATTTGGCGAGACGATAAGGACACTGCTAAGCTAAGCTCGAATATTTTCAACAGTAACACCGAAATCGCTTATGATTCTTAGCGGAAGCATTGCCGCGTTTAATATGGGGCGTCATCGCTTTGACAATTGAGCGTCACCAATTTGAAAATGGGGCGTCAGCGCATCAGCGCTTTGACATTGGGGCATCAACGCTTTTGCAATGGGCGTTAGTTCTTTGACATTGAGGCGCCAACGCTTTGAAAATGGGGCGTCAGTGCTTTGACATTGGTGCGTCAGCGATTTGACAATGGGGCATCAACGCTTTGACAATGGGGTGTCAGCGCTCCCTTCTATTTTTTAAATTCATGTGTAACTTATATTTTACTTTTTTTTATTGGCAAACACATTACCTCCTAGCCTTGTTTCGTATACACGGCGCCACACCTTTCATTTTTGACAAATGGCCTTGGAACAGTGAGGGTGTCAATGCGCCATGCCAAACAAACGATTATGATTGCGGGGTTTTTGTGATGAAATACGTAGATTATTTAAGCAGCGAACTACAACTAGATTTCGGGGAGGAAGACATTGAAAATTTCAGGGCGGAGATTGAGCATGCCATCAGTATGCACCAGAAAGAGAATTGGGATGCCAGTGACGATGTGGAATCGCTTATATAAACTTTTTGTTATATATAAATATACTTTCACATTTGTTGATATACATAGCATTATACTGAAAATTATATGTACATAGGGCTACTTACATAGGATATATATACAATGTACACTGATTATATTACACAGAAATTTTTTAATAGATAGGATTTATTCAAAGGATATATTATTAATCTGCCATTTCGAAGAGCTGACGCTTTTTGTAGATGTGTCGGTGCCTCCATGATAAGAGCAACTGAGATTGTATTCATATAAATGAGAAAGTATGCGCTATGTTCTCCCTCTTAATAAAATTAAATGAGAAAATTTTGTATTCATATAAACTGAGATTAATTACAAAAATATAGTGTACAAGAAGGAAAAGAAAACCTAGGATAAAACTAGACAGACAAATGAGAAAAGTTGTTCGTCGTCTTCAAAACTTATCCTGCCAAAAAGAGTGCCTCCTCTCGCCTCCAGGATGTCATCATCTTGCAATCTTCGTAGAGGAAGTGGTGATCAGGAGGATAGGGCAAGGTGAAGATGGGGAAGACGGTGGAGAGTTAGGATCGGGCGTAGGCGAGGGGGGGTTGTGGTAGATGACTCATCATCATCCGGAATGCGTCATTGTTGGCATAACTACCTCTCCTTCTCGGTCAAAAGAGCTTGAGGCTCGGCCTTCTGCCTTTGAATCAACCTCTTCTTCTTTGCCATAAGAATAAAAATCTTGTACTTCTCTCTTTCGATAAGATGATCAAGGGTTTTACTTATCACGGTCTAGTTGGGTTGTTCCGCCATGGTTTAGGGTGTACGATAAAGGGATTAAGGTTAGGGTTTAGAGAAAGGATTTTTGGATCCGGAAGGCAAAGGATAAGGATTTTATTTATTGGGATACGAATAGCTGCTGTAAAAAATAATGTTGAAAAAGACTGCGCGAAAAGACAACACACTTCATAATTTCAAAGTCCTCAAAATTTGTAATAAACGAAATGTCACTTAGGTCAAGAAGCACCGCCGCACGTAATTGAAGCGAGGATGCTTCAAATCAGAAGCAATGACACTTCAAATTAGAAGCCATGAAGCTTCGACCATCGTCTTGCTGAAGCACTGACGCTTCTAACAACAAGCGCCATGGATAACACCAAACAACGGCGCACTTTTTATTTTAATTTGAGTGAAGTTCATGGAAGACGCTACCTACCACGACCCTTGAAATTTATTTCGAACTGACGTTTCAAATCCTAACCGTTTTCCCTATAAAGTCACGTCCTGTCATAAATCCTTCCCATTCCAAATCTATCGTCTTTCTCCATCTCCTAGCCCTATCCCCATGACGGAAGAATCAGACCATGACGAGTTAAGCAAAAGGCTTGATTAAATCCTTGAAAAGAAAAGGGTCGAACTTCTGGCTGCAATAAAGAGATTAGATAAGTTGAAGCGCCAACGACCCATTTCAGACGCTGAATCATTTACTGAGACCCTCCGTTGACATAAACCTCGTCCCAAACAAACCCTTTTTTCCAACTTCTCACCTCCCCCTACTTCTTAACAATCTCACCAATCCCACCATAAAATGTTGCATCCTCAATGCGAGTTTTTCTACGAGAACGATGGGTTGGAAATTTACAGCAAGAGGGGGCCATCTCTCTTAATGAAGCAAAAAATTGGAAGACTTCGAGACCGATCTCCATCGCAAACTTTACCGTGCCAGTCCTTGTCTAGATTTTTCTAGGTTTATCTTTTATGTAATCAACATCTTGGTTAATCTCTGAAAATATTTATTTTCATATTAATAGAATTTTTTTTTTTGTTTATCCCAAAAGTTACAGATTTGAAACAGTTGCTGCAATTGATCAGTCACATAATTTACTATTTTATCACCTTTAACTTAGTGATGTTAGGACTTAGTTTGCTACTAACAAGTTAACAATGCACAGGTATTAAGGAAAAACAGTAATAGAGAGACAAAGTGCTAATATTCATCAAAATAAACTCAAAGAGTAGTAAAAAGACGATTTAGCGTAAGAAGACGATTCGCTATATGTTGAAAGCTAGAAAATCGTAAAAGATGATTGAGCGTTGAAGTAAAACAATAACAAAATCGTAATTTATGATTCTCTAGAAGCAGAAGCAAAACACGAAGAAAAAGCGAGCAATCGTAATTGAAGAATCGTCATAATAGGAGAAGTTAGAAAATCATGATTTACAATTTTTCAAAAAAGAGAAGAAAACAGACAATCGTAATTTACGATTGTGCAAAAGAAAAGCTTCCTTACTACTGAACTGCTACTACTGATCATGTAAAAATTACCACCACCATACACAGAATTAGAAGTTTGGTGAATTACGGATCTGAGAAGATTGATGAAGATAAACTCTGAAGATCTTTTGCTGCTATTATCAAGGAAATAAAGCCAAAGCACATCTATAGTTTGAAATCAAGGAAGAATAAAATTAGGAATTAGAGTTATATTAGGATACTTTTATTTTAGTAGTTTTTTTTATTAGAATTAGAAGTCTTGTAAACAGACCCTTTATGATATATAAATAAGAGGGCCCGATATAGGAATAAACCATCAAAGAAATTCTCAGCATCAATTGACGACTGAGGTTGAATATTTTTTAATATCGAAATTAGAGTAGATTTTTATTGTTTTATAGATTAGATATCATAGGTTTCTAAAGAGCAATTGACAACTGCTATTTGGTGGTGAAGATTAGTGTAGATATCCTAGTTTTTTCGAAGCAATTGACGACTTCAGCTGAGGGGTGAAAGATATATTTACTTTGCTTTCTAGTTTAGATTTTATTTGCTTTATTTACATGCTTTGTAAACATCTTCGAGTTTTGATATGAATTGACAACTCAGGTTAACGTTTGCAGACTAGTGTAATGGTTTGTACTTTTCTATCTTCAATTTTCTAGAATGTGATTGATGCCTAGATTTTAGGAGATTGTTGATTAGATTAAATCTATATTGAAGTATTTTAGTTTTTGATTGACAATCAAATTCTAGAAGATTGCAATATGGTGTAACGGTACTGTTTATTTTTATAAATATCCGATGGTTGAAGATTGGGATTGACGACCTCAATCTGAAGAAAGAGGATTAAGATTTATTTTATGCACTTTAGATTAAAAATCCATTCTTTATTCATATTTCTTCAGTAGTTTAGAACCTTAAAAGATAAATATAAACTTTGAAATAGAAATATAGATAAGGAAATAACTTCTTCTTGGGAACGATCATATACTAGTTCTACAATTTCTATTATGCGCTTGCAATAGGTTAAGACTTAATTAGATAAACATATAAGTAGTGATCAAGTTTTTGGTGCCGTTGCCGGGGAAGAGGTTTATCTTTTATTTTATTTTTTTTATATTTCCATTTTAAGAATAAATATTTATCTTTCTCTTTTTATACTATTTTATATTTTGAACTTTCTTTAATCGTTTCTTAAGCTTTTACAGGTTTATTAAGAGTAGCGAATCAAAATTCAACACTTATGCCGACTACAAAAACTAGAGGCTCAGATTTATTTCTCTCCATGCCTTCTAAAATAAAAATAAAATAAAATAATAAAAAAGAAAATAATTTGGCAGGAAATCGTGATCTTTTCCTAATTAGGAAAGTTTTGGGCGCGTGCCAGTATTTTGGCCATAACTTTGGCTACGGGTGTCGGAATCACCCAAATGATCCCAATTTGGAAAGCTCTTTGTGACACGCACGTCGTGGCTACCTTGGATAGAATTTTTCTCAAGCCCAAAATCCACTAATTACCCTTCCAAATCCCCTTTTTTTTAGTTATTTCTTTCCTTTTTGGGTATTATTTTCTTTAGTGTTTAAGAGGTGATTTTGAACCCGATTTGGGCCAGATTTTTGTAGAACACTTATTTTATTATGTATTTTTATTTTGGCATGTTTATTAAGATTTATTATTTTTGGCAAAATTTTAATAATAAAGATTTTTTTATTGAAAAATAAAAATAAATAAATAAAATTTAATTATTATTATATTCTTTTTGGTTTATGCACCACACTAGTTCCAAATTTATAAATATTTTGAGTGTTTAATTGCCCTATTGCTCCACTATATTCGAAGATGATAGACTGGGAATGGGCATATGCATTTCATCGGAGTGAATACGGTGACACGTATAACTCGCAGCGGAGTAACCATCCTTGTTTTAATTATGGCTCCACTAGTGGCCAACAATATGGACCATCTATTGTTGAGCCAAACTATCCTCCTACACAAAATTTCTAACATACCTACCTGCTACCCATGAGACCATATCAGCCATATGAGTAGCAACAGTTTAGTCCTCCGAGCAATGGATTTGATGACACAATTGTTCAAATCCTTAAGGATTTACAACAACAGTGGCATCAACGTTCCAAGGATTTATCCCAGCTCGCTCAATTCTTTCAAGGTTTACATTCGCACACACAATCCATTACGAAGCTGGAATCCCAAGTTGAGCTGCTAGCTACGCAATTGGTAGAACGAGAGAGCAACCAGTTAAAGTCACAACCTGTGAGTAACCCGAGAGGAAAAGGTTTTATGACAGATACATCGATTCCCCCAGAATAGATCCAAGCTATTCAACCTTTAAGAAGTGGTGAGACTGTTGATAACAAGGTGGAGATGCCTACATTAGTAGTCGTCCCCGAGACTAAGGATAGTGAGTCTGAAATTGAAGCAGATGTTTCCCCACCAGAGAAACTAAAAATAATAGAAATTGAAAATAGACCCCCAAAAAATAATAAAGATAGTGTGCCCAATATTGTGACTGAAGTCCCATATATACCGAGGTTACCTTTTCCTAACGCTTTCGACGCACCGTCAATTTTTTATAAAAACCCAAAATAATTAGAGGAGAGCACATATTTTGTTCATATCTCCCTTCTTTATTCTCAAACGAGGATATGAAAACCTGAAAAAAAAAATTTCAGCCGAAGAAGGACCAGTGATCACTATATCATTGGCAGATCCTGAGTATGTCTGATATACTCATGTGCACCATTGAGCTACCGACTCATCCATAGCAAAATGCTATAAAATATGTAAACTAACTTTTTTATTTTGCTTTAGTTAAATTTTTTTTCTAGCAAGTATGTTATGATCTAAATCGTGGTAAAA